>CM074722.1:11576696-12319831 GCA_037306005.1 Rhinophrynus dorsalis
TACTGTCAGAGTTGTAGTTCAATAGTAATTGAATGATAAAGTATCCACCTCCCCCCCTTACACCTGGTGTAAGCCGCCTCCCCTCAGATGTGGAATCAGGTCCTGGGACCGGACAGATCACAGCAAGGGACAATCTTCTTACTGTGATCATAAGGAAAACCCTGTGCCCCTTGACAGGTTTTTCCCTTATGATCACTGAAGATTGTCCCTCTCTGTGATCCATACGGAGGTGAGCAGTGTTACATCAGTAAAAGGGGCGGGAGGGGGATACTTTATCATTCAATTACTCTTGAAAAACAGCTCTGAAAGTATTGAAACACTCGCATGTCCCAAATATTATGAAGATTAATTGGAGCTGCTTTTATTTTGAAACATTACTATCCCTTTAAGTTCCCTCCATCAGAACACACAAATGGATAACTAGACTAAAAACAAAACCACTCCCACTACCCCCCCTGCAGCCCCACCCAAGTAACAGCAGGCATCCTAGAGCCACTCAGCTAATAAAGGTATCACTGTTACTCTACCAGTCTCATACAACTACAAAAGAAGTAAAGTTACCAGAACAAAAAAGGCTGCATTGTGTTGGTGGCTTGGTGCGGGCCGGAGAGTAGGGGCAAAGAGAGAAGAATCTGGGGACAGCGCAGATTCCGAGACTTGGAAAGAAGGGAGGACTTGGGGGAGAGTGTAAGGAAAGAAGGCGGAACCGGAGAGGTTGGTCGTGGTGCCAGGGCCAGTTCCCGTGGTCAGGAGGAAGCCAGCCTGGGGGAGTGGAGGAAGGAGCTGCCCAGAGAGAAGGAGGAGGATGCGGTTGCAGCGTTGAAACATCTGCCTGCAGTCTGCAACCGGAGAACACGGGACACGGACCGGAGTACAGAGGAAGACACCCGGCACTATCGAGGATCGGAAAGGGGAAAGAGCAGAGAGGACGAAGGAACTTATCGGCTTTATGGTCTGAGACACGCTAAGACACATCATAGAACTGAAGTAAGAGGCCACCAAAACTCTTAAATTATTTTACAAAATACCTACAATATGGGGGATAGTAATAATAAAGTATTACTATCCCTTTAAAGGGCCCATCTCACCAGAATTCATGTACAATAAAAACTATTTCCAGAGACTTAAAACTCCCAGGAAATACCTAGGGGGAAATAAAAACTGAGAGCCAAGTATTAGGGGAGCAAAAAGAAGCCCCCAAAGCACTACAATATCCCTAAAAGCCCAAACCAGCACAGGAAGGGTCAATTGAAATAAACAAGGAGAAAGCAGCCATCCTCACTTCAGAGCCCCTGAGATAATAGATAAAGAGAACGAAAGGAGACCCAGAGCACAACCATGTACATAACAGCCTCTGTAAGGACGCACACATGGACAGAAAGTGGACCAAAGCACTCAAAGGGTTACTTACCAATCTTCTGTCTTCAGGTTACCACCATAGGAGAGGGCAGAATCTCAAGAGACCCTGTCATGAGGGAAAACTTGTAAGCATGGCTCCCTACACAGGGCAGAATAGGTTCAAAAGGCACCCGTGAACTGGGCTTCTAACTCCAGGGAAGGCCAGTGATGGTAACATGCCTAATGGGTGACTATACAGCCCCATATTCAAGAGTACAATAAGACAAAGCCTTGCCTGTCCACTTTGCTTGGCGACTGCATGAATTCTGGGAGATTGCAGGCGGCTGGTTGAGCTGGAGGTAGTCTCTACCACCAAAAACCCTGTCTTTTGTTATGTGTCCTGCCTTCCAGAAGGAGGGAACTCAACCCCATGGTACTGCGTTCCTTACAGGATGTAAGAGAAGGAATGCTAACTAAGAATATTTGCCGTGATGAACCTCGTTTCAGGCAACCTTTAAAACTGAGCATATTTGGAGGGGGTAAAGAGGAGTAGGGAGGAAGTCTGTCTCCAGAGAGGTTTTTTAAGACAAGTGCCCTCCTTTCCTGGCCAAAGGATACTTTACACCATGTTCCACAATGAATGAAAGAAAAACTATTTGATATTGTGAGAACGGAGGACTAGACAATGACGGTAATGACATCCATGTTCTCCTCTGTCTAGTGCAGAGAAGAGATCCACTAAGGTGTGTGATAGAGAGGAAATCACTTTTCCCCCCCAATTTCTTTGTCATCATTTGGAGCCTATGTACGAACATCTCAACAGTTTCAGACAAACCTAACACAGTAGTCAAGCTTTGGACCTTCAGTTGGTCTGAGACCACAGTTTCCATAATCAACAAAGAGCTACAGTCACCAGCAGCTAAAATGTCCAAAGATAACTACCCATGTCTTAGCGCATAAGCTCAATAGCATAACATAAGAACTGGAGAGTTTATCTCACCTCGTCTACACTGGCGCAACTCCCCCTAGGGGCCTCACACTTTTTCTAAGGCTCCTTTCACACTGGCGAAACCAAACACAGAGGTGCTGCGTTTGTGATGCTGCCCACTGTGAGAGCTCCTATGCTGGACTATGATGGCTGTCACATGGGTGAGAAGTTCATATGAATAGGCCAGACTCCAGCAAGCTGCATCTTTACTGGGTTCATGCAGGAAAGCACTAAAGATTAGGCTGACCAGACCCTCCCTTTAACCAGGGACACACAGGAAATAGGCATATTTCCGGACTGCACTGAAATCAAAACTGCCCTGCAGTATGTATTTTTCATGTGTCCCCGGTTAATGGGGAAGTCTGATCACCCTACTAAAGATGCAGTTAGGAAGGTCTGCACAACGATCTATTGGGTCTTTCACTTGAGTATTGATTGAGGTTGCTCTGCTCATCTCAACCTTTGATGAATGGCCAACCACGTGGGTGCTAGCCAATGTTCAACTGACACTCACGTGGGCTGGCCAAACATCCCCCACCCGCTTTGGGATTGGCGGTGGAAACCAGGAGAAATTAATTCAGAACTCAGGACAACAGAAATATAAGAGGGCTGCTACCGTTTTATCACCCATGATTACGAACCTTAAAGGGCTGGTTATATCCCTGATTTTACACAGTTGTAATAATGACTGATTCAGTCATTTACCACGGACCCACTGTGCAAAGTCAGGGAACTCTGTAGAAGTAGCACTGTCTTGGCAATGTAGTCTAAAAGCCCTGGACTAACTGAAATATAGTTACTCCCTTCACTCGTCCCACGGAAGACTGAATGGCCTTTCCTCTCCTGAGGCTGTCGGCAAGCAGTAATAACAGTGTTTACCAGCTGGGGGAAACAAGCAGCTCACAGGCCATAGAGAAGCCATGTGGGAGACAGAGTGCTTTATGCTTCTGCAGATTCCACTTCTATACACTGAGCCCAGTATTCCAGACTGTACCTCCAGATTCCCAAACAGACCATTCTCCTCACCTTCAGAAACCTCAGTAGCCACCTGGCATATGAGCAGTGTAGTATTAATTAACCCTTGTCAATTCACTACAAGTGCTTAAATGCATTGTAACATTACTAATGTTTCATAATAAAAGCAGCTCTAATTAATCATCCTAGTATATGGACTTTGGAGAGTGTTATTTCAATTCTGTCAGAGTTGTAGTACAAGAGTAATTCAATGATAAAGTATCCCCCTCCCGCCCCTTTTACTGCTCAACCAGATCAGAAGGGAGGTGCCCAGGTAGACTGCAGAGAGGGGCAATCTTCAATTAAGATAAGGGAAAATCCTGAAAAAATTGTGAAGGTGGCCAGGGCTTTCATTGTTCTCATAGGAAGAAGATTGTCCCCTTCTGGTCTATGGACTGGATTCCACATCTGAGAAGAGATGGCTTACACTAGGTAAAAGGGGCGGGAGGGAAAACTTTACTTGTGAATATCTCATAAACCATAAAGGTTTGAGAGATAAGACTTATACCGTTCTTCATGTTTTTTTAATGCCTACAAAATAAAGATAAAATGAAGTATAACTATCTCTTTAAAGGGGAACTACCACCCCGCAATAACTTTACATGAATTCAGTAAAGTTTAGCTTAGTAGCGCTAGTCACCAGAAATATTACCTGGTTCCAAAGATTTTGCAGTTTTTCGGAGGCTCACAGGAGCAGGAAGCACGGACATCTCGACACAGTGACGTCCGTGCGCCTGCGCTGTCAGTCCCTTTTGGAGCCGGCCGCAAAATCTTCAGAACCAGGTAATATTTCTGGCGACTAGCGCTACTAAGCAGCTAGTCGCCAGATGAAGACTGCATTCATGTACAGTTATTGGGGGGTGGTAGTTCCCCTTTAAGGACCAGAAGAAAAACGAACACAACACAATGAATGCTTCAAAGCTGTAAAGATGTAGCACACTGAACCTGCACACATGCACAGACAGACAGACAGACAGACAGACAGACCACTGACCTGGGTAAGGAGCTGGTGGGAAGGACAAGGGCTTGTTGGTTGCTCTGTAATAAGCGACTGCTCTCTTGAAGCGGGAAACTTTATCATCTGTTCTGGACTGCGGATAAGAACAGGTTATTGTACTGGCGGGGGGGAGGAACGTAGCAGACGGAGCCATTTATATATAGCTGGGTCTCATCAAGACTTGTGTATGAAATAATAGTTAACCCTTTGCCAGAGGGGTACACAACGCATTGCTTGGCAACGTGCTGCGTACCCCTCTGGGACTCAAAGGGTTAGAAAAATGTGTAAAAAAAAATTCGGGGCAAAACAACTGCATCACAAACATTCCCATGGATTTAACCCTTTGCATTCCAGCAGGTACCCATCTGGCACTAAAAATGGGCCTTTTAACCCCTTACAGAGGTCTCCAACGTACTGCAAGGTTAAGGGGGATCTATCACCCCTTTACAACTTTGCCTAAATTGTTTTGTTATATATTGTATTTAATGAAAAGTGTATAAATTAAAAAAAAAAAAAAAAAAAAAAAAAAAACACAAACACTTGTTTAGAGAAATTGAGAGAATAAACATAGTTCTGTACCTCAGTCTGCCACTCTGCCTCCGCTCCCCTCCCTCTATCCAGCCTCCTCCGATGACGGAGTCTTCTGTCTGTAAGATGGAGTGGTGGCAGATATCTATTTCTGGCCAATCAGAGCGCTCCAGCTTACAGACAGAAAGCTTCTGTGATTGGAGGAAGCTGGATAGAGGGAGGAAGAGAGGCAGACTGCAGCACAGATGAGCTATCCGCAGTCTGCCAAGAAGTAGTTACAGCAATGTAACGGTCATATTTATTCTTTTAATTTCGCCAAACAAGCTTTTTTTTTTTTTTTTTTTTTTTTAATTAAAAAAAAAAAATAAAAAAAATAAAAATTCTTTTACACTTTTCGTTCTATAAAATATATAACAAAATGATTTAGGCAAAGTTGTAAAGGGGTGATAGACCCCCTTTAATGCCACAGAGACCTCTCTGAACCCAAGAACGTTAATCAAATGAACATTTCATTAGATCCTTACGCCGAAGTTGGTTTGCACCAGAATCGCTCCACTTTTGTCTAGCGTCTGGAAATCTACATCATTTTTTTGTGCTACTACAATGTGTATAATGGGAGATAAGTAACGCCTTTATTATTCTCTAACATTTAACCATTCAAGTACCAGGCGGGTGCCAATACAATGAGAATCAATACATTGGACATCCCCCCTCTGGCACCATTATTTTCGGTGCAATTGATCATGGGTAGAAAATCCCAGCTCTTTGTATCGGGTACTGTGACTTTAATAACCCTTTGTGTTCCACAGATGTACCCAGCGCATTGGAAAGCAATGTGTTGGGTAACCCTCTGGCACTCAAAGGCTTACACAGTGCAGATATTAAATGATTTGTCTAGATCTGGAGTAGACAACCCCCTCCCCCATATCACGGATAGGCCAGGATTTAAAAGGATATTGCGGCCTCAGCTTAATCTGGGATTTCCTTAAAGGGACACCATCACCTATAAACATTTTGTTGTGTACACTAAGCACCATATTCTTAAAGGAAAAGTGAAACAACTCTGGAGCAAACCAATCGCAGCACAGAGGACAAAAAAATGTACCCAAAATTCCCAACAATTTCAGTGGTGATTTTATTTTAGCCCCCTGAATGCTTGAAAGTGGCAGTAATGTTTCACAAAAAAGCAGCTCCAATTAATCTTCATAGTATTTGGTCCATGGAGAGTGTTATTTCAGTACTGTCAGAGTTGTAGTACAAGAGTAATTGAATGATAAAGTATCCCCCTCCCGCCCCTTTTACCTAGTGTAACACTGCTCACCTCAGATGTGGAATCTGGTCTCTTGACCGGACAGGTCACGACAAGGGACAATCTTCTTACTGTGATCATAAGGAAACCCTTCCCCCTTGACAGATTTTCCCTTATGATCACTGAAGATTGTCCCTCTCTGTGATCCATCTGGACAGTCCTTCTGCTCTGAGGTGAGCAGTGTTACATCAGTAAAAGGGGCGGGAGAGGGATACTTTATCAATCAATTACTCTTGTACTACAACTCTGACAGTATTGAAATGACACTCTCCATGGCCCAAATACTATGAAGATTAATCGGAGCTCCTTTATTGTGAAACATTACTATCCTTTAAATCTCTAACTCGTTGCTTTGAGATGCACTGGAGAACTCACTTGAGTTGAAGGAGTTTACCCCCCCCCCACCCATTTAAATGAACGGGATTTAAATTTACTCCATATGGCCCAGCTGCTTTGCTCCTAAATTGCTGCTTTTAGAGACCAAGATTCGGCCCTTAAGACTTGTAGAAAATAGATAATTTTTTAAAAGGACAATGAAACAAATCCTTCATTTTCAGGGTAATGTATCTCTTCAAATCCTGTCCTGCTGTTATGCAGCCCGGAGACCAAGAGTTGGAACTCCATTATCCAGAACGTGTTCAGCTGTCCCGGGGATGAATACCCCTTAAGGACTGAATAGACATCACTCGTGAGCCGGCACGTGACTGACCACGTGTACTGGCTCGCCAAATGATAGTCTGAAACTGACTGCTCCGTCACCGGTCCTTAATGGGTTAATTCAGTGCATCAACTTGAGAGCCCACGTCCTACACCTTCCCCCCAGGTTAACCCTTTGAGTGCCAGAGGGGTACGCAACGCATTGCAAAGCAGTGCGCTACGTACCCCTCTGGCACTCAAATGGTTAAGGATTCAAAGTGCCTGGAAAGGTCTGTGTACATGAGCAGGTCAAAAACAAATATATTAACCCTTTGGATATTGGAGAAGTCTCCCCCGCATTACGAAGCAACGCACTGGAAACGTCTCTAGGATCAAAGTGGGTCAGCAGACTGCTGTGCAACTTTTAACTCTTTCAGTGCAATGCGTTACGTATCCCTCTGGAAATCAATTGGTTAAAGTCACAGGAAAATTTTTTTGTGAAGTTACATATTCTGTAAGCACCCAATATGTAAAGTCAGATTGCCTATGGGTATTTCTTTAGATTGTAAGCTTTCGGGCAGGGACCTCGCACCCAGTGTTTCACTCTACAAAGCACCTGTAACCCTGTATTGTTTAAACCCTGAAATTGTAAAACGCTGCGTACACTTGTGGCGCCGCTATATAAATAAACATATTCATTCATTTCTGTTTTCATCTTCACTTAGTTTATTTATGACAAAGCAACTGTGACCGAGGACAGAGGACAGCAAATGGAGAATGCAGCTTGCAGGTGGCCCGTCAGTTCACTGATCCTCCAATGGTAAAAGTCACATCAAAGAGAATGTTTGTTTGTTACAAATGATTCAGTTTGGTAGCTCCCTGTGTCAGGTAATAGCTGTAATTTGGGAAGGTATAAATACCTTCCTTATTCCCCTCGAGGGTTCTGCTCACAGTAGACGTAACGTGGTATCACTGCTTTTTAATATAATTATACTAAACACAAGTTCACTTTGATTTGAGGCAGACATAACTTTCCTAAATCTGCGTTCCTTGATGGGACAGGCAAGCTTACCATGGTTCAGAAACCTGTAACTAAAACCCCACTGTTTACTCTATAGTAAGTCACAGGTTATTTATCTGTAATGGTCAGGATCTGATGTGCACTTTCCTTCTGTTTACTATGTTTATATATATATATATATATATATATATATATATATATATATATATATATATATTTTAGTTTTAATTTTTTTTTTTTTTTTTTTCGTGAAAGTATTTTACCAGGAAGAATACATTGAGATTGTCTCTCGTTTTCAAGCCTGTCCTGGACTCATTTTATCTACCTTAGAAAGGTGAAAGGCTGAGCTGACCTTGCCAGAACCTGCAACCTCAAAGTCTTAGCAGATTCTACAACTGGTGCCTTAACAAACAGAGCCAAGATACAGTTCTTGCTGCTCTCCTGACTACGCACATATACAGCTATTTGAAAACTATTGATAAATACCATTTGAGCTCCCAAAGAAGCTGTATATTATATGTGATGCAGTTGCTCTGCCTCAGAATTTTTTTATTTTTTTTTTGAGATATAGCACAAAGAACCTAAATAAGAAAAATGTTCCATTATACAAAAACGTTTTATTGTGTACATTTCCCTTCTACCACGTTTTACCTGTGAGTGCTGAAAGACGTCATTAGCGATGGCATCCAAATCGTTAGTATCCTGAATGTTACGGACGTAGTCAGCGACAGCTTTGATGACTACGTCACAGGGTGGCAAAACAAGCTGGTGAGCTCGAACCTGGATGATGAACATCAGCAAATCAGTCATCTCACTACGGTATAACCAGCAGAACAACAATGTATAGTGGAGAGGTGCGTACCGCTTACTACCGCACTTACCAGAATCTCTTAACACTGAGTGCCAGAGGGGTATGCAAGGCATTGCTTTTGCAATGCATTGCATACCCCTCTGGCAATCAAAGGGTTAAAGGAATCCCTTCTGACACCACCATACCTTAAAATATGGCTAGGAAATCCTAATAGCCCCTACAAATGTCACCCTTGTGCCTTTGTTCATGAGATAATATGCAGGACTGATCTGAGATGTTAGGTCTATATGGAGGTGGACATTATAGATGCAGGAAGAGAGGGACAATATGGTGTCTGTCAGTATAAGAAAAATCCTAACCCCCTTGACGTAGGAGGGCAAGTTTTTCCTTAACGCTCACAGAGGCCCTTGTCGCAATCCATCTGGACCGCTTGCTGTTCTGAGGGGAGCTGAATTATGTATGTAAAAGGGGCGGGAGGGGGACACAAACATATTACTCATGAACTACACAACGTAAACAGAGCGCTATATAGATTTTTCTTCCTTTTTTTTGGGTAAACAATTGTATTAACACACTGCACGGTACAAAAACGATGACGAATGATTGAAGCTGAATTTATGTATAAACATTACTATCCCTTTAAAGCAGACCCGTCACAAATGATGTTTCATATGCTAATTAGGTTTTTTAGGGACGTTTCAAATGCTAATGAAGCTATGTGCTGTACAAGGAGACTTTCACTATTTCCCAGAAATAAGTGTGTGAATATTTGCTATCTACACATCTGCTGGACTTTTGGTTCATATGAGACATGGGCGGTTTTCAAATATGTAAAAAAAAAAAAAAAAAAAAAAAAAAAAAAAATCAAGGTGATAGTGTTTCATGGGTGAATTGTGGGTATGAGGCCTCACCTGGGGACCACTGTTCCACCCAAAGCCCTGTGAGGGGGGAGATGGGCATATATATAAGCTACGGCAGAAGGTAGTCGACTGCTGGCTCTCCAGCTGTGGTATTCATTTGAAGTGTTGCATGTAAAGTTTTGCATCATAAAATGACGCATGTATTCGGCTGCGCCATTTAGTGTGCAATTAAAGTTATGCGTCTTAAAGTGTCGCAAATTTTACATTTCGCGTCGTTCCGAATGGAGCATTCACCATATACTGTGTTAACATGTCGCAGCATTAAGCATGCAATATGGGTGCAATATATGGATGTAATATGAGTGCATTAAGGCGCAATATGGGAACAATATTGGTGCAATAAGGACGCAATACATGGACATAATATGGGTGCAATAAGGACACAATTCGGGTGCAATATGGGAACAATATTGGTGCAATATGGGAACAATATTGGTGCAATATGGGAACAATATTGGTGCAATATGGGAACAATATTGGTGCAATATGGGTGCATTAAGGACACAATATAGGTGCAATATATGGACATAATATGGGTGCAATATGGGTGCATTAAGGACGCAATTCGGGTGCAGTATGGGAACAATATTGGTGCAATATGGGTGCATTAAGGACACAATATGGGAACAACATGGGTGCATTAAGGACGCAATATGGGTGCATTAAGGACGCAATTTGGGTGCAATATGGGAACAATACTGGTGCAATAAGGACACATTAAGGATGCAATATGGGTGCAATATATGGACATAAAATGGGTGCATTAAGGACGCAATTTGGGTGCAATAATACTGACGCAATTTGGGTGCAATAATACTGACGCAATTTGGGTGCAATATGGATCCAGCTGTTGGGATCATTGGTTGGCTGGGGATAATGGGATCTCTAGTTTAACAGCTGTAGGCCCAACAACTTCCTACCCCAAGAGTACTGCACCCACAATATTGGGGGGGAGGGGGGTAATAAAAGGATCGCACCTTCAGTGAAGCCAGCGGATGTTCTGGACCCAGTAAACTCCAATGAAAGGCAGCGAGATCTTCATCAGGGAGAATGTGATTACCTGAGTAAGAAAAAAAACATATGTATTTCATATGGTCAGAAAGTTATAAGCCAACTCATTAAAGAATTCAAGTAGAACTCCCACCTCTTAATTATAACCCCCCTCCCCCCCCATTTACCTTAATGTGACCAGAAAATCCTAATGACCCCTATGAATCTTGCCCTCGAGGCTTTGTTTAACCAGTCCTGGATGGCAGGTCCATGGAGACAGATATGACTGTTGCAGGCAAGACAACAGGACACAAACCACTCACTGCACATGGTAACTGCAACATTTTAACCCTGTGTGTGCCAGAGGGGTGCCCAATGCATTGCGAAGCTAAGGACCAGAGGAGTGTGTAATACATTGCTTTGCGTGCGATCTGCCTGCCTTCATTTGAAACAAAACAGCAACGGTCATGTCCACCTCCATGAATCTGACATCAAACAGCGACAGAAGATGTCATCTGCTGAACAAAGCCACAAGGACAAAATTCATAAAGGCCATTAGAATTTTTCTGGACAGTGCTCTGCGACTTGTGATTTGTAAAATATTTTATGCAGTTATTTCAGTGTAGATTTGCCTTTGGGTTACAAGCTGCAGGGAAGCACTTTGTTCAGATAATTGCATCTAACATATTATCTGCACAGATGGGACTAGTTTATAGCGATAATTTTAAGAGAAAACTAACGAAGATAAAAGTGAAAAGTACCAGTCTTCCACACATCCGCTCCAAGTCAAACTACACTGTCAGACAGAAAAAAAAAAATATATATATATATAATAAATATAAATTAAATATAAGTATATAGATGAAAGATATAGATAGCAGCAAGGAATGAGAGGGTTCTCCAGTCCCCCTGACATTAGGCCTAGACCCAAAAGTGAAAACACATACAAACAGACCTGCGCTCCTCTATATACTGTGAATGTGTGCCCTGTAATGGGTGTATATAATAATTCATAGTAAATCTTAGTGAAATAAGTGAGAATTTCGTTCCACAAATTGGTCAATCCATGTGTAAGCTTACCACAACGCCAAGGTATCTCACTTTATGGTAATTTCTACTCTAATACACCTACAAATACTAAAATAAAAATTCTCTGAAGAAAGATGTTATTTTGAAACGCGTCAGAAGGGACCCTTTAAATATTATGTTTTTATTGTCATTTGTGGGTCCCAATGTAGTGCAATTAAAAACAGACATACAATAAAATAAAAAGATGTAGATGAAGGACTTACCTGGTGCAAGGCTCATATAGGCCTGCATTATTAACCCCTTAACAACCGGCCACGCAGGCACGTTGCAGTCACTAAAGGACCACAGAGCATTTTTTTTTTTCCCGATTCGGATTCCAGACTCCCCGAACGGCGTGCAGCCGCAGGGGGAGACCGGAATTCCATGACGGTCATAGTAAGTCATGGGTCGTTAACTCAGATCTACCCATGACGTACTATGACCGACAAGGGTTGTTAAGGGGTTAAACTGATTACATAAAGAACAATGTTCCATTTATATCCTTCCTCACAAGTCATGTGAGGAATAGTTGATACCATTGGATAGGGGGCACACACAATGGAACAGGCCAAAAAGCCTAGTTCTTAAAGGCAAAGTGGGAAAGAGTAAGAGTGAAATAATAATGTGTTTTTTTTTTAGAGATTAATTGGATAAGATGAGAAGCTGCTAGAGTGAGTTAAAGGAGATATGTGTGCAACAAAAATAGAAAAAAGAAGAACGCTCACAGCTCTAAACTCATCATAAAATATCCAATTTGTGGAACAAAATTCTCACTTATTTAACTAAGATTTACTATGAATTATTATATATGCCCATTACAGGGCACACATTCACAGAATATAGAGGAGCGCAGGTCTGTTTGTATGTATGTGTTTACACTGTCAGACAGTCCGGCCTTGTCCACTGTTTGCCATCGCATACATCTCTTTTGTGGAACCACTGTTATGCCTGCAGGGAGCCACAGAGTTCCACAGAACACAGCCGGAGAACTACTGCCTTATTGGAAAGCCCTCAATCCAGTAAGATTTACATTTATACGGATTTGGACAAGTATGCTGTGCAGGTGGCTGTGCTTCTACTACTCACAGATTGCAGAGCCGTGAGCTCCGGGAACAACAGAGCATTGCTGGCTTTCTTACAGATTAGCACCTAAGCCTCACTGGAGGATTTGGGAGCCTTAGCAACATAACAGGCCTGGTCTTACACTCCCTTCACCTAAGAAATGGAACACACATTTCACAGCGGATCACTTTCTGGTTCTAAAGGGGAAGTAAATCTTTATTATGAAAGTGCATCTATTATAGGGCTTTTCCCGCACAGTAAAACAAGAGTAATTCTGCTACTAGGAGATGCTCCGGTTAAAAGTTATTAGTGAGCAAACATTTTATTTAAGAAATCAAACTCAAGGGTTTTTTTTGCAGTCAGCTGACACCGTGGGTATTACAGAGTGCTACAGACACAAACTTGCCACCTGACACTCAAACCATACTGTGATCATGCAGTCAGAATAACCCCCACTTTGGGAGCACATTTATGTGACTCAACAAGAAAATCCCTACAGTATTTTAATTTCATAATTAGGGTTTACTGCCCCTTTAAAACTGAATGAGTATTCTAGATATGGATATGGATGATAAAGAATGTGTTCAAGTTACCTAAAAGAGCAGCAAAAATTGGGAAACGGTTGGGATTCAGGTCCAGCTGCTTGGCCACTTCATGCATAAGATACTGGCTGGTCGTGAGGCTTTTCCCATTGCGGCTCAGTTTTAGGGCATGGGCACTGAAGTAGTAGGGGATGTTGCACAGCGCGTAATCAGAATCGTAGGCAACCAGGCCATGAAAACCGTTTTCTCGGCAGAAACCAATGACTTCTTGGTGGTGATCTTCAATGCTCTGTGCAACCTGCGGGAA
The DNA here is from genome assembly GCA_037306005.1 of Rhinophrynus dorsalis. NCBI lineage: Eukaryota > Metazoa > Chordata > Amphibia > Anura > Rhinophrynidae > Rhinophrynus > Rhinophrynus dorsalis. The sequence continues at coordinate 11,590,228 of CM074722.1, forward strand.
AACAGAGGACGTGTTATGCACCGGTCTTAAAAAGTGGGAAGAACATAGTAAAGCGTAATGTCATGAGAATCTCTATAGTACAGCGCAGAGGTTGGAAAACAGATTTAAATAAGAACACTTATAACAGGAATGTCCAAGTTCAGTCCTCTGGTGCCACCAACAGGCCAGAGCTGTCCAAGTTCAGTCCTCTGGTGCCACCAACAGGCCAGAGCTGTCCACGTTCAGTCCTCTGGTGCCACCAACAGGCCAGAGCTGTCCAAGTTCAGTCCTCTGGTGTCACCAACAGGCCAGGATGTAAAAATTTCCCTGATTAAGCGCAGATGAGAGAGTCCAAATTAAAAGTGCTGCTGATTAACTCACCTGTGCGTAATCAGGGAAATTCTTAACCCTTTGAGTGCCAGAGGGGCGCTCAAAGGGTTAAATCTTGCCTGTTGGTGGCCCTTGATGACTGAACTTGGATATCGTTGTCATCCTATATAATACTTAGCTAAAACGTGTGTAACGACGCAGTCATGCACAGTAGAGACCGCCCGCGGAGCTGCTGATACATCGCTGGCCGTCAAGCTCTGTATCAGCCGCGGCGCGGGCAGTCTCTACTGTGCATGACTGCTCCGCAACCGGCTGGCAGTGGCACTGTGACCCGTATAACGGGCTCTTCAATTAGTAGAATAATAATCCCAAAATACCTCACTATGGCCAGGGAATCTGAACAGTCCTTATGAATTTTGCTCAGTATAAAACATCTTTAAAATCATTATTGTATCTCTCATCCAGAGGTAGACATGTGCCAGAGGTATCCAATGTAATGCATTGGAGATACAGACGTGATCAGAGTTGTCCTGTTAGAAACGCTCATGTCTGTCTCCATGGACCCAAGGCCAGAATTTTCTGGCTGTAGTAAAATAATTAGGGGTTAAAATCCCAGTGCCAGATGCATTTCTTGAGACCCTCGAACAGCCAAACATCAGACTACTATTCACCAAAGTTGAGTTATCAGACATCAGTGCATGTTTAGTAAACAAAATTGTGCCTTATTAATGAAAACTGTGCTAAGTGCATGGTATAGGTTTAGAAATCCAATATCTTTCTAGCACTCAAGGGGTTAAGAGACAGCATGATAAGTGTGAAGGGGAGCATGCTGTGAGGCAAGGGGGAATATGCTGTGAGGCAAGAGACAAGGTGTCTGTGCTGCTTTTAGGGGTGAAAATAGGGTGTGATGCAGTAGAGAGAAGTTCTCCCTGTACCAGGGAATAGACTGGGGGCTGTAGGAGAATTCTCTGAGGGCCACGTGGCCCCAAATCCCACTATTTATACTGTATGCACAGGAAAGCTGTCGAGTTCCCCTGGAGCATGAACCATCCTAATGCAGTTACCAACTGCACCATTACATGCTCCAAGCTGGCAATATGACCATGGGAGAAATGCAATTAAGTTACAAAAGGGCTAATGGATGGCGATGTTGTGTTGGATCTGTATAGAAGGCACATCGCTAATATAACGTATCTTCACCATCATATCCCCATCAATTCTCCATTATCTCCAAGAAACTGCCATGCCTTCGACAGGTTTACTATTTTGCACTTAACACGTGGCTGTTTGCAGTGTGTGTGTGTGTGTGTTATCTTCAATTTACAGGTCCTCGCAGGCCAATGCAGGAAGCAGAAGGCAAATTCAAGTATGCCGCCCACCTTGCAGATATAACAGGTGAATAGCAGGAGGGGAAAATGGGAGCACACTGAGGTGGGTGGAAGGAGGGAATCAGAACCCAAAAACGTGAACGTGTGTGTGTGTGTGTGTGTGTGTGTGTGTGTGTGTGTGTGTGTGTGTGTGTGTGTGTGTGTGGGGGGGGGGGGGGGGGGGGGGGGGGGGCAGGGTGTGTATTATAGACAGGCACTCTTGTTTTACCTTATAATCTTGGGTATAATTTACACCTGCGTATTATACCTGAGATTAACACACTCAAAAGCATGCACACAGTCACATTTATACATCTTGGGGAAAACCTTGGTCTTATGCAAAAACATGAGCAATTCTGGAGCACGACAAGAGCACTATCGGAAGAGAAAGTTGCTGTACGAGAGATATAAATATCTAAGCGATGCATTGAACAAGCTTATAGCATTCAAACCCCCCCATCGCTTTATAACATCCTATACTGGAGAGTAGTTATTCCCCCAGGCATAAAAAGGTACCTGAAGTTGTTCCGGGTGCAAGCATGAGAAAGCTGCCCTCGTGATAAAGTTATGTGATTGTCGTCTCCTTGGAGGGGAGAGAGTGCTGCCAATCATCCTTTGTAAGCATGCCCCTTCCCTACAAGGCAGGCTTTACATAAGACGTAATTTTATTAGCGCACAGCCCAGCCTTACCTTTTGAGTGCCAGAAGGATATACAACATATTGCTCTGCAATGCACTGCTTATCCCCCGTGTATTGTCAGTCTGAAGGGTAGCTGGGAATAGTGGTGGGTGGGGTTTTTACGTGGAAAGGGGACAGCCTGCAGAGCAGTACTGCGCAGCTGGTACCGCAGCGAGCTTCACTACCTGAGTCTCTCTTAATTTTGCATATTTTTTTAAATCTAACATAACCTATAGCCTGTGTGAAGGGATGCGTAGCAGAAGATATTTTCAAGGGTTGTGAAAGTCCCACTTTAAGGGAGCAGTAAACTTATGTTATGAAAAACATATTGCTGGGCTTTTCCCGTTGAGTAAAATAAAGGTACTTCCACTCCTGAGACATTAATATTCCAGACAGTTATTACAGATTAAAACCCCCCCCTTTTTTTTTTTTTTCTCTCCAAAAAATAGTGCCCTCTAATGGTCCAATTCCAAATGGTTATTCTGTTACATTCTAATAGAGAAGTTAGTGACAACCACTTCTCCACAGAACAAGACAAACTGCCAAGTCACTTCCTGTCAGAACTATCAGGAAGTAATCTCACTGTAATTCACTTACTGATTATTTGAACGGTTATAACATTTGAATAAAACAACTGACAACAGAACAAATATAGTACATTTAATGTACAAAGAGAGGCCACTTCAACAGTATCTCCTTTGTGGCTAATTCGATTGTACTCCTTTGATCTACCCCAGAAGGATCCGGAGATCTAAGCAGATTCTACAGCTGGTGCATTAAATAATGGACATCTCACGCTGACAAGTTATTGGAGGGGGGGGGGGGGGGGGGTAGACAAAAAACCTAAATTAGGTTAAACTTGACCAGGAGAGTTACCATGTAACTATTTAAAAAGTACGTATATATTTTGTTTTTAGAGTGCAGAGTTATTTGTTTTTCCAGAATGACCCAATTTTCTATTTTTTATTTGTACACATCACAGCGTGACGCCCCAGTTCCATCCTTACTTAATCTGTTCTGAGGAACTATTTGTACCTATTCGGGGTACCATGGGGATTCCACAGAACACCACTTGAGAACTGCTGTCAGAGCGTCTAAGTTCAGGCACGCTGGGGATGGGTGAGATGCACTAAGGCAGGGCTTAGAAGTTGAAGTCCTTTGCTACTAGCCAGACCTGAAAAGTTACTCCCCACCACAAGCCAAAACATACCCACCAGGGCTGAATTTCTACTCGCCAGGGATGAATCTTCACTCGCCATTGGCTAGTGGAAATTTTTAGCCCTGCACTAAGGCACGATAAAATGGAGATGACATCCAGTTTTCTAAACTCTCCAAGTCTTATGATATTCTATGGAGCCAACGCACTAAGATGGATATTACTACGTAGGCTCCATAGAATAACATAGGAACTGAAGAGTTTACCACACTGGAGAGGTTATCTCCATTTTATCACGCCTTAGTGCAATTCATCTATGCTGTCCTGACACACAGATCTGGGGCTCCTCTCCGCTAACCTAGATGACTGGAAAGATATCTGAACGGCCACTTCAAAACCATGTTAATATTGTGTTTAACCCTTTGAGAGCCAGAGGTGTAGCCGAAATATGGATTGCATTGGCTCCCACTCTGGCACTCAAAGTGTTAACCCCCCCCCCCCCCAATACGCATACTAAATAAAGATAAACAGTAGAAGGGCTGCGAGCGAGGTCATTGGTTCTGATCTATGATCCATTGCTCCATACTACAACTTTCCTGGAATGGGGTAAGAAACGGTTTTTCTGTATATATTCAATCAATGGCAACGTCTCTTCAGTCCTTTTCCCAATCATATCCATACCCTAAATTCTTACTGCCATTATCGAAGTAGCCACCCGCAGATCTATGGCAGAATCTGTAAATTGGGTCAGACAAAAAAAAAAAAAAAAAAACAAATCTGGGAGGCACTCGAGATGGAAAAACTTACCTCATCAGTCTGTAAACCTCACAAAGCATTCAGGAGTATATGGGAGGCTTGGCTATACTTAAATAAATACATAGATAAATATTGAACTAAAAGTATTTCACCAGGAAGGAAACATTAATACTGTCTCTCGTTTTAAGTACGTCCTGGACACTCATTTTATTTACGTCTGAAGGCTGAGCGGACCTTGACGGGACCAGAACATGTGATCCTAAGGTCTGAACAAATACTACAGCTGGTGTACCCGTACCACTGGCTATATTTAAAGTGTGGTACTACAAGTGTATTTCCTTCTGTTCCCCAATCCCTACGCCACTGTTTTATCACTTAAAGGGGAACATTCACATCCTGAAAACTTTTGAGAGAGAAGCAGACTGACCACGTGGGTGGAAACAAGTGGAACAGGAAATGCAGCAGAGAACTGTGGATACTAGTAAAACAAAGGTGGTGTCTTGTGTAGTGTATTTCTGTGTCTATTAGCGGAAAAGCAAAAGTGAAAGCAAGGTATAACCACCTGTGGCCCCCTAACCCTACCATTTTCTGCCATTTCCAGATTAAGTCCTAGGCCAGTGGCTCTAGATCAGTGGTGTGGTGTGGTGTACCAGTGTACAGTGCCACCGTTATCCCATATAAACATGGAATGTTGACTTTCATATGTTTATGTATGGAGCTCATTATGCACAAGGAGCTTGCGCTTGTCACTTCTTGGGATTCCCAAAATGATCAATGTGTTTGTATTGTTTATTTTGCCCATGATGAGAACTATAAAAATGAGGTGTGCCTAATTCCAGATTTCGTGTTAGCAGTACACTGAGAGAAACAAAAGTTAAGAAGCACTTCTATAGACTAATTCAGTGAGTGGGTGACTCCATGCCGTGCAATCACCTGCAGGTACATTTACATCATGTGATAGGATAGATATGGCTCCCCAGCTAGGTTAAGACCAGAACTCCCATCGTCGTCATCCAGCAGGTTAAAGGGATAGTAGTGTCAGAAAAAAAGTAAAAACTATATGGTAGATACGAATCAGTGCAAGTACTCTCTTAATTTTCTCTCTCAAACCGTTACGATATGAGAGATTTAGGAAAATAAAGTTCTCTGGTCCCTCCCCTTTATGCTTGATGAGCTGTAAAGCTGTCAGAAGCAGATTCTGGTCACTTGACCAGATGTGGCTCTTCAGCAGCGCCGATATAACGATATCTAAAGATAAATACTTAATCTGGAACGGTCTACAAAGTGTGCCTGGCTTGCAAGCACACTTTGTAGACCGTTCCAATGAAGTATTTATTTCTAAATAGCGTGATTTCAGCTCTGCTGAAGAGCCTCTGGTCAAATTACCAGAATTTGCAGCTGTCAGCTAGATGGCAGACTTGAGTGAAACAACCAGGAAAAGGTAACTTTAGCAAGTTATATCTCTCAGACCATAAAGGTTTGAGAGATAAGACTTACATTGATACATTTTTTTAATGTCTACAATATTAAATCAACTTAAAATTAACCATTACTATCCCTGTAAACATAATGGGTGTCTGGCACTTTGTACAACACTAGCTGGGAAGCCACAGGCTATGTACTGTAATTCAAAATACACCCCACCCCTCCTCATTTGAGGGATCCTGGGGAGGGGCAGAGCACCTTGCAGTACACTACACCTTTGTGTCACACCTGGGTATGGGATCAGATCATGTGACTTTTATACGCTGGAAGGAATGCTCTGGAGGGGAATTAACATGCACATTTTCACAGTAATCCCACAGTGTAAGTCTTCTCTGTGGATTTCTGTGTGTCTTTCAGTTTACCAATGTCCTTTTATTCTGCATGAATACATCTTTCTCTCATGCTTTGCGAAAATCTGTATCTACTGCAGTCTCTCTGTCTCAGGATGAAGTTGAAGTCCAGCAGCTGGAGAGCCACATTATTATCCCTGCTTTAGTGAGTGCTCATTCACTAAGCAGGTGTTCTCCGGAGTCCGGGACCTCTGCCAACGTGAATGAGCAAATGCAAATAATAGAAACCAATATGGTTTTCCAATAGTTTTCCAAGCTCAGGAGCTGCCATGAAGAGACGGTTACACAATCAGGACTACAAATCCCAGAATTCCCCCACATGCATTACTACACCCATTGCCAGCCGATGTGCGAGAGGCAATATGCCCAACTAAACCCGATAGCTTTAAAGCACTGTTCACTGGACTGGTGGATTGCCACCTCTCCCTTCAGTGGTGGAAGTAATGCCGCAGCAATGCAGTGGGGCCTGCAGAACTCCTGCATGTCTGTCATTACAAACTACAATGACAATGCTTCGTTATAGAGGCTCATTGGTGGGTACCATACTAAGAGTGCTTGTCCATGATGTGAGACGGTCAGGGCACTGGAGAGGAATATGTGGCCCAGCTCTTCTTTAGGATCGTATTGTCCATGCAGAAGCCTCTATAATGGAGGTCTGTACATGGGCTGGGGTGGAGCTGTGATGGGTGTATGAACCAGGGGGTGAAGGTGACAGGTCACCCCCACGTTTAAGGTGGAAGAACCAGTACTAAACCCCACTGTCCCTCTGGTGCCTTTCACATGGTTTCCAGATGAGAGAGGATGTTGCATGATCCTCTGGCACTCAAACGGTTACATTGTCACAGCATTTATATTCAGCTCCCATGTCTTAGAACGGGATCTGTCGTATTCCATGAGCTTCTTTGAAGCAGCTACAGATGGTTATGTCCGAGTGTCTGGTCAGACGCAGAGAGCGAGAACGTGACCTGTATTCACTCACTGTAAAAAGTGGTCCACTTTTAGAGGGAAGAAATGCACTGACCATAGCAGTAAAGCATACAGGGCATAGAACACATCCTCCAGACTGCCGGGGTACCCAGCAACCAGCAGTCCGTAGTCTTCTTTTGGGACATGAAAAGCAAGGGGAGATGTGACACTAACAGATGGAAGTACACGACAAGAAGTTGCTTTGAGCTCCAGTGACTGGCACTAAAAGGGTTAACCCTTTGGATACTAGAGACTTCCAAAACCCTGCACGAGGTTTATTGAAATATATTTAAAGGGATAGTAATACTTAAAATGTAAAAAAAATATATATGTTGTAGGGTTTATCCCCCTGAATAAAACAAGAGTAATCCCACTGCTGAAAGGTGTTTCATTCAAAAGTTATTAATTTTCAAAGTTGAATTTTTTAGGTGCAATATCACAGTAGCCTGAAATTGTACAGTGGCGCTGTTGCTACACCATCCTATGGAGATTTATGGTCAACTGACCAGAGCTGTCCATAGGATCGTGTAGCAACAGCGCCACTGTACAATTTCAGGCCACTGTGATATTGCACCTAAAAAATTCAACTTTGAAAATTAATAACTTTTGAATGAAACACCTTTCAGCAGTGGGAGTACCCTCGTTTTACTCAGGGGGATAAACCCTACAACATATTTTTTTTACATTTTAAGTATTACTATCCCTTTAATTAGTAGTGTATGTGTACATCCAACAGCAGGGAAGGTAGGTGTATCGTTGTGTTCACCAGGCTATTCTTAACCTTTGAGTGTCAGATGTGGTAGTCAAGCACATTCAGTCTTTAGGTTCCAGAAGGGAAAGAGGAACTATCACCACAAATAAAGTTTCCCCCCAACATTTAACCATCAAGCGATGAGCTTAACAATAGTAGTATTCTCCAGCATAATCACCACTTTAGAGAGAAATCCTACTTGTGCCGAGACTGACTGCCAGGCAACAGCACACACAGCTTTGTTTAGACACGTCTGCATGCTTGCGAGGTCATTCCCGGTCTCCTCTAGGAGGCGCTGCATGGTACCTTTATGTTTTGGAAGGGACTGACAGAACAGATTCTTCTAAAGCGCTGTTGCCTGTCTAAATTAGGATTTCTCACTAATGCGGTAATTATACTGGAGAATACTATTATTGTTAAGCTAATTGCTAGATGGGTAAATGTTCAGGGGAAAACTTTATTTATTTGGGGTGATAGTTCCCCTTTAAAGAGTGTTAAACCTGTGGCTCTCAAGCAGTTTTCTTGCCTATTTCTGCAGTTGTAATCAATTAACTAGAGTTGAAGTCCAACAGTAACCAGAGATCCACAGGTTGAGCACCCATACTCTACATGGTTACCGAGTGCTAGGGGTTAAAGTGATAGCACAGGAATACAAAGTTACACAGGTTCATATGACACCCCCCCGACCACAAGTGCACGCTAAGGGGCAGAGGGGAAACTCTGCTGTGAGGCAGAGTCCGGCTCTTAAATTTTTGGGCTGGTCAACCCAAATTTGCTAAGCCCTGCCTTAGAGCTCTTAAAGAGTCCATAAAAATCAATGGCTACAGTAGATTCTCAGTTTTTTTTTTTTTTTTTTTTTAAACCAAAAGTAAGATTTTAGTGTTCTTACCTTTTAAAACCTTTTCACTTATGTCTAATATAGAACACAGTAACCATTAGGAAAGGGACTCACCCCTCCATGAGACCCGTGAAAGAGAATTTTTTTTTTTTTTTTTTTTTTTTTAATCCTTTTATTTTTTTTGGGGGGGGGGGGGGGTTTGGTGGAGATTTTAATAATTAAATCCTGGACAAAGTGTGGTTAAAGCCTTTCGGGCTACAAAAGTACTTAATAGCAGATTAGAGGGAGCTGTTAAAGAAAATGGCTGATCAGGCCCATTTGCCAGAAAGGAATTATCTGATAAGAGGCAGAGCTTGGAGTCCGATAACGACGAGGTCCTATTACTAATCACAGCTCCGACTGTCATGTAATATTTACAAATCACTGTAATAACCGGAATGTGATGTTCATAGGCATCAGATACATTCCTGTCCTCTAAATACCAAAGAAATAGCACTGCACTCGAAAGCCAACTTTCCATTATGTATTAGTGCACCATGTAATCATCAATAAAGTGCTGTGTTTGTGACACAGCCGTCACAGAAGAAGCTTCTAATGTAACAGAACACATACAAGGTACATATTATATTATTATATATGTATATGTATATTTTGATTAACACTTCGTGCCTGAGAAGTCTGCAACAGTTGTAGGCTCAGACCAAAAAAAAAAAAAACACAACAAATCCACATATGTTCCAAAAAGAGTACGCAAATTACAATGCACAGGACGATCTAGATCATTTTGGGCATTTGACCAGGTGGGCAAACTCCTGTCCGTCAGCTGTGACTTCTATACCGTAAAATCTCGGGTATAATACGCACAATTTTACCCCACTTCCCTTATGTGAAGTGGGGGGTGCGTATTATACCCAAGAGCTTTTTTTTTTTAATTTAAGAGAAGAAAGAAAAAAAAAAAAAAAAAAAAAAAATGTAAGCCTTCCAGATCCCTTCCCACCCTCCCCCGGCGCTATCCGCTGCTAAAATACCATTTACTTACATCAAAATTCAAGTCCCTGCATTTTCCCCATTAGCAGGCGACATATACTAACAGATGTCAATATTCCCTGCGGGCAGCCTGCTTCCATTCGCCACCCGCTTCCTTCAGGACCTACCGGCCCATGGTAATGACCTGTGAGGATCTGAAGGTCCTCACAGGGCAATACCATAGCTGGAAGGAAGCGGGTGGTGAATGGAAGCAGGCCGCCCGCAGGGAATATTGACATCTGTTAGTATATGTCGCCAGCTAATGGGAAAAATGCAGGGACTTGAATTTTGATGTAAGTAAATGGTATTTTAGCAGCGGATAGCGCCGGGGGAGGGTGGGAAGGGATCTGGAAGGCTTAATTTTTTTTTTTCTTAAGAGGAGAAAACAAGGGTGCGTATTATACATAGGCAATCTTGTTTTCCCCTAAAATATACACCTGAGTATTATACCTGAGTGACAGAACATAGTCGACCCCAGAGCAGCCCATTCATTCACTGCATGTTCTGTTTTATGTCAAGTTCTTTCAAAGGACGATTATCATGGGATAGTTACACTATAGGCCAGTGGAGGACAAGGCAATGCCCTCTAGCAGCTGCCAGTGATTGGAGTTGGTGCCTGGTAACAGCTGGATGGTCTCACATGGCAGATATATCCAGTGGGAGCAGATCCGATAGGTTGGGCTGCATTATAAGCCCCAGGGCTTCAACAGGGGGAACAGAAGAGGTGTGAAGAGAGGCCCCAGTGCTCCCTCTGTGTAGTTATCCTGAATCACAAAGGACAATTTCCCATAAGACCCTCTTATCAGACATAGAAGCCCAACACAACACAACAAACCTATGGGGAATGCACGAGCACACCTGGACTTTGCGGCAAACAGCCACAGACTTCCGCTGCGTTTCAGATCACGGATCAGTTTTGTGACAGTCCTCGAAAAAGGGGATTTTTATACTTACAATAAATACTTTTCTCTTAGACTGTGGGATGCAGGGACCAATGGCGTAAATCGATGCTCCTCCAGGAGGTCTGAACTTTGTAGTGAAACACCTCCCACATTCCGCCCTATACACCGCCCCCCCCATAGACAGGTAGTCCAGGTTAGGTTTAGCAAAAACAGAGACGTAGTAAGGATACCATGACAGAGGAGTCAAGAGCTGACAGGGCACTCCAACCCAGAATAATTAGGATTTTTCCCCGGTAGGATGCACTGCATGCCTCAATGAGGAATTATCAGAAAATATAGAAGTCACCTTTCATCTACATTCAAGGTGCAATAGGGACGTCCCAAAGCAGCCCCAACACCCCACTTAAAGGGATAGTAACACTTCGTTTTAACTTTATTTTATTTTGTAGGCATTAAAAAAACATGAAAAATGATACAAGTCTTATCTCTCAAACCTTTATGGTTTGAGAGATATTCACACGCAAAGTTTCCCCTCCTGCCCCTTTTACCTAGTGTAAGCAATCTCTTCTCAGATGTGGAATCCAGTCCATAGACCAGACAGATAACAGAAGGGGACAATCTTCTTCCTATGAGAACAATGAAAGACCTGCCCCCCTTGACACGTTTTTCAGGTTTTTCCCTTATCTTAATTGAAGATTGTCCCTCTCTGCAGTCTACCTGGGCACCTCCCTTCTGATCTGGCTGAGCAGTGTTACATCAGTAAAAGGGGCGGGAGGGGGACACTTTATCATTCAATTACTCTTGAACTACAACTCTGACAGAATTGAAATAACACTCTCCAAAGTCCAAATACTATGATGATTAATTAGAGCTGCTTTTATTATGAAACATTACTATCCCTTTAAGAATGGAAAACTACAGAATGGAAGTCTGCAAAACTGTGACCAAATCGGGTATCTGGGAAGCAAAAACATTAACTTTGTAATAACTGTGTAAATGTATGAACAGATGATCAAGTAGCTGCCTCGCAGATCTGCAGAGGGTTGAGGCTTCAGAGCCCATGAAGTACTTAATGAACAAGTATAATGGGCGAGACCTGAGACGATAAGCCCACTTAAGCCATGCACAAATATGGTTTCAGAAGTAGCTTTCCTGAAGCACGAGCATCCGCTCGTCTTAACCCTTTCAGTGCCACAACGGTATCTAAAGCAGTGTGTTGAATACATATCTGGCACTCAGAGGGTTCAGAAAAGTCATCATTTACCCTTATGGTGGAGAGGGAAGGAGAAAGGGCTTTTCCTCTTCTGATACACCTAAGGACACTAAAAAAAGGAAGGGGCGGCGGAAATGAACAAGCCAAGCAATGGGGAGAGGTATATAGAACAAAATGTGGGAGAAGTTTCAGCATTTGAGTTCCTGCCTCCTTCGGGGGGGGGGGGCCTGTATCCTCAGCTGACACTACAGAAAGGCTGATGGCAACGGTTTTGGAAGTGCCCTAACATTTCCCCCTCCCAAAGTCTGCTTCAACAAGCTCAAAATAAGTGCATCCATCCAATGGGCTAAGGTTAGCTAGTCGTTGAAGGTAACCCTGTAAAGGGATAGTAATGTTTCATAATAAAAGCAGCTCTAAGTAATCTTCATAGTATTTGGGCCATGGAGAGTGTTATTTCATTACTGTCAGAGTTGTAGTACAAGAGTAATTCAATGACAAAGTATCCCCCTCCCGCCCCTTTTACTGATGTAACACTGCTCAGCCAGATCAGAAGGGAGGTGCCCAGGTAGACTGCAGAGAGGGACAATCTTCAATTAAGAAGGGAAAAACCTGAAAAACTTGTCAAGGGGGGCAGGGCTTTCATTGTTCTCATAGGAAGAAGATTGTCCCCTACTGTTATCTGTCTGGTCTATGGACTGCATTCCACATCTGAGGAGTGGGGGCTTACACTAGGTAAAAGAGGCGGCAGGGGGATACTTTATCACTCAATTACTCTTGTACTACAACTCTGACAGTATTCATATAAAACTCTCTATGGCCCAAATACTATGATTAATAATTCGGGCTGCTGTTTTTGTGAAACATTATCACTTTAAGACCATGTACCTTGAGGTAGTAAACTGTCTAGCTACTAAAAATTCCCCAGTAAATATACAGAATGCTTTATTACAGACACCTACACATGCCATTCTGTTAACACTTATAATTGATGTACAGTTAAACACAATTAATGGAACGACCGCACCTATAAATGATCGGAGGTTATACACATTTATATACTTTGAGCTATGTGCTATCCTCTGTAATAATTCCGTCATCCGTCGCTTAAAATACAGAAGACACAGGTTCTCTTGGGGTGCCACTTCCTGCCCTTTTCAGGGCTGACATCACAATAGCAATCTTGATACGCTCATTACAAGAAATTAAAACAATATTACTTCTCCGACACCTGAGGGAAGATATCAGCCTTTCTGTAGTGTAGTGGGTAGTAATAATCTCACTACATTAGCTCTGCACAAAATTAACCAAACTATCTATAAACTTGTCTACACACGCAGTAAAATTCAAGTTAGTATTAGATTTTAACAAGCTAACATAAAACCATGCTTCCCAAGTGTCCATCTCTACGAAATACTGGAGGTCCATACCTCCCAAGTGTCCCTCTATAGGAGATATTGTACCTCCCACATGTGCCTCTTTGGGAGACATTAGAGGTCCATACCCCAAGTGTTCCTCTTTAGGAGGTACATATCCTCTGGGACCCAAACCCCTCTGTCCCTCTTTCCCACCCTGGTGTCACTGTGTTTAGGAGATCAGACTGTGTGATGTGTATCACCCTGGTGTCCCTGTGTTTAGGAGATCAGACTGTGTGGTGTGTATAGAAGTGTATCACCCTGGTATCCCTGTGTTTAGGAGATCAGACTGTGTGGTGTGTATAGAAGTGTATCACCCTGGTGTCCCTGTGTGTAGGAGATCAGACTGTGTGGTGTATATAAGTGTATCACCCTGGTGTCCCTGTGTTTAGGAGATCAGACTGTGAAGTGTATAGAAGTGTATCACCCCGGTGTCCCTGTGTTTAGGAGATCAGACTGTGCGGTGTGTATATAAGTGTATCACCCTGGTGTCCCTGTGTTTAGGAGATCACACTGTGTGGTGTGTATATAAGTGTATTACCCTGGTGTCACTGTGTTTAGGAGATCAGACTGTGTGATATGTATCACCCTGGTGTCCCTGTGTTTAGGAGATCAGACTGTGTGGTGTGTATAGAAGTGTATCACCCTCTGTGTTTAGGAGATCAGACTGTGTGGTGTGTATAGAAGTGTATCACCCTGGTGTCCCTGTGTTTAGGAGATCAGACTGTGTGGTGTGTATAGAAGTGTATCACCCTGGTGTCCCTGTGTGTAGGAGATCAGACTGTGTGGTGTGTATAGAAGTGTATCACCCTGGTGTCCCTGTGTGTAGGAGACCAGACTGTGTGGTGTGTATATATCACCCTGGTGTCCCTGCGTTTAGAAGATCAGACTGTGTGGTGTGTATATAAGTATATCACCCTGGTGTCCCTGTGTTTAGGAGATCAGACTGTGTGGTGTGTATAGAAGTGTATCACCCTGGTGTCCCTGTGTTTAGGAGATCAGACTGTGTGGTGTGTATATAAGTGTATCACCCTGGTGTCCCTGTGTTTAGGAGATCAGACTGTGTGGTGTGTATAGAAGTGTATCACCCTGGTGTCCCTGTGTTCAGGAGATCAGACTGTGTGGTGTGTATAGAAGTGTATCACCCTGGTGTCCCTGTGTTTAGGAGATCAGACTGTGTGGTGTGTATAGAAGTGTATCACCCTAGTGTCCCTGTGTGTAGGAGATCAGACTGTGTGGTGTGTATATAAGTGTATCACCCTGGTGTCCCTGTGTTCAGGAGATCAGACTGTGTGGTGTGTGTATATAAGTATCACATTGCTCCACAGCAATAAAACTCACAGTAATGTTTATATAAACGTCAGCATGTGTATATAAATTAGCCTGCATAAATAAAATACCGTAATCTAGAATTACTCAGCAAACATGCATTTTTTTTGAAAGTATGAATGCAAAATTTCTCACAATCATTCCAACTCATGGCACAGCTATTGTTATCTAGAAAGGTCTAATCAGTGACCAGGGAAATGGAACGGGCCTTAAAATATCTGATCAGAATCAGATATTTAATAGCTGCCAAACAAGCAGTACACTTGGCGTGTAACATCTCCATATTTCTCTTAACTGTTCAGTTTCTCAAGTGTGTTCAGTTGTAAGAAAGCTATGGGTAGGCACATAACCCATTTAGAGGGACAGTATTAGGATCACACACAAGACCCTTTTAAATCTCTGGCTGCATCACAAGACCTATGTGCAGAGTTCCAACTGCTCAGAACCAATGCATTATGCACTAGTCTGCCCTGCAGATTACAGTGCTCTACAAAGCTAGGTGATGTCAGCACCTCACTTAATGTTCACGTGAGATTACTCTCCTGACTACAGAATTCCACTGACAGAAGCACAAACAGGTGGGCTTCCACAGTGGAGAGAGCCATCTCCCATGAGCACTGAGTGAGGCACAGACATCCAAGTACAAAGGAGGCGTATTGTGCTAGAAGAACTGTTTCCATTGCTCCTGAAACATATGTGCAGACCCTATACTGCTCCTTTAACCATCTGGCACTCAAACAGTTAAAGGTGAGATTTTAGAATATAATATACAGTTCAAACACATGGAATAATAAGCACTATACATACCATCCTAAAAGTTCCACAGCAAAACCGATACAGACCTCCATCTTGTTAGTTATAACTTACAGTTGATCCCCCACCAAATCAAAGCATGAATAGGTGAAGGAGTCATCTATAATGGAGGATGTAATGGCTCCCTAAGTCCTCGGGTTGACTGAGACCGTCGTACCGGGTCTCTCTCTCCTGAGGTCAGCCGTCGAATGCACCGGTACTCCGCTCCAATACTCCCAGGATGAGGGTCAAAAGAAGACCCTTGATATCATCCCAAATGAACGAGACAGGACACCAGTCAAGGTCCAAAGTAACACACACTTTATTTCACTGAACTCAGCTCTTTTATACATAGTGAGCCACATCAAGATACAATACCAAACAAAGGACAGTGACATATGGTATAAACATAACACAAAGGGCCAGACATGATTACATCATCTATACAAAGGGACTGAGGAAGGGTAAACACTGGGACAAAAGGCTGAGGGACTAGAATACACATTTCACACAATGGGCCAGGGGTTGGAAGCATCTTTGAAATATTCCGCTTCGACCCCTGGCCAATCAGGAGTCCAGAATCAGATTGCCAATCCTGGCCAAGATCATCATGGCCATACTGGCCAATCAAGATCTTTGGGCAGGCAGCTAACTGACCAATCGCTGGGCTGCCTACTTTCCCCCATGTTAACTCTATGGGGAACCTTCAAACTCATCACCCAGGGCTTTGGCCAATCAGGAAGCTGCCTACTCTCTCATGTAAGGTCTATGGGGCTTTTTGAATATGTTGCCCTGCTCGGCAGCCAGCCTGCAGCCCGTTATAGTCGTTAATACAGTCTCGGAGGAGCGGTTCTTCATGTAACCCCGGACACTGATCCACAGCCCGCCACAATTCCCTTTAGGCAGCGGGCTGTCATAGTCTTGCCAAGTAAGGCCTAGGGTCCGTTACAGAGGAGATGGAAGCCTGTATCGGTCTCTTGCTAAAAGGAGCTTTTGGGATCGTTTATACATTATATTTGTTATCATTGTAATTATTTGAACTCTATATTCTAATAATATATTCTGAGCCTTCATGGGCAAAGTATAGTTCCCCTTTCATTGGTGTAAGGGATGAGTCAGGCAATGTAGTCAGGAAGGATTCACCCACTTGGTACGTAGGTCTGGATTTCACTACAGCTGATGAAAGTTGATGAACGTTCTCAAAGTTCAGATAAACTGATGAATGTTCTCAAAGTTCAGATAAAACCTATTGATAGACTTCAATGGGGACTTATTAAACAAAACCAATTATATCCACTTATCGTTTACAATGTAATCTAAGAGAGAGAATCTGAAAAGGTCTTCAATAGAAGGTTCTCTCTCCTTCTGGATCAACAAAGTTTAAATAGCAAAAGTCTTGAAGTAAGCATAATAGCTTCTCCCATCATCTCATCCAGGCGGAAAGCCTAATGAAAGTCAGGAGGTGCTTACTAAAGGCAGACTAATATGGACTTCAATAGTCAGCCATGGACAAAATATGTACACACACCTCTCTAACATAATATACCTGACTTCTGTATGAAGACCTACCTAGGCAATTCCTTCTGAACCACACTCAAGTTAATTATACCATATCGCATTAGTCTCTTTTCCTGAGAGTCCACATCACTGACATTTCAGTTGGTTTCTTCTAACTATAGAGTCATCAACCCCTTAACGACCTTTGACAGTCATAGTACGACATGGGTAGATCTGAGTTAATGACCCATGACGTACTATGATTGTCATGGAATTCCGGGCTGCCCCTGCGGCTGCACACCGTTCAGGGAGTCTGGAATCCGAATCAAAAAAGCTCCGTGGTCCTTTAGTGACCGCAACATGCCACGCGGCCGGTCGTTAAGGGGTTAAGGACAGAATGTCAAGCAAATGTTTTCCAAAGAACAGAGTTGTGGGATTGGCCCCAGTGTGGATGATAAAAAAGATTTTATTTATTTTTTTGTTAATTTAAACCAAATTTAGTTTAATTACATGCTTTTGGAGGAAAAATCTATCTAAAGATAGTTTTCTATTTAAGATACATTATAGTTTAAAAGGTTATTCAGCATGAAATAGAGCTTAGTTATGTACCTGAGGCTGTATGGTCATGCAATTGTACTTTATATTTTATTATATGCTCTAAATATGAGCGATTATTATATTAAATTAATAATCAGTTCTCATATTGCTGTTTACTAATCTGACCGGTTATATTCTAAATATGACTTCACCTGGTTGTAAATATTGATGGTTTTAATTACCAGCAAGAATGAGTTTGCATTTAAAAATCATGACTTAAAGAGCCACTTGGCTCCAAAAGGGACTGACAGCGCAGGCGCACGGACGTCACTATGACGAGATGTCCGTGCTTCCTGCTCCTGTGAGCCTCCGAAAAACTACAAAAAAACTTTGGAACCAGGTAATATTTCTGGCGACTAGCGCTACTAAGCTGCCAGATGACTGCATTCATGTACAGTTATTGCGGGTTGGTAGTTCCCCTTTAAATCGAGTCTTACTGACTAGTGATTTAACATGATTTAAATCAAACCCACCCTGCCTTTGACAAAGTGGCGTCAGTCTCATTTCAGCTATAAACTTAGAATTCTAATGTTCTAGCTAGAGAAAGGGCGCATACGCTCCACAGAACACAGGAATTGGAGACTTTCGAGCTGAAGAGTTCTTCACCTTAGTTTATCGCAGGGGTGGACCATCCCAAAATCCTACAGCTATAGAGGACTACAATTCCCAACATCCCTTAGTAGCTATTGGTTGGTTGGGGACAATGGTAAGCTTCAGTGCATCTCTCCTAGAGTACAGTTACCATTACAGAGTACAAAAACTACCCTGTTATCACAAGAGGATAGCTGTATACCATCAAGGTTCTTTGTCTGTAAAGAATTAAAGGGGATGTTTACCCCCTTCACAACCTTGGCTAAATTGTTTCAGTACCAATAATAACTAATGGAAAGTGTGTTCTTAAAAAAAAAAAAATTAAATCTCCCCGTTTGAAGAAATTCTAAGTTTAAATGTTCCTCTGTTACTACTTCTGGCAGACAGTGCTGACCGGATCTGTACCATAGTCTCAGCTTCTATCCAGCCTCCTCCGATGATGGAGGCTGTCTGTCTCTAAGCTGGAGCACTTTCATTGGCCAGAAATCGATCTCTGTCAATGAAAGTTCTCCATCTTAGAGACAGACTCAGTCATCGGAGGAGGCTGGATAGAAGAGGAGACTACAGTACAGATCCGGTCAGCACTGTCTGCCAGAAGTAGGAACAGAGGAACTTTTAAACTTAGAATTTCTTAAAACGGGCAGATTTAAAGGGATAGTAATACTTCGTTTTAACTTTATTTTATTTTGTAGGCATTAAAAAAACATATAGAACGATATAAGTCTTATCTCTCAAACCTTTATGGTTTGAGAGATATTCATAAGCAAAGTTTCCCCTCCCGCCCCTTTTACCTAGTGTAAGCCATCTCTTCTCAGATGTGGAATCCAGTCCATAGACCAGACAGTTAACAGCAGGGGACAATCTTCTTCCTATGAGAACAATGAAAGCCCTGCTCCCCTTGACAAGCTTTTCAGGTTTTTCCCTTATCTTAATTGAAGATTGTCCCTCTCTGCAGTCTACCTGGGCACCTCCCTTCTGATCTGGCTGAACGGGGGGGGGGATACTTTGCTTGTGAATATCTCAAACCATAAAGGTTTGAGAGATAAGACTTATATCGTTCATGTTTTTTTTAATGCCTACAAAATAAAATAAAGATAAAACGGAGTGGTACTATCCCTTTAAAAAAAAAAAAAAAAAAAAATTAAAAAAATAAAACTTTCCATTAGTTATTATTGGTACTGAAACAATTTAGCCAAAGTTGTGAAGGGGCTAAAAATCCCTTTTAAGCTTTTGAAATAAAGCCGCTGTTATTATAAGTCAACTAAATGATTTTGGCGTGCCGTCACAAATCCTTTATATTTTAAATTGTAAATATCTTTATATTTTTGACTCCACTTGACATTGCTCTGGTAGCTTGATAAGTATGGTACAACACTACTGTTTGTGCTTCATAACTAAAAGACAACAGTACTTGTACACCAATTACATGAGAACCATAGAGCAGGAAAATGTCTCATTCTGTATAACAATGATTTTCTTACGTAGTGTCCTTCACACAGATGTCAGGTAC
Source organism: Rhinophrynus dorsalis (assembly GCA_037306005.1). Lineage (NCBI taxonomy): Eukaryota > Metazoa > Chordata > Amphibia > Anura > Rhinophrynidae > Rhinophrynus > Rhinophrynus dorsalis. The sequence continues at coordinate 11,609,753 of CM074722.1, forward strand.
AGCCATACGTTTATTTTGTGCATTTGATCTGTTATAGTGTACTGAAGAACTCAACCCCCTCCTGCGTTGTACTGCCAGGTCGAAAGTAGGGGGAGGAGTGTCTAATGACATCACACGTGTTCACCTCCAGCCAGTATACACGTGTTAAAAAGTTTAAAGCGGAACTACCCCTGCTAAAAAACTTGCCACCCAATAATTCCCCATCTGGCGACTAGTTGCTCAGTAGAGCTAATCGCCAGAATTATTACCTTGTTAAATAGAATTATCCTTTCTTTCTTTCTCCTCGGGCTGACAGGCAGGAAGGAGTGCAGACATCTTTACATAGTGAAATCTGCATGCCTGCGCTGTCGGTCCCAGCCGGCTCTAGGAGGCGTTGCTAGGAACCGTTCGGCTCCAAAAAGGGACTGACAGCACAGGTGGTGGTAGTTCCGCTTTGAGAATATATTTTGTCTCTAACATAAGACTATATTTTTACAGCTGCTAGCTGTAAGCACACATTATGTCAACCCATTTCATTTCTAAGTGCGAGTGCTTTCTTCCACTTAAAGGAACACACCTTCTGCAATTCTGCTTTCAAAGTTAACTGTTGTATTAGGCATCATTAAAGGGATAGTAATGTTTCAAAATAAAAGCAGCTCTAATTAATCATCATAGTATTTGGACTTTGGAGAGTGTTATATCAATTCTGTCAGAGTTGTAGTACAAGAGTAATTCAATGATAAAGTATCCCCCTCCCGCCCCTTTTACTGATGTAACACTGTTCAGCCAGATCAGAAGGGAGGTGCCCAGGTAGACTGCAGAGAGGGACAAGCTTCAATTAAAATAAGGGAAAAACCTGAAAAACTTGTCAAGGGGGGCAGGGCTTTCATTGTTCTCATAGGAAGAAGATTGTCCCCTGCTGTTATCTGTCTGGTCTATGGACTGGATTCCACATCTGAGAAGAGATGGCTTACACTAGGTAAAAGGGGCAGGGGGGGATACTTTGTTTATGAATCTCTCTTAAACCATAAAGGTTTGAGAGATAAGACTTATATCATTCATGTTTTTTTAATGCCTACAAAATAAAGTATTACTATCCCTTTAATTAGAAAACTAGTGCTTCATTAAGTCTTTTTAGATAACTCTGACAACAGGTACTTCTTGCCTTAGCCCAAAATGGGCAAATTATATAAATCTAAATAACGCAAGAGCTAGTTTACTAAATAAAATAAAATTTTAAAGACTGTAATGTATAGAGTACCTTTAAATTAATGGGAAGCTGAGGATATTGGACCTCTAGGGTCCATGATGTTTGAATGAATATATTTACATAGCGCCACAAGTGTATGAAACGTTTTACAATTTAAGGGTCTGTCTGCACAATACAGGGTGACAGATGCTTAAAGTGAAACACTGGAAATGAGGTCCCTGCTCAAAAGCTTACAATCTAAAGTTTGTATCAGACTAGATCCAATTGCTCTTAAAGACATCAGCCGAAAGGAAAACAAATCAGTACAATAGCCCTAATCATCCCACGTTTACCCAGAGGCAGCCAGTTTGCTAACAAATGTCAGCACTTCACTTGTCCAGGATTCTAGTCCAAGTAGGTTACCCCCCCCAATCCAGTCATACAATCCATTGAACTATAGATTACCTCTAGTGCTCACACACAGCTAGATACAGAACATGTCAAAGCCTAGCAGTTAGGTCTTTAAGGGGATGTATTACCTCTTAATAAGTTATCATAAATATTTAGGTTATATTAGAGATAGATATAAAATATATTGAATATCACTAAAAGTGTCTTTAAAAAAAAAAATAAAAAAATTAAGCTTTATTGGGTGTAAATTGAAGTTATAAACTCTGCCCTGCAGCTACTTCTGCACAGACGGCGGTTAGCTCCTCGGTAGCCACAGTCTGTCACTCTGCCTCTGCTCTCCTCCCTCTATCCAGCCTCCTCCAATGATGGAGGCTTCTGTCTGTAAGCTGGAGCGGTCTCGTTGGCAGAGAACGATATCTAGCCAATGAGAGTGCTCCTGCTTACAGACAGAAGCCTCCGGTTGGATAGAGGGAGGGGAGCAGAGGCAGAGTGACTGACTACGGTCTATGTGGAAGTAGCTGCAGGGCAGACAACTTCAATTTACACTAAATAAAGCTTAAAAAGAAGAAAAATTAGACATTTTTAGTGATATTTGATATATAGCCTAACTATTTAGGGTAAGTTATTTAGAGGTGATACATCCCCTTTAGGGTAGGGCATTCATTCTAGCAGCTGTTTGGTCACCTTCCCCAATGATCACTTTTGGGGGTTAATCTTCACTTATTCCCTTTGTCTGGATTGTATTTAGCTTTACAAGCTTGCACAGCACTACACAAATAAATATTCCTTCATCAGAGATGAGCAAATACTGAGAACATTTAAGAACCGACTGGGAGTTTTTAGGAACCAGAGAAGTGTTACATGTGCACAAATTCATATCAGAAGCTGCAGCTCTATCCCAGGGAGGAACAAACATTAAAAAAAAAAAATAAATAATCCGCAGTCAAGTAAAGGATGATGCAGTTCTGAGCGCAGAGGGAGGAGCTGATGTCACTGAGCCCACAAACCAGAGCACAACAGATGAGTTTTGAGATATGGGAAATCCAGTTTTCAACTCCTGGCGCACGGGTCATTTAAAAGGGTCCCTTTACAGAAGAACATCTACTCTTGTAACTTCTCATTTATTTAATTACGGCAGGCAAATTTCGATGCCCCCCACACCCCCATGAATGTTGCTCTGGGTCTTCTCTGCAAGAGACATCTACAATTAGCCTTGGATGTCAAACCCATAGAGGCGGACATGACCGCTTATAGCAGGATCCATAGAAATCTTATCTCTAAGAATCTGCATGTACAATGATTTTCCTAGCAATGCATTCTACACCACTCTGGTGCTTAAAGGGTCACGTATTACTTGCTTCAGTCTGAAAAACCTGCCATGGCCACCTCCATGAATGTGACATCTAGGACTGATGGGGTTTTTTTTGTGAAAAGCTACCAGGTCAAAGCTGAAAGCAGTCATTACAATGTTCTGGCCGTAGTAGTAAGAAGGTAGAAAAGGACATATTCTTTAGATGTGGTGTGTCCAAAGGAGGACAGTTACATAGTTACCGTAAAATCTAGATTATAAAAAGCACTATTTTCCACCTATTCACCTTATGTGTGTGTGTGTGTGGGGGGGGGGGTGCACGCAGCGAGACACCCAGACATTTGTGATGCAGGCAGCAGGCTTGCATTTTCCACCCACTTCTCGCACTGCCCTGTGTTAAAGACAATGTTAACCCCTTAAGTACCATTGACGTGGCAGGACCGTCACGCTGGTCCGGCACTTAAGGACCAGTGACGGTCCTGCCACGTCACATACTTTTACTCACCGCGCTCCTGTAGGAGCGCGGTGAGTAATATCGGGCACTGAAGTTGATCGCTCCAAGACCGGAGCGATCTCTTCCAGTGCCCCGTTTGACGTGCCACCCCACGTGATCAGTCACGTGGGACGGCACATCAAAGTTTCCTATGTGGTCCTTAAGGGACGGCACGCCCCGGGACCGCTGGTCCTTAAGGGGTTAATGCCCTTTCACAGTCCTCAGAGCACTACTGTAGTTTTAATGCAGAGGTCTACTCACTGGACCTACAGTAGTGCTCTGTGAGAACCTTCCGGTCCTCAAAGGGTACTACCATTATTTTTAACCCTTGAGTGCCAGAGGGGTACGCAATGTGTTGCGTACCCCTCTGGCACTCAAAGGGTTAACAGGCCCTAACAGGGCAGTGTGGTAAGCGGGAGGCGAATGAAAGCACGTGGCCCGCTTCGCAGATGTTGCTGCAGCCTCCGGAAGGGGTGAGTAGAGGGAGGGAACACAAGGATGCATATTATACCCAGGCACTTGTATTTTCACCAAAAATCTGGTATAATTTACACCTGTATATAATACACAGGTAAGCATTATACCTGGGATTTTACAGTACATCATAAATTAGTTTGAAGAAAAGAAAACAAATACAAGTCCATCAAGTTCAACCTTTGACACAGTAGTACCAAGAACATGCGTAATATACAAGCCTTCCCCGACTCCTAAATGTGAATTAACTCCTTAAGGACTACGTGACGTGCTATGACCATCACGGTCCTTATACCCTTAAGGACCAGTGACTTCATAGCAAGTCATGTACTTTTTACTTACAGCGCTCTACCGGGAGCACTGTAAGTAAAAACGGGGCCTAAAATTGATCGATCCAAGACCGGAGCGATCGTTCTTAGGCCTCCAAGTGGCGCGCCGGTACGAGTAATAGGTCACGTGTCCCGTCGCGCCGGCAAGGATCAAAGCGGTCCTTAAGGGAAGGTAACTTCCCTGGACCGCTGGTCCTTAAGGGGTTAATCTGTTTATTTGAACTTCCCATTTTACCTCCTAATACTCCATCTGCTACAAATGCATCTACTTTTCTCTTAAATGTATCCTCTGTATCTGCCATCACATGCTTGGGCAAGGAATTCTACAGTTTCACAGGAGGAAAAAAAAAAAAAAAAAAAAAAAAAACCCTTCCTCTGCTGAAGTTGAAACCTCCTTCCCTCTAATATTAAGCGAAACACACTACCTGCAGCACGGTTTTGTATCTCATACACTGTACTATTACTCCCGCTTTCACAGTCACTCAGAAAACAGATTGAGAGCTCAATGTCAGGGCTACAAGTGTAAGAAAAAAAAATGATGATGCTGAAAAATAAAGTATATTTACACAAATTTACTTTATACTTTCAGAACATGTAGTCAAAATAAAGTGTTACTAACCCTTAAACAATTCCATTGATTTTAAATGCCTGAATTCACGAACATGTTAGAAACGAACACGTTGGAAACCTGGCAGGAGTTAAATCCCTATATTAACTATTTAAGGACCAGTGGGGTTTGTAGAATTGCTTCACAATGTGTTGTATACCTCTCTGGCCCTTTAAGGGTTAACCATTTGCGTGCCGGGGGGTATCCAATACATTAAAATGCACTGCTGCTGAATTAACCATTTAAATGCCAGAAAGTTAACAAATCTTGATTTTCAATCTTTTGTCTACATGTCACATACGTCATGGATTTTTGCTTCTACCCCCAGAAATGCTAGGTATGCACTGCATTTCCACACAACGCATGAGACCTCTAGCATTCAAACGGTTAAAAGTCCCAGTAAAAAGCAACAGGAATTTTAAGAATTCTCAATTAAGCCCCGCAGCGCAGTTGACTTGGCCTATGATCAAACCTTTTTGGTTCATATGGTCCATATTTTATAACTGGACAACAATTTGACCACGATGCCATTAACCCTTTTGCTTGCCAGAGGGGTGGGCAATGCATTGCCTACCCTCTGTACCAGGGTGCCACAAAGGTTTATACCAGAACAAGATGAAAAAAGTAAAATAAAATGGTCCAAGGAGATGTGTAGAATTTTATTTATAATACAGGCTTGTAAGAAAAAATGGTAAATGGTAAAGTCTGTATTCTACAGACTTTAACCCCTTAACAACCCTTGACGGTCATAGTACGTCAAGGGTCGATTTGACTTAACGACCGATGACGTACTATGACAGTCATCGAGTTCCAGGCTCCCCCCGCTGCTGCTGCACGCCGTTCGGGGAGTCCGGAACGCAACGGAGCAATAAAAAAAAAAAAAAATGCTCTGTGGTCGTTAAGTCACTTCCGCTTCCGGATTCCCCGGTCGTTAAGGGGTTAAAACATTTAAAGTCTGTAGAATAAGTTAATAAATTCAAGTGTAACTGATGCCAGTCACATACCTTAATCCTGAATGTTTTAAGACTGGATTCACTTAACATCACCCCCTTAACCCTCTTCAAAGTAGTGATGGACCTGACCCAGTCGAATGGCCAGTGTAGCCTCTGTTGCCATAACAACCAGCCAAGCGCTTACAGTGGGGCAAAAAAGTATTTAGTCAGCCACCAATTGTGCAAGTTCTACCACTTAAAAAGATGAGAGAGGCCTGTAATTTTCATCATAGGTACACTTCAACTATGAGAGACAGAATGGGGGGAAAGAATACAGGAAATCACACTGTAGGATTTCTAATGAATTCATTGGTAAATTCCTCGGTAAAATAAGTATTTGGTCACCAACAAACATGCAAGATTTCTGGCTCTCACAGACCTGTAACAGAGTCTTCTCTGTCCTCCACTCGTTACCTGTATTAATGGCACCTGTTTGAACTTGTTATGAGTATAAAAGACACCTGTCCACAACCTCAAACAGTCACACTCCAAACTCCACTATGGCCAAGACCAAAGAGCTGTCGAAGGACAACAGAAACAAAATTGTAGACCTGCACCAGGCTGGGAAGACTGAATCTGCAATAGGCAAGCAGCTTGGTGTGAAGAAATCAACTGTGGGAGCAATTATTCGTAAATGGAAGACATACAAGACCACAGATAATCTCCCTCGATCTGGGGCTCCATGCAAGATCTCACCCCGTGGTGTCAAAATGATCACAAGAACGGTGAGCAAAAATCCCAGAACCACACAGGGGGACCTAGTGAATGACCTGCAGAGAGCTGGGACTAAAGTAACAAAGGCTACCATCAGTAACACACTACGCCGCCAGGGACTCAAATCATGCAGTGCCAGATGTGTCCCCCTGCTTAAGCCAGTACATGTCCGGGCCCGTCTGAAGTTTGCTAGAGAGCATTTGGATGATCCAGAAGGGGATTGGGCGAATGTCATATGGTCAGATGAAACCAAAGTAGAACTTTTTGGTAAAAACTCAACTTGTGTTTGGAGGAGAGAGAATGCTGAGTTGCATCCAAAGAACACCATACCTACGGTGAAGCATGGGGGTGGAAACATCATGCTTTGGGGCTGTTTTTCTGCAAAGGGACCAGGACGACTGATCCGTGTAAAGGAAAGAATGAATGAGGCCATGTATCGTGAGATTTTGAGTGAAAACCTCCTTCTATCAGCAAGGGCATTGAAGATGAAACCTGGCTGGGTCTTTCTGCATGACAATGATCCCAAACACACCGCTCGGGCAACGAAGGAGTGGCTTCATAAGAAGCATTTCAAGGTCCTGGAGTGGCCTAGCCAATCTCCAGATCTCAATCCCATAGAAAACCTTTGGAGAGAGTTGAAAGTCCGTGTTGCCCAGCGACAGCCCCAAAACATCACTGCTCTAGAGGAGATCTGCATGGAGGAATGGTCCAAAATACCAGCAACAGTGTGTGAAAACCTTGTGAAGACTTACAGAAAACGTTTGACCTCTGTCATTGCCAACAAAGGGTATATAACAAAGTATTGATATGAACTTTTGTTATTGACCAAATACTTATTTTCCACCATAATTTGCAAATAAATTTTTTAAAAATCAGACAATGTGATTTTATGGATTTTTTTGTCTCATTCTGTCTCTCATAGTTGAAGTGTACCTATGATGAAAATTACAGGCCTCTCATCTTTTTAAGTGGGAGAACTTGCACAATTGGTGGCTGACTAAATACGTTTTTGCCCCACTGTACATACACAGAGTCACAGTTCAGGATGCATTAAAATGGCTCACACAAGGCAAACTACTACTACCATGGAAACTGATCACCTGCCAGTCAAACAGACCAGTCCTTTCATTGTGGTGAAAAGGGGTCTGGAGGGATATTGAATAGCGTAAGTGGGCCTATCATCCTGTATTTTCTTTACATATTTGGAAAATTCATTCAAAACTGCATTTGCCTAATTTTAACAAGTCCAGCAGATGAACAGTTTAGGAAATATCAATACTTATTTCTGGGAAAAGTGAAAGTCTCCTGGTACTGCAAATAGCTTAATTAGCATATGACAAGACTGAAAATCCTTCATTAGCATATGAAATGCGGCTGAAAAACGTAATTAGCTTATATAAGGTCATTGGTACCACAATTAGTATACATTAGCACATTGTTAAGAAGTGTTAAGAAGTTGCTGATCTTTTGGCCAACATCACACACAGGCAGTTTTGTAATGTAGTTTACAAATATGCAACTTGAATTAAGGTGAGCATTCCACTTGAAATCTTAAATTATTCAGCGATACAGCATAAAGCACTGCACTCCCCAAGTGCATGAACACAGACTGAGTCCCCCCCCCCTTCTTTTTGTGCCACATTCTGATGCACCCTATGGTACTGTCAGATTCCAGTTTGAGCAGCTTATCCCCCCACAAACCCTTACTCCTCTCCCACCACTTGTTCTGGACACTGTCCTGGACCCTATCTACTGCTTACAGCTGTATGAGGCTTGAGGTTGAGTATTAGAGGAGTATCAATGGGGAACAAGGACAGAACAGTTTCACGTCAATCTGAGATATCAGCACCATTGAGGATATACGCAGAACACAATGACACAGAAGCTTTTGATGGCACAGCACTGTTGGCCTTATGGGGATGAGACTCCAGATGAGCTAAAAACCCAATATTTTTTTTTTTTTTTTTTTTGAGAGCATACATTAAGGGGTAGTGGACTGTTTATTAATCTGTTTTATTAAACAATACTACCACACTGTGTGTCTTTCCTTGCTCTTACACATTTTGTATTTTCACCTGGGCATATCCTATGTTACATCCTATTCACCTGGCATTGCCCATAAGTATTTTTATTTTAACTAGTCGATCCCAGTAGACCCATCAAACCATCATTCACTGGTCTTCACCTCTCCTTCATCTAAGGATTCATTTGGAAGCATCTGACACAGATCTGCCTTTCCTTTGGGCATACATCGTCTTCTCTGCTTTTTCTGATTGTATATTATTGGAGAACTAGTTGAAGAGACCATGTACACGGGCCACATCCCACCCATTAACGGCTGCGGTGCAGTCATGCACAGCAGAGACTGCCCGCGCCGCTGCCGATACGGAGCGGGGCACTCCGAATTCAGACCGTAGTCGAGGACTATGGTCTAAATTCGGAACCCCGCTCCGTTATCAGCCGCGGCGCGGGTAGTCTGTAGTGCGTATGACTGCAGCGCGCACAGCCGTCTACTGCGCATGACAGCTTCTGACAACAATTTAGCAAATTATTATATAGGATGTTTGCGATTCCTCTAGACCGATAGACTTTGCATTTGAGCACAATGCAAACAAATACAATAATTACTCCCACTGTTCAGAGGATTTATTTTTAAAAGTTATCGCATCTCAAACACAGAGTGTAGTTCCCCCATAGTCTAAACTTTAAGTGATGCCATGGCTACAGCAGCCTACTGTAGGTTCTGGTCACAAAAAACAGCTGTTCGTACATTACTGTAGCACCAGCTGCACTAACATTTCAGGCCATAAAAGTATTGCGTTGGCCAAATATAGAAAAAAAAAAAAAAAAAAAAAAGTTAAATTAAATAGTTGGCAGTTTGATCTGTGATAATTTAATCCTTTGATTGCCAGAGGGATACACAATGTATTGTCTACCTCTCTGGTGCTAAACAAGTTAAAAAAAAAAAATAAATAAATAAATAAAAAACATGTTGTGGGTGGAAGCATTCTTGTTTTACACCCTGCAATATATTTTCATATTAGGAGATTTATCCTTTTAAATAGATTTTGGAATAACCCTGTGTACCTTAAATAGGTAAGAATCTGGTTCCGTTTCCAGGAGAACAGGAACAACTCTGGAATAAACCAACAGAACCACAGAGGACAAAAAAAAAAAAAAAAATCCTCCAAAGAAAGTCTCCAAAGCATTGCAGAGCTCTCTACTGTTCAAATTAAGAACTCCATTAATGGGAATTTTAAAGGGATAGTAATGGTTAAAAATAGACAAGTGTGATTGTAGATATTAAAAAACAAATGAATGTAAGTCCGGTCTCTCTAACTCGTACATTTTGAGAGATATACGATTAGAAAGTTCCCCCCTCCCTGAGACGTCAGCACTTTAGCTGATAGGAGATTCGTGTCATGCGACCCAGCGATGGCTCTTTAGCAGAGCTGAAACACCGCTATCTAAAAAGATAATACTTCACTGGGATGGTCTACAAAGTGTGCCTGGTTTGCAAGCAATAATAAAAACAGCTCTAATTAATCATCATAGTATTTGGACTTTGGAGAGTGTTATTTCAGTTCTGTCAGAGTTGTAGTACAAGAGTAATTCAATGATAAAGTATCCCCCTCCCGCCCCTTTTACGGATGTAACACAGTTCAACCTGAGCAGAAGGGAGGTGCCCAGGTAGACTGCAGAGAGGGACAATCTTCAATTAAGATAAGGGAAAAACCTGAAAAGCTTGTCAAGGGGGGCAGGGCTTTCATTGTTCTCATAGGAAGAAGATTGTCCCCTGCTGTTATCTGTCTGGTCTATGGACTGCATTCCACATCCGAGAAGAGATGGCTTACACTAGGTAAAAGGGGCGGGAGGGGAAACTTTGCTTGTGAATATCTCATAAACCATAAAGGTTTGAGAGATAAGACTTATATCATTCTTCATGTTTTTTTAATGCCTACAAAATAAAATAAAGTTAAAACGAAGTATTACTATCCCTTTAAGTATTTATTTTTAGATAGCTCTTCAGCAGAGCCAAAATAGCGCTGTCAGCCAGTCCTGGGACCAGGATCTCATGTCAGCTATAGGCTGACATCTGTGAAAGGGGAACTTTATAATCTTATAGCTCTCAAACTATACAAGTTTGAGAGACTGGACTTATATCAATTAATTTATTTTTTAAGTATCTACAATATCACACTTGGTTAAAAACAGACATTACGATCCCTTTAAGGATTATCAATTTGTCCCTTATGGTGGAGTTTGCCCCAGTTCATCCTCACCATCTCCCACTGCCTCCAGTACAACGTTAGACTAAGTTCTACACGGCAGGGAACCCTTATACTCTATCCGCTGCATGTCTGCCAGCACTGCCCTCTGATCTCTGCGTAAACGTTCACTTTAACAACTGGGACAAATGAAAAGCATAAAACTACATGTAACATGCCGATATCTAACCGCTTGGATGCTAGATGTCTCCAACACATTGCAATGCATTGGAGACCTCCAGCATTCATGTAGTGGAAAGTTTCAAATTACTTATGAATTGGGACATTACCATTTTAACCCTACATTGTATTTTGATGAAGGATTGCACCTGTAGCTTTATTAATCCAGACAATGGGATCATCTTATTTACCAACCCGAGAACAAGAAACTAAGCTGGGTGAACAAAAAATATAACTGGATTAGGAGACAGAAAAATTTGGGGGGGTGTTTGGAACCAACTAAATGTTTTAGGAGGCCAGGAAAGGGTCTTGTGTACACAAGTACATGTAAAGGCCTCCCAGAATTTAGGAGCCAGCAGTAAATTTTGGAAGGCCGGGCTGTCAGGGTTTTTACACTCCTGCACTTGCACATAGTAGTATGAAGATAACTCTGGGAAGACCAACATGGACAAGGCAAAAATACGTGAAGTGTCTGCACGTTGTTGGCCTCCATCCATGCAGACTGCTTGGGAAAGTGTTACCTCCAGATGTTGGGGACTACAAATCCCATCATCCAGCAGTCACAGGCTTCCCAATGACTACTGAAGCCGTAGTCTCCAAAAGCCATCTATCCCTTATCTACAGCATGAATCAACATGTAGGCCAATAGACACAGATGAGCAATTCTGAGGCAAGCCAGCTACACCACCAAATAGTGCCCTGATTTAATCACTGGAGAGCCATAGGGGTGTCCAACGCATTGCAAGTCAATGACACCTATCAGGCACAATGAATAACACTTTGGCAGTCAAACTGTTGAGTGGCTTTTAACCCCTTGAATGCTAGGAGAGGTCTTTGTCACTTTGCTCAGACCTAGTATTCATGGAGGAGGGTGACGGGGAGCAATGGGAATTTATCCCCTATGGCGCAGTGCTTTGCACCCAAACGTGCTCCTCTCTTCTTTGTGCATATTGTCCTTAGCATGTAAAGAATTATCAAAAGATAATATATATTATTAAATAATGTAACCAAACAATTGTATATAGATTTTTGACATCTCTTTAAATGGGCAGTAACACCTAATAACCCCCTCCAACTGAATTATGGGGAAAAAAAAAAACCTTAATTGTCATTATGACTTTTGCCCTTGTGCCTTTACTCAAAAGACCTCTTAAATCTGTCTTGGAAATCATGTCCATGGAGGAAGATATAACAGATGATGGGCAGGACCACAGGACCTCAAACTCCGCCCACCAAACATGGCAGCTTTTAAGGACTTTGCAATGCCTTGCATGCCCCCCCGATCTTCGTTTACTGGGTTCATGCACTCTGCCTGCTTCAGTCTTAACTGCTAACTTAACTGATGAAAAAGAGGTCCTTCCATTTATTTAAATTTGCATTTAGTTTTCTCAAACAGTAAAATTAGACCACATGCAATAAAAACAATCCCCCCTCATCCCACATGTAAGTACCCCAAAAGGCATAACATACTAAAGACTCATTATCATCTCTCTGTATATACTAGCTCAACATCTGAACTACAGTCCCAAATGATTAGGCCTATCTATAGTGTCCTCGCGGGTTCATCACCATAATAAAGTCACAGCGGAATAGGTGGCAAAAATTCTCCACCCCGCTTAATGGGTATAGCAGCCTCCTTGTTGTGGTCCATATTCACCCCTTCTATCTCCAGCAGAGCAAGAGTGGCAACTCTATTAAACTTTACTCAACTGCGCCAATATTTTCAGACCAATATCAAGGTGCGATTGTGCGTGGACAGACGAGATGACGGCTTCCACTATACAAGTGTTTCCGACATACACGTTACTTACAGATTCAATCAAACCTGTACGGTATTAGTCTATTGAGTACTTCATGTGCCCGATTGTTAGTATGCAGTTTGCCCAGAGAACCACATTATTTGAATGACATCCAGATAAATTAATTATTGTTACATCAAATGTCACATTAGCTTCCATGGAAAGGACAGCCAAGACTGACAGAAGAGGTTGTTATCTCTTGAACAAGGGTGCAATGGCAATATTCTGTGGCCATTAGGACTTCCTAGCTATAGTAAGATAAGGGGAAGAAGTTCGTATTATCCTTAAAGGGATAGTAATACTTCATTTTATCTTTATTTTATTTTGTAGACATTAAAAAACATGAAGAACGATATAAGTCTTATCTCTCAAACCTTTGTCGTTTGAGAGATATTCACAAGCAAAGTTTCCCCTCCCGCCCCTTTTACCTAGTGTAAGCCATCTCTTCTCAGATGTGGAATGCAGCCCATAGACCAGACAGATAACAGAAGGGGACAATCTTCTTACTGTGAGAACAATGAAAGTCCTGCCCCCCTTGACAAGTTTTTCCCTTATCTTAATTGAAGATTGTCCCTCTCTGCAGTCTACCTGGGCACCTCCCTTCTCATCTGGCTGAGCAGTGTTACATCAGTAAAAGGGGCGGGAGGGGGATACTTTAGCATTCAATTGCTCTTGTACTACAACTCTCACAGTATTGAAATAACACTCTCCATAGCCCAAATACTATGATGATTAATTAGAGCTGTTTTTATTAAGAATCATTACTATCCCTTTAAAGGAAGAAAAGTTAGAATTCAGTTTCAGATCTAGCCATTCACATCATTTGATAAGTTAACGCGTCAATAAAAGGCATCAGAGGAGATAGCTGTGAGGGACATTTTTTAGCTATAGCGAGCTTGTATACTAGTCACTAACAGGTTATTCAGTAACTATATGCCAAACAGACTTTTAAAAATAAAGCTAAAGAAACAGACAGGCTCCATGGATATCAAAAAATCCATACAAAACATTATCAATAGAAACCATGTTATTGTGCCACGGCTATAACATCTTTGAATACCACTCATACTTTGCATCAGCGATGCATTTTAGAAAGCAAACTAGATGGCTGCAGATAAAACATGGAACATTGTAATTCTGTATGACAGACTTATAGGTGCCTGCACACTAGAGGAGGTGGGGTAGGTGAAAGGGCTAGGTGGGGCAGATACAAAATAGATGCTTGCAGAGTAAAATGTGGGGGCTGACGCCAAGCAGGCACCCTGTTAAGTAAAGGGAAGGGATATATATATATATATATATATATATATATATATATATATATATATATATATATATATATATATATATATACATATATAGAAACAGTTGAGACAAGGCAGTTGCCCCTACAAAAGCAAGGAGGGGCTGATGCAGGATGCCAGACAGTTGCCCCTACAAAAGCAAGGAGGGGCTGATGCAGGATGCCAGACAAGTGAGGTGAACAACAAGCAGGTGCCTATAGACTGAAGGGGTGGGACAGACACCAGGCAGGTGCTCACACAGTAAAGTAGAAGGGGAGATGTCTGGCCAGACATTGATCAGGTGCCCTCACAGTAATGAGGGGCATGGCAGATTGGGACCTGGGCAATACTAGGCAGGTTCTTGCAGATAGGGGAGAGGACGTATGTGCCTGAAGAGGGGGGCAATGGAAAAGCCAACTCCAGGCTGGTAACCAGACAAGTGGAGAGTGGATGCCAGAAATGTGCCTGTGAAGGGGCAATGTGTGGGATCAAATATCTACAAGGGAGGAGCAATGTATGTGCGTACTTGGTTGTTGGGGTGCAATATACTTATGGGTACTTAGCTGTTGGGGGGGTGCATGTTTGTGGATAACTAGCTGTTGGGGGGGTACAGTATACTCAGGGCTCAAAATTTCCACTTGCCACTAGCAAATGGAGAGTGAAAATTCAGCCCTGGTGGGTATGGTTTGGCTTGCAGTGGCGGTGTACTTATGGGTCGTTAGTTGGGGGGGGTGCAGTATGCTTGCTGGTCATTGGCTGTTAGGGGGGTGCCATATGCTTAATGGTACTTGCCTCTTGCGGTGGGTGCAGTATGCTTATGGGTGCTTGGCTCTTGCGGGGGGTGTAGTATGCTTATGGGTCCTTGGCTTTTGCGGGGGGTGCAGTATGCTTGTGGGTGCTTGGCTCTTGCAGGTGGTGCAGTATGTTTGTGGGCCCTTGGCTCTTGGGGGGTGCAGTATGTTTGTGGGCCCTTGGCTGTTGGGGGGGTGCAGTATGTTTATGGGCCCTTGGCTGTTGGGGGGGTGCAGTATGTTTATGGGCCCTTGGCTGTTGGGGGGGTGCAGTATGTTTATGGGCCCTTGGCTGTTGGGGGGGTGCAGTATGTTTATGGCCCTTGGCTGTTGGGGGGGTGCAGTATGCTTAGGGGTCCTTGGCTGTTAGGGGGGTACAGTATGCTTAGGGGTCCTTGGCTGTTAGGGGGGTACAGTATGCTTAGGGGTCCTTGGCTGTTGGGGGGGTGCAGTATACTTATGGGTCCTTGGCTGTTGGGGGGGTGCAGTGTGCTTAAGGGTCCTTTGCGATTGGGGGTGCAGTATGAATGTGGGTGACTAGCTATTTGGATGACCGAGTAATGCATACTTATGGGTACTTGGCTGCCAGGATGCATTATGTATGGGCATATAGCTACTGGGGTGCAGTATGCATTGGGGTGCACGCTGTTGCGGGCTGCCCCCTCTCACCTTGATATGGAAGCGGATGAGTGCCAGGCGGATGCAGTGTGCCATGCACACGGGGGGCAGGAACCAGACCTTGGGCGGCGGGGTGCCCTTGTTCTGGACGTGGCTAACGATCTGCTGGGCGGTCTGGCGCTCGTTACCCTGCCTCTTGACCCACTCGTGCAGCCGGGCCTTCTCCAGGGCTCCGTTGAAGAAGACGAAGAGCTGGATGTTGCCGGTGAAGCAAGCCTTGGCCAGGGCCGCCAGGTAGCCCAGCATGTGGTTCCATTGGCCGCCGCTCACCCAGTCCGTGTAGAAGCCGCCGTACAGCCGGTGCAGGCAGTTCTCGGCATCGATCAGCAGCCGGAGCGGGGTCTGTGGGGCCCTCTGGCGGCCTCCTCCAACCAGGCTGCCCCGGGCCAGCTTCTGCAGCTCCACCGGCACCACAGCGCTCGGGCAGTGCTTCTCGATGTAATCCTGGAAGCCGTGAACTCCCATGGCGGCAGCTCGGGGTGTTCTGTCAGGCCTGGGTAGTAGGTCAGGCCGGGGGCTCTAGTTATGACAGGCCCGTTCTTTGTGCAATAGGAGCGCGGGAGGATGGTAGGCGAGACCGGGGATTGTGGATATGACAGGCCCGGGCTCTGGGAGGAGGGTCGGACCGGTCTCAGTGATTGGGTGGGTATGACAGGCCAGTCCGGGGGGATGGATGACAGGCAGGGGGCTGATGATGTCAGGGGGTCGGTATTTTTATGGCAGCCCCGGGCTGGGTGTTTGGGGGCGGTGTGTGACCATGTACCAGGGGGCTGTTACTGGAGTGGGGGGCTGCCGGACGGTTTGGGGGGGCTCTGCATGGCTGCTGCGGCCGCCATGTGCTGTCTCACAGAGCCATGGCCGGGGATGTGTGCGAGCGGAGGTGGGGGATCGGCACAGGAAGCCCGGCCCGGAACGGGAGGAGCCGGGCATAGAGTGTCATGGTGACTGGGGGAGTCGCTGGGGCCGCGGCCTTTATAGATGTATGGGGGCGGTATCCGTATAGGTGCCGCACAGTTACTTCTCCGTCTTGCCTCTGTCCCTATAGTTACTCACAGTTATATGTCTGTTTTACCTCAGTTCCTATAGTTACTCACAGTTATATGTCTGTCTTACCTCAGTCCCTATAGTTACTCACAGTTATATGTCTGTCTTACATCAGTCCCTATAGTTACTCACAGTTATATGTCTGTCTTACATCAGTCCCTATAGTTACTCACAGTTATATGTCTGTCTTACCTCAGTCTCTATAGGTACCTCACAGTTATATGTCTGTCTTACCACAGTCTCTATAGGTACCTCACAGTTATATGTCTGTCTTGCCTCAGTCTCTATAGGTACCTCACAGTTATATGTCTGTCTTACCTCAGTTCGTACAGTTACTCACAGTTATATGTCTGTCTTACCTCAGTCTGTATAGGTACCTCACAGTTATATGTCTGTCTTACCACAGTCTCTATAGGTACCTCACAGTTATATGTCTGTCTTACCTCAGTTCGTACAGTTACTCACAGTTATATGTCTGTCTTACCTCAGTTCCTATAGTTACTCACAGTTATATGTCTGTCTTACCTCAGTTCCTATAGTTACTCACAGTTATATGTCTGTCTTACCTCAGTTCCTATAGTTACTCACAGTTATATGTCTGTCTTGCCTCAGTCCCTATAGGTACCTCACAGTTATATGTCTGTCTTGCCTCAGTCTCTATAGGTACCTCACAGTTATATATCTAATGTGTCTTGCTTCAGTCCCTATAGGTACATCAAAGTTATATGTCTGTCTTACCTCAGTCCCTATAGGGAACTCACAGTTATATATCTAGTGTGTCTTACTTCAGTCCCTATAGTACCTCACAGTTATATGTCTGTCTTACCACAGTCCCTATAGGTACCTCACAGTTATATGTCTGTCTTACCACAGTCCCTATAGGTACCTCACAGTTATATGTCTGTCTTACCTCAGTCCCTATAGGGAACTCACAGTTATATATCTAGTGTGTCTTACTTCAGTCCCTATAGTACCTCACAGTTATATGTCTGTCTTACCACAGTCCCTATAGGTACCTCACAGTTATATGTCTGTCTTACCACAGTCCCTATAGGTACCTCACAGTTATATGTCTGTCTTACCTCAGTCTCTATAGGGAACTCACAGGTATAGATCTAGTGTGTCTTACTTCAGTCCCTATAGGTACCTCACAGTTATATATAACTCAGTCCCGACTCCCTATAGGTATCTCACAGTTATATGTCTGTCTTACCACAGTCCCTATAGGGAACTCACAGTTATATATCTAGTGTGTCTTACTTCAGTCCCTATAGGTACCTCACAGTTATATATTACTCAGTCCCCATAGGTGCCTCACAGTTATATGTCTGTCTTACCACAGTCCCTATAGGGAACTCACAGTTATATGTCTGTCTTACCACAGTCCCTATAGGAAACTCACAGTTATATGTCTGTCTTACCACAGTCTCTATAGGGAACTCACAGGTATATATCTAGTGTGTCTTACTTCAGTCCCTATAGGTACCTCACGGTTATATATAACTCAGTCCCTATAGGTACCTCACGGTTATATATAACTCAGTCCCTATAGGTACCTCACAGTTATATATAACTCAGTCCCTATAGGTACCTCACAGTTATATATAACTCTGTCCCTATAGGTACCTCACGGTTATGTGCCCACTCCTACCTCGGTCCCTATAGGTAGCTGTCTGTTATGTATCTAGTGTGTCTTACTTCAGTCCCTATAGGTACTTTACTGATGTATCTAGTGAGTCCTGAGTCTGTCTAGGTATCTCATTGTTATGTATCTAGTGTATCCTAACCGAGCCCCTATAGGTACCTCACTGTGATATATCTGTGTGTCTTACCTAAGCCACTATAGGTATGGGCTCTAGGCACGTGTCCCTGGATCTGTTTTCCTGCCCCTGAATTTGTGTCCCTGGTTCTGTGTCTCTGGATCCTGCTTCACTGAATTTGTGTCTCTGCTTCTGTCTCTCTGTCCCTGAATTTGTGTCCCTGGTTCTGGCTGCCCGTCCATGGGTTTGTGTCCCTGGTTCTGTCTCCCTGTCCCTGCATCTTACTGTCCTGGCTCCACCCTGTTCATAGGTTTGTGTCTCTGTGTCATGCTGTCCCTGGTTCTGGATCCCTGTCACTGCATCCTAGCGTCCCTGATTATGGATCCCTGTCACTGTATCCTAGAAGTCCCTTATTCTGGATCCCTGTCACTGTATTCTAGAGTCCCTGATTCTGGATCCCTGTCACTGCATCCTAGAGTCCCTGATTCTGGATCCCTGTCACTGCATCCTAGAGTCCCTGATTCTGGATCCCTGTCACTGTATCCTAGAGTCCCTGATTCTGGATCCCTGTCACTGCATCCTAGAGTCCCTGATTCTGGATCCCTGTCACTGTATCCTAGAGTCCCTGATTCTGGATCCCTGTCACTGAATCCTAGAGTCCCTGATTCTGGATCCCTGTCACTGCATCCTAGCATCCCTGATTCTGGATCCCTGTCACTGCATCCTAGAGTCCCTGATTCTGGATCCCTGTCACTGTATCCTAGAGTCCCTGATTCTGGACCCCTGTCACTGCATCCTAGAGTCCCTGATTCTGGATCCCTGTCACTGTATCCTAGAGTCCCTGATTCTGGATCCCTGTCACTGTATCCTAGCGTCCCTGATTCTGGATCCCTGTCACTGCATCCTAGCAGTCCCTGATTCTGGATCCCTGTCACTGTATCCTAGAAGTCCCTGATTCTGGATCCGAGTCACTGCATCCTAGCGTCCCTTATTCCGGATCCCTGTCACTGTATTCTAGAGTCCCTGATTCTGGATCCCTGTCACTGCATCCTAGAGTCCCTGATTCTGGATCCCTGTCACTGCATCCTAGAGTCCCTGATTCTGGATCCCTGTCACTGTATCCTAGAGTCCCTGATTCTGGATCCCTGTCACTGTATCCTAGAGTCCCTGATTCTGGATCCCTGTCACTGCATCCTAGAGTCCCTGATTCTGGATCCCTGTCACTGCATCCTAGAGTCCCTGATTCTGGATCCCTGTCACTGTATCCTAGAGTCCCTGATTCTGGATCCCTGTCACTGTATCCTAGAGTCCCTGATTCTGGATCCCTGTCACTGCATCCTAGAGTCCCTGATTCTGGATCCCTGTCACTGTATCATAGAGTCCCTGATTCTGGATTCCTGTCACTGTATCCTAGAGTCCCTGATTCTGGATCCCTGTCACTGTATCCTAGAGTCCCTGATTCTGGATCCCTGTCACTGTATCCTAGAGTCCCTGATTCTGGATCCCTGTCACTGCATCCTAGCATCCCTGATTCTGGATCCCTGTCACTACATCCTAGCAGTCCCTGATTCTGGATCCCTGTCACTGCATCCTAGAAGTCCCTGATTCTGGATCCCTGTCACTGCATCCTAGCATCCCTAATTCTGGATCCCTGATACTGGATCCTTGCATGTCTGGTTCTGGCTCCCAAGCCCCGGTCACTGTGTTCTGCTGTCCCTAGTTTTGTTCCTATTTATTAAACTGAACCTCAGGCCAATACTTTGTGTGCTTATCACTGAAAGCCTGATGAGTTTTGCACATGTGAATATTGCTTATTTATAGAATTCTATTTAGCATTTAGACATCAGTAATGTCTTTTTGACTGCAGAAATGCAAATGTAAGTTTCTTATACAAGACTTTCTTCTTACTTAGTGCTACAGGTTAGTATGGACCTCTGGTGACTAGGGGTGGGTGAAAGGTCCCGCCGAGTTCCCACGAAAACCACATTGTCCACTTTAAAAACAGTGATTAAAATCTTCACATTTTTTTGTCCATTGGTCAAAATTCTTCACCATTTTTTCAATGTCTATAAAGTTTTTGCCCATTGATTTACTTGTTTTTCGCCTTTTCGCTATAAAAACGTAATGTATTCCAGGAAGTGGAACACAGTAGAAGCAGCTGCAGAACGAGGTAGACGTGTTGTGCTGTTCTGCTGTGATCTTTTTGCAATATTGAGGCAGGAGAGGCTCATAGTGACTCCTATCACTATGAGAAAGTTTGAAAGTAATAAAAGGAGGAACTGGAATGACCATTATGCGTCCACTGAGTCTGAGGAGGAGGAGGAAGTGAGCACTACAGAAGCAATTCTGGCCAGTCCCCCTAAATCACCCCTAGGGATCTTGGGAAAATTAATGTCAAGGGAGGAAGAAAAGTGTAGTAGTGAGAGCAGGACAGGTCAGATGCCTGTGTCTGCTGCCAGATGTGCTGCCCCTGCTGCCAGTGCCACCAGTGTACCTGCTGCCAGTAAATCCCCTGCTGTTACCAGTGCTGTGCCTGCTGTCAGACGTGCTGCCCCTGTTGCCACCAGTGCTGAAGATGATGCCAGTATGTCTTGCAATACTTAGGAGGAGGAGAAGATGATGCCAAGTGTGACAGCAGGGGACCATTCATTCATTCTTGCCATCCCCAAGCAGTCCTGCCAGTGCTAGTACTAAGAAGGTCCAGCAGTTTGTTAGCTTTAGGAGTGAAGGAGGGGTAATCATCATATTACTAGTGACTGTGAGGAGGAAGACTCAGGGACTGAAATTGATGGCGAAGCAGCCAGTGGGACTAGTGTTAGGAGAGTGGTAGGGGAAGCAATTGAGAGCATCCGGACTAGCGGTCAAGGGAGCCCACACCATTCCCTTGACCCTGGGAGTCCCCTTCCCTCCACGTCATTGTCCATGTGGAACATGATTCTGCAGAAATCAGAATTGTTACCACCGCAATAATACCACCAGCACTAGGAGTACAGATTGCCTGTGCCTGCTGCTAGTGCTGCCAGTCTGTCTTCTTCAGGTTAGTAAGAAATGACAAGTGTGACATTAGGGGACCCTCTGTCACATTGCTCATCACCTCCTCCAACCAGCAGTGAGATGTCTGTAATAGAGCAGCAGAAGCACGTAGGGACTAGTGGTGGTGGTGGTGATGATGATGGTGGAGAAGTTGGGGTGGAAGAGACAGTGGTGGCCTTTTTTAGCCCATACTGAGAAGGAATGGGAATTGGGGATGGGCATCACCACCACCACTATCTGTGAGTTTTTTGGATTTTGCAGAGTTTGCTACTGCTCTAATTTCTGCTGTTGCTGAGATGAAAAGGCAGCAGGGTGCTGAGGAGCCGGCTAGTGTTCCACCGTGGACACAGTGGGAATGGGGTCAACAAGAGATCTGGGACTAGGACAGGTTCCACTTGCCAGCAGATGCAATACATCTGGTCCTAGTTGCAGTGCTTGTTCTGAGGCAGTAGCAGCAACATCATCCTCTGTCTCAGACAGTGGAGGAGAAGAAGAAAGAGGCCATTTTTGTCCACCTGTTCCCTATCCCCTGATGTCATGGGGGTGGGACTATTTTTCTCTTGGGGCAGGCACAGTGCAGTCATCACCAACGGCACTGTGCACAATTTGTGACAAGTCAGTGAGAAGGGGAATGGAGGGAACACATCTTGACACAACCACCCAGATACCACACATGAAACACTGACATTACATTTATGTCAAACATGTTAAAGCCAAACACCCACCACAGCTGTTGCTATACCCCCTGGCTCTCTAGAAAGGCAACAAGAGGTGAGGCGGAGATCAAAGAGGAGGAAGAATAGAGAAACCCAGGCAGAGGATGGAGGTTCCATGATGAGAGAAACAACTAGCTCACCATCACCGTCACCTTCTTCCTCTAGGGTAACTTCATCTTCTGCCAGTCCACCTCATTCATCATTACCTCCCCAGCCAAATGATAGCCACTCTGTAGATGTTCGGACGTGGCAGTTCATGTCCACCCATTGCACACTGTGTGGTGCACTGACCAGACATGGCAGTGTGGTGGAGGAGAATTGCAAGCAGGGCATCTGAGGAGATTCCATCCTGCAGAATATGCTAGGATTCTGTCAGGGAGGGTTCATCATTACTATTAAACTGTCAGCAAGTTATCATGTGTCCTTAGTGGGGTGTGGACAAGGGGTACAGTGACAGCAGCAGTACTTGGTTTCAGGTGTCATGGTGTTTGGATACAGTTGTGCCCCCAGGTGTTATTTACCACACACACACTATGCACATTGCAGTTGCTGATGAGAGGCACAGTTCCTGCTCTCAAAGGAAAAAAATATTTTCTAATAATAACACACCCATGATTTTGGAGGAGTAGCTGGTGCAGAAGAATTAATGGCCAACTAGTTTTTTTTCTCAAATAAAAATATACCGGCGCTAGGATAACTATCTTAGACCTATGATAGAGCGAATGGAGGAGAACAAAACCAAAATATACAGATATATGCAAGGGAAACTGTAACAATGTTGTATATGAGATAATAATATAATATAATAATGGGCCCGGACACCCCACTCCTATCCAATAGAGTTCTATTGATGCAGCTTTATCCTCAAAGATGCCAACGATCCAAGTGGCGGACAATATGTAAAACAAAAAGAAGAGAGGAGAAGCGCAAGAAAAAAAAAAACCATCTAAGTGTAGTAGTGAGGGTATACACTTGTATATAATTGTATATAAAATATAGACAATGAATGATATGTGAATCGATCTATAAAAATCATAAGAGTGAATAATAAATATACAAATGCATTTTATTCTGAATATAAAAACGAAACAGGATATAAATTGAAAGTATATAGAAATGAATACATAAAATCTACTCTCAAAGAGAGTGTGGATATATAAAAGAAAGTCTTATGATACTGAAGGTATCAATATCCCCAATAGGGATCCAATATCACAATGTAACCATTGATAGATGTGTTTACAATGTATAAAATAAATGTGAACAAAAAGTATCCACCAGAGTGGATGGATGGCCCCTTACTTGATAACTAGAGTTAGTGCACCTTGAACAGAGGGGAGTAACGGCCCTGCACACCGTCCGATCCGTTGCCTCACTGGAACGTATCACAGGAATGATCGGTGGCTCAGTTAGCGGGGTGAAATCCAAAATCCTCCTCAGTTGTTTCGTCTTCCGGAAAACTGAAACATTCGGTGTAGTAGTCCGGTTACAGAGATGGGGCATCCAAACCAATTAATCAGTGGAATTGTTCAACAGGGCTCAAGGGCCCAACGCGTTTCGGCGCCAAAACTGCGCCTTCATCTGGACGCTCCAGATGAAGGCGCAGTTTTGGCGCCGAAACGCGTTGAGCCCTGTTGAACAATTCCACTGATTAATTGGTTTGGATGCCCCATCTCTGTAACCGGACTACTACACCGAATGTTTCAGTTTTCCGGAAGACGAAACAACTGAGGAGGATTTTGGATTTCACCCCGCTAACTGAGCCACCGATCATTCCTGTGATACGTTCCAGTGAGGCAACGGATCGGACGGTGTGCAGGGCCGTTACTCCCCTCTGTTCAAGGTGCACTAACTCTAGTTATCAAGTAAGGGGCCATCCATCCACTCTGGTGGATACTTTTTGTTCACATTTATTTTATACATTGTAAACACATCTATCAATGGTTACATTGTGATATTGGATCCCTATTGGGGATATTGATACCTTCAGTATCATAAGACTTTCTTTTATATATCCACACTCTCTTTGAGAGTAGATTTTATGTATTCATTTATTCATTTCTATATACTTTCAATTTATATCCTGTTTCGTTTTTATATTCAGAATAAAATGCATTTGTATATTTATTATTCACTCTTATGATTTTTATAGATCGATTCACATATCATTCATTGTCTATATTTTATATACAATTATATACAAGTGTATACCCTCACTACTACACTTAGATGGTTTTTTTCTTGCGCTTCTCCTCTCTTCTTTTAGTTTTTTTTCTCCACAAATACTGGGGGCTAGTTATGGTGCTGCTACTGCCTCAGGTGCATCACTGGAGCCAGTCTTGGCAAGTGGAACCTTCATCATCCATCACCCATGTTACTGCTGTTTTTGATCCCATTCCCTTTCAGCTGCCTAATCATCCTGCTGCTTAACCGGTCCGGCACTTAAGGACCAGTAACGGTCCTGGCACGTCATGGAGTTCAGGGCTCCCGGCGCAGCTGCACGCCACTCCGGAAGCCCTGAACCGGAAGTGAAGGGGAAAAAAAAGCCCTGTGGTCCTCAAGTGCCGGCCACGAGTGCTCGCGCTGGTCCTTAAGGGGTTAAACAACTCAGCAGCAGCAAAAGAACAGCACTCACAAATTCTGCATCTACATCAGGGCATTTGACAATCGCCAGTGGCCACTAGCCAACACGACGTAACCTGCTGGCACTAGGCCAGTAGGGCATTTTTTTCCCTCAGGGCTTGTGCTTTAAAAAAGAAAAATAACAAAAAAAAATCATAAAAAACCCCATAGTCCTACAAAAAAATAAACAATTTTTGGGGGGTTGTTTCTAACAAGCCTAAGTCCTACAAATCAATGTTTCCTCAGGGCTTGGGCCAAACAAGTCTAAGTTCTACAAATCAATGTTTCTTCGGGGCTTGGGCCTCTAATAAGTCTAAGTCCTACAAAGGCCTCTAACAACAAATCTAGCAAATCATCCTCTACAAAATACTCTATCACGTCAAGTATCAGTCCACCCCAGTGGCAGCTTATATCAGGGGGTTCATGTCTCTATCACTGTACATACAAATTTCTTATTTTATTTTTTTAACTGTCCCCCCAGTACCAGTCAAGAAGCCCCCCAAAAAAAATTCCCTGCTCAACTGATTAATTCCCCAGACTCCACCCACCAACACAGGCACCCTTCTCAGACGCCTTTTATACCATGTCTCATGGCTTTTTTAATTGTATTTAGGATTTATTTTTTATTTACTACCCCCCAATCCCAGTAAACAACCCACCCAAATAAAACATTCCCCGTTCAACTGATTCTTTCTCCACACCCCACCAACACAGACACCCTCATGCCCCTTTTATACTGTGCCTTTGGGAAATAAAATAATATTTATGTGTTGTGTGTAAATACAATGTTCCCATTTATTTCAATGGAAGGAGCTAGGCCCAAAAAAGCGTAAAAACTGCACTTTTCGCTGGAAATTATTCAACAAGCGGAAAGTGCCATTATTCACCGTTTTCAGTTTGAGGCAAAAAAATTGCCTCCCTACTGGTGACCCTGTCTAATGTGACTGTTTGGGAGAAAAGTGCCCTGGAATTTGTTTTTTTCTAGAAATTTTGGCAATTATGCTGTGAATGGAGGGGGGCACCCGTCTATACACACTGACAAATACAGTGTATACGTACAGTGGCATTTATAGTATAGGGTACCCCTGTGTATATCATACCTCCCAACATTCCCAATGGCCAAAGAGGGACACTTGTGTTTTAGGTGGTTTTTCTGGGGGCGTGGCTGATGGACGGGGAATTTTTAGGTTACTTTGTGACCTATTGACTCCTCTTTGTATATCTGAATAAAGGATTTAGAGCAAGACCAAAGTATTTTATTTACACAGATTCATTAACAAACACATATACTGAAGATTAACCCCTTAACGACCGGGGAATCCGGACGTGGACGCGACTTAAAGACCACGGAGCAATTTTTTTTTATTGCTCTGTTGCGTTCCATACTCCCCGAACGACGTGCAGCCGTGGGGGGAGCCCGGAACTCAATGACGGTCATAGTACGTCATCGGTTGTTAAGTCAAATCGACCCTTGACGTACTATGACCGTCAAGGGTCGTTAAGGGGTTAAAGGGATAGTAATACTTCATTATGACTATCCCCCATGTTGTAGCCCTTAAAATTCTGAATTTCAATGATACCAGCAGCATCTCTCAAACCTTTATGGTTTAAGAGATATCCACTTTCAGAGTTCCCTCTTTTTGTCTTTCCCCTGACGTCAGCGTTCTAGCTGAGAGAAGAGGAATCCGGTCCCAGGACCGGCGGCGGCTCTGCAGCAGTGCTGAAATCTTGTTATAGAAACAGAAATCCTTCACTAAAATGGTCTTCCACGTGTGCTTGCAAACTAAGTACATGTAGAAGGCCATTTTAGTGAAGGATTTCTGTTTCTATAAAGCGATCTCAGGACTCCTGCAGAGCCGCCGCTTGCTCACTGACAGCATTCCCCGTCTCTCTCAGCTAGAATGCTGATGTCAGGGGAAAGGCAAAATGAGGGAACTTTGAAAGCGGATTATCTCTCAAACCATAAAAGTTTGAGAGACAGCTAGTATAGTTGAATTCAGAATTTTAAGGGCTACAATATGGGGGATAGTAATAATGAATTATTACTATCCCTTTAACTAAACATTTATGTGAATTTCATTGCTGTGGAGCAATGTGATAGACTAATATACACAACGCTCACTCTGATGTCCTAAAAAGAGGGACACCAGGGTAGAAAAGAGGCATGGGGGGATTTGGGTCTCAAAGAGGGACTGTCCCTCCTAAAGAGGGACACTTGGGAGGTATGTTATACACTGCCCTTTATATACAATATAGGGTACACCTGTGTATACGCTGACCTTTATATACAGTTTAGTGTACACCTGTGTATACACTGATCTTTATATACAGTATAGGGGTCACCTGTGTATACAGTGTCCTTTATATACAGTACAGGGTACACCTGTGTATACACTGTCCTTTATATACAGTATAGGGGTCACCTGTGTATACACTGTCTTTTATATACAGTTTAGTGTACACCTGTGTATACTCTGATCTTTATATACAGTATAGGTGACCACTGTGTATACACTGTCCTTTATATACAGTATAGGGTACACCTGTGTATACACTGATCTTTATATACAGTATAGGGGTCACCTGTGTACACACTGTCCTTTATATACAGTATAGGGTACACCTGTGTATACGCTGATCTTTATATACAGTATAGGGGACCCCTGTGTATACACTGTCCTTTATATACAGTATAGGTGATACCTGTGTATCAGATGTTGCACATCTCTCTGGCCTTCAGTGGGTTAACCTCTTGGATATTAGAAAGATCTCCAACACTCTATTGAATCACTAGGAATGTTTATTTGTTCCCCCTATTGTGCAAGTGGTTTACCGCATAATTACTTCACTTTCCTTTTGTGCATATGGCCCTGAGCTAGGTTATTAAAGGGATAGTAATACTTAAAATGTAAAAAAATATATGTTGTAGGGTTTATCCCCCTGAGTAAAACAAGGGCACTCCCACTGCTGAAAGGTGTTTCATTCAAAAGTTATTGATTTTCAAAGTTGAATTTTTTAGGTGCAATATCACAGTGGCCTGAAATTGTACAGTGGCGCTGTTGCTACAACATCCTATGGAGATTTATGGTCCTGGGACCAGAGCTGTCCATAGGATCGTGTAGCAACAGCGCCACTGTACAATTTCAGGCCACTGTGATATTGCACCTAAAAAATTCAACTTGCACCTAAAAAATTCAACAAAAATAATATAACAGGAAACTGGACACCCTTTTTAAGTCCGATTTTGCAGGTCTCTATCTCTAAATAATTCAAAACCAAGAAAAAGACAGATACAGATTAATGGTACATAATATGTGCCCAATTAACACTATACCTTGTCATAAAGTGACCCGTTCAAAATCCTATATTTTATACTGTGCCTAAGATTTACCCATAGGAGGTTTTGATTATTTTATGATGCACCTATATTAATAACCCTTAATAAAGGGTTAAAAATAGATGAGTATTGTTTTTACGGATTAGATGTTTATTATTAAAAGTTAAGTATTAGCGATCTCTGATGATACATTTAATACGATATATAGGATTTTGAACGGGTCACTTTATGACAAGGTATAGTGTTAATTGGGCACATATTGTGTACCATTAATCTGTATCTGTCTTTTTCTTGGTTTTGAATTACCTAAAAAATTCAACTTTGAAAATTAATAACTTTTGAATGAAACACCTTTCAGCAGTGGGAGTACTCTTGTTTTACTCAGGGGGATAAACCCTACAACATATTTTTTTACATTTTAAGTATTACTATCCCTTTAAAATGCTAATACCCTGAACAAATCTGGTATGTAACTTGCAGTAACTGGGATACTGAGTGTTAGTTTGATCGGTGAGACTAAGTCAGTGCACAAGCTGCCATGTATTTGCACCACTGGAACAGCCGTCCCATATCTCTTTGACAGATGTGAGTAAGCAGCCACTTTGGAAGCTTAAGTTAAGATCTGGTGAAGTAAGCTGCAATGTCGAGGGAGATGGTCAGTAATGACGTTGGTTTGCATCTCATTGAGCAGAAGGAAGCTGGCATAGGTAGTACTGGGAGTGGAGTGTGTAGGAAGGAGGAGCAGGCAGCTAGATGGGTTATCGTTAGATGTTGCAAGGAGATGATGATGATGATGATGATGAGGATGATGACAACATTTGCAGATGATGTTGGGACTCTTAACAAATGAATTTGCTTTCTGGAGAAGACTGATCTTTCTGACAGCTGGGAGAACGGTATGTCGAGAGCTGATGGATCAGGGACGCAGACAGACCTAGATATGGTGGTGGTAGGTGATTCCATAAATGGGAAAACAGATATGATAATGTAACCAAACTCACTACTGTTGGACAGTTTGCTGTCTTCTGGGTGCACAGGTTCGGTATTTAGTAAATGAGGTTGATAGATTGCGGGGAGGGGCTGGCATGACCTGGCTGTCATGCTGCATGTTGGTGACAATGACAAACCCAGTGGGAGACTGAGGTCTGATAAGAATGATTTCAGGGCATTAGGTCATACGTTTGAGCAAAAGACCTTTAAGGTTGTATTTTCTGAAATACTGCTGTGCCACAAGCTATACCAAGAAGGCAATGAGTGGCAAAGGAGTTAAATGTGCGGTTAAGGACTTCTGTAAACTGGAGGATTTGTGGTTTCCAGAGCACCAGACTGTATTTTTATTTCAGGGTGGGATTTTTGTAGGGTAGAGGTAGACTGCATTTTAGTGGAAGGGGGTGTGTGTTCTAGGGAATAGGATGGTTAGAAGGTTGGAGGAGACATTAATAAATTGTTAAATAACACTTGATGGGTGTCACAGGCATACCTGGGAACTTTCATTTGAGGGCTACCCGGAGGGTAGTCCTCTGTTGAGCAGGGGGTAACAAAAATGACGCTAATCGCGTCAAAAAGGGGCGGGGTTTAACTCGAGGGTTGGGGGGGATTTAACCCTTTGAGTGCCAGAGTGGTACGGAATGCATTGCAAAGCAATGCATTCCGTACCACTCTGGCACTCAGAGGGTTAAAATGTGTCCCACAGAAGGCTGGGGACGGAGGCACAATGGGAGAAAAAAGCAGATGTGGCAGAGTTTCTATAGAAACTCTCCACATCCGGAGGAATCTGCCTCTGCCCCGGAGACCCGGTAAAACTCTGTCAGAACCGGAGTCTCCGGGGCAAATCCGGAGAGTTCCCAGGTATGGTCACAGGAACCACCAGGCCCCTGGCGGGGGCTGAGGGCCAGCCTCCTGCACACAGACTATGGACCTAGCCCTGGAACAGGGTATGGCCTCCACCTGAGCTTAATCTCTGCCCTGTTTGCCCCTTGCCATGCAGGATCCTTTACCAGCTCCCTAGTCCCTTCTTGGGGCTAAGTCACCCTGTACGTATTGGGGGTACAGGGTGACCAAGAAAATCAATGGACATTCTTCCCAGCCTTGTCAAAGGATATCAGACTTCCCAAAGGACTAATTTGTAGAAGATGCTTCAACACCTCATCCTGCGTTGTGTATTCTGGTCCCTCTGTAACACTTGTTACACTTTGTCCCACTGTATAGTTAAAGCGGAACTTTCACAAGCAAATGACCATCCATCTTTTGAAATATATAGCCATAATGATCCTGTTCGTGTACATGTTTGTCCCCTGCTATGCACGTATGATACAACAAAATACCTTTTAATTTCACGACAAGACCAGGGAGAGCGGCGCCATCTTTGCTTAAAAGTACCACAGCGCATGCGTCTGCTCTCCCTGTGTCTTGTCAGTCTCCGAGGAAGAGACGCCTCCTAAATTTTTTTTTTTTTGGTCCGTTGAGCGTGATGCGCGCTCGTGCACAATCCGCATGCAAATGGATGTGCATGTGGCAAGGTCCTATACGGCGCGCGCTCACGCAGGACCCTGAACGCCAGCGTGCACAGTATACCTCTCCGTGCCTCTCCAAAGATATTTATTAATAAATGAAGCTTATTGTACACCACAATGTTAACCTTTTGAATACCAGAGCAGTACTCAAAGAATTAAATAATTTGTTTTAATGTTGCAGCCTTAGTCAATGGATTGTAAAAAAGTATTGTTCCTCACAATGTTAACAATTATATTTTACTTATATATACTCTCACCTACTGACATGACCTGGACGCGCAGAATTCAAGGAGCGCGCCAGGACACATGGTATGGCAGGGACTGGAGTAGGATTGAGGGGCAGGGCGGACGCTTCACACACAAGCCCTGTGGGAGTGTCTTCTGCACCATACGGTGCACAGCTTACAGCTCAACCAAAGGCTTACGTCATCATGTACAGAATTGAAGTCTGTGTTGCTGAAATTAGACACATTTAAAAATGAAAGGACACACAACAATATGAAGAGGGGACAAAAAGGAATAGATAAAGCGACTGTAATTCAGAGGTGAAAGTTCCGCTTTAACTCACTCAGGTCTGGCACATTGTATCCTGTTGTCACCTACCCATTGTCTCATCACACAGTATGTTTACACTCTCCTTGTGTTTAGTGTACTCCATGTTTGTACTGAAACCACCCTCCACCCACTGACTCTTTTGTAAAGATGTGTATTCCCACTTCATCATTGTGCCTCTTTGTATTGTGCCCCTCCACCAACAGCCCCATTGTCTTCCCATATGTGGGTGGATAACTTGTGATGTGTGTATTTAAACCCTGTATGTTTAACAACTTCAGCTCTTGTCTTAACCTACACTGGTGTTGTCTGGTGGGGTAAGCTTGCTGTATCCAGAGTGCATTCACCCTACACCGAGTCTTGCCTAAGTGACTGGGTGAATTAAGCTCTGTTCCTAGTTCCTGGCTGGTGGAGTTTCGTGAGTGTTGTCCTGAGTTAAGGAAGCACAGCTTTGGTGGAGCTACTCAGTCTGAGTACGGGTATCCGTCTTAATGGGGAAGACAGTGTAGAAGAGAAACTGGCATTAGAGAAGGGGAATGGAGGTGGAGAAGGGGAGGGCTAATTCAGCTAACTGGGAAATGCGTATATTACAACCTGATAAAACACAAATAATATTTCCATTAATGCACATCTTTAGAATTTTATTAACATAAAATGCATTTGCAAATGGTCATTGTCTGGCTGGTAATATAGGGCAACTGGAACATATTGCAGATATTGAGTAGTATGATTTAATAGGCTAATACCATTGACTGAGCAGTCATTCTAGAGGTTTATTAATTTTTTAGGAAGGAGTGAGTCAATAATAGAGATGGCACGTTATGTCTGTATGTAGAGCAAAGTGTGAAAGATGTAAAAAGTTGTATACTGGATTTTTGCAGTGATATACTGCAGGCCAAAAAATGCGTAATGTAAAAAATCAAAAAGAAAATTGTTGCGATACTGCACGACCCAGCAGTGACTCACCCAGACGTTTGAATCGCAACTGCATTGGTCAGTTCGGTGTTGTATAGGTGTATAGGTGATACCTGTGTATCAGATGTTGCACATCTCTCTGGTCTTCAGTGGGTTAACCTCTTGGACACTAGAAAGATCTCCAACACTCTATTGAATCACTAGGAATGTTTATTTGTTCCCCCTATTGTGCAAGTGGTTTGCCGCAGAATTACTTCACTTTCCTTTTGTGCATATGGCCCTGAGCTAGGTTATTAAAGGGATAGTAATACTTAAAATGTAAAAATTTTTTGAAAGGTGTTTCATTCAAAAGTTATTGATTTTCAAAGTTGAATTTTTTAGGTGCAATATCACAGTGGCCTGAAATTGTACAGTGGCGCTGTTGCTACAACATCCTATGGAGATTTATGGTCCTGGGACCAGAGCTGTCCATAGGATCGTGTAGCAACAGCGCCACTGTACAATTTCAGGCCACTGTGATATTGCACCTAAAAAATTCAACTTGCACCTAAAAAATTCAACAAAAATAATATAACAGGAAACTGGACACCCTTTTTAAGTCCGATTTTGCAGGTCTCTATCTCTAAATAATTCAAAACCAAGAAAAAGACAGATACAGATTAATGGTACATAATATGTGCCCAATTAACACTATACCTTGTCATAAAGTGACCCGTTCAAAATCCTATATTTTATACTGTGCCTAAGATTTACCCATAGGAGGTTTTGATTATTTTATGATGCACCTATATTAATAACCCTTAATAAAGGGTTAAAAATAGATGAGTATTGTTTTTACGGATTAGATGTTTATTATTAAAAGTTAAGTATTAGCGATCTCTGATGGTACATTTAATACGATATATAGGATTTTGAACGGGTCACTTTATGACAAGGTATAGTGTTAATTGGGCACATATTGTGTACCATTAATCTGTATCTGTCTTTTTCTTGGTTTTGAATTACCTAAAAAATTCAACTTTGAAAATTAATAAATTTTGAATGAAACACCTTTCAGCAGTGGGAGTCCTCTTGTTTTACTCAGGGGGATAAACCCTACATATTTTTTTTACATTTTAAGTATTACTATCCCTTTAAAATGCTAATACCCTGAACAAATCTGGTATGTAACTTGCAGTAACTGGGATACTGAGTGTTAGTTTGATCGGTCAGTGCACAAGCTGCCATGCATTTGCACCACTGGAACAGCCGTCCCATATCTCTTTGACAGATGTGAGCAAGCAGCCACTGTGGAAGCTCAGGTTAAGATCTGGTGAAGTAAGCTGCAACATCGAGGGAGATGGTCAGTTATGACATTGGTTTGCATCTCATTGAGCAGAAGGAAGCTGGCATAGGTAGTACTGGGAGTGGAGTGTGTAGGAAGGAGGAACAGGCAGCTAGATGGGTTACATTTAGATATTGCAAGGAGATGAGGCTGAATAGGGAGGACACTTTTGTGTTTACTCATCCTGACAACATTTGCAGATGATGTTGGGACTCTTAACAAATTAATTTGCTTTCTGGAGAAGACTTTTCTGACAGCTGGGAGAACAGTAAGTCGAGAGCTGATGGATCAGGGACGCAGGCAGACCTAGAAGTGGTAGTGGTAGGTGATTTCATAAATGGGAAAACAGATATGATAACGTAACCAAACTCACTACTGTTGAACTGTTTGCTGTCTTCTGGGTGCACAGGTTCGGATTTTAGTAAATTAGGTTGATAGATTGCGGGGAAGGGCTGGCATGACCTGGCTGTCATGCTGCATGTTGGTGACAATGACAAACCCAGTGGGAGACTGAGGTCTGATAAGAATGATTTCAGGGCATTAGGTCATAAGTTTGAGCAAAAGACCTTTAAGGTGGTATTTTCTGAAATACTGATGTGCCACAAGCTATACCAGGAAGGCAATGAGTGGCAAAGGAGTTAAATGTGTGGTTAAGGACTTGTTGTAAACTGGAGGATTTGTGATTTCCAGAGCACCAGACTGTCTTTTTATTTCAGGGTGGGATTTTTTTAGGGTAGAGGTAGATTGCATTTTTGCGGAAGGGGGGCTGTTCTAGGGAATAGGATGGTTAGAGGGTTAGAAGAGACATTAATAAGTTGTTAAATAACACTTGATGGGTGTCGCAGGAATCACCAGGCCCCTGGCGGGGGCTGAGGGCCAGCCTCCTGCACACAGACTATGGACCTAGCCCTGGAACAGGGTATGGCCTCCACCTGAGACTAATCTCCATACCTGGGAACTCTCCGGATTTGCCCCGGAGACTCCGGTTCTGACAGAGATTTACCGGGTCTCCGGGGCAGAGGCTGATTACACCGGATGTGGGGAGTTTCTATTGAAACTCTACCCACTTACACTCTTTCTCCCGCTGTTCCTCCGTCCCCAGCCTTCTGTGTGACATTTTTAACCCTTTGAGTGCCAGAGTAGTACGGAATGCATTGCTTTGCAATGCATTCCCTACCACTCTGAAACTCAAAGGGTTAAGCACCCCCCCCCGCTCGTGTCAAGCCCCGCCCCTTTTTGATGCGATTAGCGTCATTTTTGTCACCCTCCGGGTAGCCCTCAGCTGGAAGTTCCCAGGTATGCTAATCTCTGCCCTGTTTGCTCCTTGCCAGGCAGGATCCTTTACCAGCTCCCTAGTCCCCTCTTGGGGCTAAGTCACCCTGTACGTATTGGGGGTACAGGGTGACCAAGAAAATCAATGAACATTCTTCTCAGCCTTGTCAAAGGATATCAGACTTCCCAAAGGACTAATATGTAAAGATACACTTGTACCCAGCTCTATTCCTTTGTCCCACTGTATAGTTAACTCACTCAGGTGTGGCCCATTGTATCCTGTTGTCACCTACCCATTGTCTCATCACACAGTATGTTTACACTCCCCTTGTGTTTAGTGTACTGCATGTTTATACTGAAACCACCCTCCACCCACTGACTCTTTTGTAAAGATGTGTATTCCCACTTCACCATTGTGCCTCTTTGAATTGTGCCCCTCCACCAACAGCCCCATTGTCTTCCCATATGTGGGTGGATAACTTGTGATGTGTGTATTTAAACCCTGTATGTTTAACAATGTTTAACAACTTCAGCTCTTGTCTTAACCTACACTGGTGTTGTCTGGTGGGGTAAGCTTGCTGTATCCAGAGTGCATTCACCCTACACCGAGTCTTGCCTAAGTGACTGGGTGAATGAAGCTATGTTCCTAGTTCCTGGCTGGTGGAGTTTCGTGAGTGTTGTCCTGGGTTAAGGAAGCACAGTTTTGGTGGAGCTACTCAGTCTGAGTACTGGTATCCGTCTCAATGGGGAAGACAGTGTAGAAGAGAAACTGGCATTAGAGAAGGGGAATGGAGGTGGAGAAGGGGGAGGGCTAATTCAGCTAATTGAGAAATGAGTATATTACAACCTGATAAAAAACAAATAATATTTCCATTAATGCACATCTTTAGAATTTTATTAACATTAAATGCATTTGCAAATGGTCATAGTCTGGCTGGTAATATAGGGCAACTGGAACATATTGCAGATATTGACATACCTGGGAACTTTTGAGACGGGGCTACCCGGAGAGTAACCCTGTCAGTGCCGACCTGTGAAGAAAATGATGTGATTCGCGTCATAAAAGGGGCGGGGCTTAGTCGCAGAGGGGGGGCAGGACAAAAAAAAACCTGCAAAATGTATCTAAGAGGGCGGAGAGTGGGAGGAACCAGGCGGGACAGAGCACAAGTGGGCAGAGTTTCTATTTAAACTCTGCCCACCCGGTGATCCACACATTGCCCCGGAGACCCGGTAATTCAGTCTAAAATCCGGAGTCTCCTGGGCAAAACCGGAGAGTTCCCAGGTATGGATATTGAGTAGTATGTTTATGTATTCCTGAAACTTGGTGGATAATAGTCATTCTAGAGGTTTATTAATTTTTTTAGGAAGGAGTGAGTCAATAAAAGAGATGACATTATGTCTGTATGTAGAGCAAATTGCAAATGGAAAAAGTTGGATTTTTGCAGTGATATACTGCAGGCCAAAAAATACGTAATGTAGAAAAGCAAAAAGAAAATTGTTGCGATACTGCAAGACCCAGCAGTGACTCACCCAGACGTTTGAATCGCAACTGCATTGGTCAGTTCGGTGTTGTAGAGATAGTCCAGTATTCAAGTTCAAGATTTCCAAGGAGAAATCTGATTGTCATTTGGAATCAAGAAGAATTTTTTTCCCCCTGTTCAAGGTAGAATTTAAAATTGCTATATTGAGGGGTGTTTTTGCCTTCTTTTGGATCAACGATGGTAAACAAGAATAGGAAAAGCAGGGCTTATAATTTTAAGTCCTTTGCTACTAGCCAGACCTGAAAAGTTACTTGCCACTTCAAGCCAAAACATGTCCACCAGGGCTGAATTTCTACTCGCCAGGGATAAATTTTCACTCGCCATTGGCTAGTGGCTAGTGGAAATTTTGAGCCCTGGGAAAAGGGTTGAACTAGAGGGACGCAAGTCTTTTTTTCAACTTAAATTACTATGTTACCATTACACTTGTTAAAATGTAATTTTTTTTGGTTTTAACATTTAAAAACTAGATTCAATGTATCTAAAATCAATTATATGAGTGATGAGGTTGCGTCTTGCCTGCCCATTTAAGTATATAGCCTGTCACTAATTGATGAGTATGTCCTAAACAGTAGTATAGCAAGACTGAACACAGTACCTAGAGCTTGTAATAGTAGAAAAAGCACTAAAAGATGCCTTCCGGATGGGTTTTAACCATGCCTGTACACTGTCCCTGAGGCACATCAGAAAGGTGTAGCTGAGTTGAGATGCTTTAAAAGGTAGAACTAAAAAGGCTGATTAGGACAGAGCTAAAGGAAAGGGCTTGAAGACCCTACGCATTTCGCCGCTAGCTATTGCAGCTTTGTCAGGGGTAAAGCTACAGGAGCTCGGCTTGGTGTCAGATAAATAGGCGGTCCCATTGACATCATCAGACTCCTTCCATGGCATATTACCACTGGTTGAGAGACAGGGTTTTCTCTCATCACGATGCAGGCTGAATGGACGTTATTTTTGTCACAGATTCATAAACTAGTTTAAACTCTAAAGACCCCAGGAACATAGACTAAGTGTACAATATATCTGAGCAAACATAAGCAATTTTTATCACATGGCAGAGTATTATTTTAACCCTTTTGGAACCCTTGCATAACAGTGTAACACCAGCTTATGCGAGGGAGACATGGTTCACTGATATTACACTTCAATAATGTAAGGAACCTGTAATTACTGTATTCCAAAAATCACAACCACAGAGACGTGCTACCACAAATGTTAGACTGCCACCCCTGAGATGCAGGAATTGCTCCGTGATGATGATGAGATGCACTTTGGGATGTGGCTGATGCTAGTATAAACCCTTTGCTTCGTTTGTTTTCACTATGCTTTCTACTAGTTTTTTGGCCCTACCTTTCTCTCTCTCATCCTTCTATTACAGTGCCCGTGCTATGCTGGCGAAATTCTGTTAGTCTCTACACCTGCTTTCGCCTATTGGCTGAATTGACTTTGTCCCGCCCAGCATTTGTCCTTAAATATTGGGCCCTGTCACTTCTCTGGTGCCCTTCCGTAGTGTTTCCGTTACCACAGCTTGTTCCTGTTTTCGTGTGATCTCTGTGTACCGGCCCAGATTGCCTGACTACTCTGCAACTCGTTCCTGCTCTGTGTACCTACTTGGACTCCCTAACTACTCTGCTATCTCGTTCCTGCTCTGTGTACCGACTCGGATTGGCTGATGTTCCTACTCTGTGTACCGACTCGGATTGGCTGACGTTCCTGCTCTGTGTACTGACCCGGCCTGGCTGACGTTCCTGCTCTGTGTACCGACTCGGATTGGCTGACGTTCCTGCTCTGTGTACCGACCCGGCCTGGCTGACGTTCCTGCTCTGTGTACCGACTCGGATTGGCTGACGTTCCTGCTCTGTGTACAGGCCCGGTTGGTCTCCATTGGCCATGTATCTGTCCTGCCTACGGTCCCATCCGGTCCTCGGTTGGGGTTGTTACCCAGGCTCCTCTCTGTCTCTGGACAGTGTCTCTGTGGCCTCACTATACCCTTGCAATCTAGTCTCCGTTATCTGTCGGTGTCGCGCGGGCGACATGGCTGGTGTGTTCTTCCATCTGTGCACCACAAGGCAGTCAAATCTTTCGGGGCCTTATTATGATAACATTGAAAGTATTTAGCCACACTTGTGATCTTATTTACTGGAGTTTTTTATAAAGTTAAAGTGGATCTATCACATATAGATATCTAATGCTCATTAGAAAGAGCATTTAGCGAAAAAGTTCAATATGTTAGTCATTTTTGAAAAAAAAATCGTTATCTACGCAAAAATTCAAGTTTAAAAGGTGCCACTTCATCAATCTGCTTGCCGCACAGAGGCTGCTCCCGTCCCACTACCCAGCATCCTCCGATTACGGAGGCTCTCTCTAAGCTGGAGCGATCTCATTGGCTAGCTTTTGATTTCTGCCAATGAGATCTCTCCAGCTTAGAGAAAGAAATCCTCCATCATTGGAGGATGCTGGGTAGTGGGACGGGAGCAGAGGCAGTGCTGCAAGCAGGAAGTAGGCTTCTGGCACGTTTTAAACTTGGATTTTTGCGCAGGTGACATTTTTTTTTTTTTCAAAAATGACTAACATATTAAACTTTTTAGATATCTATATGTGATAGATCCACTTTAAGATGTTGATGTGTTTTAAAATTCTTCTCCTCAACTGTCTGGTTGTCATTCCAACATACAGATTAGGACAACTGCATTTCAGACAATAAATTACCCCTTTGTTTTTACAGTTATAAAACATATTAATCTTAAATTCACATGTATTAGTACTTTCACTGAAAGCAGAACCATCATCACATTAATATTGAGCCCCAAATCATAATTACAATAGCGATATATATATATATAGACGTACTGGTATTTTCAAGAATAATTGCAGCATTAGTGAAGATAAAACTTTTTAGACAGACGGACAGTGGGGAACAGTGCAGACATCATCCTGAATTTGAAACACATATATTAAAATCTAAGAAATAAATTGTAGCTTCTGATATCTCTGTAGTCAATGTCAAATTCAGGTCATTGGTGTTTATAATTACAATAAATTGCTCACACTCAGATCTTGTACCTTCCTATATAAACATGGATTTCTTGCATAGATTATATCCTAACGAAATATGGTTTGTATATGAGAGAAACTGGTCAGAGAAGACCACCACCTGGTCCCACCACCCCAAATATAAATTGGTGTAAGTGGGAACACAGGCAGCCCCCATAGTAGTACCTCTTAACTGTATGAAAAATTGAACCCCAAACACAAAAAAGTGTTAACATATATATTAAAAAAATTCAACACCACTCCATCTCATTGTTTACCATATGTAGAAAACTATTTGTGAAAAAACTTCACTGACATCGATCCTTTACCATGAGGGATACCAGAACACAAAGATTCTATATCACACGTAAGTACGCCCTCTTGTGGCATGTTATAA
This sequence comes from Rhinophrynus dorsalis, assembly GCA_037306005.1. Lineage (NCBI taxonomy): Eukaryota > Metazoa > Chordata > Amphibia > Anura > Rhinophrynidae > Rhinophrynus > Rhinophrynus dorsalis. Next base: position 11,649,302 of record CM074722.1, read on the forward strand.
CCTTTCATTTTAGCAAAACATCACCCTTATCGCGACTGTATCATTGTAAGATGTATACCAGAGGGCATAACAATGCATCAATAAACTTACATGGGTCATGGACGCGATGACAGATACAATTGGGATTGAGGATACTTATTGATTTTGGGGATAATGGAGAAGGTAGCTATCTTAGGTGTAGGGACCCATAAAAATTTCTAATACAACTGTGATGACGACACCATCCTTTAATGTGTTTTCAATAATGTATCCGATGAGTCTTGGATATCCAAGGGTTAGAAATCAGTTTATTATGTCAATTTATCAGACAGTTGTTGCATTACACCCTTGACATATTTATCTTTTTGCAACACTACTAGATTACCCTTTCGCCCGATTCGTTTATCTCAACACCTTGCCAAATCCTCATTTGCTCCACCCCCTTTTTTATTTCTCCCCCCCCCCAGGTATGAGTGGTTTTAAGATTGTGCTTAATCAAGGAATGTTGATGGTGTTTTTCCTGCTGTGCATTCCTTGCAATTTGTTTTGTCTCTAAATTGCTTAACCTGTTCTCTCAGCAACCATTTTCATGTAAAGGGATAGTATTACTTCAAAATTACTATCCCTCATATTGTAGCCCTTAATAAACTAAGTTAAATGACACCAGCGTCATCTCTCAAACCTTTATGGTATAAGAGATAGCCTCTTTCAAAGTTTCCTCTCCCCTGCTGTCAGCGTTCTGCTGCCAGCAGGGGAATCCGGTCCCGGGACAGGAGGAGGCTCTTAAACAGAGCCGATATCTCGTTATGGAAGGAAAAATGATTAATTGAAACAGTCTTCTATGTGTGCTTAGTTACCAAGCACACGTAGAAGACTGTTTCAATTAATCATTTTTTCCTTCCATAACGAGATATCGGCTCTGCTGAAGAGCCTCTGCTTGATTCACAGACCGGATTCTCCTGCTGGCAGCAGAACGCTGACGTCAGGGGAGAGGAAACTTTGAAAGCGGCTATCTCTTAAACCATAAAGGTTTGAGAGATGCCGCTGGTGTCATTTAACTCACTTTATTAAGGGCTACAATATGAGGGATAGTAATTTTGAAGTAATACTATCCCTTTAATGTTGTAAAAAGGAATTCTGTTGTTATACTCACATTACTTTGTGAGATGTATTTTTTACTGTTATGCAACAAAATTCAATAAAAAAATAAATGGTGTACATCAAATTCCACATCATCTGAGCTCTCAGTTTCACTAATACAGGGACCTTCCATGTTAAATTTATTTGTTCCCGATTCATTCTTCTCCATTCTAAACCTTTTGATCCTAGTAGTCTTGCTGATCCTATGAACTGTATCTTTTTTTTTTAATTAGGTCTTGGTCATATTTATGAACATTTTTCTGTAAAGATTCAAAAATCTGTTGATAACAAGGTTTGCCACTATAGGTTTATAGACAATCTCTACCAACATCTCCTCAACCGTATCAATCAAAATTCGTATTAATTTAAAAGCACGCTCATTAAGTGCTGTGTCCCATTGATCTTTACATTTAGAAAAAATCATATAATTCTGGGTATTTTATTTATTACAAGCAGCCTCATCAGGAGGAGTAGGATCATCATAATTTATTACACAGGCTTCAACAACCATAGCCGCAGTGAGTTTTTGGAGTTCCATCATTGATTTCAGTGCAATGACAGGCAGATAAAAGCAGGAAAACACCAGTTTTCTCTGGATTTTTTCTGCCCAGTAGGAACTGCCCTTTTTCTTCTGTTTCAGTTTTGAGATAAAAATTTTTTACCCATCTTTACCCCAGGGTGAAATTAACCATAGCCATGAATGTTTCCTTTCACTTCCCCGAATTGAAGTCGCTGCATAAGCCGGTATTCCGGCGTGCAGTGGCAGCAATAAAAAGAAAACCGGGTGAGCCTTGTTTTGGGGGTGGGAATCAGGACCTCTTCTAATTTCCCTCCAGTAAGTGATCTCCTAGCCAATTGTGCTGCGAGAGCAATATTTGAGACACAAGTGCTCCTCCTTCACTCCTACATGTCACCGGTGATGGGAGAAAGCTTTTCCCGATCCTGTTTACTCCTAGCAGTTCAGTAGGAGTAACATAGAAACATAGTAAATTAGGTTCAATAAAGACACAAGTCCATCAAGTTCAACCTTCTCCTCATACCCCAGTAATTGTATAGCTTTCCTGCTACCAAATAATTTAGTCTTAATCAGACCTTCCTGATCTTCCTACTAAAAAACAGTATAACTCTGTATGTTCCCTTTGGGAGGAAATGTATCTAATCTTCTCTTGAATGTATCCATTGTATCTGCCATAACCACCTCCTTGGTCAAGGAGTTCCACAATTTAACAGACCTCACTGTAAAAAAAACCCTTCCTCTGCTGAAGTCTAATCCTCCTTTCCTCTAATCTCAAGGGGTGTCCCCTGGTCACCTGATCAGGTCTTGGAATAAATAGCTCACCACAGAGATCCTTGTATTGACCTCTCATATACTTGTACAATGTGATAAGATCTCCTCTTAGTCGTCTTTTCTCTAGAGTAAATAAACCAAGTTTGTGAAGCAGCTGAGCATGTTGCTCTCCTGTGTTGCCAATATTGATCTTGCAATGAGAGTGGTAATCAGTAACTGGGGGGAGGGGCACCTGAAGGTGTTCTGATGTTCCCCCACAAGGGCTGATAAAAATGAACAAAAAAAACAAACAAAAAACCCTTGTGTGCGCCACAGGGAGGTCCAGCGTGTTGGAATCTTGTTTGGAAGGTATTTGTTTTATTCAGAACTGATTGGGGGGCATCAGAAAGGGTCCTGATGCCCCCCAATGAGGAATGAATAAAAAATAATAATTAAAAAAAAAATAACCCTGTGTGCCACAGTGAAATCCATTGCATTACTTTGCAATGCATTGGACACATCTATTGTACATAAAGGATTATTTTTTTTTTTTTTTTCATTTTTTTTTAAATTCAGACATAGTAACATAGTAACAGTAGATAAAACACCCCTGTTGATCCAGAGGCAAAAAAAGCCCCCTGGAGCCATTTCCAATCTAGTCTCAAGTGTGTGTGTGTGTGTGGGGGGGGAATTATTCCTTCCTGACTCCAATTGGTAGTCAAATAGATCCCCAGATCAATATCCTATTTGCTTTGAAGCCATCTGTTATAATTGTCAATATTGCTCTGTGCTAGATAAGCATCCATTGCTTTTTTTGAATGCAGCTGTATTATCTGCAAGCACAACATCCCGAGGCAAAGAATTCCATAGCCTTACCACCCTTACTGTAAAGAATCCCTGCCTTTTAGTCAAAAGCGCCTTTCCTCTAGTCTTAATGGATGACCTCTTGTTCTTAGCTCAGCTCTTTGCATAAATAGATCTTATTGGGGGGAGCGACATTAGGAAAAGTGAATGATGTGTAAACAATAATGTGTTATTTCCCATAGCACCACATTCTGGAAATAGTTGTGCACGATAACTTAGGGGTAGAAAGACAAGTGACCCCTCTTTTGATGTGACTAATTGTCTATTTTTCAAAACCTTATGTTTTACCTAACTTTTCTTCATTTCTCTCATTATTATAAATGTTTTAGTCCAGGCAAGTCATAATTGAAAAATGTGTAAAAAATGGTAGATTGTAGTCTGCATAGCTTCTGACATCAGCTACAGTCTGTCAACTCATACCAACAAGGTGGAAATATTCTTGGAAGAGCAGTAGCTAATGATTACACCCATATTTTTTCAAAGCTATCTGTATCTTCGAAGAGTTAGAAATATAAAATAGTGCCACCTTCTGGAAACAGTTGTGCACACCAGCCTACATGTAAAAAGGCAAGTGATTCCTCATTTTGTGAAGTTGAATGTCTACTTTCTAAAATTGTATACCTCACCTACCTTTCCTGCATATCTGTGATGGTTATGACCATTTTAGCGCAGACAAGTCATTTCCAAAATGAAAAATGGAAGGTGTAAGTTAGTGTTCCTGGCACCCTGTATTGTATGTTAACACATACAAAAGGGGTATCATTTTTCTCAGGCTGGTATGAGATACTGAATACAGTAGAAAATTCTATGGTTTTCAAAGATTTTAGTATATTTGAGGTGGTGGAAATGTAAATAAAACATGTATTTGTTCATATAGCACCACCATTTGGAAATATTTTAGCATTCCAGCCTAGGAGTATAAAGGCAAGTGACTCCCTCATTTGATGTGAGCGAATGTCTACTTTCTAAAATGGTAAACCTTGCATACCTTTCCTTCGTATCGCTAATCGTTATGACCATTTTAGTACAGGCAGCAAGTTTCAAAAAAGAAAACAGGTAGTTGTAATTTTGAGCTTTCAGCTCCCACTACAATATGCAAATTCATACCAGTGGGGTGCCTTTTTTTTTTTTTGTTAAGAGTAGTAGATAATGTTGAATGTTGAATATTCCATAATTTTAATAGATTTTAGTACATTTGAAGGTATAGAAATGTAAAATAAAATGGCAATTGTTTTAGCCCCATTTTCTGGAAACATTTGTGCACAGCAGACAAGGGGGTAGAAAGGCAATTGATCCCTCATGTAATGCGTTAGGTTATCTTCTTTCCAAAATGGTATGGTTTGTCTACCTTTTCTTCACTTCTCTATCTGTTAAAACAATTTTAGTACAGACACATCATGTTTGAGAAAATGTAAGAAAAATCAGAGGTTTTTAGTTCTAGCGCCCCCTAAGGTACAGTAGTGTGAAAAAGAAAGTACACCCTCTTTGAATTCTATGGTTTTACATATCAGGACATAATAACAATCATCTGTTCCTTAGCTGGTCTATAAATTAGGTAACTACAACCTCAGATGAACAACACATGACACATTACACTGTGTCATGATTTACTTATCAAAAATTAACACTTTGAGCACCAGAGTGGTACTCAAAGGGTTAAAGCCAAAATGGAGAAGCCATGTGTGATAAACTAAGGACACCCTTATTGCTCCCAGAGGAATTAAGATGATAAGTAGCAGACAGGTGCTGCTAATCAAATGCCCTTGATTAATTGATCATCAGCAAGTGTGACCATCTCTATAAAGGCCGAAGTTTTAGCAGTTTGCTGGTCTAGGGCATTCAGGTGTGTGTTATCACAATGCCAAGGAGGAAAGACATCAGCAGTGATCTTAGAGAAGCAATTGTTGCTGCCCATCAATCTGGGAAGGGTTATAAGGCGATTTCCAAACAATTTAAAGTCCATCATTCTACAGTGAGAAAGATTATTCAAAAGTGGAAAACATTCAAGACCTTTGCCAATCTTCCCAGGAGAGGACATCCCAGTAAATTCACCCCAAGGTCAGACCGTGCAATGCTCAGAGAAATTGCAAAAAAAAAAACAAGAATTACATCTCAGACTCTACAGGCCTCAGTCAGCATGTTAAATGTTAAAGTTCATGACAGTACAATTAGAAAAAGACTGAATGAGTATGGTTTGTTTGGAAGGATTGCCAGGAGAAAGCCTCTTCTCTCTAAAAAGAACATGGCAGCACGGCTTAGGTCTGCAAAGTTGCATCTGAACAAACCACAAGACTTCTGGAACAATGTCCTTTGGATAGACGAGACCAAAGTGGGGATGTTTGGCCATAATGCACAGCGCCACGTTTGGCAAAAACCACACACAGCATATCAGCACAAACACCTCGTACCAACTGTAAAGCATGGTGGTGGAGGGGTGATGATTTGGGCTTGTTCTGTAGCCACAGGACCTGGGAACCTTGCAGTCATTGAGTCGACCATGAACTTCTCTGTATACCAGAGTATTCTAGAGTCAATGTGAGGCCATCTGTCCTACAGCTAAAGCTTGGCCGAAATTGGGTCATACAACAGGACAATGAGCCCAAGCACACCAGCAAATCTACAACAGAATGGTTGAAAAAGAAAAGAATCAAGGTGTTGCAATGGCTCAGTCAAAGTCCAGACCTCAACCCGATTGAAATGCTGTGGCGGGACCTTAAGAGAGTTGTGCAGAAACAAATGCCCACAAACCTCAATGAACTGAAGCAACGCTGTAAAGAAGAGTGGGCCAAAATTCCTCCACAACGATGTGAAAGAATGATAAAGTCATACAGAAAATGATTACTCCAAGTTATTGCTGCTAAAGGTGGTTCTACAAGCTATATAAATCATGACACACTATAATGTCATGTATTGTTGTTCTGAGGTTGTATTTACCTAATTTTTAGACCTGCTAACGAACAGATGATTGTTATTATGTCTTGAAATGTAAAACCATAGAATTCAAAAAGGGTGTACTTTCTTTTTCACACGACTGTATGTCAACTCATACCATTGGGGTGCCATTTGTCTCCTAAGAGCAGTAGCTAATGAATACAATAGGAAATGATATAGTTTACAAAGATTTTAGAGCATTTGAAGGGATGGAAATATACTTCTTTTGCTAAAATTACATATTACCGTAAAATCTCAGGTAAAATCTAAGGTATAATACGCACCTGCGTATAATACGCAGGTGCAAATTATACCCAAGATTTTGGTTAAATGTGTAGTTCCTATGTATAATACGCACCCCCATCCCTGGCTCACCGCCCGCTTCCTCTGTGCAGAAATACTGTATAAAAAAAATTATTGAATGTATGGTAGGTCCTGACAGGGCTTCTCAGAGGAGTTCGGGGAGAGGAAGAAGCGGGCGGCTAGTGCAAGAATGCCGCCCGCTGTCTCTGCTTGACGGCTGCTTATGAGTACAGAGGGGGAATCCTGGTTATCAAGGTGGGCATTTAATTTTTTTTATACAGTATTTCTGCACAGAGGAAGCGGGCGGTGAGCCAGGGATGCCGCCCGCTGCCTCCAGAGAGGTTGCTGGTCTATTTTACTTTATTTTTTTTTTACTCGTGTATAATACGCACCCCCCACTTCACATAAGGTGAAATGGGGTAAAAATGTGCGTATTATACCTGAGATTTTACGGTATATCAAAAACACTTATCTTGATTGTAAAAGTTTAATTTATTTGAAAAAGCCCCGAGTTTCCCAAGTATAAAAATACCAAATATGTATAGTTTTACCTACGTTCATAGCCTGCGCAGAACCCTACTTACTAGGAGAGCAAACTGGTTACATGGTAAAACTACCCTAAAACAGAGGAATAACTATATAAAAATATATATTTCTGGAAAGTAGATATCCTACTGCATCAAATGAGGGGTCACTTGCCTTTCCACCCGTAGACTTGTGAGAACAACCGTTTTCAGAATGTGGCACTAAAGGCAAAAATGGAATTATTTACTTTTGTGTAATTATGACATCATTGCTTTTCACACAATGCAAAATTTATACCATGTGAGGCACCATGCAAAAGCTCTGAAAAAAATGATATGTGGTTTTTCATATGTAACTAGAAAGTTACCTGCAGTAATCAGACCTAGGGTTCGATACTATTCCCACTGGTAAAACACCTGGTAAGGGGAAAAAAGACACACCGAATGAGAAATCCACTTTTGTACCTCAGCTATTCTATAGCTGGCCTGGTTTCTATAGCGGGTTTCGTCATCCTCCCGCTAGAAGATGATTGGCTGGGAGGTGAGTAAGCACACATCCCATCCAATTGGAGATTGGCATCCATTTTGAAGTGGGACTGGCATATAAAAAGCCAGTCTTTGTTCAAAATTCCCTCAGTCAGACTTGGGCAACGGCCCGAAACGTATTGAGGAGAGGCTGTGTCACTATGCATTCGGTGACATCATCTTAACCCTTGCAAGACCATTTATTAACACAAAGAATGTCTTAACTTTTAAAAAAAAAAAAAAAAAAACAGAATGGCAGAATAATATTGCTTCCAGATATGCCAGACTGCATTGAACCCTTAGAGTGCTGGGGTGGTACTCCTCCGGGACTCAAAGGGTTAACTTATGTCTCAGGGGCATTCGTTGGATTTTTTTTTTTTTAACAAAACAGATTTAACAGAAGATTCAAGAAGAAGATGGACAGTAGCTGATCAGAATGCTGAGGATCAGAACTACAGGTGGGGAGTATGGGGTGGGGTATGCAACGCTCTGCAATGTGTTGCATACCCCACTGGCACTCATAGGGTTAATATTCTATAATTTTAAAATTACATGTTTAGTCCCTTGGATGTATTAATATGTGACTTAGGGCCCCATAGCAATACATCTATGTGTGACTAGTGTAGGGATCACCAGCCATGCATGCGAGTGCTGGAAAGCACTTTTATAACACACACCGGTGTTTGTCACCACGTGTTAGGGACTCTGCTCCTACGTTTTGATATCATAGTTTTATCGCCAAAAAATGTGCGGTCCTTAAAGTGTGTTGAAGCCACCGCATATAATAGAATGGCAAATTCAACTAATTTTTAATTGTATCCAATGGGCACAAATTTTGCACCCGTTGGACATTTTTACACGGTGATTGTTTTTGACAGCACGGTTCATAGAATAACAAACTCTGCTGTCAAAAGCGCCGTTGCCAGTTTTGATTTTTACCGTTGGGAAAAGTACTGAGCCCTTAGACAGATAGCAAGAATGCTGAAAACTTGTCTGGCCTACAGGGTACAGAAAATGACCTAATCCCCTGGCACTCAAAGGTTAAAGGGTTATGGGGAATGCGTTCCGTACCCCTCTGGCACTCAAAGGGTTAAATGTAAATTAACCCATTAACACCCAATGACGTGCCAGAACGGTCACAACTGTCCCTGCGTTAAGAACTGATGATCGATCTGGCACGTCATGAGTTTTTGTATCACACTTACAAGGTGATCACTGGGAGATCCTAAAACTGACTGCTGTGAGATCAGCGCAGTCAGTTTCAGCCTCTCCAGCAGAGAGAGACAATACTCGTGATTGCTCAAAAGTGCCGGCTCTCCAAACACAGAAAAAAAAAAAAAAATCGACTTGGTCGTCCAGTGCACCCTACCCCTGGACCCCGCTATCCTTAAGGAGTTAAAGGGATGGTAATACTTCATTTTATCTTTATTTTATTTTGTAGGCATTAAAAAAACATGAAGAACGATATAAGTCTTATCTCTCAAACCTTTATGGTTTGAGAGATATTTACAAGCAAAGTTTCCCCTCGCGCCCCTTTTACCTAGTGTAAGCCATCTCTTCTCAGATGTGGAATCCAGTCCATAGACCAGACAGATAACAGCAGGGGACAATCTTCTTCCTATGTGAACAATGAAAGCCCTGCCCCCCTTGACAAGCTTTTCAGGTTTTTCCCTTAGCTTAATTGAAGATTGTCCCTCTCTGCAGTCTACCTGGGCACCTCCCTTCTGATCTGGCTGAGCAGTGTTACATCAGTAAAAGGGGCGGGAGGGGGATACTTTGTCATTGAATTACTCTTGAACCATAACTCTGACAGAATTGAAATAACACTTTCCAAAGTCCAAATACTATGATGATTAATTAGAGCTGCTTTCATTATGAAACATTACTATCCCTTTAAAACTGAATTCTGCAGGACTGCACATGAATCAGTGTAATCCTGTGTTTTTTTAATGCCCCTGATTTAAAGGGATATGTTGTCACTTGTCCCACATCTTCTAAAGGCATCATCATAACTGCAGGTCATACAGATACTCTACAAAGTACCATAAATAATGCATCAGACAGTGAGAAATATATATATATATATATATATATATATATATATATATATATATATATATATATATATATATATAAGTGAGACACACAGACTGGAACATGAATGGAGCAGGACACATCTGCAGGAAACAGCTTTCCTCTTCCTGGATTCTATATACAGTCTGGGACATGAAGACTTCAGTTATAATTTACTACTTTGAACAATAACATTTATATTGTAAGTTTTATGCGTCATGGATCTCCTATCCTATGGATGAATACATATTGTCCCCCATTATAATGTCTGTATAACCTCTCCACTTAAAGGGATAGTAATGTTTCAAAATAAAAGCAGCTTCAATTAACCTCCATAGTATTTGGACCATGTAGAGTGTTATTTCACTACTGTCAGAGTTGTAGCTCAAGAGTAATTCAATGATAAAGTATCCCCCTCCTGCCCCTTTTACTGATGCAACACTGCTCAGCTCAGATGTCTAATCTGTTCTTAAGACCAGACAGATCAGAGCAAGGGACAATCTTCTTACTGTGAAAACAATGAAAACCTTCCCCTCTTGACAGGTTTTTCAGGCTCTCCTTATGATCACTGAAGATTGTCCCTCTCTGCGATCCATCCGGACAGTCTTGCTACTCTGAGGTGAGCAGTGTTACATCAGTAAAAGGGACAGGAGGGGGATACTTTATCATTCAATTACTCTTGTACTACAACTCTGACAGTATTGAAATAACACACTCCATGGCCCAAATACTATTTAAGTTCTATCAGAGTTGTAGTACAAGAGTAATTGAATGATAAAGTATCCCCCTCCTGCCCCTTTTACTGATGTAAAAATGCTCACCTCAGAGCAGCAAGACTGTCCGGATGGATCGCAGAGAGGGACAGTCTTCAGTGAGCATAAGGAAAACCTGAAAAACTTGTCAAGGGGGGCAGGGTTTTCATTGTTCTCATAGTAAGAAGATTGTCCCTTGCTGTGATCTGTCTGGTCTTAAGACCAGATTAGACATCTGAGGGGAGGTGGCTTACACTAGGTAAAAGGGGCGGGAGGGGAATACTTTATGATTCAATTACTCTTGAACTACAACTCTGACAGCATTGAAATAACACTCTCCATGGCTTAAATTTTGAAACATTACTATCCCTTTAATGTACTTCCCCTACAGTGTAATATATACGGTAAAGTGCTAAGTACACATTGCTTTATATTAAAAAAATATTTATCTTACCCTGCTTGGACTTTTGTTTACATAGAGCTTTCTCTTAGGCAAGCGAAAGTAGGCATAGTGCTTCAGGGATAGTACAACATTATATAACTGTGTGCTGTGTATGCTGTAGAGGCAGATTTTTCTACATTGTTTCACTATTTTTTATATTGTATCTTTTTTCCCAAGGCTACTTATGAACTTAATAGAACCATTTTAGGGGACTCATTGCTAGAAAAAGACCTTGGTAGTCTTGTAAACTACAAACTTTGAAACAGTGACCAGTGTCAAATAGCAGTAACAAAGGCAAACAAAATCCTGTCCTACATAAAAAGAGGTATTGAAGCAAGAGTGGATAACATTATTTTGCCATTGTACAAATCATTGGTAAGACCTCACCTCGAATATGCAGTGCAGTTTTGGGCACTAGTTCTGAAAAAGGATATACTAGAACTAGAGAGGGTACAGCGGAGAGCAACAAAATTAATTAAGGGAATGGAGGACTTGACATATGAGGAATGACTAGACAAACTTGGTTTATTTACTCTAGAGAAAAGACGACTAAGAGGAGACCTTATCACATTGTACAAGTATATGAGAGGTCAATACAAGGATCTCTGTGGTGAGCTATTTATTCCAAGGCCTGGTCAGGTGACCAGGGGACACCCCTTGAGATTAGAGGAAAGGTTTCAAAATCAGAGGAGGAAAGGGTTTTTTACAGTAAGGTCTGTTAAATTGTGAGACTCCTTTCCCAAGGTTGTGGTAAAGACAGCTACAATGGATACATTTAAGAGGAGATTAGACACATTTTATCAAAAGGGAACATACCGGGTTATACTGTGTATTAGTAGGCAAATCAGGAAGGTCTGATAAACACTAACCTATTTGGCAACAGGAAAGTTTATATCATTCTCATGTCTCTGGGTTATGAGGCAAAGGTTGAACTTGATGGACCTGTGTCTTTTTTCAACCTAATTTACTACGTTACATTATTGCAGTCTGTCTGCTTTCACTGTCCCACACAGAAAACTCACTAGAATGTAATCTATACATTAGGTAATACAGCACATAGATGATGTCAAAAGATCTTTTAAAATCAGCAAAGTTGATATAGATTGTAGGGTCCGTCTAATAAAAAACATTCCGCTGACACATTTCCCTTGGGCAAAGTGCTGAGCGTCACTAGTTCTCTTTAGTAACGTGTAATGAGAAACCAGCAGAAAACCTCGTGCAACACACTTGGGGACCGGAGTTTAGCACAAAAGTGGAGTCATTCTGTGGAAAACAAACTGCATAATGGGGCATATGTTTCCATTGATTTAAAGGGATAGTAATGAAAAAAACATGAAGAACGATATAAGTCTTATCTCTCAAACCTTTATGGTTTGAGAGATATTCACAAGCAGTTTCCCCTCCCGCCCCTTTTACCTAGTGTAAGACATCTCTTCTCAGATGTAGAATCCAGTCCATAGACCAGACAGATAACAGAAGGGGACAATCTTCTTCCTATGAGAACAATGAAAGCCCTGCCCCCTTGACAAGTTTTTCAGGTTTTTCCCTTATCTTAATTGAAGATTGTCCCTCTCTGCAGTCTACCTGGGCACCTCCCTTCTGATCTGGCTGAGCAGTGTTACATCAGTAAAAGGGGCGGGAGGGGGATACTTTGTCATTGAATTACTCTTGAACTACAACTCTGACAGAATTGAAATAACACTCTCCAAAGTCCAAATACTATGATGATTAATTAGAGCTGATTTTATTATGAAACATTACTATCCCTTTAAAGAGAAAGTAATGGTTAGATGTTACTGCAAGCTTAATTCTTCAATATATTTTTTTATAACAAAATAATGCTCATAATGCTGTTGTTTTATTCTAATTAAACCTTTCCCCCTCCCGCCCCTTTTCCATACTTAACTCTATCTCCCCTCAGATCTGAAATCAGATCGCAACGAAGGACAATCTTCTATCAGGTTTTCACTTATGCTGACAGGAGTTTGTCCCTCGTGGTTCACTTTTAAAAGGTCTCGCAGAAAACATTGAGCGGCTAGGCGGCACATTAAACATGGCGCCATGATCAAAAGGGTCAAAACTAACTAATTCAATGGGAAAGGATCCTCTGAATGTAATAAAGAAAACGGTTTAATTAGAGGCACACAACCCAGTCAAGGTATACAAAAAGATATAAAGTTTATTAAAGCTTATGACAAATGCAAGAGGGCTCATAAAACCAAGTTAAAAACAACAGAACGGGGGACCTTCCAAAAATAATAAACTGGATACAATATATGTAATTAAAGGGATTGGAGGATCTGAGTTATAAATAGAGACTAGCCAAACTGGGTTTGTTTACATTAGAGAAGAGACTTCTAAGGGGTGATATGATTACCACTTACATATACATTCAAGGTGAATACAAAGAACTATCCAATTAATTATTTATGCAAAGAGCTGAGCTAAGAACAAGAGGTCATCCATTAAGACTAGAGGAAAGGTGCTTTTGACTAAAACAAAGGCAGGGATTCTTTACAGTAAGGGCAGTAAGGCTATGGAATTCTTTGCCTAGGGATGTTGTGCATGCAGATAATGCAACTGCATTCAAAAAAGCAATGGATGTCTATCTAACACAGAACAATATGGACAATTATGACAGTTGGCTTCAATGCAAATAGGATATTGATCCGGGGAAATATCTAACTGCCATTTGGAGTCAGGAAGGAATAATTCCCCCCCACACACACACACTTGGGACTAGATTGGAAATGGCTCCAGAGGGCTTTTTTTACCTTCCTCTGTATCAACAGGGGTGTTTTTGGCATGGGCTGGACTTGATGGACGCATGTCTTTTTTCAGCCTCATCAACTAAGTTACTATGTAATAATTCGACACAGTGACATAAACCAGGTGTACACAATAGAATCCAGCACCTCCCACTGATTCGTCCATATAATATATGAAAACTATATATCAAAACCTATGAATATAAATTGTATTTCCAGTGGGAGAACAAGGAAACAAGGAGGCCACCCCCATCAAACACCACCGGCTCCCAACGTGCATCGCCAAACGGCTTCGACGGGAAATATGATTTCTTGTCCATTCACTTGATAAGTATTTGCACATCTTTTTTTGCTGTTTTAGCATTTGTATTTTCTTCCTTATTATATATGGTTTTTGACACAAATTTTTGCACTATTGCACTTTATATTCATATATTTTTATGTATTTTTCATATATTAAATGGACGAATCATGGGAGGTGCTGGATTCTATTGTGTACACCTGGCTTAAGTCACTGTGTCTAATTATTACATATATTGTATCCAGTTTATTACTATTGGAAGGTCCCCCCATTCTGTTGTTTTTAACCTGGTTTTATGAGTCCTCTTGCATTTGTCATAAGCTTTAAAGTGATAGTAATTCTTCGTTTTATCTTTATTTTATTTTGTAGGCATTAAAAAAAACATGAAGAACGATATAAGTCTTATCTCTCTAACCTTTATGGTTTGAGAGATATTCACAAGCAAAGTTTCCCCTCCCGACCCTTTTACCTAGTGTAAGCCATCTCTTCTCAGATGTGGAATGCAGTCCATAGACCAGACAGATAACAGCAGGGGACAATCTTCTTTGTATGAGAACAATGAAAGCCCTTCCCCCCTTGACAAGTTTTTCAGGTTTTCCTCTTATCTTAATTGAAGATTGTCCCTCTCTGCAGTCTAACTGGGCACCTCCCTTCTGCTCTGGCTGAGCAGTGTTACATCAGTAAAAGGGGAGGGAGGGGATACTTTGTCATTGAATTACTCTTGAACTACAACTCTGACAGAATTGAAATAACACTCTCCGAGGTCCAAATACTATGATGATTAATTAGAGCTGCTTTTATTATGAAACATTACTATCCCTTTAATAAACTTATATCTTTTTGTATACCTTGACTGGGCTGTGTGCCTCTAATTAAAGTTTTTTTTTATTACATTCAGAGGATCCTTTCCGTTTGAATTAGTTTTGGCTTGTTCTATACCCTAGAGAGCACCAGACTACCGAGTGCTGATTACCCAGAGTTAGTCAGCATGTGTTGGCCTGTATTCTCAATATGAGAATCTCACCCTGCATCAAAGAGTGAGATTCTCATGTCGCGTCCTGAAAGGTTGCTGCAATCCAGTCTGCATACTTTTAACCCGTTGCCCACATATGGCCGGCAATAGAATGTGAATAGTCAAAAAACATGAACAAAGATGACAGTGCAAAATGAGAAACACAGAAGAAGATGGATACCTAGACTGTGCAGAAATGGCAGACAAAATTGTGTAAGCTGCAATGGACATGTTCTTTGCTGCTGTTGGGTACAGTTTGGTCTGTGAAGGAGAGATGCTGGCAGCTGTTGGCCCTCTGCAAATGATCTGCACCACATAGCACTCCCTGATCCACTGCCCAGGCCAAGCAGGAGGAAGGCGGACGTCTGAAGGGTAGAAATGCTTCATTTCATGGCAGGGTATGACCTCATAGTAGAGAGAGATCAGGGCCATACCTAGGTGTCTGAAGTGAAGCCAGCAAAGAGAGTTAAGTGGTGGGCTTTTTGTGCTGGCTTCACTTCAGACACCTAGGTATGGCCCTGATCTCTCTGTAACATGAGTCCATTTCTGCTACCACAATTTCGTCTGCCATTTCTGAACAGTCTAGGTATCCATCTGCTTCTGTCTTTCTCATTTTGCACTGTCATCAGGTGACCAGGCAACACTCCTTGAGATTAGCGGAAAGGAGGTTTAGACTTCAGCAGAGGAAGGGGTTTTTTACAGTAAGGTCTGTCAAATTGTGGAATTTATTGCCCAAGGAGGTGGTTATGGCAGATACAATGGATACATTTAAGGGAAGATTAGACACATTTTTTTCCAAAGGGAACATACAGAGTTATACTGTTTATCAGTAGGCAGATCAGGAAGGTCTGATAAGAACTAACTTAATTGGTAGCAGGAAAGCTATAAAATTACTGGGGTATGAGGAGAAGGTTGAACTTGATGGACTTGTGTCTTTATTTAACCTAATTTACTATGTTACTGTCTGTGTTCATGTTTTTTGCCCATTCACATTCTATTGCAGGCCAAGGTATACAGGCAACGAGTTAAAAGTATATGGGCTGCAACAGCCTTTCAGGATGCAACATGAGAATCTCGCGTTTTCATGCAGGGTGAGATTCTCATGTCGCCCTTTTGATCATGCGACATGTTTAACGCGCTGCCTAGCCGTGCGCTGTTTTCTGCGCAACCTTTTAAAAGGATACCGTCCCTCACCGCAATCCATCCAGACCGGCTTGCTGCTCTGAGGGTAGGCATTGTGACACATGGAAAAGTGGAGGGAGGGGGACACTTTTAATTAAGAAAATGTTTTTTAAAAATATAATGTTATAAACAGTTACAAAGGTATGGCGTGTTTAGCTATAAAAATGTATATTGAAAAATTGAGCTTGCAGTAATACAGTATCTAAACATTACTATCTCTTTAAATAGGGTTTTTAAAGTTTTACAGTGCTAGAGAGGTTTCCATGACATTGTGATTGAAAGCACTAAGAACAGGGAACCAGAGCCAGGGACTGGTGTGCGGGACAGCGGACACGGATCAGAGAAGTTCTGCAGTGGGCACAATTTACTGCGCCAAATCACATCAACACTGGGAATTTGTCTACCAGGTCTGCCTGCCCGCAGAGGACTACAAATCCTGTCCTAATCCTGCTGGCACCAGAGAGAGAGAGAGAGAGAGGGTGAGAGAGAGAGAGAGAGAGAGAGCGTGAAAGAGAGAGCGAGAGATAAACAGAGAGAGAGAGGGTATGACAGAGAGTGAGAGAGAGCGAGAGGGTGAGACAGAGAGAGAGAGACACAGAGAGAAGGCGAAACAGAGAGAGTGAGACAGAGATACAGAGAGAGAGAGGGTTAGACAGAGCGAGACAGAGCGAGAGAAGGGGAAACAGAGAGAGAGAGGGTGAAACAGAGCGAGACAGAGCGAGAGAAGGCAAAACAGAGAGAGAGAGGGCGAGACAGTGAGCGAGTGAGAGAGAGAAGGCAAAACAGAGAGAGTGAGAGAGAGGGTGAGAGAGAGCAAGAGATAAACAGAGAGTGGGTAACACAGAGTGAGAGAGACACAGAGAGAGAAGGTGAAACAGAGAGCGAGACAGAGGGTGAGAGAGAGCAAGAGATAAACAGAGAGAGGGTAAGACAGAGAATGAGAGAGAGCAAGAGGGTGAGACAGAGAGAGAGAGAGACACAGAGAGAAGGCAAAACAGAGAGAGCGAGAGGGTGATAGAGTGAGAGAGACAGAGAGAAAGAGAGGGTGAAAGAGCGAGACAGAGAGTGAGAGAGAGCAAGAGATAAACAGAGAGAGAGGGTAAGACAGAGTGAGAGAGACACAGAGACAGAGAAGGCAAAACAGAGAGAGTGAGACAGAGAGATACAGAGAGAGAGACAGAGGGTGAAACAGAGCGAGAGAAGGCAAAACAGAGAGAGAGATACAGAGAGAGAGAGAGAGAGAGAAGGCAAAACAGAGAGTGCGATAGAGAGGGAGAGACAGAGAGAGCGAGAGAGACACAGAGAGAGGGTGACACAGAGAGAGAGGGTGAGAGAGTGTGTGAGAGAGAGAGGGCTAAACAGAGACAGAGATATACAGAGAGAGAGACAGAGAGAGAATACAAATGTTCACAAGACTGAATAAAAAAGTTATGGGTCGCTGGGTAAACATTAACCCTTTGAGTGCCTTGGGGATGTACAACACATTGATTCATTACACAACCCCCTGGCACAGAAAGGGTTAAGTCCTAGTTCACACCAGCATTTTCAACACCCTGCTTTCTATGGTGCGTTGAAAGCACCAAGATGCTCCATGTTGCTGCAGATCATATTGCTTGTTGGCGACCTCTTGCATTCAAGGGGTTAAATCCCCCATTTAACAGTTTCAGTGCCAGAGAGAGGCTGGATACCTCTCTGGCACTCAAAGGGTATGGAATCAGCCGGTAAGTTTTAGTTGGTGCATTTGGTGTGATGCAGAATTGTTCCTTTCATTTTCTGCCTATAAGCAAAGAAGCCTTAAAGGGATAGTAATACTTCGTTTTAACTTTATTTTATTTTGTAGGCATTAAAAAAACATGAAGAACGATATAAGTCTTATCTCTCAAACCTTTATGGTTTAAGAGATATTCATGACCAAAGTTTCCCCTCCCACCCTTTTACCTAGTGTAAGCCATCTCTTCTCAGATGTGGAATCCAGTCCATAGACCAGACAGATAACAGCAGGGGACAATCTTCTTCCTATGAGAACAATGAAAGCCCTGCCCCCCTTTTACCTAGTGTAAGCCATCTCTTCTCAGATGTGGAATGCAGTCCATAGACCAGACAGATAACAGCAGGGGACAATCTTCTTCCTATGAGAACAATGAAAGCCCTGCCCCCCTTGACAAAGGTTTGAGAGATAAGACTTATATCATTTTTCATGTTTTTTTAATGCCTACAAAATAAAAAAAAGTTAAAACGAAGTATTACTATCCCTTTAACGAGTATCACTACATATACTGGTGTAGAATGGCTGCTCCCACTACAGAGCCAGTCCCGTGCTTCTGGATTATGTTGCTGCGTTACCCACTTTAAAGGGAATTTGATTTTCTTTCCACCCAGCTTTCTAGCAAGAACCTCAGATGACCTCCTCTCAAGACAATTCCTTACTTGTTAGGAGAAGGGACTGAGTCACACAATTCAAACAGAGGATCGTGGAATAAAAATAAAGTATTAGCATTTCTATTCCCTAGCAGTGGATTCATTTAAATGGTAACGATAGCAATAGGAATACGTGGGTCAATTTAAAGGAATAGTAATGTTTTATTATGAAAAAAAATATATTTTAAGACTTTTACTGGTGATTGATTCTTTATTCACAGGTTATTAAAATCTCAAGATTTTGCATCTGGTTCACTTTGTTGGTGAGAGTTACAGTCAATAACAGCACTTCCCCATAGGGACTAATAAAACAGCGCCACCTAGTGGTCACTTTAACAAAAAATTGTGATTAAAGAAAGAAAAGAAAGACAAGATTGAACTGTTATAGATTTGAATGAGTTGTCTCCCACACGTGAGAGAACCCTTGTTTCAAGCAATAGGAACATTACATCCACGGCACCATGGTTGAGAATCACTGATATCTATAATTACTGTGTGTAACAGAAGCACTTACCTAGGCAGGAGTCCATCATACAGCAGTCAGGTGTAGCTATATAATTACTGTGTGTAACAGAAGCACTTACCTAGATAGGAGTCCGTCATACAGCAGTCAGGTGTATCTATATAATTACTGTGTGTAACAGAAGCACTTACCTAGGTAGGACTCCATCACACAGCAGTCAGGTGTATCTATATAATTACTGTGTGTAACAGAAGCACTTACCTAGGTAGAAGTGCGTCATACAGCAGTCAGGTGTATCTATATAATTACTGTGTGTAACAGAAGCACTTACCTAGGTAGGCGTCCGTCATACAGCAGTCAGGTGTATCTATATAATTACTGTGTGTAACAGAAGCACTTACCTAGGTAGGAGTACATCATACAGCAGTCAGGTGTATCTATATAATTACTGTGTGTAACGGAAGGACTTACCTAGGTAGGAGTCCATCATACAGCAGTAAGGTGTGTCTATATAATTACTGTGTGTAACAGAAGCACTCACCTAGGTAGGAGTCCGTCATACAGCAGTCAGGTGTATCTATATAATTACTGTGTGTAACAGAAGCACTTACCTAGGTAGGAGTCCGTCATACAGCAGTCAGGTGTATCTATATAATTACTGTGTGTAACAGAAGCACTTACCTAGGTAGGCGTCCGTCATACAGCAGTCAGGTGTATCTATATAATTACTGTGTGTAACAGAAGCACTTACCTAGGTAGGAGTACATCATAAAGCAGTCAGCTATATCTATATAATTACTGTGTGTAACGGAAGGACTTACCTAGGTAGGAGTCCATCATACAGCAGTCAGGTGTGTCTATATAATTACTGTGTGTAACAGAAGCACTCACCTAGGTAGGAGTCCATCATACAGCAGTCAGGTGTATCTATATAATTACTGTGTGTAAAGAAGCGCTTACCTAGGTAGGAGTCCATCACACAGCAGTCAGGTGTATCTATATAATTACTGTGTGTAACAGAAGCACTTACCTAGGTAGGAGTCCATCACACAGCAGTCAGGTGTATCTATATAATTACTGTGTGTAACAGAAGCACTTACCTAGGTAGGAGTCCATCATACAGCAGTCAGCTATATCTATATAATTACTGTGTGTAACAGAAGCACTTACCTAGGTAGGAGTCCATCACACAGCAGTCAGGTGTATCTATATAATTACTGTGTGTAACAGAAGCACTTACCTAGGTAGGAGTACATCATAAAGCAGTCAGCTATATCTATATAATTACTGTGTGTAACGGAAGGACTTACCTAGGTAGGAGTCCATCATACAGCAGTCAGGTGTGTCTATATAATTACTGTGTGTAACAGAAGCACTTACCTAGGTAGGAGTCCATCATACAGCAGTCAGGTGTATCTATATAATTACTGTGTGTAACAGAAGCGCTTACCTAGGTAGGAGTCCATCACACAGCAGTCAGCTATAGCTATATAATTACTGTGTGTAACGGAAGGACTTACCTAGGTAGGAGTCCATCATACAGCAGTCAGGTGTATCTATATAATTACTGGATGTAACAGAAGCACTTACCTAGGTAGGAGTCCATCATACAGCAGTCAGGTGTATCTATATAATTACTGTGTGTAACAGACGCACTTACCTAGGTAGGAGTCCATCACACAGCAGTCAGCTATATCTATATAATTACTGTGTGTAACGGAAGGACTTACCTAGGTAGAAGTCCATCATACAGCAGTCAGGTGTATCTATATAATTACTGTGTGTAACGGAAGGACTTGCCTAGGTAGGAGTCCATCATACAGCAGTCAGGTGTATCTATATAATTACTGTGTGTAACAGAAGCACTTACCTAGGTAGGAGTCCATCATACAGCAGTCAGGTGTATCTATATAATTACTGTATGTAACAGAAGCACTTTCCTAGGTAGGAATCCATCACACAGCAGTCAGGTGTATCTATATAATTACTGTGTGTAACAGAAGTACTTACCTAGGTAGGAGTCCATCATACAGCAGTCAGGTGTATCTATATAATTACTGTGTGTAACGGAAGCACTTACCTAGGTAGGAGTCCATCACACAGCAGTCAGGTGTATCTATATAATTACTGTGTGTAACAGAAGCACTTACCTAGGTAGGAGTCCATCATACAGCAGTCAGGTGTATCTATATAATTACTGTGTGTAACGGAAGGACTTGCCTAGGTAGGAGTCCATCATACAGCAGTCAGGTGTATCTATATAATTACTGTGTGTAACGGAAGGACTTGCCTAGGTAGGAGTCCATCATACAGCAGTCAGGTGTATCTATATAATTACTGTGTGTAACAGAAGCACTTACCTAGGTAGGAGTCCATCATACAGCAGTCAGGTGTATCTATATAATTACTGTGTGTAACGGAAGGACTTGCCTAGGTAGGAGTCCATCATACAGCAGTCAGGTGAATCTATATAATTACTGTGTGTAACGGAAGGACTTACCTAGGTAGGAGTCCATCATACAGCAGTCAGGTGTATATCTATATAATTACTGTCTGTTGTTGCTGTGCATAGTCTTACCATGGTGTATGACTTTTGACATTAAACTGCCTTCAGCAACCTCACCTTGTTAGCTGAGTTTGTCTGTTCCTCAACAAACATGTACCGGCTCCAGCAGTGAAGGGGTTAACTAGTGACGTATAATTCAAACATAGTGTTAATATCGCTCAGTTTTCCGATGCTATGGTACAAGTGATACTGTTTCTATGTGCCAGCCTGGAGATTCCCCACAACTCCATATATCATTAGTAAACAATAGTGGTATAGCTGCACTAAAATAAAACTTTCAGACACTGCAGTCAAATAAAACAACTGTATTTTTTATTGTAGTCAAAAATTTGCTGTCTGTAAATAAAAATTACAGTCCGTGAGACGTCTTCATGAGCAGGTGTGGGCTATCCGACCAACGCGTTTCGCGTGTAATAACGCTTAGTAGTGACCATACGTTTGTCTCTCAACGTCACAAGCATCTATTTATAGCTTCTGGTAACCAATCATTATGAATTACATTGGCGCTATCCAAGATTCCCTGCAAGCCAAAAATTAACCCCTTTATTGTCTTCCCAGTCGAGAGATCTTTTGTATGTAACAATAAGCACTCTTTACAACTATTTGAGATATTATCAATTAAACCAAGGGTTTTTTCTCTTGCTATACACTCAGAAAGTGTCAGATCTTCAGTGTGATTAAATGATGAAAAACAATATAAATGCATAAAAAGTTATTTCTAAAGCTCCAAACAATAGAGCGTGTGGCGAGAAGTCCAAAGTTAACCCTCTGTGATACAAGGCCGACATTAAGCTGTTTATAGCTTTCTTTAAAAGCTTTTATCCAGATCAAACGCTATTATCCTAACCTGTTAATCACAGGGGGCAACTAATATTGATAACACTCTCATTTACAATATTAAAATCATCTGTTAAACGTGGAAGAAAAGATCAAAAGATCTATACATGGGAAAAAGTTATAGTGATATTCTACATACAAAAATAATCAAAAACTCTCATCCCTATTTACTCACAAAACAGAAGGAGTGAACAGATACACTTTATACAATCCCTGCCCCGGAATGTGTATGTGTAGTTGAATATATATTTTTATTTATCACAGTATCGTACTATATTGTGCACTCCTCTCAAAACAAATCAGGCATACACATACCAGCATACCAACACATACACATATAGATTGACACTCATACTCACAGACATCTAAACACAGAGAATCATACTCACAGACATACATCAAATACACATACACACATACATACTCTTGTACTCAGATACACAAACGCAGGCAGACACTCATACTCACAGACACAGATTTAGTGTACACAGACAATCACACACATTATCTATTATCTATCCATTCATCTATCTATATACATACATACAGTTGGGAAAAAATAATTTGATCCCCTGCTGATTTTGTACGTTTGCCCACTGACAAAGTAATGATCAGTCTATAATTTTAATGGTAGGTTTATTTGAACAGTGAGTGACAGAATAACAACAAAAAAATCCTGAAAAAACGCATTTCAAAAAAGTGTGGTGTACAAGTCAGGGGTCAGGGCAGGCAGCTCAGGATGTGGTGTGGTGTACAAGCCAGGGGTCAGGGCAGGCAGCTCAGGATGTGGTGTGGTGTACAAGCCAGGGGTCAGGGCAGGCAGCTCAGGATGCGGTGTGGTGTACAAGCCAGGGGTCAGGGCAGGCAGCTCATGATGTGGTGTGGTGTACAAGCAGGGGTCAGGACAGGCAGCTCAGGATGCAGTGTGGTGTACAGGTCAGGGGTCAGGGCAGGCAGCTCATGATGTGGTGTGGTGTACAAGCCAGGGGTCAGGACAGGCAGCTCAGGATGCAGTGTGGTGTACAGGTCAGGGGTCAGGGCAGGCAGCTCATGATGCAGTGTGGTGTACAGGTCAGGGGTCAGGGCAGGCAGCTCAGGATGCAGTGTGGTGTACAGGTCAGGGGGTCAGGGCAGGCAGCTCATGATGCAGTGTGGTGTACAGGTCAGGGGTCAGGGCAGGCAGCTCATGATGCAGTGTGGGTGTACAGGTCAGGGGTCAGGGCAGGCAGCTCATGATGCAGTGTGGTGTACAGGTCAGGGCAGGCAGCTCATGATGTGGTGTGGTGTACAAGCCAGGGGTCAGGGCAGGCAGCTCAAGATGTGGTGTGGTGTACAGGTCAGGGGTCAGGGCAGGCAGCTCATGATGCGGTGTGGTGTACAGGTCAGGGCAGGCAGCTCAAGATGCGGTGTGGTGTACAAGCCAGGGGTCAGGGCAGGCATCTCAAGATGTGGTGTACAAGCCAGGGGTCAGGGCAGGCAGCTCCTGATGCGGTGTGGTGTACAGGTCAGGGGTCAGGGCAGGCAGCTCATGATGTGGTGTGGTGTACAGGTCAGGGGTCAGGGCAGGCAGCTCATGATGCAGTGTGGTGTACAGGTCAGGGGTCAGGGCAGGCAGCTCATGATGCAGTGTGGTGTACAGGTCAGGGCAGGCAGCTCAAGATGTGGTGTATAAGCCAGGGGTCAGGGCAGGCAGCTCAAGATGTGGTGTGGTGTACAGGTCAGGGGTCAGGGGCAGGCAGCTCATGATGCGGTGTGGTGTACAGGTCAGGGGTCAGGGCAGGCAGCTCATGATGCGGTGTGGTGTACAAGCCAGGGGTCAGGGCAGGCAGCTCATGATGCGGTGTGGTGTACAAGCCAGGGGTCAGGGCAGGCAGCTCATGATGCAGTGTGGTGTACAAGCCAGGGGTCAGGGGCAGGCAGCTCATGATGTGGTGAGGTGTACAAGCCAGGGGTCAGGGCAAGCAGCTCATGATGTGGTGTGGTGTACAAGCCAGGGGTCAGGGCAGGCAGCTCATGATGTGGTGTGGTGTACAAGCCAGGGGTCAGGGCAGGCAGCTCAACATGCAGTGTGGTGTACAGGTCAGGGGTCAGGGCAGGCAGCTCAGGATGTGGTGTGGTGTACAAGCCAGGGGTCAGGGCAGGCAGCTCAAGATGCGGTGTGGTGTACAGGTCAGGGGTCAGGGCAGGCAGCTCAAGATGTGGTGTGGTGTACAAGCCAGGGGTCAGGGCAGGCAGCTCAGGATGCGGGTGTGGTGTATAAGCCAGGGGTCAGGGCAGGCAGCTCAAGATGCGGTGTGGTGTATAAGCCAGGGGTCAGGGCAGGCAGCTCAGGATGCGATGTGGTGTACAAGCCAGGGGTCAGGGCAGGCAGCTCAAGATGTGGAGTGGTGTACAAGCCAGAAGTCATGGCAGGCAGCTCAAGATGCAGTCATATAGGCAGACCATACATGGTTCAAGCAAGTCAAGGAAATGGTTAAAGAAGAGCAGGCAGAGAGACTCAACAGGAGTTTGAATAACAGCACTGGCTCTGTGGATGCGCCGAGCTAAATACTGGAGGCAGCTGACGTCACAACAGAGTGACGCTAGGACGTGTGGAGATGCAGACGAGGTTGCTAGTGACGCCTGGTGGGATACCGCAAAGACCTGGGTGTGTTTATGTGCTAATGGAGTGTTTTGCCACATGCACTAAATTGTGATGGCACCTCTGCTGTTGGAGTTCACAGCCAACGTCAGGCTGGAGATCTTGGAGTTCTGAGACAAGCGAAAACAGAAGCTATAGCGCACCACTGTATTCAATCATAATCCATTTTAATGGAATGGTAAAAATTAGTAAAAAAGACAGATAAGCAAAATGACCTGCTTCCAGTACAGCGGTTTGTGTTTTTACTGGAAATCTAATACTTATGATAAGATTCAGCGGTATCCCTAGGTTGTTTGTCACATGCTGCCATTTGTAATATCCCATTCAGCATCAACTCCATAATTTGTTCCCATGCTCGTATGATTCTACTAGTTACAAAGCCGTATACACGGGCTGATCCGGAGCGGGGAGTTCCGGAAGGCTGACAGCCTGTCTGTGCTCCCGGCTCCAGGGCAACAGCAGAGGCGCTGGGTGACAGTTCCTTCTGGAGCTCTCCGCTCTGGATCAGCCCGTTCTGCGAGTCCCTACTGCGCGTGTGCGGTTACACACACAGTGAGCGACGCATTCTAATACTTTATGTTATAGGATAGTGAAAAATCCCACATCACCACACCCAAGGAAAGAGATGGGATTCACTGCAGATAATTCTTTCAGTCCCAAGGGTATCAAGGCACTCGTGAACAGGAGACGAACCAGGGGGAGAACAAACTTAAAGGGGATCTATCACCCCTACAAAAGTTAGGCTTATTATGTAGAATTAATATACATAAAGTTGGAAAACGTTAGTGGCTTAAAAAAACAAGAAAAAAACAAACGCTATTTGGGTTAAAATGTTATTTATATATAGAGTGCCCTGCACCCTACTTCCGCATGGATGTCTGTTGCTGCACTGCCCCTGCTCCATTCCCACTACCCAGCCTCTTCTGATGACGTAGGCTGTCCGTAAGCTGGAGCGATTTCATTGACTAGATATCGATCTCTGCCAATGAGATCGCTCCAGCTTACAGACAGAAGCCTCCATCATCAGAGGAGGCTGGGTAGTGGGAAGGGGAGCAGGGCAGTGCGGCAATCTGCGGCAATGGAAGTGTATGCAGAAGTAGGGTGCAGGACACTCTATAAGCTATTGTTTTAACCCAAATAGCGTTTGTTTGTTTTTTTAAATCGATAACGTTTTCAGCATTACCTATATCAGTGGTTCTCAACCCATGCCCTCAGTGGCTACTAACAGGCCAGGATTTGAGAATTTCCTTTTATATGACTGAGCCTCTGATCAACACACTTGTGTTCTAGCAGAGAAATCCCTAAGTCCTGGCCTGTTAGTGGCCACTGAGGGCAGGAGTGGAGAACCTCTGGTCTATATATACTGTACATAATAAGCCTAACTTTTGTAGAGGTGATAGATCCTCTTTAAGACGAAGCGGACAGGAGGAGACCATTACTGGATGATCATTACTATGAACTGTTAATCACTAATCCATTCAGTTAGCCTATTTAGGCGCTGGGCTTGTTTGTGGAGTAATGGCCTTATTTCTCTTCTTGGATTTCTGTTTGACCCCACAGGGTACCTTGCGCTTCAGTATCCTTATATTTGTCCAATATTTCACCCCCCTCCCAACATTCTTATTACTCACACCCTGCCTGCCGGCTTACATTATACTGCTCCAACAGACCTCACTATCACTTATTATTCTATAGTCCTGCTTACCTACTGCATTCATGTTATGACAATATTTCATTGTCTAGCAGGATCTTTTATATCACTTCTGTCTTTATTTTGTTATATTGACTGTTTTGTATGTCTGTTCTTTCTGTGTACTTTCACCATACAATTACACAATATGTAACAGTTAGTGATGATCGAGCACCCCAATGCTCGGGTGTTCGGGTGCTCTGACCGAGCGCCCCCGGAGGCTCGAGTGCTCGGCCGAGCACCCGAGCCCCATTGAAGTCAATGGGAGGACTCGAGCATTACACCAGGCACCCCCTGCTCTGATGAGGGGAGGGTGCCTGGTCCATAGGAAAAGGGCAGAAAATGATGGAAACACCACAGAAATGGTTCAGGGACAGCATAGGGAGGATGTCTGGATGCATCTTGGACTCCAACGTCGCTGCTGGGAACGATGTTTCGCCCGTAGTACGCCATTTTTACAGACTGACCGTAAAACACACAAAAAGGAAGATAAAAACGACTTTAGGCGAAAAATTGTTACCAAACAGTATTTGCTGTATATTTACTTGTATATCATCTGCAAATTCTGCAAAAAATTTCATCGATTTTTCGGAACTGGGGCCATGACTAAGAGGGAAACGTGCGCAGAGGCAAATTCTCCCAAAAATTTCCTCGATTTTTCTGAACTGAGGCCATTATTAAGAGGGAAACGTGCGCAGAGGCAAATTCTCCCAAAAATTTCCTCGATTTTTCTGAACCGAGGCCATGATTAAGAGGGAAACGTGCGCAAAGGCAAATTCTCCCAAAAATTTCCTCGATTTTTCTGAACTGGGGCCATGATTAAGAGGGAAACGTGCGCTGAGCCGACCATCTAAAACATTATGGGTGAGGGTCTGCTGCGGAGCTGACCATCCTAAACATTATATGCAAAGGCCCGCTAGTGAGCTGACGCTATAAAACATTATATGAGAGGGCCCGCTAGAGAGCTGACCCAATAAAACATTATATGAGAAGGCCCGCTGGTGAGCTGACCTATACAAAAATTGTCAAACTGCGCCCGCTGGTGAGCTGGCCCTATATAAAAATTATATCACAGGGCCCGCTGGTGAGCTGGCCCTATATAAAAATTATATCACTGGGCCCGCTGGTGAGCTGGCCCTATATAAAAATTATATCACTGGGCATATGGAAGAGAGTCAACCATATACCCGTTTTTTGGGTGGAAGGGGTGAATGGGAATACAGAGTATTCCCATCATTGTAAATAACATATATAAAGTGACTTTATGTTCCCCCGGGGCTTTCCTCCAGTGGAGTGGAGAAGTCAGGGGAAATCCAGGCCTTATTCATTTTTATAAGTGTCAACCTATCAGCATTTTCGGTGGAAAGGCGGATACGCTTATCTGTTATGATGCCACCAGCAGCACTAAATACCCGCTCAGACAGAACGCTGGCGGCAGGGCAGGCCAGCACCTCCAAGGCGTAGAGTGCCAGTTCATACCACGTGTCCAGCTTGGACACCCAGTAGTTGTAAGGCACAGAGGGATCATTGAGGACGCTGACACGATCTTCCAAAACTTTTCCCTCCTTGTGACACTAGGCTGCGCATCAGGGTGAGGGTGCTGGCGGGGTGTCATGAAGGTGTCCCACGCCTTGGAGAGTGTTGCCCTGCCTTTGTCGGAACTGCTGTGTGCTCCCCTTTTCTCCCCTTCTCGGTTGGCCAAGGTAGCACGTACTCTGCCTCCAGCGTTGTCAGATGGAAAATTTTGGAGCAATTTTTCAACAAGAACCTTCTGGTATTGCACCATTTTGCTTGTCCTCTCCACCGGAGGAATGAGAGATGAGAAATTCTCTTTGTAGCGGGGGTCCAGAAGGGTGAACACCCAGTAATCCGTGTTGTCTAAAATGCGTGTAACGCGTGGGTCATGGGAAAGGCAGCCTAACATAAAGTCAGCCATGTGTGCCAGAGTACCAACAGGCAAGATTTCGCTGTCCTCACCAGGAGGATGACTCTCAATCTCCTCATCCTCTTCCTCCTCTTCTGCCCACCCACGCTGAAGAGATGGAACTAAAGTTCCATGGCTACCCTCTGTAGCGGAGGCAACCGTGTCTTCCTCCTCCTCCTCCTCCTCCTCCGCCTCCTCCAATTGTCGCTGAGAAGACGAAGTGAGGGTGCTCTGGCTATCACCTTGTGTAAGCTCTTCCTCCCCCATTTCCACCTCTTCCACATGCAAAGCGTCGGTTTTAATTGTGAGCAGCGAGCGTTTCAGTAGACACAGAAGTGGGATGGTTACACTGATAATAGCGTTATCGCCGCTCACCATCTGTGTCGATTCCTCAAAATTGCGTAAAACCTCACAGAGGTCTGACATCCATTCCCACTCCTCACTTCTGATTACAGGAAGTTGAACGGAGAGGCGACGACCGTGTAACAGCTGGTACTCCACTACTGCCCTCTGCTGCTCACAAAGCCGGGCCAACATGTGGAAGGTGGAGTTCCAGCGCGTGCTCAGCCGGTGAGCTGGCAATTGTAAGCGCTGCTGCAGCTTCAACAGGCCGGCTGAAGCTGTAGATGACTTACGGAAATGTGCACACACGCGGCGCACCTTGGTCAAGAGATCATGCAAATTGGGGTAGGTTTTTAGAAATCGCTGAACCACTAAATTAAATACATGCGCTAGGCATGGTACGTGTGTGAGCTTGCCGAGCTCCAAAGCCGCCACCAAGTTACGCCCATTATCACACACAACCATGCCTGGTTGCAGGTTGAGTGGCGAGAGCCACTGCTCAGTCTGGTGACTAATCCCCTGCAACAGCTCTGAGGCCGTGTGCTGTTTGTCCCCAAGGCAGATCAGCTTCAGCACGGCCTGTTGACGCTTCCCCACTGCAGTGCTACACTGCTTCCAGCTACCGGCTGATGGGTGAGTGGCGCTGCGCGCAGAGAATTCGGAGGTGGAAACGGAGGAGGAGGAGCCAATAACGTAGGTGCTGGCGGAAACCCTGATGGAGGTAGGGCCCGCAATCCTTGGCGTGGGTAGCACCTGTGCCATCCCAGGGTCCGAGTCGCTCCCAGCCTCCACGACATTCACCCAGTGTGCCGTCAGGGAAATGTGGCGTCCCTGGCCACAAGCACTTGTCCATGTGTCAGTCGTTAAGTGGACCTTCCCAGTAACTGCGTTGGTCAGGGCACGGGTGATGTTACGGGACACATGGTGGTGTAAGGCGGGGACGGCACACCGGGAAAAGTAGTGGCGGCTGGGGACTGCGTACCGAGGGACAGCTGCTGCCATCAGGCTGCGGAAGGACTCAGTCTCCACAAGCCTAAATGGCAGCATTTCGATGGCCAGTAATTTGGAAAGGTGTGAGGTTAGTGCTATGGCCTGTGGGTGGGTGGCTGGGTATTTTCGCTTGCGCGCAAATGCCTGGGGTAACGACATTTGGACGCTGCGCTGGGACAGGGAAGTGGATGTGGTCGCTGATGGTGCTTCAGATGGTACAGGTGCAGGGCGGGAGGTATGCGGGCTTGCGCCTTCGATAGGCGATTGGCCGGCACCGAAAACAGGGGAAGAGGAGGCAGTGGTGTGGCCTGCAGACACAGATTGGCGATCCGGGCGTTCCTCCCACTTATTACGGTGCTTGGATGCCATGTGTCGGATCATGCTGGTGGTGGTGAGGTTTCTAGTGTTCATGCCTCGGCTCATTCTGGTGTGGCACAGGTTGCAAACTACAATTCTTTTGTCGTCCGCACTTTCCTTAAAAAAACGCCATACCGCGGAACACCTACCCCTTGGCAAGGGAGATTTACGCAAGGGGGTGCTCCGTGGAACATTTGCGGGCCGGTTTGGTGCGGTCTGCCTTCTTTCTGTAGCCACACCACTGCCTCTTCCAGCCTGTTGCGGTGCTGCAGATGGCTCACCCTCAGGACTGCTGTCATCGCTCGGCTCTCCACCTTCCCAGGTGGGGTCGGTCACCTCATCGTCCACCAAGTCCTCCTCCACTTCCTCACTCTGATCATCCTCCTCATGTCTTGATCCCACCACATACTCAGTCATTGACAACTGTATATCATCCTCCTCATCAAGGTCTTGAGACAGTAATAGTGGTTGATTTAATGGCAACTGTGTCTCATCATCATCATCATCATCCACTTCCTTTGACCTTAAATGCCGTTCCCCTCTGTCATCTTCTTGTGATTGGGTACCCTCTAGAGGTTGTGAATCAGGGCACAAGATGTCATGTTCCTCTGCAAGCGTGCTTGGAGAGAGGTTCAAATTAAGGATTGGTGATGAGACGAGCTCCTCACTATATCCCAGTGTGGGATCACTTCTTTGGCCAGACCCTCTATGGTGGGAGGAAGGATGATCAGGGTGAGGATTATGTTGACCAGACTCTTGGCTACTGAGAGTGGACTTGGTGGAAGACAGGGTGGTGCTTAACCGACTGGAAGCAGTATCAGCTGAAATCCAACCGACCACCTGTTCGCAGTGGTCTGACCTCGAGAGTGATGTCCTGCGACGCCCTGTAAACTGAGACATGAAGCTAGGTATGGTGGATGTCTTTCTTTCTTGTGCTCTGGCACCAGGCACAGTTTCTACGCGTCCTGACCCGCGCCCTGAACTATCAGGATCACGTCCACTTCCCCGTCCCTTTTTACCCGCCTTCTTCATATTACACGGAATATGTGCTGCAAATCTGCAACTTTGCACACTAAACAGAATGTGCTTCTTATCTGCGGCTAGGCACAGTGAATGGAATATGTGACTTTGATATTTTACACTTTGCACAGTAAACAGAATGTTCTCCTAATATGCAACTTTGCACACTAAACAGAATGTGCTGCTTATCTGCGGTTAGACACAGTGAATGGAATATGTGACTTTGATATTTTACACTTTGCACAGTAAACAGAATGTTCTCCTAATATGCAACTTTGCACACTAAACAGAATGTGCTGCTAATCTGAAACTTTGCACACTAAAAAGAATGTGCTGCTAATCTGCAACTTTGCACACTAACCAGAATGTGCTGCTAATCTGTGGCTAGGCACAGTGAATGGAATATGTGACTTTGATATTTTACACTTTGCACAGTAAACAGAATGTTCTCCTAATATGCAACTTTGCACACTAAACAGAATGTGCTGCTTATCTGCGGTTAGACACAGTGAATGGAATATGTGACTTTGATATTTTACACTTTGCACAGTAAACAGAATGTTCTCCTAATATGCAACTTTGCACACTAAACAGAATGTGCTGCTTATCTGCGGCTCGGCACAGTGAATGGAATATGTGACTTTGATATTTTACACTTTGCACAGTAAACAGAATGTTCTCCTAATATGCAACTTTGCACACTAAACAGAATGTGCTGCTTATCTGCGGTTAGACACAGTGAATGGAATATGTGACTTTGATATTTTACACTTTGCACAGTAAACAGAATGTTCTCCTAATATGCAACTTTGCACACTAAACAGAATGTGCTGCTAATCTGAAACTTTGCACACTAAACAGAATGTGCTGCTAATCTGCAACTTTGCACACTAAACAGAATGTGCTGCTAATCTGCGGCTAGGCACAGTGAACGGAATATGTGACGTTTTTTTTTTTTAAATCTCTGCCCCCCCAAACAAAATATAACTGCTGCCCCCACACACAGTAGTCCTAAAAAGGACTTTTGGGTCTTTTTGTTGTTCAAACACACTTTTCTTCTCCCTACACTGACTTTCCCTTCCTATCCTCATCTCTCCCTGGCTAAGACTGAGCCGAACTCGCTGGTCAGGTGCTATACAGCACCCGATCACGGGTTCTGGCCAGCCAATCAGTGTAATGCCAGCAGCCAACATGGCTGCTGGCATTACACTGATGTCAGAGCCTCCCCGCACGTTTATTGGCTGCGCAGCAGCCGCGAAACGTGCGGGGAGGAGACCCGAACATGGCGGGCGAGCACATGCGGTACTCGTACGAGTACCGCCATGTGCCGAGCAGAGCGATGCTCGAGCTGAACCGAGCTTCGGCCGAGCATGCTCGCTCATCACTAGTAACAGTATATAACTTTTTTGTACATATGTTTATGTGTGTGTATATCTCTATTTATGTAAATATGAAACACTTTACTGTAAAAGCTCTCTAGGACATAATTGAAAATCTCAATGTATTCTTCCTGGTAAAAATAAAATCTCTAAATAAAATACATCCTATATAATAATTCGCTACAACGTGTGTAACAACGCAGTCATGCGCAGTAGAGACTGCCAGTGATGAGGCGGATACAGAGCGGGGAGCTCCAAAGGAGCGTCCAGCTCTGTATCAGCCGTGGCACGGGCAGTCTCTACTACGCATGACTGCCCCGCGACCGGCTGACAGTGGCACTGTGACCCATGTAATGGGCTCTTCAACTAGTTTATTATAATGGATTACAGCTGTGGTGCTGACTGAGAAAGTGGGTAGGGCAGTGGTTCTCAACCTGTGGGTCGGGACCCCTTCGGGGATCAAATGACGATTTGCCAGGGGTCGCCTAAAACCATCAGATATTTATATTTCGATTCATAACAGTAGCAAAATTACAGCGATGAAGGAGCAACGAAAATAATTTTACTGTTAGGGGTCGCCACAACTTGGGAAATTTTATCAAAGGGTCGCGGCACTAGAAAGGTTGAGAACCACTGGGGTAGAGGGAACACAGAGGAAGCACTCAGGCTTCAGGGTTGTTGATGTTTATACGAGGGCATCCCATACATATCGCCAATGACTTAACAACCCTGCATGCTAATTCTTTGATTTGACCCCCCTCCCCTTGCATACTTAAGTTTTAGTGCAAATGTTGGTGTATCGCCATCACCAAGGCGAGGTGCCATCACCAGTTACATGCCATAGCACCACTCCTTAGTGAATCTCCCTTCTGGTCTTCAAGGTCAATACAAAGAACTGTGCATGGAACTATGTACTCATTAAGACTAGAGGAAATGTGTTTTTGACTAAAACAAAAAGGCAGGGATTTTTTTTTTGCAGTAAAGGTATGGAATTCTTTGCCACGGGATGCTGTGCTTGCAGATACTGTAACTACTTTCAAAAAAGTAATAGATACCTATTTAGCACAGAACAAAGTCAAAGCAAACGAAGCGGACAGGAGGAGACCATTACTGGATGATCATTACTATGAACTGTTAATCACTAATCCATTCAGTTAGCCTATTTAGGCGCTGGGCTTGTTTGTGGAGTAATGGCATTATTTCACTTCTTGGATTTCAGTTTGACCCCACAGGGTACCTTGCGCTTCAGTATCCTTATATTTGTCTAATATTTCACCCCCCCTCCCAACATTCTTATTACTCACACCCTGCCTGCCGGCTTACATTATACTGCTCCAATAGACCTCGCTATCACTTATTATTCTATAGTCCTGCTTACCTACTGCATTCATGTTATGACAATATTTCATTGTCTAGCAGGATCTTTTATATCATTTAATTATGTTTCCATTTTTTACCCTGTCTTTATTTTGTTATATTGACTGTTTTGTATGTCTGTTCTTTCGGTGTACTTTCACCATAGAATTACACAATATGTACCAGTATATAACTTTTTTGTATATATGTTTATGTGTGTGTATATCTCTATTTATGTAAATATGAAACACTTTACTGTAAAAGCTCTCTAGGACATAATTGAAAATCTCAATGTATTCTTCCTGGTAAAAATAAAATATCTAAATAAAATACATCCTATAAAATAATTAGCTAAAACATGTGTAACGACACATACTTAATTTTTAGTGCAAATGTTGGTGTATCTCCAGCACCAAGGCAAGGTGCCAGTTACAAGCCATAGCACCACTCCTTAGTGCATCTCCCTTTTGGTCTTCAAGGTCAATACAAAGAACTGTCCAAGGAACTATGTACTCATTAAGACTAGAGGAAATGTGTTTTTTACTAAAACAAAAAGGCAGGGAGGTTTTTTTGTTTTTTTTTTACAGTAAGGGCAGTAAAGTTATGGAATTCTTTGTCATGGGATGCTGTGCTTGCAGATACTGTAACTACTTTCAAAAAAGTAAAGGATACTTATTTAGCACAGAACAAAGTCAAAGCAAACATGACTTCAGTGTATTTTTTTTGCCTTGCACTGGATCAACAGGGGTGATTTGGCATGGGCTGAACTTGATGTCTAAATTCAGCCTCCTCAACTAGGATCCTATGTTATTGTGTTATCTTACTGTGTTCTGAAATCTGGTGCTGTAATCCTAACCAATAAAGTTCACAGCTTCGCTTTTGATTCCTAAATAATTCATAACAAGCATTATTGTTTTTAACATGGGCAACATGTCTCTGTAATACACAGATCTGACACTAGATGGTGCTCAGGAGTAGACAATAATGATAAAATCAAATGCCAGCAGCTTACATGTACACACATAAAAGTACTGCTGCACAAAAAATGCACCATATGTATAAAGTCAAAATAGAGCAATTCTGGGCAAACCAGCTACACTGAAGATGAGAAATTAAAAATCCTCAAACTGCCATTGATTTAAATGGGGCTTTTAACTCATTCAGTGCCAGAGAGTTCTAGTACACATTGCAAAGCATTGCATTAGAGACCATTCTAGCACCCAATGGGGTTAAAAGCCTCATTTAAAAGAAGAGGAACCTTAATTTGTCCTCTACAACAAGCCATTTGTATAGAATCGAAGTGGAGTAATTCTATAGCACATCAACTGTGTTCTGTTATCTGACACAATCTTCTCTGAAGTCCATGTGCAGCGAAACGCATCCTTATCACTTGTGACAGTGGCTGATATTGCAGATAAAACTGGCGTAACGTCTAACCAGTCACAAAATTAATCAACAAAAAGTAAGAATGTAATAAAATCATGTTTCAAAATAAAAGCAGCTCCAAGTAATCTTCATAGTATTTGGTCCATGGAGAGTGTTATTTCAGTCCTGTCAGAGTTGTAGTACAAGAATAATTGAATGATAGTGTCCCCCTCCCGTCCCTTTTACTGATGTAACACTGCTCACCTCAGAGCAGCAAGACTGTCTGGATGGATCGCAGAGAGGGACAACCTTCACTGATTATAAGGAAAAACCTGAAAAACCTGTCAAGGGGCAGGGTTTTCCTTATGATCACAGTAAGAAGATTGTCCCTCTCTGTGATCCATCCGGTCAGTCTTGTGAGGTGAGCAGTGTTACATCAGTTAAAGGGGCAGGAAGGAGGATACTTTATCATTCAATTACTCTTGTACTACAACTCTGACAGTATTGAAATAACACTCTCCATGGTCCAAATACTTTGAAGATTAATTTGAGCTACTTTTATTTTGAAACATTTCTATCCCTTTAATAGAAATACCATGGGCTTTGTTGGGGCAAAACATATGGATTGATATACACACGGCTTTATCCATTTTTTCAATAACTTCATAAATTTTTGGCCATCAAACCTAACTCTTAGCAAGAGATTCCATGCAGACTGTACCAC
Source organism: Rhinophrynus dorsalis (assembly GCA_037306005.1). Lineage (NCBI taxonomy): Eukaryota > Metazoa > Chordata > Amphibia > Anura > Rhinophrynidae > Rhinophrynus > Rhinophrynus dorsalis. The sequence goes on from CM074722.1 coordinate 11,685,437, forward strand.
GATATTCATCATGGAGGGCTTTCAGCACCTGAGAATGTAATTAGCTCTGCACTAAATAGTGTAATCTCCAAATTAAAGGTATACAAGCAGCAAGGTATTTCACACCTTTTTCCTTAAAGATATATATAAAAAGACAAAATATTTAGAATACAGTAACCTCAGCGCTATGGATAACTTTGGAGGCTTAAAACATTTACTACCCATAAAAAAACAAATAAGGTAAAAAAAAATTACAAAAAAACCCCATAAAAATATAAATTTGTAACTCACAAGTGGGACCCCAATGTAAGTAATAAACAGCATACTTCTGTAAGTAAAGGCCAATAAGATATTGGCATGTATTAAAAAGGGGTATTGACTCAAGGGAGGAAGATATAATTATGCCTCTTTACAGGTCCATGGTAAGACCCCACTTAGAATATGCTGTTCAATTCTGGGTGCCCTTTCTGAAAAAGGACATTATGGAACTAGAGAGAGTGCAGAGGAAGGCTACAAAACTAATAAGGGGAATGGAAAGTTTTAGTTATGAAGAAAGGCTAGACAAGTTAAACTTGTGCACACTAGAGAAATGGCGTCTTAGAGGGGATATGATAACACTATATAAATATGTTCAGGGTCCATACAAAGGGCTCTCCAAAGACCTGTTCATTAATAGAACAGTACATAGGACAAGGGGCCGCCCGCATAGACTTGAGGAAAGGAGATTTAATCTACAACAGCGTAAGGGTTTCTTTACTGTAAGGACAATAAAGGTATGGAATTCACTGCCTGAGGAGGTGGTGCTATCGATTACATTAGATGCCTTTAAAAAGGGCCTGGATATTTATATAAAAGAGCATAACATAGAGGGCTACGAACGTTAGTATTGGGATTAATATTTAGTTAGTGCTTGTTGATCCAAGGAGAAATCTGATTGCTATTTGGAATGAAGAAGGAATTTTTTCCCCCCATTCAGGGTAGAATTTGAAATGGCTGTATTGAGGGTTTTTTTGCCTTCTTTGGATGAATGATGGTAAACAGGAATAGGAAAAGGGTTGAACTAGATGGATGCAAGTCTTTTTTCAACCTAAATTACTATGTTACTATGTTACATAATATAGTTGCGAGAGATAAATTGATCAATGAAATATTTTAGACAAAGGCCGATCATTAGTCAGTTAGTAGATCTGAACATATTTTCACACACACCCCCTTCCCAATTTTTTATTGGATAGATTGAATCTTTTCTGCCCTATCAAATTCAGATTAACGTGCTGGCTGTTTTCTTTAGTATGGTGTGACCCTGAGACCTACAAACGCGTTGGCCATAACAGGCAATTGTTTTTAATATCTTATTTAATCATACATTTACATTTAGATTTGAATCACCTCCTGGATGTATCTTGTTTGCCAAATTACCTGTGATATATTCAAATATGGGCGAGTCTGAATCCCCTGTACCCTACTAGCCGGTGATGAAGAGATGCTGTGCTTGCAGAAAATTGAGTACAACATTTATCAAATATACATATTTATATATCACTGCAAATGTAGTGTCATATTTCCTCTGTTTTTCTGGTTGTGCTGCTATTTTTTTTTTTTTTTTAAAGAAGATCAACCATTGAATCCAGGGTAGCAGCTGATTATTTAATATGAAATATCTGTGTGGATGAAGTTTCAATATCTTCCGAAAGCTAGATTGCTACAGCTGGTTTGATCTCTAGTCCAAGTAAAATGTTAGTATAATCATGGCGGGACTAATGAAGGGACCATTTATTTGATCAGTATCACCCTACAAGGCTCCCTCTTGTGCTTTTAGTGATAGCTTATGGTCTGTTATGATCGGAAACCTTCGCCCATAGAAATCTTGATGACGTTTCTTTATACCGGATAAAACAGCTGATGTTTCCTTGTCAATCTGGCAGAGGCGTAACTAGAAGCCACCGGGCCCTGGTGCAGAAACTGCCATGGGCCCCCCCAACCACATTGCCCCCAGTCTCCTCATTTCCCCCCAATCTCCATATTGCCCTCCAATCTCCACATTGCCCCTACTGACCCCCCCCCCCCCATTGTCCATGTCCTACCTCCCTGGTGGTCTAGCGGCATGACATGAGAGGGCAGAGATGGAGCTCCCGAGCGGTTCTCAGTAATGCAGAGCGCTGGGAGATGATGTCATCTCTCAGCGCTCTGAATTATTAGAGTGCCGAAGAGAGAGTAGGCCTACTTGCTGCGGGCGACAGGTGAGGGGGTCACAGGGGGCAGGGGGTCACAGTACTCCAGAGGGAAGATGCACTTAGGGGGCGATGCAGTGGCAAAGTGTGTCTGGCAGTGTACGGTGATCACTTTGCTATGGAGAATACAACACACTTAGCCACACACACTAAGAAATATCTATGCAAGGCAGGGGGAGACACGTTAACCGTTAGCACGTAGGGTAGGTGTAATGCTGGCAATGTGTTAGGGAGTGTCTTGAGAGTCTACTGTTTACATGAATCAGCTGATCAGCATATAGTCTGCCGCAGACTCCTGATTAGCGCGTAGTCCACCGCGGGCTGCTAACAGCTGATGAGTTAGCCCATGTACAGACCTGGAAGATAATCTGTTACATGTAACAGCTGCTACTGGATCTTAGCATGGGTGACAGACAGACAACATATAAACACACCCACAGGTCTACAACAATGGCTAAATAAGCTGCATTTCAATATCTAATTGAGACATTGTCAAAGTTATCACAGTAAAATTGAAAACCTGGCAAAGGCATAGCAAAAGCAAAACTGTATCGCCATTCTTGTGGCTTCTTCACACGGATGAGATGGCAAACACATCAGTGCAAACGATGAGATGGAATCAGGGCAAATCACCAGAATATCACCAGCCTGGCTCCTTATTTAACCTTCGTGAATCGTCCTCGTGGTGTGGTCATACCAGTAATCCATAGAGTGGCATTACTACCACTCGCTTCCTGCTGCTAATAACTCTTCCTGTACAACCAACAACGCGGTTCGCTTTTCTCATTACTTATTTACTTAACATGTTTATATAATAGGTATAGGAAGCAAAATTGTAATATTTGCAGATGACACTAAATTATGCAGGGTAATAAATTCAGAGCAGGATGCTTTTTCACTACAGAGGGATTTATATAAAATGGCAGATTGGGCAAACAAATGGAATATGAAGTTTAATGTAGGAAAGTGTAAAGTTATGCATTTGGGAAAAAAATCATAATGTTACCTATGAATTTAATGGAATCATTCTATGAGACTTGTTGTTGGGGAGATCTTGTTCATTCCCTACCTGTGGTGATACGCTCCCTGCTGCTGTCGTCGTGTGACTTGTTACTGATTGATAGGATTTTCCTGTTAGTGTGGCGGCAGCGGTGAAAAGTGCAATGCTATATATTTTTTTGGGGGGTAGGGGGCTGGATCTCTATTGGCTCTGGGATGGTGCCATGCCTCCCAATGACCTTGGAGTTATCACAAAAATGTATTATCCGGATTCCTATACATTTGTAACGGTTTGTTTGACACACAGACACAGGAGGTTTAGGATAAAACACAATTTTATTGAACAATGATAATAACAATAACCCGCACGGGTCCTGTAATATATATACAATACAGTACAGACACAAGACAGGTTATAATGAGGTAGGCCCACACGGGTCCAGTATTTGCAGGTAATCCAGAGTTCAATATACTGACAAAGGTCAGGCAGTTCTCGTGTGATACACAGTTGGACAGCACTGAATGGGTTACTATTAGGCCGAGAGTACTGACAAGCCCTAATAGTGCAAGGCCCTTTAAGAAGCTCAATCAAAAAGAGAGAGCACAAAATCGAGTAACATCCAAAAGTAAGGACACCAGAGCAACTGGTGGACTGCCGTAGCAGTAACGGAGATTGAGCAACTTGGGGACTGCCGTAGCAGTAACGGAGATTGAGCAACTTGGGGACTGCCGTAGCAGTAACGGAGATTGAGCAACTTGGGGACTGCCGTAGCAGTAACGGAGATTGAGCAACTTGGACTACTGTAGCAGTAACAGAGACTGAGCAACTTGTGAACTGCCGTAGCAGTAACAGAGAGTGAGCAACTTGGACTGCCGTAGCAATAATGGAACTGAGCAGCTGGGACTGCCGTAGCAGTAACGGAGACTGAGCAACTTGGACTGTCATATCAGTAATGGAACTGAGCAGCTTGCCCTGATAGGCACCCAACCGAGGACTGCAAGGAAGTGAGGATGCACAGAAATGTCTCCTGGGCGACACCGAGGCAACGGAGACCAGACTGCAGCGAACTGTCCGGAGACAGAGAGGATCCTGACACCACCCTAACCGGAGACCGTATAAGGCGTGCAGGAGTGATATGCAGCCACAGTAGCCCAGCCGGGCCGAGGCCACACACAGAGCAGGAAGTCAGCCAATCTAAGTCGGTACACCAAGCAGGAATGTCAACCGGGCCGGGTCGATACACGAAGCAGTAACGTATCACGGTGCCCGTGCTATTCGGCGACATTCTGTCAGTCTACACGCCTGCTTAACACCTATTGGCTGAACTGTGATTCTCATCTCCTGTGTACCGACCCGGCTTGGCTGACGTTCCTGCTCCGTGTATCGACATGGATTGGCTGACGTTCCTGCTCCGTGTACCAACTTGGATTGGCTGAGGTTCCTGCTCCGTGTACCGACATGGATTGGCTGACGTTCCTGCTCCGTGTACCAACTTGGATTGGCTGAGGTTCCTGCTCCATGTACCAACTTGGATTGGCTGAGGTTCCTGCTCCGTGTACCGACTTGGATTGCTCTATGTTCCTGTTCAGTGTGATTCTGCCCGGTTGGGCTGCTGCCTCCTCTGCACGCTCTGACCGGTCTCCGGTGCTTGTGCTTGTCTGTGGACAGCTGTGCAGATTTGTCTCGGTTGCCTCCGTGTCGCCCCGGCGACATTCCTATTGGTCTGCCTTACGAACCGTTCCAGGTTGGGTGCCTCTCAGGGCGAGTTGCTCAGATTCCTTTACGGCAGTGTCCAGTTGCCTAGTCTCCGTTACTGCTACGGCAGTGTCCAGTTGCCTAGTCTCCGTTACTGCTATGGCAGTGTCCAGTTGCCTAGTCTCCGTTACTGCTATGGCAGTGCCCAGTTGCCTAGTCTCCGTTACTGCCACTGCAGTGTCCAGTTGCCTAGTCTCCGTTACTGCTATGGCAGTGTCCAGTTGCCTAGTCTCCGTTACTGCTATGGCAGTGTCCAGTTGCCTAGTCTCTGTTACTGCTATGGCAGTGTCCAGTTGCCTAGTCTCCGTTACTGCTACGGCAGTGCTCAAGTGGCTCAGTTTCTGCTACTGCTACGGCAGTGCTCCTATTGCTCAGTCTCCGTTACTGCTACTGCAGTGCCTCAGTTGCTCAGTCTCCGTTACTGCTACGGTAGTATCCAGTTGCTTAGTCTCCGTTACTGCTACAGCAGCGCTCACGTGGCTCAGTCTTTGTTACTGCTACGGCAGTGCTCAAGTTGCCTGGTCTCCGTTACTGCTACAGCAGTGTCTAAGTCACTCATTCTCCGTTACTGCTACGGCAGTGTTCATGTTGCCTAGTCTCTGTTACTGCTACTGCAGTGCTCAAGTTGCTCATCCTCCGTTACTGCTAAGGCAGTCCACAATTGTCTGGTATCCATATTCTTGGGTGTTACTCGTATTTAAGCTCTCACCTCTGTTTGAGCTTCTTAAAAGGCCTTACCACACAAGGGCCTGTCAACATTCTCTGTCTGCTATTAACCCATGCAGTACCGATATACTGGGACTCACACAAGATCTGCCCGACCTGTGTCAGTATATTGTTCTATGGATTCTTTACTTATACTGGACCTGTGTGGGCTTACATCTGTATAACCTGTCTAGTGGCTGTACTATATTAAGTGTATATTACAGGACCTGTGAGGGTTATTGTGATCTTAATTGTTTAATAAAATTGTGTTTTATCCAAACCTACTGTGTCTGTGTGTCGAACAAACCGTTACAGGGCGTCAGCCAATCCAGGTCGGAACAGAGGCAGGAACGGGATGCAGAACAGTCACACATTCCGGGTCGGTACACAGGCAGGAACAAGATGCAGAGTCGTCAGGCAGGCCGGGTCGGTACACCGAGATCACACGAATAACAGGAACAAGCGCTGGTATGGAAACACCGCGAAAGGGCACTGGAGAAGTGCCAAAACCCAGTATTTAAAGACAAATAGTGGGCGGGACAATGACAGTGCAGCCAATAGGCATAGACAGGAGTGGAAACTGACAGAATGTCGCCAAATAGCACGGGCACCATGATAACATTTCTGTTAAATTTAACATTTTGTATTACTTTTTCTGATAAGGATGTGGATGCTGTTTTATGGGAGGATGCCATGCGGTACTTTTGCGTGCTTTTGACATTCTGTTTGTAAGTTTGCGTTTAGATGTGGTGCCATCCTGATTGAGTAAAAAGGAAGCGAAGAGTTAAGTGGTTTATGTAGTTGTTTATTGGTTACTATGACAACATATTCTAACTTCCAGTATGGGCTGTTTAAAAGGGAGGACACAGATTGAAATTCTGTTTGCCCGGATGAAATCTGGTGTTCATGCAGGTGAAGCGCGTTAGCAGAGTCATAAGGGGATTCAGCTGCTAATGATGCTTATTGGTACTGACATAGAAGGATTCATTTTCACAGTCATGATAATGATGGATGATATATACAGCTATATTAAGGAGACACAACAGGAAGAAAGCTATTGCTGTACTGGCAACTTGCAAGTGGTGATGTCATCTGGAGGCGACTGTCTGAGGTGAGGACCGCCTGGGCCCACATTGGGCGAAGGGAGATGGTCTATCTCTGTGTTGTATGTGCCTGTCTATAATTTTGCTTCCATATGGATGTTGTTTTTCACCAGACTTAGTTGCTGATATATGGATCTTTGCTTTGGATTTCTATTCACAATTGACTTTATTTCATCTCCATCTTAATTCCACGTGCGTGTTTACCATCAATTAATTTCTCATTACCATTGACTGTATGTGTTTCTTCTTTCATGTGTCATGCCAATCATCTGTTGACTGTTTTCATGTTTTACATCACATCGGCCTAGATTCACTAAAGGTCGATGCTGCGTAGAAATGATCTTTTCGATGTGTTCGAGTCACTCCGACAATTCGATCTACACACACACCGACATAGTCACTAAAATTGTTGGATGCAAGGGGAGGGTTGGAGAAGGTCCCTATTAGCCTACAGGATTGTTGAAGTGCTGTCGATGTAGAATATTAGAGGAAAGGAGGTTTCAACTTCAGCAGAGGAAGTTTTGTTCTCTTTTTATAGTAAGGTCTATTAAATTGCAGAATCTTTGCCAAAGGGTGTGGTCAGGGCTTAAAATTTCCACTTGCCACTAGCCAATGGCGATGAAAATTTAGCCCTGGCGAGTAGAAATTCAGCCCTGGTGGGTATGTTATGGCTTGCAGTGGTGAGTAACTTTTCAGGTCTGGCTAGTAGCAAAGGACTTCAAATTTTAAGCCCTGGGTGTGGTAATGGCATATAGAGTAGATATATTTAAGAGAAGAACAGATGCATTCTACCAGGAAGGAGTATACAGGGTTATACCGTGTATCAGTAGGTAAAACAGGAAGATGTGGTAAATAGATTAATACTCATTTTGGAGGCAGAAGGGCTTATATAATTCTCATTATAAAGTTTGAACTTGAAGGACTTCTGTCTTTTTTTCTGTTTCTTTTGTAAGGTTATTAAAATATCTACAACCCTCCCTAATCATTCTCACCCATCAACTATAAAAATAGGAAAAATCGGGCAAAAAGAAAAAAACCCAAAAGACAATACAACGCGCTGTAGCAATAGCTAACGCATTCAACGGCTACTTTGTTGGATGTGCCACCACCCTGATTACACAAAACCAAGGTAATTCTGAAGGAGAAATGTACATGGAACAGCAATACTAGCGAATTCCATTTCGTTACAGTAAATTATAGTGAAATATATGACCACCTCCTCAACCCAAAAATGAAATCACAATCTGGGCCTGATCAACTACCAGCAATGTTATTAAAGCTCAGTGCCTCGGTCAATGCCCATCCTGTTGCATCCCTAATAAAGGCCGCGCTGCCCAGGTATATGCCCAAAGCCTGGAAAGTGGCTAGAGTTGTGCCTATCCACAAATATGGGGATACAAATGTATCAAATTATAGACCATATCCCTACTCCCAACATTATCTAAAATCCTATAGAAATGTGTCAGTATGCAACTATATAAGTGTTACCCACTGTCCAGTTTTTTCACACAGTTTCAATCGGGCTTTCGTCCAAGTCACTCAGTCACTGCCCCCCTAAAAGTAACCAGTGACATCCAGACGGGCATGGAAAATAGTGAACTCACTGGAGCTATTTTTCTAGATTTTACCAAGGCCTTTGATACAGTAGACCATAATATTCTGTTAAAGGAACAGTAAAGTTTTTAATGAAAAAATATATATTGTATGGATTTTCCTGTTGAGTAAAATAAGGGTACTCCCACTGCTGAGAGATTTATATTTCCAGAGTTATTACAGTTTAAACCCATATTTTTTTTTTACATTAGCAGTGCCCTCTAGTGGTCAAATTCTAATTAGATTTCCTATTAGATTCTAATGGAGAGGAAAGTCAGAAAAGTCAGAGACATACAGTTCTCCATAGAATGTGATAGAAACTGCTAAGTCACTTCCTGTCAGTTAGAACTATGAGGAAGTAATCACACAGTAAATTCACTTCCTGTCAGTTAGAACTATCAGGAAGTAATCACACAGTAAATTCACTTCCTGATTATTTAAACTGCTATAAATTTTGAATAAAACATCTGACAGCAATGGGAGTAACCTTGTTTTATTTAGCAGGAAATGCTGTATAAAATGTGTTTTCATAAATAAAAGTTTACTGCTCCTTTAATTAAACTGCAAAGTTCATTGATTGGGTAATAATCATTATCTAAACTGGTTCCGATTCTTTTTATCAGAACTGAACACAGTATTGTTATATTGCTGACAATATTCCCCTTCTATTCAAAGGAGCAAGTGGGGATCCCATAGGCTCCATTTTTTTCCCTCTTCTATTTTCTCTATTTATAAATTATTTGCCCATGTTTTGCAAGGCATCTTCTGCGCACATGTATGCGATGACACCATAATCTACTCTAAAAATTCAAACTTATCTCAACTTGAGGCCATATTACAGCATGATTTCTCTTAAACACCGACAGAACAGTCACAATAGTATTTGGTACAAAGCACAAACTACGTAATCTCCAGAATACCCATCTATCCATTGTAACAGAGTCTAATTGTGGAGTCCTACAAATATCTTGCTATGTGGCTTGACCCCAACCTCACTTTTAGTCTTCATATTGATAAATTAATATCCAAACTTTATACCAAAATATAATAACTAGTATTTTATATAGCGCCTTTCTCCCAGTGGGACTCAAAGCCCTTTCAAAGCATGCTCTCTGAATTAACTGAATCGGCAGCTGAAAATAATAGGTGTTATTATTACCCAATCAATGGTACTCATTTATCGACCTCGGAAGGATGAAGGGCTGAGTTGACCCTGCTGGGATTTGAACCTGCAACCTTGCAGACTACATATTCAGGGACTTTACCACTGAGCTATCTCACCAGCCAACCAACCAAAATAGAAACAAATCATTTTTAAGCCCCCCTGGTAAGAAAATGTATTGTTCAACAGATGTTATTGCCAATCAGACTATGGGGACGTCTATCCTTCTGTGTTCAATTATAACTCATTAGATCAATTCTGTTTCTTGTATACCTTTTTTGATCAGTATAATTCAGCCAATAGCATTTCTTATTCTAACTCAATATAATCCAAGTGACCTCTTATACCAATTTAGTGTAGCCAATAGTGACCAGTTATGCTGAACATGTACAAACAGTTCCTGAAAACAATGGATAATGTTTCTGTCCTATCAGCTGCAGGTGTATGGTTCTTCCTGAAAATGAGGTCACGTTCTGATGTGCGGATAGGCTATCATTATATCATCATACAGGATATGTAGAGATAGAATTAGCTTATGTCCTATTGTCAGCAGTTGAAAAGGTTCTGAAAATCTAGTAAAAATAATTTAACCTGATTATAGCCCATCACTTCGGCCTTTCTGCCTCCTCAGCATGCCCTAAATGTACTGAACCCAGAGCCTCTATACTACATATGCTATACTTCTGCCCACACACATCTGCTCATTTTGGTCCAATATTATCTGTTATATCACTGACAAACTAGGGATCCCTATCACCTACCAGGACGCCAGGATTCCTGTTAGGCACCTAGGACCCCTGTCACGGAGTGACTAGGAAAAACGACACTTTTCAAGTACAGATAAAATTTAAAATAAACTTTATTTTAAATGCAACAGTGACAGTAAAGAATAGTACTCTCTCACGAGTCCAGGGAAGAACAGTACACATTTTCTTCACCCTTCACTAGGCAAGTGTGGTAACTCTCATCTGTACCCTAACGCTAGAGTACCCAGGCAACTGGAGCGAGGATCTCCAGAACTCTGGAGCAACACAGTAGCGATGAACTCCACCACCTTCTTGAGGCCAGGTTTGAAGACATTGCAAGACACTTCCTCAACCCTTCACTAGGCAGGTGTAGCAGTAACCGAATGGCCCTAGGTAACCTTCGCAGCAGGATAGAGGGACAGTGAACGGCACTTCCCTAGTCACACCAAGCAGGTGACTCGTAGCGCAACTATACCCTACCACTAGGGTATACCTATGCAAGGCAAAACTGCACCTAGTAGGCTAGGTGAGGCAACACTGGGACCGGGTAGAACACAGGAGATCAGTGACACGGATTGACCGAAGTAAGCGCCCAAACTAGACAGATCACGGAAGGTCAGTGACACGTACTGACCGACAAGCACCTCTAACGGGTAGCGAGCACTCATACAGTAGCCGGGCTGGGTAGCCGAGGCTAGCAATAGTAAGCGGAACTCAGAGGGAGAGTGGTCAGACGTTGCTAGGAGTCAGAGCCGGATCGGGTAGTCGGACGTAGCCAGGAGTCAGAGTCGGATCGGGTAGTCGGACGGAGCCAAAGTAATACACAGGACAGTGTAACGGATCCTACCCGTTACTTGAGCCTTGTCTGGCCATAAGTTTGTTTAACCAAAAACTGTGGACATTTTTCTCTGGTTATGCACTAAAAATAGTTTGTATATGCTTTATGTGAATGAGGAAATGGACTGTATTACTGCCCTGTGGTAGACTGATGGCAGTGAGGGGTTAATTATTCCAATGTATATTGTAGTCCCTCAAGACACTGACTATGTGTACTGTAGTCAGACCTCCTGCTGGCTGTTAACTTAGCCATTATGAACTGCAGTCAGACCCCCTGCCGTGTGGTAATCAGTTCAAGCCCTCAAGTCTTTGTTCAATCGAACCCTTTTGTATCTGAAATGTAATCATGTCTGAGTTATTGTATCTGTTAAGACCATCTGTTGCTGGCCTTTGTCTGATGTGTTATGATTTAATCATGTTCCCTATTGTATCAGGTTCCCCATGTGATCCAATGTACTGTACTGTGTATAAATATCTTTGATCTTTGCCAATAAAGTGAGTTCTGTTTGGAGTGAACAAGGAGTCCTGGAGTCTTGTATTGCTTATGGTCTAAAGTGTCCACTCTGATACCCATCTGTGCCAAGTATCCTGAATCGTCGACCGCCTGCTGCCAGCTTCCTGCGACCCAACTTCGTGGACTGTCAGGTGGCGATGTGGACTCTTCGCTGCTTCTCTGCTTCCAGCGATCCTGCGGCTGTTTCCAGTGACTGTCCATAATTCAACTGGTGCATCTGACGGCGCTTATCTTGCGTCAAGAAGGAGAGACCCGGGAACGACGGTGGAAGGCAACGCGGTCCCTTCCCAGCTTCCGTTACAGACAGCAATGGACCAACACAGCACTAGGCTCAGGTACACCACGAAAGGGCACAGGTAATAGGACATGCTGAGGTTTAAAAGGCCTGGCAGATGGGCGTAGAGATGACATCACAATCACAGTGACCTATAAGAACAGCGACTTGCATAGAGCGACAGACAGGAAGTAACAATGTCACTGTTACAGCAGTTACCCACTGGAGGCAATCACGGGCACCGTGATAACCCCTCTTCTATCCTTACGAAATGCCAACATACGCTACTAGATTTTATTGTAATGGTGGCATTGAAATTACTTTTAGCATTCTGGGTGACACCTCAAATCCCTATCTTCAAACAGTGGAGGCAGAAACAACTTTATTTTACCACGCTCCACTGGATCCTGGCCCGCTCCAACAAAGAAACCATGGAGACCCACTATATCGATCTGTGGGAATCCTTTATCCTCAATCTACCTAATTTCCAACAGGTGGAATTCTACCGTTGCTTCTGATATACCAGATGGATGGGGGAGAGGATGCTGGGTGATGATAGCCTATTGGACCTACTGGATGACACTATAATGGCAGAACTCCCACTACCTTCACTAGCATCCTCATTGGAGGGGGTGGCAGACCCAGCGACGGCGCATCCAGCACTATAACAATTACATATCACACCTGACTTGGATAAATATGAAACCCTGTAAATCTTTTCCTAGAGTTTTATATTGGTTTTTTGTTTTTTTTTAAATAGTTTTATTGATTTGTTTTCGCCTTCTGTGTTAACAGTTGTTACCTCCGTGCCTCTTATCTCAGTACAGTTCAGATCTGAGCGGTATGTCATATGTATCCTCTATTCAATAAGATTTGTACGAGACCTGACTGTGTATTTCTCATGGGGCCGGTGTTTGTGGCCACGCTGGTAAGATCTTGTATGATCTTGTCTGCCCAGCTTGGACTCAGCACGCCGGTACTCAGTCTTTTGTTTAAACATATGTATCATTGTCTAAATAATGTCAAATCGCTGACTGTAGCTTGTATTTGTTAATTTTTTTTTTCAATAAAGTTTTATTAAAAAATAATAATTTAACCCTATTTTGGCTGCTATAAAAATACAGGGTGCCAGTAACTTCCTTTTGGGGTGTTTTATGGCCAATTTAAACAAAGGTACTCCCTCTGCTGGGGAATGTTTAACTCTTTGGGAGCCAGAACATTATCCAATGCAATGTGTTGCAATGTGATGGCTAGCTCTTTGGCACTCAAAGTGTTAATTCAAAAGTTGTTATGGTCCACAATTGTATTTTTTCGAGTTTGAGTTCAGCCATGTGACCAATCCATTTTATGGAAGTGATGCAGCTCTACTTGTCAATGACCAGACTCCTCCATAGACTACAATATCAGTGTCCCCATAAAAAGGAATGGCCACAAAAATATTGCACTTAATGAAACAACGTTTTATTGTGGAAAAATACAACAAGGGTGCCATTACCGCACTGCTGTATTACAGCTCAAACTGTCAAGACAAGATGAAACCGTTACAATCACTTTCTATATAGACTAGTTTAAAGGGATAGTAATACTTAAAAATTACTATCCCTCATCTTGAAGCCCTTCAAAAACTTAGTAAAACGAGCCCAGCGGCATCTCTCAAACCTTTATGGTTTGAGAGATATCCCCTTTCAAATTTCCCTCTCCCCTGACGTCAGCGCTCTAGGACCAGAGGAGGCTCTGCAGCAGAGCCGAGATAGCGGTAATAAAAAAGAAATCCTTAACTTAAAAGGTCTTCTATGTGTGCTTGCAAGCCAAGCACACGTAGAAGACCTTTTTAGTGAAGGATTTCTTTTTTAATACTGCGATCTCGGCACTGCTGCAGAGCCGCCGGATGATCCCAGGAGAGGATTCCCCTGCTCTCAGCTAGAACGCTAACGTCAGGGGAAAGGCAAAAAGAGGGAACTTTGAAAGCGGATGTCTCTCAAACCATAAAGGTTTGAGAGGTGCCACTGGGCTCATTTTACTCCGTTTTTGAAGGGCCACAAGATGGGGGGATAGTAATATTTAAGTATTACTATCCCTTTAAGCCTGAAAGCCCTCCCATAGACAGCAGTAGAATACACTGCAAGATATCAGTTTCATTTAACAAGAGAGATGGAATAACTTTCAACTGAAGCACCTTCCCAGCATGAGCATTCTTTTGTTTTCCTCAGCAGGAAATCTCTACACTATATAATCCTAATGAAATGTTACCACTACTTTGAATTCTTGCAATTTGCTCTGTAATAAGCTTTGAATGATTCATTCCAGCAGTGGAAGCTCCGTTGTTTTACTTAGCAGTAAAAGCATTACAGTATATTTTAATCTCTTGGATGTAGTTCATTAGAGATCTCTCTAGCATCCAAAAGGTTTTAAAAAAAAAAAAATAATCTAATGGATTTATAGATTTTCTTGCTGTAAAAACACACAAAACCTCTTTTCTGTAAACATCTGTATTAATCACATGAGAAAGCAAACATTATCAAAGCATTTAAAATCATAAATCAGGGAATGAATAAATTAGATTTATTTTTCCAGTATCTGGATCATGGCAATTTTTTTTTTTTTAAATACCATTACACTATTTGGTACTTGATCGCTTGCAGTCTCCATTTTATTGATATTCTACAAAAGGAGTAACTCAGACACGGAAGAATGGAAGCAGGTAGAAGCACCAGATTCTGGGAGAACTAAGGTCTCTCTTCGTCATTGTGGGCACAGGCGACAAAATAAAACATAGCTGCGTAAAATGCAGAGCAATGCTTTGCGTACCCTTGTGGCAATCAAAGGTTTAATGACACTGTGCTTTCAATATGTTATCCTAAGTTGTCAGGCCCCCTTTAATGGGTAAGTTAAAGGGATAGTAATACTTCGTTTTATCTTTATTTTATTTTGTAAGCATTAATATGAAGAACGATATAAGTCTTATCTCTCAGACCTTTATGGTTTGAGAGATATTCACAAGCAAAGTTCCCCTCTCGCCCCTTTCACCTAGTGTAAGCCATCTCTTCTCAGATGTGAAATGCAGTCAATAGACCAGACAGATAACAGAAGGGGACAATCTTCTTCCTATGAGAACAATAAAGGCCCTGCCCCCCTTGACAAGTTTTTCAGGTTTTTCCCTTATCTTAATTGAATATTGTCCCTCTCTGCAGTCTACCTGGGCACCTCCCTTCTGCTCTGGCTGAGCAGTGTTACATCAGTAAAAGGGGCGGAAGGGGGATACTTTGTCATTGAATTACTCTTGAACTACAACTCTGACAGAATTGATATAACACTCTCCATGCCCCAAATACTATGATGATTAATTTGAGCTGCTTTTATTATGAAATATTACTGTCCCTTTAAGTTAGTTTTGCAGAGAACTCATCCATTGTCTGTTAAATCCGTTTTTTTAGAAATTCACCTTTAAATTAATGGCACAGTCTGGCACTGTATGCCAATTCCCTGCATAGTATGCTAATGAGTTATATTCCAGGCCAGACTTACCCCTCACTCTATTAGAAATGCCGCCAATGCGATCACCGTCTAGATGCGTTAACCCTTTTAGTGCCAGAAGGGGTGCAATGTGTTGAATACCCCACTGGCACTCAAAGTGTTAAAAGCACAGAGCGTGGGGAATATTGGCCCAGCAAATAAAGAAATTATTATAATAAACAGTTATATTATTAACTAATGATTAGCAAACAGTCCCCCTCATTATGCTATTAGAAACATCCTCCGTGTTACTGGGAAATGTCTCCTCAGTGTGTGTAGGGTTGCCACCTTTTCTTCAAAAAAATACCGGCCATGGCATTCCCTCCATAGACTTAACATTGGACAGAAGCCAATTTTTTTACCGGCCTGCCAGTAAAATACCGGCTGGGTGGAAACCCTAAGTGTGTGTGAGCGTTGGGTATATTTGTTTGTAGCACAGTGCAAAGTAAGTGCCTAGCACATTCTCTAATTAGCATAAAGTGCCAGATTCCACCACTAACATACAAAGATTCATTTTGTAAGAACTTATAATATTATAAAAAGGAATTAATTGTACACCATATTAGGTGGTTTTAGCTTCTCTTTAACCCCTCAAAGGCCAATGACACGCCATGAGCATCATAACAATGACTGTCCTGGCACATCATGGGTTAATGATCACAGAGCACCTCATGGCGTGCTGTGATCTCTGCGGGAGGCTGTAACGGACTGATCCAGAACCTCATCAATCAGTTTCACCCTTTCCCTTGTGGTTCCACACAAAATTACTGCTACAGAGATCACTGTTCTCTGCCTCTCTTCTCCTCACTGTGATCGTGTATAGTATACATTATATCTGTCACTGTTCTCTGCCTCTCTCCTCCTCACTGTGATAGTGTATAGTATACATTACATCTGTCACTGTTCTCCGCCTCTCTCCCCCTCACTGTGACAGTCTATAGTATACATTATATCTGTCACTGTTCTCTGCCTCTCTCCTCCTGTGATCGTGTATAGTATACATTATATCTGTCACTATTCTCTGTCCCTCTCCTCCTCACTGTGATGGTGTATAGTATACATTATATCTGTCACTGTTCTCTGCCCCTCTCCTCCTCACTGTGATGGTGTATAGTATACATTATATCTGTCACTGTTCTCTGCCCCTCTCCTCCTCACTGTGATAGTGTATAATATACATTATATCTGTCACTATTCTCTGCCTCTCTCCTCCTCACTGTGATAGTGTATAGTATACATTATATCTGTCACTGTCTCTGCCTCTCTCCTCCTCGCTGTGATAGTGTATAGTATACATTATATCTGTCACTGTTCTCTGCCCCTCTCCTCCTCACTGTGATAGTGTATAATATACATTATATCTGTCACTGTTCTCTGCCTCTCTCCTCACTGTTATTTTGAGCAAAAGAGAAGCAGGGAACACACATCCCCACAGGTCGAATGACCAATTTATGGTGCAGTGGTGGGGCAGGACTGGTGGGTCTGGTTACTAGTGACACCTCTTTGTGTAGCCCAATACATGATTTAGAGCAAGACTGAGTTGCCCCTGCAGGTTTACCTTTTAAGTGCTTTAGGGTATCCAAAGCATTGCTTGAGAATGTATTGGTCATCCTTTTGGCACTGAAAGGATTGAACAATATCAGACACACACACACACACCCCTCTGTCACTTGTAGGCACTGACTCCCGAAGCAGTGGAGGTGAATGGAAAGCATGCAGGGGAGAGGGGAGAGTGACAAAGGAAGTGTCTAAAGGCACAGGGGGACCCTCCGGGCATTATCCAGGAGCCTTCTTCAGTTGGTGTGGAAGGGAAGGGGGAGTGGGAGTGTGATTAATTGATGGGAGAAGTGAAGCGTTGGGGCCTGGACGGCAGGATTTCATGCATGGGAAAAGCATTTAATGGACTTTAGAGTTAGGGAAGGGGGACGGAATAGTGTGTCCATCAGAGAAGAGAGGGTGGGCAGAACATTTTCATCTGGTAGAGTGGAGGAGAGGGCAGGGAGTGAGGGTGAAGGTGGAGAAGGTGGAGAATGGAAGCTAGTAGTAGAATATTTATGTTCGAGCATTGCTTGCACTCTACGTTTAGGGAGGGTGGGAGGTGCAGTTTGTCCATCATGAAAGTAAGGTGGATGGAACATTTTAGTGTGGCCAGAACATATTGGCCGCGGCATAAGGAGGCATTATTTGTGAGTAGGTTGTAAGGGAGAGTAAACGAACAGTGAAGAAGGTGGTGAGACTTGAGGGTGAAGAGTGACTAAGGCACTGAACTAAGCACAGACAAGTGCAGTGGTTGGACTGTTATGGTGTGCAGTTGTAGGTACTATGGATCTGCAATGGTTGCAGGTACTGTGATGTATCGTTCCGTTTGTAGTTGTTGCGGAGATGCAATGATTGGAGGATGTGAATACAGGACTGTGGTGTTGCAGTGGTGCGTGACAGGTTAGTGCAGGTATGCAGTACTTGCTGGATGTGAATGGAGATGGAGGTTGTTGTAGGTGGCAGTGAATGGTGTATCAGGATGCTATTTTGCTGAAGTGCAGAATGGTGCAGGAGCATGCAGTTGTAATTGTTCTGTGAATCATGAAGGCTGCAGTTACAATTTGTCATTGAAATTTGTTGAACTTACAAATTCCTGCAGATATTTTCACAGGACTGGGTGGGTGTGGGGGGGTCTTCACCACTTTCCCACACATGTGAAAATCATGCCTCCAGTAAGTATAGTCATGCAACCTTGTCCTTGGTTGGACCATTGGGACAGGCACTATAGAGATTAGCATAACTCCTCCTGGAGGTTTGTGTCCATGGGCAAATAATTTTGGTCACATGATGCTTCATAATAAATTATCCTATATAATAAAACGCTAGTGATATTTGTCAGAAGACGTCATGCTCAGTAGAGACGGCTGCGCTCACTGAAGTCATGTGCAGTAGAGACTGTCAGCGCTGCTGATATGGAGCGGGCGCTCTGATTTGGAGCACCCCTCTCTGTATCAACCACAGAGCGGGCTGTCTCTACTGTGCATGACTGCAGTGACGGCAGGATCCGGCCAACAGTACAAGTAGTATATATATATAATATATAGAAACAACAAATACAGGCAGTGGCACACCATATAAAACACTATATAAACCAGAAATTATTGCTGTAATAAGGTGCATATCCCATGAAATTTATGCATAAATGTACTCTGACTCAACTGCAGACAAGAGACAGCACACAGAAGTCTTGATAGGTGCAGTTTTAATCAGGAAAGTGTTCCATACACCAAACATTTCTGTCCCCAACTGGGACCTTCATCAAGGTAACAGAGTTTGGGACTGAAAATGTTTGGTGTATGGAACACTTTCCTGATTAAAACTTCTGTTTTAAGACTTCTGTGCGCTGTCTCTGGTCTGCAGTTCAAAGTGTGTGTGTGTGTGTGTGTGTGTGCGCTGTCTCTGGTCTGTAGTTCAGAGTGTGTGTGTTTGTGCTGTCTCTGGTCTGCAGTTCAGTGTGTGTGTGTTTGTGCTGTCTCTGGTTTGCAGTTCAGTGTGTGTGTGTGTGTGTGTGTGTGTGTGTGTGTGTGTGTGTGTGTGTGTGCGCGCGCGCGCGCTCTCTCTGGTCTGCAGTTCAGTGTGTGTAACATAGTAAATTAGATTGAAAAAAGACACAAGTCCATCAAGTTCAACCTTCTCCTCATACCCCAGTAATTTTATAGCTTTCCTGCTACCAATTAAATTAGTCTTTATCAGACCTTCCTGATCTGCCTTCTGATAAACAGTATAATTCTATATGTTCCCTTTTGAAAGAAATGTATCTAATCTTCTCTTAAATGTATCCATTGTATCTGCCATAACCACCTCCTTGGGCAATGAATTCCTCAATTTGACAGACCTTACCGTAAAAAAACCCTTCCTTTGCTGAAGTTTTCCTCTAATCTCAAGGGGTGTCCCCTGGTCAACTGATCAGGCCTTGGAATAAATAGCTCACCGCAGAGATCCTTGTATTGACCTCTCATGTGTGTGTGTGTGTGTGTGTGTGTGTGCGCGCTGTCTCTGGTCTGCAGTTCAGTGTGTGTGTGTGCGCTGTCTCTGGTCTGCAGTTCAGTGTGTGTGTGTGTGTGTGTGTGTGTGTGTGTGCGCTGTCTCTGGTCTGCAGTTCAGTGTGTGTGTGTGTGTGTGTGTGTGTGTGTGTGTGTGTGTGTGTGCTCTCTCTGGTCTGCAGTTCAGTGTGTGTGTGTGTGTGTGTGTGCGCACGCTGTCTCTGGTCTGCAGTTCAGTGTGTGTGTGTGAATAAAGCATCACTACTCCCTGAACCCCTAGTTCTATTAGAGCGTAATGATATTGTGTTATTATGTAAATAGCCTCTTGTATTATTAATTATTAAGCACGGCAGGATTTTGGCTTCCGACCCAGTGAACCGGTAAACAACACAAAATAATATTTCCCTTCTGGGATTCTGATAATTATTTTGGATGCAAAAAAGACCAGCAGGAAAATATCTAATTATAACTTGTAATGTGAATACTCATTGAAGGAATTAATTGCCTAATGGATGATCCATGTAAATGAATTAATTCAACACTGACCCTTTTAACCCTTTATGGACCCTAAACGTGTGCAGTACATTGCTTTGAAATGTGTTATCCACCTCTCTGGTCCTTTAAAGGTTAAACCAATGTAGCGTCTTTCATATTGCAGGCGACGCACTTACCACCATTTTCAGCATTTTTAGGTAAACGAGATTGCACCCTGGGCTCGGGACGTAGTCCTAGTGAGTTTTTTTGCATATATCTGCAAGCTCACAAGCCTAGTTGAGCATCTCTGACCTTTCTTTCTGTATATGCAAATTGCTCTTGGGGTTGGTCACCCTAAGAGTAATGGGTGGAATCCAGACACAGACCCCTTGCTCACGGTGCCTAGAGCAGATATCGTCCGGCGCTCCGAGATTCGTAAGGACAGCTGACCTTCACAGGGAGCTGGACATCGAGATGTTGGACGAACACCCAGAGAAGCTGAGTAAGAACTTCTGCCAAGGACTGGATCAGAACCCGAACCCTCTGATCAGAAAACTCACTGCCACCACTGCAAACCCCTTCGACCGCTACCCGCGGCCCATCACAGCGAAGACCCTGTGAAACCAACCCAACTGTGACAAGTCAACACAGACCAAGAAGAATCCAACCCTGCGACTTAAAACCCAACCCGAGAAGATGGAGTAGTGAGGCACAAGCCTCGGTATCCAAAAATCACCGCTGATGGATAAAATCTATCAGCAAGAAGATGACGACTGGGGCCTAGAGCAGAGGTTCTCAACTCCTGCCCTCAGTGGTCACTAACAGGCCAGGACTTAGGAATTTCCCTGCTAGAACACAAGTGTGTTGATCAGAGGCTCAGTCGTACTGATTAACTCACATGTGCTCTTAAAAGGACATTCTCAAATCCTGGCCTGTTAGTAGCCACTGAGGGCATGGGTTGAGAAACACTGGCCTAGAGGGATCAGCTGCACCCTACTTGTAGTCCTTCTACCTCAAATGACATGACATCCATGACTGACCTGAAGAGGTCATCTCCCGAATCACTGAGCAATGAAGAAAAAAAAAATAAAAAAATCAGATGGGCAATTAGGAGTTTCCGGCGTTACTTGCCTTTTAAAGTCTTACGGGGATAGTAATACCTTTAAAAAATGCAGCTTCAATTGATCCTACTATAATGCAGGCCATATAACTGTGTTTCAGTATTTTCCATTTAGTAGCTAAACATGATGTTCCATAAAAAATTATTCTTGTTTTGTAGATGTTTAAAAAATAAATTATTTGGCACCAATCCTATATCTCTCAAACCGCTAAGGTTTGAGAGATATTAGCCGCTAAGATTCCCTCTCCTGCTGTCAGCTGTAAAGCAGGAGATTAGAGTTGTGCGACTCGAGGAGGCTCTTCAGCAGAGCTGAAATCACGTTATTTAAAGGGATAGTAAAGTAAAAAAAAAAAACTGTTTGAGAATTGATAGGAATAATAAAAAAATATGTATATTGCCATCTCTCAAACCATTATGGTTTGAGAGCTGTAAGAAAATAAAGACCTCCGCTCCCTCCCCCTTCTCATGCGTCCGCTGTAGAAGCGGACGTCGTGAGATCCTGCTTCTGGGACCAGACGGTGGCTCTTCAGGAGCGCTGTCATCGAGATATCTAAGTATAATTACTTCATAGGAATGGTCTACAATGTGTGCTTGCAAGCCAGGGGCACGTTGTAGACCATACCGATGAAGTAATTATAGTCAGATATCCTGATGTCAGCACTTCTGAAGAGCCGCCTAAAGTCGGTCGACCAGATTCTGCCTCTGACAGCTTTACAGCTCGTCAGACAGAAAGGGGAGGGAGCGGAGGTCTTTATTTTCTTACATCTCTCAAACCATAACGGTTTGAGAGATGGGAATACGGGCATTACATGTTTTTATGATTCCTATCAACTCGAGAACAGTTTTTTTTTGGACTTTACTATCCCTTTAAAAAAACTACTTAATTGGAACAGTCTACAAAGTGTGCTTGCAAACCAGGCACACTTTGTAGACCTTTCCAATGAAGTAATTATTTTTAAATAATGCAGAGCCGCTGGCTGGTCCCAGGACTGGGATCTCTTTCAGTCGGCTAGATGCGGATTCAGGAGAAGGAGCGGGAGGGGGGAACTTTAGAAGCGATTATCTAACCGACAGCAGGGGATCCCGTAGTTCTTTATAAATAATGTGATTTTGGCTCTGCTGAAGAGCCTCCTTGAGTCGCACGACTCTAATCTCCTGCTTTACAACTGACAGCAGGAGAAAGGGAACTTTAGCGGCTAATATCTCTCAAACCTTAGTAGTTTGAGAGATAAATTATTTGGCACCGATCCTATTTTCTAAATGCCTACAAAACAAGCATATTTTTATGGATCATTAGTGTCCCTTTAAAGTATCCCCCTCTGTCTCCTTTCACTGATGTCTCATTGACTGTCTCAGCCGGCCAGATGGAGCACAGCGAGGGACAATCTTCATTGAGTAGAAGGAAAATCCTACCCTCCTTCGTCAAGGGAGGGGCCATGGTTTTCCTTATACTCAGTGGATGAAGATTGTCCCTCGCTGCACGCTGTCTGGTCCCAGGACCTGATTACACATCTGAGGGGAGGTGACTTAGAGGAGGTAAAGGGGGAGGGAGGGGAACACGTTAGCACTGAATTAGTGTTGAAAACACAACTTAAAGGGATAGTAATACTTCATTTTATATTTATTTTATTTTGTAGGCATTAAAAAAACATGAAGAACGATATAAGTCTTATCTCTCAAACCTTTATGGTTTGAGAGATATTCACAAGCAAAGTTTCCCCTCCTGCCCCTTTTACCTAGTGTAAGCCATCTCTTCTCAGATGTGGAATCCAGTCCATAGACCAGACAGATAACAGCAGGGGACAATCTTCTTCCTATGAGAACAATGAAAGCCCTGCCCCCCTTGACAAGTTTTTCAGGTTTTTCCCTTATTGAAGATTGTCCCTCTCTGCAGTCTACCTGGGCACCTCCCTTCTGATCTGGATGAACAGTGTTACATCAGTAAAAGGGGCAGGAGGGGGATATTTTGTCATTGAATTACTCTTCAACTACAACTCTGACAGAATTGATATAACACTCTCCAAAGTCCAAATACTATGATGATTAATTAGAGCTGCTTGTATTATGAAACATTACTATCCCTTTAAGGCTTACAAAGTCATGTAACATGCCATTGAGAGACTTACATAAGACAGAGCTGGCACAACTGGTCGTCTATGCATTTCACTTGACAGTGTAAGGAAGACTGTGTTGTAGGGGTTATTCACTAAAGCATGATAAAGAGGTGATAAAATGCCGGTGTTATTCTGTGGGGGCACTAAGATGTATCCAGCTTTGGAGAGCTTAGTGCATAGGCTCTATAGAATAACATGGGAACTGGAGAAGTGATATCGCTGGAGAAGTCATCTCCGCTTTATTCCCTCTTTATCACACTTTAGTGCTTAACACCCCTTCTGTTGCAAGAAAAAAGCATGTTAATAATATATTCTGTTAAAATCTGCATTCAGTAATATCCCATTTTGTTTTACATTCTTCCGATATGAACCTTGAAAGTCTATCAGTGTATAGGTAGCTATTCTATGAATATCATGCAGACACTGAAAGTTTGACAGTATTGAAGGTTCTTATAGTAGGTTTTGTTTGTTTTATCTGGGGCTGATGGCTTCAGTTTAGGGTTGCCACCTTTTCTTAAAAAAAATACCGGCTATGGCATTGTGTCCATAGACTTAACATTGGACAGAAGCCAATTTTTTACCGGCCTGCCGGTAAAATACCAGCTGGGTGGCAAACCTACTTCAGTTGTGGGATAAAAAATACAAATGACCCTTTTACAGGTAGAGGAGATTTGTTTAGCATAATTCATTCTTTTACTAAACTTGTGGCTGAGACTCTATTACAGAGGCGAACAGGGTTGTACTGGGTAGTTGAGGCCCAAGCTGTAGTGATGGGAAGGCAAGAGCTCCATACAAAAGGTAGCCTTTTGATTTATGTGTGCGAGGCTTGGTAACAGACTACCAGAAGTCAGATCTTGCTATAACCCAAGAGCTGGACGTAAAGTTATCAAGTCTAACTTACTGATGCCCAGTTGACCTGGACCCAATACAGGATGGTCAAGCTTACTAGATGGCTTCCCAAAATAGGAATAACAAAGTTGGGAGGTTGCTAAAAGGAAAAAAGATCAGGGAGGAGATTCACTAAGTGGTGATAAAGTGGAGATGACTTCTCCAGTTCATAAGTTCTCCAGTTCCTATGCTATTCAATGCAACCTTTGCACGAAGATTTCTTCAACTTTGGAAATGGAGAAGTGATATCACTGGAGAAGTGATCTCCACTTTATCAACTCTTAGTGAATCTTCCCCCATGACTTAAAGGAAGGAAAGCTGTAGAGTGTGTTATACCAGCTAAAGCCACAAGGGAGAGTGCAGATGCAGGAGAAGGTACTGGGAGAAGGGAAGCAGAAGATGGAAAACAGATGCTGAGAGGCATGGACTAAAACCACTAGGAGCAGCTGAGATATAAGCTCAGCAGCATACCTGGGAATTTGCTTATCTTGAGCTCCTAGAGATGGTTCATGTGCTGCGACAAGAGGAAGTCTATGACATGATTTGTGTCATAAAGGGGGAAGGGCTGAACTGGGTGGGAGGTGCTTATGTGTGTTTGTGTGAAAATGTGTGGAACAAGGTGGGAAGGAGTAGAAGTAGGTGGGACAGGGTTGATAGGAGGGCAAGTGGGAGGAACAGGGTGGGAAGGAGGAGAAGTGGGAAGGAAATGGGAGGAACAGGGTGGGAAGGAGGAGAAGTGGGAGGGAAATGGGAGGAACAGGGTGGGAAAGAGGAGAAGTGGGAGGAACAGTGTGAGAAGGAGGGCAAGTGGGAAGGAAGTGGGAAGGAGAAGAAACTCAGCACTGCAGGGGAATCAATCTCTGTCTCCGGAGACCTGATAATTCAGTCTGAAAACCGTAGTCGCATGGTCAGATCCAGAGAGTTCCCAGGTAGCCTCAACAGTGAGGAAGTCACAGCGTTGTGGACAGAAAACCACTAGAATAAGCTAAGGTAAAGATCTCAGGACAGTGCGATCTGACACATAAGTGACAATGACAACCTCCAAGATGCAGAGGAGATGACTGCACAAAGCACTGGGGAGAAGCAGCAAGAGACTGTCAGGAAGAAACAGACAGTTGCAAAATCCACAAAGAGGAGGGGAGAAGGGTAATGGGACCTGACAAGTAGGACTTCAGCTAAAGACTGATTAATAAAGTAGAATGGTCGGCAAAAGACT
This sequence comes from Rhinophrynus dorsalis, assembly GCA_037306005.1. Taxonomy (NCBI): domain Eukaryota; kingdom Metazoa; phylum Chordata; class Amphibia; order Anura; family Rhinophrynidae; genus Rhinophrynus; species Rhinophrynus dorsalis. The sequence continues at coordinate 11,710,683 of CM074722.1, forward strand.
GGAGAGGTCAATGTAGTTAAACAAGCAGAGGTCCGAGGCTGGCAGCAGACACATGGAATCCAGGAACAGACAATAACCGGCAAACTGAAGATCAGGATACAATGATGCAGCAGGAAAGCTGGCAGACACAAAGTCTTAACCCTTTGAGTGCCAACATTCTAATTCATTTGTGAAGGATAAGATGAAGGCAACAATACATTGATAAATGGCTATTCGTAGGTCTTACAATCAGAATGACAAAGCACATTATGCAAAAGAAATTTCCCAAATACATAAACTACTCATTTTGCTCAGTGTCTTTATAAAAGACAAATTGCACCAGGAGCTGGTGGACATGGCACACTAGAATTCCATGGCATTTGATAGTGTAACAATGACTCAGAAGATAAAGGAGATGCTAGTCCTGCAAGGGCCCCCGCAAGGCAGAGGACCTGGGAAAGCTGTCTAGACTGCTGAACGTGGATGTATGAATTGCCCAGCTACAACTACCCAAGGCAGGTGAGGAGCCAACAGTCCAGGGTCAACTATCACAGTCAGAAGGCTTCAGCTGGAGTTGGAGTCTCTCTGAAGGAATGACTAGTAGGTGGAGACTAGTTGGAATCTCTGTGGTTCTAGTGGAAGTCAGATGCCCAGAGTCGTAGGAAGTGCTGGAACATGAATGAGAAGACACTGCAGCTGGGAAGATGAACAAACAGCTAGCAGCTGATGCTGGGATCGATCTGACCAGCAGTCAGGAAACAGTTTGGCCCAGCCAGAGATCAGCCTGCCAGGTACGTTGGCTGGGATCTATCCAGGCAGCCATTGGTAGAGACTAGAAGATCAGCCTGCCGCAAGTGGTAGCCAGGACCGAACCAACAGGCTGTCAGCTGAACTGCGAGGCCCTGTAGGTGATCAACCAGACTGATGGGAGACACTCTGGTAGCTGGAAGAGTATGGAGGAGAAGGGAATATTTTAGCTGGGAAGCATTGGGAAATCTGAAGACACCAGGGGGAAACATGAACGGGGGCCTTGTAGAAGGCAGAGGTCAAACAGGGTCAGGATCAGGACCAAATGCTGAATGATCTTGCAGGAAGGGGGCTGAGCTCGAAGACTGGGCATGGGAAGACAAAAGTAGAAAAATTTTAAAGGACCATCATCCAATCAGGAATGAGAGGGGTGGAAAAACATGCAGATGGAGTGACAGTATCTTGGAAAGGTCTCATCAAGGCATGACAACTGTACATGGTTTTTGGGAACTTACCTTCTAACAGTCACTTGAAGCAGTTGATATAATTGGTTAATTAAAATCATGTGACTGACTTCACTCGAGATCCTGTTCACCTATTTTGACTCGCCATTGTGATAGGATAAGGAGAAACCATGCCAACAGTTCACTGGCTCAATTTGTATCACCAATAAAGTTTTAACAAGCCTTTGCAAGTTTATTTGGGGTCTTGCTGCACCTGTCTTTGTGCTGGAGTTCAGCAAGCCTCTCAATGGCACATACAGGACTGTGTACTATTGGTTGCTTTTTTAAATGTCACAACTAAAAGTTATGTTTAATAAAATTACTTTTTTAGATAGGTTATTGTGGCAGTAGTTTTTCAACTGTAGGATTTCACTGGGAACATGGCAAGTGTTTCACGTCCTCACTGTCATGGTTTGACTAATCTGGTCTAACACTCACCTATTGATTACTGCTGCCTTTCCTTCCCTGAGCCATGCTGAGTCAGCTGATCTACCACAAAAAATTGAGATGCGGATATTTGCCCTACCCACTATACATGTGAGTTTAAGATGTACAGTGACTAAGTATATTAAGATGCTCCTATGTAGTAGGTTTTGTTATGATGGAAAGGAATACATTTTCTCTGAGGTGTTTTTTGAGAATATTCTTAGAGACATTTTTTAATATATATGGTTTTTATATATTTTGTCTATATAATGTCCAAAATATTTTGTGAAATGTGGTGCAACATATTCGTTGGAACATGAGGTTTGATTATAGATTTTTTGGATGTTATTAGAGACACTCCTGAAAAACGTTTTTAGATTCTATATTTCAGATAAGCCCATTTATGTTTTATAAATTTGGATAATAGATGGAAAGATGCAAGAAGCAGGGGCACTCAATGGGGAAGGTTTCGGCTCTGGGAAAACATTGGCGGCATACTGGGGAAATTATGTCTGCCGATGTGGACCCAGGGGCGAGCGAATTAATGAGTAAGCTGATGCTTAACGAACTGCCTTGACCTCTCAGTCTCCATGGTTACTCACCTGACTTATCAGCCAACCCCTTCCAGGGTATTTAAAGCAGCTAGACTCACTTCCTCCTGGTCCTTGTGTTGTTGTTGTTGCTGGCTGCTGTGCATTTTCCTGTGCTCCTGTTTATCCATTTTAGGCCTGGCTTCCTCTGATCACCCTTCTGACTCCTGGCTTGTTCCTGACAATGCTGACTTCTGTGTTCCTGACTCCTGCTTGGTTGAGTACCTACCCGCCTTGGTTCCTGACCCCGGCTTGTCTTTTGGTTTATGACCTTGGATTACCATTCTCTTTTGTTTGTTTTTTTGTTACTTTATTAAAAGTGTCTTGCATTTGATATTTTTTGTGCGTCTCTGGTTCCTGGTCCCTAACACGCACACAAGAAGAAATGCTCTGGGTAGACAAGGAAAAGTGAAACCTCATCACATATCTAAAGTGAGACTGTAGACTGAAATTGGCAATAACCATGGTGCAACTTGTTTCCTCCACAATCGCACCACTTCACCTTTATCAATATGGCACAGTGAGGCCATACCAAGAACGCGTTGTGCCTTAACCCTTTCAAGTGCCAGAGGGTTATGCAACACATGCCCTCTGGCACTCAGAGGGTTATGATGTTAACCTCTTGAGCTCCAGAGACTTGCACAACGCACCCTTCTGGACCTCAAGGGGTTAACCACAGTGAGACTGATGTACTAAGATTTGGAGCAAATCAATTGCACCGTAAAGGCTGAATAAAATCCTAAGTCCCACTGATTTCGATGGGAATTGTAATCCCTTGAATTCTAGAGAGGTCCTCCATTGCATCGATTTACAATGCTTCGAGGCCTCTAGCATTCAAGTGTTGAAAAGCCACATTTAAAGTCTGAAGGAATTTGTACTTATCCCAGAAATCCTCCGGTTCTCAGCATCAGCCGCAGGCTTATTTCCTAGAAAGCGGACGTTTCCTGTATATGGGCAGAAAGAAGGCTCACAATTATGTTTAGGGGCTGGGGGGGTGCTGGTGCCATTAAATCAAATACCTTTTGTCTATTGGGTTTCAAACATTTAAATACAAGATTCCCAATCAATTCAGCGATCATGGGGAAAATGAATACTGACTGGGCTTTGAAATCAATACTACGGACTTAAAGGGATAGTAATGTTTCACAATAAAAATAAAAAAAATACTTCATAGTATTTGGACTTTGGAGAGTGTTATTTCAGTACTGTCAGAGTTGTAGTACAAGAGTAATTAAATGATAAAGTATCTTCCTCCTGCCCCTTTTACTGATGTAACACTGGTCACCTCAGAGCAGTAAGACTGTCCAGATGGATCACAGAGAGGGACAATCTTCAGTGATCATAAGGAAAACCTGAAAAACCTGTCAAGGGGGGTGGGGGGTGGAAGGGGAGGCAGGGTTTTCCTTATGCTCACAGTAAGAGGATTGTGCCGTGCAATGATCGTTCTGGTCAAGTGCCCAGATTCCACTTAGGAGGGGAAGTAACATAGTAATTTAGGTTGGAAAAAAGACTTGCGTCCATCTAGTTCAACCCTTTTTCCTATTCCTGTTTACCATCGTTGATACAAAAGAAGGCAACCCCCCCCCCCCCCCCCCCCAATACAGCTATTTCAAATTCTGCCTTGAATGGGGGGGTAAAATTCCTTCTTGATTCCACAATGGCAATCAGATTTCTCCTTGGCTCAACATGCACTAAATAAATATTAATCCCAATACTAACATACATAGCCCTCTATGTTCTGCTCTTTTAAAGAGATAGTAATGTTTCATAATAAAAGCAGCTCTAATTAATCATCATAGTATTTGAACTTTGGAGAGTGTTATTTCAATTCTGTCAGAGTTGTACTTCAAGAGTAATTGAATGATAAAGTATCCCCCTCCTGTCCCTTTTACTGATGTAACACTGCTCAGCCAGATCAGAAGGGAGGTGCCCAGGTAGACTGCAGAGAGGGACAATCTTCAATTAAGATAAGGGAAAAACCTGAAAAACTTGTCAAGGGGGGCAGGGCTTTCATTGTTCTCATAGGAAGAAGATTGTCCCCTTCTGTTATCTGTCTGGTCTATGGACTGCATTCCACATCTGAGAAGAGATGGCTTCCACTAGGTAAAAGGAGCGGGAGGGGAAACTTTATCATTCAATTACTCTTGTACTACAACTCTAACAGTATTGAAATAACACTCCCTATGGCTCAAATACTATGAAGATTAATTTGAGCAGCTGTTTTTGTGAAACATTACTATCACTTTAAAAAAGTATCCAGGCCCTTTTTAAAGGCATCTAATGTATTCAATAGCACCACCTCCTCAGGCAGTGAATTCCATACCTTTATTGTCCTTACAGTAAAGAATCCCTTCCGCTGTCGTAGATTAAATCTCCTTTCCTCAAGTCTAAGCGGGTGGCCTCTTGTCCTGTGTACTGTTCTGTTAATGAACAGGTCTTTGGAGAGCCCTTTGTATGGGCCCTGAACATATTTATATAGTGTTATCATATCCCCTCTAAGACGCCGTTTCTCTAGTGTGTACAAGTTTAACTTTTCTAGCCTTTCTTCATAACTAAAACTTTCCATTCCCCTTACTAGTTTTGTAGCCCTCCTCTGCACTTTCTCTAGTTCCATAATGTCCTTCTTCAGAAAGGGAGCCCAGGGCCATAACTGAACAGTAGAGTCTAGGTGGGGTCTTACCCTGGACCTGTAAAGAGGCTGCTAAGTCTATTGTCTACCATTACTCCCAAATACTTTTCATTAGTAGATTGCCCCGGAGAAACATCATTTAAACTATATGTTGCATTTTTATTATTATACCCAAAATGCATAACTTTACACTTGTCTATTTTGAATCTGATTTGCCTGCCCAGTTACCCAGGTTGTCCAAATCCTCTTGTAATTAAGACACATCCACTTCAGACTATTAACTTACTTAATTTTGTGTCATCGACAGACACGGATACATGGCTCCCTATGCCCTCTTGAACTGCAGCTCTGACAGCATTGAAATAACACCCTCCATGGCTCAAATATAAATTGGAGCTGCTGTTTTTGTGAAACATTACTATCCCTTTAAGTCAGCAACAATGAGGGTGGTGGTGGTAGGGTTAAAACATAAGAATCTAAAAATAAAGGCTCAAGGGAAGGCAGCTTATTAAACCTGTTGATGGTGGAGGCAGAACAATATAAGTAAGAAATTGTAGTAAATCTCTATTTTTTGAAGAATACATTTATAAAGGTGATTTAATAGTAAATGAAACAGAGCAAGCCAGCTGCCCGGGGGGGTTAATGCATTGAGAAGACTTGCGGCAAGAAAATTTTTACTTCTTCATGAATATTTCTTAAGAACTCACCTTGGATATGCAATGTCATTTGGGCACCAGTTCAAAGACATTATGGAGCGAAATTACACATTTACTAGATCAAGATTTATTTGTATCCACTGAAGAGGCGGTTCCCACAATGAGATTTTACTTTGTGCAAAGGAAAGAGTTATTTTTTCTAAGGGCAGTAGAAATATTGCATTTACTACAGAGTATTGGTGTTGACAGATGCCACAGAAACCTTCAAGAAAGCGTTTAATTTCAAGTTATACAGGGTAACTAATGTAGGCACTAAGAAGTAAGTTCTAAAGAAGAATTGCCATCTGTAGCATTTTTTTGTCTTGAAATTACAAGTTTCTAAGTGTTTTTTTATGGTAGTCAAGAACCTGAAAGATTAAAGAAATTATCCTGAAAGTGGGTTTGGTCAAGACAAATGTAAAATCTTATGTGCAATAATATTATTGAGAACGCCAGTTTACCATCTGATATAACAAGTATGTAAATGTATAATTTAAATAATGTGTTAACGATGAAAAATCTGCGAATACTCTCAGTTCTCAAAGTGCTCACTGAGCCTGAAAAGCCACCCTCACACAGTCACAGATCTTGCATGCTCCAGCAGCAATAGAGTTTTACAGGTTATAGATCAGCATAGGTAAACGTCCTGCGCTCAGAGCATGTCAGACAAAAACCCTTGCTCTTGTACAAGGAAGTCCAGGACAGAGACTTATAGGAACTCTAACACCTAATAATGGACTGGGATTATATAACATTAACCCTTTGTATGCTAGAGGGGTATGCAACGCATTGCTTTGCAAAGAGTTGCGTACCCCTCTGGCACACAAAGGGTTAAATCCCCTGTACTCAATGGAATAGGTGGAAAGAAAAAAAAATGTTAATCTTCCTAACAAAATCTAGTCTTACGTATGAGCCAACATTGCCATTGATTGCCTAGGATTATCTGTAAATGGGCCGAGATAACAGCCTCTCTATATATAAGAGCGATTTGCATTAACCCTTTGAGTGCCAGTGGGATACACAGCGTATTTCTCTGTCACTCAAAGGGTTAATCACAATCAATTACCCAAGATTCTCTCTCAATACAAACAGCACAATATCCGATAAATACTCCCTGACCTGGACAATTTACATTTTCTAGGCAACTTTAGTATTCTTTTTAGGGATGTGACATGAATACTTTGCACATGCTCGCTGTTGGTAGGTGATACTTGAAGTTCTATCACCTTATTTCATTTTTCAGTATTGGTGCTTAAGCTCCCAAAATCCAGACATATGGTCACCCTAACATAAGTCTTCTTATAACCTCAATAACCATGTACACGCAGCACCGTCTGTTTCACTCTAGGTGGGAAATAAAGGTGTGAAGCTTCTCTACTACACGGAGAGCCGGTGTGCGGTCCATAGGCCTAACATGGCCTGCCACACAGAGATTTAAAAAATAACCACTATTTTTTTTTTGCTTGATTAAAGCAGAACTTTCATGTTAATAACATTGCCCCCTCAATATATTTCTAAGCAAAGTCTTACTGTCCTTAAAGTGATAGGAATGTTAGAAAAAAAGTATTAACTATATGGTATTTACAATTAAAAGAGAGTACTTGCACTAATTTGTATCTCTCAAACCCTTATGGTTTGAGAGATATAGGAAAATCAAGTTCTCTGGTCCCTCCCCTTTCTGCTTGACGACCTGTAAAACTGTCAGAAGCAGATTCTGGTGACTTGACCAGATGTGGCTCTTCAGAAGCGCTGATATAACAATATTTAAAGATAAATACTTAATTTAGAATGGTTACAAAGTGTGTCTGGTTTGCAAGCACACTTTGTAGACAATTCCAATTAAGTATTTATTTCAAAATAGCGTGATTTCAGCTCTGCTGAAGAGCCTCTGTCTGGTCAAATGACTGGAATCTGCAGCTGTCAGCTAGATGGCAGACTTGAGTAAGAGAGCCAGGAAAAGGTAACTTTAGAAAGATATATCTCTCAAACCATAAAGGCTTGAGAGATAAGACTTACATTGATGATAACCTTTTTTTTTAATGTCTACAATATTAAATCAACTTAAAATTAACCATTACTATCCCTTTAAGCTCAATAAATCCAGGATATTGCTGAAAAAGAGACTTCATTCGCAGGCATTGGGCTGCACAGAGCTTACAAGAGAAGCTCTGTGCGTCTGCGCGGCCAGTCCCTTCCGGTGCCTTACGGCACCAATGGAACGTCACCACCGATGCTGGCAGTGAATGGGACAGACAGAGAAGACTTCATCCAAAATGTCTGCACTGTCTGTCCTCTGGTTCCTGCTGAACAAGTTTTTTTTTCATCAATGACCTGGATTTATGGAGTTTAAAGACAGTAAGACTTTGGTTATCGCTAGGTTAGAAATACATTATTAACAGGAAAGTTCCACTTTAACTAGTGCACATGATCTAGTAGGCCAGTAATATGTAATCCCCTCCTTGCCAGTTCCGTACAGTTTAAGAACAGCTGTCTATTAAACAGCAGGGTTGTCATTGACTTGATAATTTAATAAATCCATATTTCGGAATATACGTTGCACTATAATTCACCATTGCTCTCAATTAAAAAAATCTCATGGCGTCTGCTGAACTGCGGACACATGAGAAGGGGGAGGGAGCGGAGACCATTTATTTTCTTATATCTCTCAAACCATAACGGTTTGAGAGATGGGAATGAGGGCGTTAAGTCTGTTTTTATTATTCCTATAATTTGGCTTACAGTTTTGTGGGGGGTTTACTATCCCTTTAATTGATTTTGAAATCTCAGTTACTTTGTTAAAAAAAAAAAAAAAAAAAAAAAAATAGCTAACAAAGGGATTGATTGATTAATTAGGTGATTGATTTGTGGACACTACGGTATCAGTGAAGACGCACACTTAACACATCAATATAGTAAAAAAAAAAAAATAATTATAAATTTATATATATATGTTATAATTTTTATATATATATATATATATATATATATATATACACACTAGCAATGTGGGACGGCGTTGCCCGTCATATTATTTACACAGAGAGACATTGTGTGAAACAGAAATATGCAGTGTTACAGACACGCACATACATGGACGTATGGCAGATATGTAGACAGTGTGCAACGTACCAACTGCACCATAGGATGGGGGGTCTGTTGGAAACGTGTATTCTAAAAGATTCTCCATGAGATGCTATTTTAACCCCTTCAATGCTAGAGAATTCTCCAACACTGCATTACAATGCATTGGAGATCTCTCCAGCATGCAAGGGGTTAAATACCCCTTTTAAAATAAATGCAGTTTTTCAGTCCACTCCCATGGCGCCCGTTGGGTTTGTTCCACTTTATCTTAATTGCGCTGTACCAAGGGCTTTATGTATTAAAGAAAATCGGAGCAACTCTGTGACAAACTTGAAGAAATCCCATCAATTTAAATGGGGCTTTTAACCCCTAGAATCTTAGAGAGGTCTTCAGTGCATTCTGCTATTCCAGGGGTTAACCCTTTGAGTGCCAGAGGGGTCTGGAATGTATTGCTTTTAAATAATTTAAAGGGATAGTAATACTTCGTTTTATCTTTATTGTATTTTGTAGGCATTAAAAAAACATGAAGAACGATAGAAGTCTTATCTCTCAAACCTTTATGGTTTAAGAGATATTCACAAGCAAAGTATCCCCCCCCCCTGTTCAGCCAGATCAGAAGGGAGGTGCCCAGGTAGACTGCAGAGAGGGACAATCTTCAATTAAGATAAGGGAAAAACCTGAAAAGCTTGTCAAGGGGGAGCAGGGCTTTCATTGTTCTCATAGGAAGAAGATTGTCCCCTTCTGTTATCTGTCTGGTCTATGGACTGGATTCCACATCTGAGAAGAGATGGCTTACACTAGGTAAAAGGGGCGGGAGGGGGAAACTTTGCTTGTGAATATCTCTTAAACCATAAAGGTTTGAGAGATAAGACCTGTATCGTTAATTTTTTTTTTAATGCCTACAAAATAAAATAAAAGTTAAAATGAAGTATTACTATCCCTTTAAATCAATGAGAATTTGGTGAATTTGGTGCAGTTGATCTATCCCAGAATTTTTATTCATACATAAGACCCTAAGCGCAGTGTGGGGACTAAAGATAATATAGATTTATTGTACAGCAAAATCCCTTCTTCCCTCACATTATACTATATATAGCACTAACATATTCTGTAGCGCTGGTCCCACATACTGTCTCCCATGTTCACCTCAGACTAGTTAGAGGGGTGTATAAAATGGACCTAATAGAGAGTCTAAGATTATAATGAAGGGACATCAAGATATAAACGTTTTGCTACATTTTTGCTCCATATTAAAGCCAATATGCTGACCCCCCCCCCAAAAAAAAATGGACTCACTATGGATTGGGTCACAGTATACATATGTATAAATTCACTACTTATTCCAAAAATAAAGGCCGTTTTAGTGGTTGAATGTTAAAGCCAGTTATACCCCATTCTCATTGGAGAATCTCTGTATGTTGAAAACTGTTAAGAATGTTTTAATACAGCCTCCCCCCCCCCCCGTTCTCCATTTAAGTAGACATGAATAGGTATCCCGAGGAAGGAAAAAAAAACACAAACCCCCCCCCCCCCCCCCCAACAACATTGTAGCCATTTCCCATTAAGAGCCAAATGGATAAAAAAAATTCCTTTCCGACTCCAAATGGCAGCCATATTTCCCTGAATCAACAAACTATCTGTATTGAATCCAACTGTCATAATCCTCTGCATTGTTCTGTGCTAGATAGGTATCCATTAGTGTTTTGAAAGCAGTTACAGTATTATGCAAGCACAGTAATCCAGAGGCAAAGAATTCTATAACTTTACTGCCCTTACTGTAAAAAATACCTGCCTTTGTTTTAGTGGAAAGTGTCTTTCCTCTAGTCTTAGTGGATGACCTTTTCTTTGCTCAGCTTGTTAAGTAAATAGGTCCTTGGAGAGTTCTTTGAATTTATCATTTAGAAATCTCTCTAAGGCCATCATATCACCCCTGCTAAAAGGCAGATAACACTTAGCAAAGCTGTGTTGTGCATGGAACAATCAGACTTAATAAGGATATTATTAATATGGCATGATTTGTGTGGCCAGTAAATTATTTCTCATTGCAGTGTGTCTGCTCACTCCTGTGCTTGAGTTTCTCTGTTACATGCAGAATTAACTCACCCAAGCTCTTTTCCTTCTGTGCTGATGTTCATGCCGTTTTAGAAGAAAGGTATTGGACCAGATTATCAAGTACCATTGGAAGGTATGTACTACTGGTTGGTGCCCGTGTGAATCAACTGTCTATTGGAGGACTAGATGAGCGTTGTAACGTTCAACTCTGCTTGTGTGAAAGTTTTGCCTGAAACTCCACAGCGTGCCTGGCAGAGCTTGCTTCCTGCATTACTGTGTTCCTTTTAATAATCCTTTATTTAAATAGCGCACACAGATTACGCAGCGCTTTACACTCATATTGGTTCCTGTCCCCATTGGGGCTCACAATCTAAATTCGAGACAAGGCAGTAAATCTGCAGCATGGTGACGACCAGTCACCTGTGCCAAAGGCACTACAACCCAGCACGTTACTTTTCACCACGTGGGTAACAGATCCAACGTAGCATTATTGTGTTGGTGTTGTTAGTGTAAAAGGGGTCTAAAATGGATACTTTTTATCTTTAAGTTCAAAGACATGTTGTGATTGTAATCTGTTGCAACAGCACAGACAAGCTTTTAACCCCTTAACGACCCTTGACGGTCATGGTACGTCATGGGTAAAAAGTGCCTGAACGACCCATGACTTACTATGACCGTCATGGATTTCAGGGCTCCCCGCGCGGCTGCACGCCGTTCGGGGAGCCCGAGTCCGATTGTTTAAAAAGATCCGTGGTCCTTTAGTGACTGCCGCGTGCCTGCATGGCCGGTCGTTAAGGGGTTAAACCTTTGAGTGCAAGAGGGGTACACAACGCATTGCGGAGAAATACGTTGGGTACCCCGGGGCACTCAAAGGGTTCAAAAGGTCAGTACTGCATTATGATTGAGAAACGTCAGAAAATACTCGGTTGTAGGCCACGTGCTGCCCACAAGCTGAATGTTTGACTTGCCTGCATTAAACCTCAGGCAAAATAAAACAAACAAACCCTGAAGCCCTTTACAATTTAGCCCCAAGTGGGTAAAAAAAAATCCTTCCGGACTCCAAATGGCAGTCAGATATTTCCCTGGATCAACAACCTATCTGCATTGAAGCCAACAGTCATAATTCTCAATATTGTTCTGTGCTAGATAGTCATCCATTACTTTATTGAAAGCAGTTATAGTATCTGCAAGCACAACATCCCAAGGCAAAGAATTCCATAGCTTTACTGCCCCTCACTGTAATTAAAAAAAAAAATCCCTGCCTTTGTTTTTATTGAAAGCGCCTTTCCTCTAGTCTTAATAGATGACCTCTCATTCGTAGCTTAGCTCTTTGCTTAGACGTAGGTTTCAAAATAAAAATTCCACAATTTTGGGAACTTCTTATCCAAACAGCTTTTTAGGCCTTTTATAAAAAGTGTCATACTCTGGGTAACTGATATTTTCTTTATATAATCTGGATAAAATCACCATTTGTAGGAAGGTTGAAATGTGATAATGGTACTATAAAAAATTAAAAAAAATTAAATGTGGAGCAATTTTAGAGCAAACCAGTTATGGGGATAAATGCACGCCACTGATTTAAATGCAAACTTTAACCCCTTCAATGTAAGGGGTATGCAATACAGTGCTCTGTAACATGTTTGGGATTCTTAGCATTTAAGGTATTAAAGTTTCCATTTAAATCAAAGGGAATTTGGGGATTTTTTTTTTGTTCCCTATGAATCTGATTTCCCTAGAATTGCTCTGCCCTTTGACCTTTATACTGATGACCTTTAACATCAGATAAATTCAAATGATCTGAAGGTTGTATTACTGGGAAATGTAATTAGGAAAATTACTAAAGGATGAAGCAGGACAAACACATAAGGAATACACATTTAAGATATTTTTCAAGCACAAAAATGTTTATTTTATTTTAATATACAGTATTGAGAATTTAGTGGCACTGACGTTGTCAGCAAATAGGTGAAGAGGTCTATACAACAGGCAGGGGAGAGACTGGAGCGAAGAGTCCGTGCAAGCAGAGGGAGGAAGTGTGGATGGTACTTCCAGGTTTGCTCGTGAAGCTTACAAACAGAAGTATAAAAACAATATAGATCAAGTGGACCAGAACAGAAGTCTTACTTCCCTAAAGGGACGTATCACCTTGACGCAAATGTATTAATGCTAATGTCCTAAGGTGCCCTGATATAAATGTTTTATGCCACAGTTAGTGAACACGCTGCAATAGGAGCAAGATAGGAGGAAGGGTCCATGTTTCTCCACCCCTTGTATCACCGATGCATTGTGAAAGTCTTGAGCATGCTCATGACAGTTCAGAACTATTGTCCACTTTCAGACTTTGTTTCCTGGTTGTCATTATTACAAGCAGACGCTTGGTTATGAAGACCCCAAACAAGAAGCAGAAGTTTAAAGGCATAATAATGCTTGTTCAATAATGGTGTGTGTGTGTCTGACGTCTCTTAAGTTCTTATATTTTTATTCTCACCTCCCCCCTCAGAAATTGCACCTTCAGCACTGAACCCACCCCAAACTAGCTTGTAATTAACACAGAGACTCATTTTAGTGTCTCCTGATCAGCACAGGTTTTTAGGGTGACCACATGTCCCTGATTGCCCAGGACAGTCCCTGATTTTAAATGCGTGTCCCTTGATCCGGGCAGCCCCCTTCAGGGACAATAGAAAGTCCTGGAATGAAGACTCCAGAGCACAGAGTTCTAGAGGACTGCCCAGTGCCTACTGTGACAGGAAGTGATGCCTCTGCTGGGCTACAACAAAATGGCCTGAGCCTTGATCCTGACATCAAACAGAAGTGTCCCTGAATGTCAGAATGGAAATGTGGTCACCTTACAGGTTTTTCCTCAGGACACAGTAAAATGATTCAGAGAATTATCTTGCTCTGTCACTGAAGTCACTGTGAGAATTCTTAGCCGATTTCTGTGTAAGGTGGTGGAAGGTGGAAGAACTTCAGAAGGGCTGCATTTTAAAGAGAGACTACTATCAGTTACATTTCAAAATGCTGGAGATCAGATTTAAAGAGGATTCCTTTAAAGTGATAGTAATGCATAAAACCTGACACCTATCATCTGCTTTTCTTAATTTGTGCAGATCATTAATTAGTACTAGATATAATGTATACAGAGGTAGACAAGAGTCTTTGCTGTGAGAATCTATGAACCCCAATATAAAGAAAGCTACACTGTGAGGACTTTGGGGTTACTGAGACCAGCAACACAGATTCATGCACACATTTGGCTAGTGGATCAGGCTACTCGGTAATGAACAGAGTCATTTTGGGGGAACTGATACACACAGATTTGACTAATTGTGGACATCAATTCCTGCCCAGATTCATTCACACTGCATCAGTGATACAAGGGGAGGAGTCACCTCCTACCTTTTTCCTACTACAGACTCAGAATTTGGTTCCCTGGCAATCTGTGGAAGATACTTACTGTGGCATAAACGACTAATTCACTGTAAAACTTGTCTGTAGGTGATACTTTATCTTTAAGGACATCACTCTGGCACAGAGTAAATACGAGAGGAATCTTAAACCCTTTCAGGACCAGAGGTATGGGCAGCCCATTGCTTTGCAATCATTTGTGCACAGCCCTGAAAGCTTTGAGCGCAACACATACATTGGATGACCCTCTTGCACTCAAAGAGTTAAAGGTGATGGTTTACCCCTTTACAACTTTGCCTAAATAGTTTTGTCATATGTTGTAGATAATGAGAAGTGTATACATTAAAAAAAACAAAAAAACAAAAAAAAAACAAAGCAATGCGTTGCATACCCCTCTGGCACTCAAAGGGTTAAGATTCTGTTCTAAAAAAAAATATAATTAAATTACAGTCGGCAATACCAGAGAACACAGTTACAAAGGCAAAAAACAAAACCAAAACACTATAACGATAGTTATGTCACAGCTTGGCAGCACACCACATCTCAGCCGCTCAGCAGGGATTACGCAATGTCACGGCACAAAGGGATGGCACCCTCAATGTGTACGGTGCAATATGGCGCCCGAGGATTCGGATCGCTACACAAACTGATTTTACCTTTTAAAGTGACAAAACCGTTAAGGAACTGGTGCAACGTTTACAAGGACTGAGCACAGAGCGTATATTCAACATACTGTACAATTACAAGGCAAATTAACTGCACCATTGGGGAGAAAGGACTGTTCCAAAGATCCATATGGATTTAACCCTTAGAGAGCCAGAGAGTTATCGGATACCTCTCTGGCACTCAAAGTGTCAAAAAGGTACTTTTCACTGCCCTCATCCCATGATAGAAATTTCTCCAGTGCATTGCAAAGTAATGTGTTAGAGACCTGTGGCGCATCCATGGGGTTAAAAACACCTTTTAACCCTTTGATTGCCAGAGGGGTACCCAATGCATTGCAAAGCAATACATACCACTCTAGCACTCAAAAGGGTTAAATTAATAAGGATTTTATATACACATCCTAATAAGCAATCAGTTACCTTACTTTGGCCCAAACACCCAAATTATTCCAGTTGATTTTTTTGTGTGCTTTTAAGAGATGGACATGACAGTTGCTGGCAGGACAACAAGACCTTAACCTTTGCCCACTGCATATCAATTCTATTCCTTTAAGGATCGAAGGGGATGTTGAGCACATATCTGGTCCTTAAAATGGACCCATCACCTTGACCGATCCCCCCCATACTTTTTCTCTATTCATTCAAAACTACCTATGCGTCATGTTAAACAAAAGTCCAGCAGATGTCTAGATTAGGAGAGATTCACACTTTTCTGGTGAAAGTGAAAGAAGTGGGCAGGAAGCGGGCGGAAAGGAGGAGAAGTGGGCAGGAAGCGTGTGGAAAGGAGGAGAAGTGGGCAGGAAGAAGGGCAGAAAGTTGGAGAAATGGGCAGGAAGCAGGCAGAAAGGAGAAGTGGGCGGAAAGGTGGAGAAGTGAGCGGAAAAGGGTGGGAAGGAGGAGAAGTGGGCGGAACAGGGTGGGAAGGAGGAGAAGTGGGCAGAACAGGGTGGGAAGGAGAAGAAGTGGGAGGAACAGGGTGGGAAGGAGGAGAAGTGGGAGGAACAGGGTGGGAATGAGGAGAAGTGGGCAGAACAGGGTGGGAATGAGGAGAATGAGGAGAAGTGGGAGGAACAGGGTAGGAAGGAGGAGAAGTGGGAAGAACAGGGTGGGAAGGAGGAGAAGTGGGAGGAACAGGGTGGGAAGGAGGAGAAGTGGGCAGAACAGGGTGGGAAGGAGGAGAAGTGGGAGGAACAGGGTAGGAAGGAGGAGAAGTGGGAGGAACTGGGTGGGAAGGAGGAGAAGTGGGCAGAACAGGGTGGGAAGGAGGAGAAGTGGGAGGAACAGGGTGGGAAGGAGGAGAAGTGGGTGGAACAGGGTGGGTAGGAGGAGAAGTGGGAAGAACAGGGTGGGAAGGAGGAGAAGTGGGAGGAACAGGGTGGGAAAGAGGAGAAGTGGGCAGAACAGGGTGGGAAGGAGGAGAAGTGGGAAGAACAGGGTGGGAAGGAGGAGAAGTGGGAAGAACAGGGTGGGAAGGAGGAGAAACACAGCACCACTGGAGAATCGGCCGCTGTCCCTGGAGACCCAGTAATTCACTCTAAAAATTGGAGTCTCCAGGGCAGATCCACAGAGTTCCCAGGTGTGCACAGGTGCCGCTGGTATAGTTTGGTCATTGTAAGGTAAGTTAGGGTTATTAGTTGTTAGTTCTCAGGTAAAAACACATGCAGACACAATACCTACACAATGGGCCTTACACACAATGCAGATGATGAGCAGTTCTAGAGGACACCAACTGCTACACAGACCACTAACTCCCATAATCCCCACAGACTGAAATGGGACTTCCAGCCCTAGACATGTCACAGCTACACAATACACTGCACAACACCAGAATTCAAGTGGTTAAAAGCCCCATCAGTGGAGATTTTTATCTCGTTGGCACGTCCCAGAATTGGGCACCTTTTGCTTCCTACACCAGGCTCAATAAGTCAGGAAGAAGTGATTAAAAAGATACAACAGAGGTGTAGTGATGAGACAGACAAGAATGTCCCCAAGAACGTAACCTCTTGGGTGCCACAAAGAAATCAGAGGCCGAAGGTAGGAATTACTAAAAGTGAACCCGTCACCTTAAATCAAGTTTGCATATTTGAAAAACCTCATTAACCCCTTAAGGACAGGTGGTCATGGGACATTTCCGTCCCATAATGACCGCATAGGCGCACTTGGACGCGCCGGTGCACGTGACCTGTCGCGTGTATCAGCGCGTCATTATGGGGCCTGATAGAGATCGCTCCGATCTTGGAGCGGTCAAGTTCAGGCCCTATTTTTACTTACAGCTCTCCCGGTAGAGCGCTGTAAGTAAAAAGTACGTGACGTACTATGACCGTCATCGGTCCTTGAGTAGTTCAAGGACCGTGACGGTCCTGGTACGTCAAGGGTCCTTAACCCCTTAAGGACCGGAGGTTATGGGACATTTCCGTCCCATAACGTCTGCATAGGGGCACTTTGACAAGCCGGTACAAGTGACCTGTCACGTGTATCGGCGCGTCACTATGGGGCTTGAAACAGATCGCTCCGATCTTGGAGCGGTTATTTCATGCCCTATTTTTACTTACAGCGCTCCCAGTAGAGCGATGTAAGTAAAAAGTACGTGACGTACCAGGACCGTCAAGGGTCTTTCGAGCAAATTTACCCTTGACGGTCCTGGTACGTCAAGGGTCCCTAAGGGGTTAAAAACTGCCTAGGTGTCATGTTACCAAAACACCAGCAAACGTACAGTTAACGAGATGCACATTCTTGGTACTGTATGCCAGTTACGGTACCTGTGGGGTACCAGTGCAGTGTCATATGCTAATGAAGATTTTTCAGTGATGTTTCATATGTTATTGAAGGTTTTCAGTGATGTTCCATATGCTAACGAATTACTGAGCTGTACCAGGAAGCTTTCACTTTCACCATAAAAGTTGGAATATGTCCTAAACTTTACATCTGCTGGACTTTTGGTTAACGCGTCACTTAGAAAGTTTTTTATGAAGTGTTCAAATGCGTATTAAAAATTCCAAGGTTACAGGTTCACCAACAGAAAGGCTTTTTTGATGAAAAATATATAAAGAAGTCCCTTTAAAAATAAGTGTGAAATTTGGTTCGCTACCTACGGTAAAGTAGGCTCGACCAAGAAGTGTACCACTCTCATTGTGCAGATGGCCCTGTATATTTATACAGCTGAAGGCAACATTTGGCTCTCAAGTTGTTTGACACTACAACTCTGATGACCTCCAACCAGCCAACGGATGGTTGGGGATCATGGGAATTGTAGTCTATAACAGCTGTAGAGTCAACGATTGCTTATTCTTGTATTTACTGAACCTCTGAAATTGCACCTAGTTCTGCATTAGTGGTAGCTAATAAGTGTGTCAAACTGTTCACTACTGAAATGTCGCCATCTATATGGCGACCAATAAAATAGTGTTAAAAATATCACCTAAACCAAAAAGCCGAGATCAGAATGTCGTACCACTCAATAGAGCGACATTCTGATATCACGCTTAATGGTCGCTATATACATGGCGACACTTGTATAATGCCTTTAGAGTGCCTTTGTCAAACAGCTTACTATGTGCAAACCAAGTTGAAATCAGTGTATAAAGATTATATTGCAACACTGACTATAATTAATACATTGTGCTCTAAACAGCAAAATCTCTTAATTAAATCCTCCATGTTCCGTTCTCTAAAAGATTACAAGACAGTGAATTGTGATGAACACTAAATGTGGATTAAAATGATCAACTGTTGGACTTCTCCCATCTCAGAAAAGTTACTTAATTTGTAGACACAGTGTGACTGATTTATTGAGAAAAAAATTAAAGCAAACCAATTTTGCTATAGGGAACAAAATAATTCCCATAGTTTAAAAGGGTTTTTTTTTTTTTTTTTTTTTAAAGGGATTAGTACATTTTGTAATTATTAAGTTAAATATATTTGTACAAGTTTTACTGCTGGGACAATTCATTGAAATGTTACAGTTCAAATGGGTTTTTATTAACCCCTTATAAACCAGAATGGTGTTCAGTTCGTTGTGCACCCCTTTGGTCATTAAGGTGTTAAGCTCATCAACAGCGCCATCTGGTGTACACACAGTTAAGCTCATGTCTACAGACTATTTTGTGATTACGTTTTATGGGAAAGATGAGCCGCTGGCTACCAGTTCTTCATAGAACGCAACAGGAACAGTCCTACCAAGTCATGGAGGTTTGAACTAGAAATAGTTTTGAATAAAGCAACTGCGATGAGTGGGAGAACCCTAGTATTCAGCGGGAAAAGCTCTACAGACCAACTTTACTGACCCTTTAACCCCCCCTGGATGCTGGCGAAATCTCCAATGCTTTGTAACATAGTGGTGAACATTTAAGGGGTTAAAAGACCAATTTAAGATTAGTAGGCATACAAGGACATTTTATCTTACCCATGATGCACTTTGTTTGCCCCAGAATTGTTCATCTTGTCTTTATACATTTGTGCCAGAATATCTAGAGCCAAAAAGCATTTAACCATTGGGGTGCCAGGACTGCATAACACTTTGGCACTAAAAAGGCTTAACATTTAAACAGCGACTGATGGAGCCGAAAGGAAAATGTCTTCAGCTGAAATCTAGGGAAAAGTTAACCCTGAGTGCCAGACAGTGACGTGCACAGACATTTTGGGGGGGCAGGGGCTCAAATGAAAAAAAGGGGGCTTCTCATAATTATTTATTCAAAATATATATTTAAAAAAGGGCACAAGGGCACTTTGAACAAAAAGGGCAGGTGCTCAAGCCCCCCTTGGTGTCAATGTGTGCATGTGCCTGGTGCCAGAAGTATCCAACGCATTGCAATGTGTTGGAGACGTCTCAGGCATGCAAAGGGTTAAAGCACTGGTGTGTGTGTGTGTGCGTGTGTGCGTTTAAAACATTGCTACAAATAATTTCCCAAAATTATCCTGGAGTTATTTCATAGCAAGAATGGGAGGCAGGATCCCTATCAGAGATCTTTCAATACGACTGACCCACTGAATAATTCTGTGTTCTTGTGAGGAGACCCGGAAATCCTGTAATTTTTTTTTTTGGGGGGGGGGGGGGGGACTGAGGACAGTTTTGAGCTCCCCCAGTTTAGAGCAACGTGCTAGACACCCCTCTGGCTGAAAAAGCTAAACAAGTTCCTGTTAAAGAGGATATGTCACCTTAATTTGATGTTTGCATATCTGACACATCTAGTACAGCCGATGTGTCACGTTAGCCATAAGCCCATCAGAGGTCTGAGTGCGGCACCGTATGCTAATGAGGCACCCAGTGCAACAGAGACCTTAATTAGAATCCAGTGCCGCACTTAGAGAATTTCACATTTTGGAAAGACTTTGGTCTTCTGGCAACCAGGATACAAGATGGTTTTTAACCCTGCGAGTGCCAGAGGTGTTGCAATGCGTTGAATGCTTTTCTGGCACTCACAGGGTTAACCCACTGGAGTGCCAGAGTGGTATTCAACACACTGCAATGTGTCTACCTCTGGCACTCAAAGGGTTAATGAAGTTATCCTGTTTGCACATTTGAACTTAAGGTGACAGGCCCAATTTAACTGAGAACCAACATGTCCACTTACCTTACTGTGGCCAGAAAACCCTAATGGCCCCTTCAACCTGTCCTGGAGGTCACGTCAATGAAGGAGGGCACAACAGTTGCTGGCACTTTTTTCCAGCTGAAGCGGGCGGAGGTTATGATCCCACACCTCTGGTTCTTAATAGGTTAAGAGTGCATGTGCAGTAGCCATGTGCAGAATGTTCTGCGGTCCTGCTAGCAAATGTCATGTGTCAATTCATAAGGGCCATTGGAATTTTCTGTTCATAGTATGGTAAGTGAGTGGTTATCAGGCGGTTTTCATTCTCCTGTAATCCCCCCATTGAGTGCCAGAGAGGGATCCAATGCATTGCAATAGATTTCCTTATATGAAAGGGGCCGGTGTTCCTACGTGTACCAAGTCAGATCACCGAACACACAACTTTGTGTGAAAAGGAAGCACAAACCTGCATTAAAATAGCACTTACCCCCGATCACAAACACACAACTGCCTGCAAGTGTCTTCCTGGTAAAAGAGCACCAGCGCCAAAATAAAAACTTCTCCCATGTGAAAAAATCGTGACATTCGATATGTGTAAAAAAAGCCTCCATAGTGAAGATCATACCTGGGTACGTTATCCGCTTGAGCCCCAAGAGAAGGCTCGTGTGCTGTAAGCGGAGGCATGTAAATTACGTGATTCATGTCATAAAGGGGGTGGAGCTTAATAGGGTGGGCAGGGATTATTAACTTGGTAAGAACAGGGTGGGAAGGAGGAGAAGTGGGAAGAACAGGGTGGGAAGGAGGAGAAGTGGGTGGGAAGTGGGAGGAACAGGGTGGGAAGGAGAAGTGGGTGGGATGTGGGAGGAACAGGGTGGGAAGGAGGAGAAGTGGGTGGGAAGTGGGAGGAACAGGGTGGGAAGGAGGAGAAGTGGGTGGGAAGTGGGAGGAACAGGGTGGGAAGGAGGAGAAATGGGCGGAACATGGTGGGAAGGAGAAGAAGTGGGAGGAACAGGGTGGGAAGTGGGAGGAACAGGGTGGGAAGGAGGAGAAGTGGGAAGAACAGGGTGGGAAGTGGGAGGAATAGGGTGGGACGAACAGGACGAGAAGGAGAAGTGGCTGGGAAGAACAGGGTGGGAAGGAGGAGGAGAAGTGGGCGGGAAGTGGGAGGAACAGGGTGGGAAGGAGGAGAAGTGGGCGGGAAGGAGGAGAAGTAGGCGGGAAGGAGGAGGAACAGGGTGGGAAGGAGGAGGAACAGGGTGGGAAGAACAGGATGAGAAGGAGGAGAAGTGGGCGGGAAGTGGGAGGAACAGGGTGGGAAGGAGGAGAAGTGGGCGGGAAGGAGGAGAAGTAGGCGGGAAGGAGGAGGAACAGGGTGGGAAGGAGGAGGAACAGGGTGGGAAGAACAGGATGAGAAGGAGGAGAAGTGGGCGGGAAGTGGGAGGAACAGGGTGGGAAGGAGGAGAAGTGGGAAGAACAGGGTGGGAAGGAGGAGAAGTGGGTGGGAAGTGGGAGGAACAGGGTGGGAAGGAGAAGTGGGTGGGATGTGGGAGGAACAGGGTGGGAAGAACAGGATGAGAAGGAGGAGAAGTGGGTGGGAAGTGGGAGGAACAGGGTGGGAAGGAGGAGATGTGGGAGGGAAGTGGGAGGAACAGGGTGGGAAGGAGGAGAAGCAGGCAGAGTTATACAGGAAACTCACCACCACGTGAGAATAAGCCTCTTTCCCCATTAATAAACTAAAAACCGAAGTGTCTCGGGGGGCAGATCCAGGGAGTTTCCCAGGTAGGATTAAGATCTGCGGTATTGCATGACGGGCCATACACAGGGAAGTGGTGCCATTCAGAAACAAACCAACTGCACAAAGATTCCCGTGAATTTAACCCCTTGAATGCTAGAGGTCTCTAACTCTTTGGAGTGCTCTCTAGCACTAAACTTAAAGCAATGGGAATTTGGAGAATTATTTTCCCCCTATAGTGCAGTAGATTTGCCCTAGAACTGCTCCACGTTTTGTGGCTGGGGGAAGTAATTATTCTTTGCACTCCTGACTATCTGGTCATACAGCTGTAAAAACAGCAGGAAGTGAGGAGTGCAGCAATAGTTTGGTTCCCCTCCGGCATTGTAAAGAAACACAAATGCTACATGTTAAAGGGATAGTAATACATAAAATGTAAAAAAAAATATGTTGTAGGGTTTATCCCTCTGAGTAAAACAAGAGTACTCCCACTGCTGAAAGGTGTTTCATTCAAAAGTTATTAATTTTCAAAGTTGAATTTTTTAGGTGCGATATCACCGTGGCCTGAAATTGTACAGTGGCGCTGTTGCTACATGATCCTATGGACAGCTCTGGTCCATAAATCTCCATAGGATGGTGTAGCAACAGCGCCACTGTACAATTTCAGGCCACTGTGATATTGCACCTAAAAAATTCAACTTTGAAAACTAATAACTTTTGAATGAAACACCTTTCAGCAGTGGGAGTGCCCTTTATTAACTCATGGGGATAAACTCTACAACATATTTTTTTTTACATTTTAAGTATTACTATCCCTTTAAAGCACATCAAGGTGTGATCCATCAAAGTGGCCTTCAGACTGATGTGGTGGAACCCTGAGAATTCACATCAGATCTCTGTGGAACCCCAACAATCAATATATTTAACACCAGCGTCAACTGACAAGTTCTCCAACGTGTTGCTTTCCAATGCACTGGAGACCTCTGGAGTAGGAAGACTGTTACTCAAATATTGAGCTTTAACCAAAATTAGATTAACTGCGGGCCAAATTATTACAGATTGCTCATCAAGTGACAGAACCAGGTAGCATTATTTATTTTCTTAGAAGATGCTAGCATGATGGCAATATGTAGCCCTCCAGCAGCTACCAGAATACAATTCCCATCATCCTTTGCCACCGGTAGACAGAAGGATCAAGGGAATTGTAGTCCGGTAGTAGCTGGGTCTGACTTTTGGCCAAACCTTGGTCAGAATGCAACAAAAATGTAACACTTCCCCATTACGTAAAGCGGAACTTTCATCAGATTAACACAGAGCTGCAAATGATAATTACATTAGCGATACGCAGACTTCATTTTATTTTTAAAGAATAATTGCTACATTAACAAAAATTAGAACCTTTTATGTAGGCAGGCACGGCTGGTACCTTGCTGTAAGCGCTCTGCACCTGCTCTGTCAGCCCCTTCCGGTGCCTTAAAGGGATAGTAATGCTTAAAATGTAAAAAAATATATGTTGTAGGGTTTATCCCCCTGAGTAAAACAAGGGCACTCCCACTGCTGACAGGTGTTTCATTCAAAAGTTATTAATTTTCAAAGTTGAATTTTTTAGGTGCAATATCACAGTGGCCTGAAATTGTACAGTGGCACTGTTGCTACACGATCCTATGGATAGCTCTGGTCAGTTGACCATAAATCTTCATAGGATGGTGTAGCAACAGCGCCACTATACAATTTCAGGCCACTGTGATATTGCACCTAAAAAATTCAACTTTGAAAATTAATAACTTTTGAATGAAACACCTTTCAGCAGTGGGAGTGCTCTTGTTTTACTCAGGGTGATAAACTCTACAACATATTTTTTTTTACATTTTAAGTATTACTATCCCTTTAAGGTACAAAGGCATTCAACTCACCAATCGTGTAGTTGAAGGGGACGGACAGCGCAGACACAGATGCTGACTCTGCAAGATGTCTGCCTGCATAAAATAATTTTTTGTTAATGCAGCAATTATTCTTGAAAAAAAAATGAAGTCTGTGCACGTCACTAATGTAATCATCATCTGCGGAGCTATGTTAATCTGTTGAAAGTTCCGCTTTAACCATTTGAGTGCCAATGGCTTGACCAATGCATTTCTCCACAATGCGACACCCCTCTGGTACTCCTTAAATTTGCTCTGTGGAACCATCAAGGTTTGGGAACCAAAGCTCTACCCATACAAGAACAAAATGGTATACCAGCATTCGTGTTTTTATACCAGTAACCCTTTGAGTGCCAGAGGGGCATGCAACGCATTGCTCTGCAATGCACTGCGTACCCCTCTGGCATTCAAAGGGTTAAGAACAAGAGATCCTGAATGCATTGAAAATAAACACTTTTCACACCATTTGTTCCTAAAAGCTTAACCCTTTGAGTGTCAGAGTGCTACGGAACGCATTGCAAAGCAATGTGTTCCGTACCACTATGGCACTCAAAGGGTTAAGCAGCCCTGGCAACACTCGCATGCAGGTTCTCCAATAACGCCAACACCCAATGGCACTACCTTGTACCACTATGAATTGCACACGTCCTAGCGGGTTACGGACGCCAGCGGTTTAACGCTGCGCAGTATACATAAGCTTAAATCGGTATAAAGCCACTTTTTATTTATACTTTTGTAAGTTCTAAAAACCAGATTCCTTCCACTGCTTGTCTGGGATTTCCTTATAATTAAGTAGGGATATTCAAATCTAAAACACACAACTTCGAAACTCAAAAAAAAACAAACAAAAAAAACAACAAAAAAAACAACAAAAACAAACTATGACATTGTAAACCTTTGCTGTCTGCAAATAAAATAACAAAAATAAACATAAAAAAAATGTGCATCCGAAAATAAAAATCTGCTTTCCAAGCAATATATTTATATATTTATATATAGATTTGTTTTCTCTTTGTACAGATTCTTCCAGGTGAACTGGTAAGTAATGTCCCAAGGCACTGAGACTCCCCAGGGTAACAATTCCTCGCCATCAGTTCAGGTACTTTGCAGGGCAGACTGTGCAAAACGGAAGCACGCAGGGGTCTGCGGCAAAATGGGAAAGGAGCAAGTATTGCCACGGTTAACTAACTAGCGCTCGAGAAGACTTCACAGTGATCACGTGACTCTGCGGATGGTTAGACCCCTTAAGCTGCTGGAGATCGCTTAATCGCACTGCGAGACAATGTGTTGGATCTCTCTCTAATAAGAAAGTCTGAGATGGAAAGCAAAAGAAGATTCTGGAAGAAAACCAGTTTAATCATAGGTGATAAAAAAAAAAAAAAAAAAAAAAAAAAAAAAGCTGAAATGGGGTTTTAACTCTTTAAAGACCAGAGGGGTGTGTAACACTTTGCTCTGCAATACGTTGCACCCCCCCCTGTTCCTTAATGGATTAAAACCTTGAATGCTCTTCCATCCAAGGGTTTAAAAATCCCATTTAAATCAGCTTTAGTTGTTCCTTATAATGCAATTGGTTTGCCCCAGAATTGCTTCTCTGTCTTCCTGCATATGTCTTCAAGGGTTTAAGTACATTTGTAGGATTGGTTTGAATGACAGCAGCATAACCATTCCCCTATGTAGGCTTTACAGCACTAAAAAATGGCTTCAGAATATCGTACTGCACCGCAGGCCTTGCAAGCTCTGACAAAAAGACGGGACGTTGATGGCCTCAAACACTTAAAATTTGGATTTGAAAGGCAATAAAGCTACGTGATCCTCATGTTAGAACCAGCTGGGTTGAGAGCAGGGTGCTGCAGGGACATGGGGAATATCTGCATGCCTACTGGTGGCACCTGGGCACGGATCATATTTCCTAAAGTCCCAGGCTGTGCGGTGCCTGCCCATTGTACTCCATACATTGACGTTGGGAAAACTCCTGTATACTGACATAAGGGCATCATGTAAGGTGGCAATGTACCAGCCTGCGCAGATCCAGAGGGGTTTGCTGGGATGGAAGAGGAAATGCCAGAAGCCATTGGCACAGATGCTGGACAAGACATTGGAACGCTAAACTTCTTTCCCGAGTCCGGAAGAACACGATTCACCTGCAGAGAAAAAAGAAAGAAAAAAAAAGTTATATAGTTCAAATGATACATATGAACACAAGTCACATATAGTGTTCAAGCTCAGCATCAACAGTAAAGATCTGGCCAAAGATTTATTTTCTAGCTCCCGAGTGTCAGCTTCATTCCTATTGGCTGTGCAAGTGGGTGTGACATCTCAGTAGCCAACAGGAATAATCAGCTGCCTCTCTGGAGCTTACAGCACCAGTGCTGTGGAGGAAAGCCCAAAGGGAATCTGTACAATGGGAACTTAAGGTTTATAATGCTGATACGGCCAGAGGTGAGACCAGTGAAGTACGCATTATTCCTGGCAGCTGTGCAGGTGGGTGTGACATCACATTAACCTCTTCAAAGACCCATGATATGCCAGGGCCGTCATGGGTCCTTATAGGAAGTGTACCCATGACGGTCCTGGCACGTCATGGGTTAAATGATAGCAGC
This sequence comes from Rhinophrynus dorsalis, assembly GCA_037306005.1. Taxonomy (NCBI): domain Eukaryota; kingdom Metazoa; phylum Chordata; class Amphibia; order Anura; family Rhinophrynidae; genus Rhinophrynus; species Rhinophrynus dorsalis. The sequence goes on from CM074722.1 coordinate 11,737,228, forward strand.
GTGCTATCGTGGTGTTTAGGCTGACTGGCGTGCTCAGCTTCAGTCTTAGCCTCTTCTGTCAGGATACATGATCGTTGCAGGAGCGATCACAAGACCATTGCAGGAGCGATCACATGATCGTTGCAGGAGCGATCACATGTACCAGCATTTTGATTCAAAAAGGCAGTGTGCTTGACACATTTCTAAATAACGCTGGACTTAATAAGTATAATAAAAGTCTTGATATGCTTAACACCCTGTTAAAAATTATTTGTGGGGCACTTTAATTCGCATGACAGTTCCGCTTTAATGAATGACCTCTTCGACTGTCATTTGGAGTCGGAAAGGAATTTTTTTCTACCCAATTTGTGTTTTAGTATTGCTCTGTACCTTCTACGCTGTCCCTATCCGTGTAGTTTTATTGTACTTCTATTTTCCCCCTCCCGCCCCATTTCTAGACGTCACTTCTTCTGTCAGACGAGAAAGCCGGTCCGGACGGACCGTGTCACCATAAGGGAAACACGGCTCCTCTTCGTCAAGTGGGTCAGGATTTTCCTTATACAGACAATATTGTCCACCATTGCCCTCTGTCCGGTCAAGCAACCAGATTTCTGATCGGAGGGCATAAGTGATGTTGGGAAAAGGGGCAGTAGGAGAAAACTTTAAAATATAATTATAATAAAAACATGGATATGGACGGCATAGAAGGTACCGAGCATTATTAAAAAGTATAAAGAATAATCGGAGATTAATTTATGGTGACATTACCATCTCTTTAAGCACAAAATGGGTAAAAAAAAAAAATTCCTTCCTGATTTGAAAATGACAGTCGAAAAGGTCATCCATTAAGACTAGATGGAGGAAAAGCGATTTTGACAATGGCAGGGATTTTTTTTTATTTTTACAGTAAACTGTAGGAGATTCAGTTATAGCGTGCCTTTTAATTGGAAATGGCGTCAGTGTTTTGTTTTGTTTTTTTTGCCTTCCTCTGAATCAACAAGGGTTATCTGACAAAGGATGAACATGAGAAACGCATGTCTTTCAGCCACATCAACTATTTATATTCACAATAAAAGCCATGATTAGGGTCTGTTCATCTCAACAGTGGCCAGGTTACCAAATACAGAGCTTTTATATCGTATATTACTTCCTAGTATTAAAGCCCTTATATACGGCATAAAGTGCACCCAGCGGACCAGGCAGTGAGCCGTCCGGAGCTCCCCGCTCCGGATCAGCGTATTTGGACAGTCTCTACTGCGCATGACTGCCGAACATGCTGATCCGGAGCGGGGAGCTCTGGATGGCTCACCGCGAAGCTCCCTGTGTGCGAAACCGCAAGTGCGCGCATGAAACAGCACTCTCTACCGCGCATTTGCGCTTTCACACACACAGAGAGTTTTGCAGGCTAGAGTTTTATATTATTTAGATTAGATAGATAAGATTTCAAGCAAAACGTTGGAGTCCCGTCTAATATCCAAGAGGTTGAATCAATACCAATATTAGATTATATTTTTACTTACTCCGCTGACATTGCTTGCTGTCGGAGCAGATCTGTGTTCCATATCTTGTCTCTGCTGAAACTGCTTCAGCTGGTTCAGAGATGGTTTAAATTGTGCTGCACCAACAGTCTTGCAGGCCCACTCATCCACCAGCTTGTGAAGGTCGTCCGTGAACGTCCCTTTTTTATTGTTGCTGTTATTGGCCTGGGCCTGGATTTGTGGCGCTGACAGAGGAGGGAGTGAAGAGGGCTCCTGGCCGGTGGCGAGGCTGGTTGTGGAAGATCCTAGAACATCAGATAAAAGTCTTAAAGTCATATTCATTAAGTTTCTGGAGCACACCATCTGTACCATAGCAGTAGAAATGAAAATTCCTATTTAAACTGGGCTTTTAATCCCTTGAATTCTAAAGTGATCTCCAACTCATTACTTCTAGCATTCAAAGTGTTAAAAGCCCCATTTACATCAATGAAGAATTTTCCTTCCCCCATTCGTGAAGTTGGTTCACCCCCATAATGAAGCACGTTTGCACTGATGAATAGAAGGCCCAAATTTTAGCTTTCAGTTCTCATTTGTATTCTCATTCCATTGCCATTCCAATAAATTATACACTATAGTTTTATTTTATTCTAAACTAGTTCAAGAGCCCGTTACACGGGCCACAGTGCCACTGCCACCCTGTCGCGGGGCAGTCATGCGCAGTTGAGAGTGCCCGCGACGCGGCCGATACAGAGTGGAGCGTCCAGCTCTGTATCAGCCGCGGCGCGGGCAGTGTCTACTGCTCATAACGTGGTGTTACACATGTTTTACCGATTATATAGGATTTTTTCATCTATAATCTTTGATAGAAAATAAGAATCCCGAGACTTAATTCTCTGTTAAAATATGATCTTAACAGGAGATTCTGTTAGACAGCATCGAGAACAGTCACCAACAGGAGTCTCCTTAATGGCTGCACCTGAATGCTCATCCAATCAAATGCTGGTTTAAGACCCAGTAGTGTGACCCATTAATCACACACGCTAAACTATGAATGTGACCCAGTTAACCCCTTGAGGATTCAGAGGCACGTGCCGCACATCGCAAAGGAAAGTACAGCACATCCGTGTGTTAACTGGGTCCCAATAATAGGTAGCCATGATTGGGTTTGGCTTTCCAGCTCTGACCACATTCCCCAAGCTGTTGGACTCAATTTCTCATCAGTAATATACAAATTATCTCTCTATCTAATATCTACCGCTATCTCTACCTAATATCTACCGCTATCTCTACCTAATATCTACCGCTATCTCTACCTAATATCTACCGCTATCTCTACCTAATATCTACCGCTATCTCTACCTAATATCTACCGCTATCTCTACCTAATATCTACCGCTATCTCTACCTAATATCTACCGCTATCTCTACCTAATATCTATCGCTATCTCTACCTAATATCTATCTAATATCTATCGCTATCTAATATCTATCGCTATCTATCTAATATCTATCGCTATCTATCTAATATCTATCGCTATCTATCTAATATCTATCGCTATCTATCTAATATCTATCTCTCTGTATCTATCTCTCTATATCTAGGCAACCATGCCATTATATAAACCCTTTGAGTGCAAGAGGGGTACGCAATGCATTGGTACACAAAGCATTAACTCCTCGAGGAGTTAAGAATGTGTAGCCGTATGGCAATCTTTTTAATCTATATATATTTCATATAACTGATGGGAATTTTAGTCCAACGGCTGGGGAGGCAAGAGCTGGAAAGTCAAATATTATACATTCTTGCAGTGGTTCCTATGTGGCTCCTGCTGTGCACAACTTTCATAAGACTCTGGCTTTAAAGGGACAAGGGGGCAGGCACATCTGTAATTATTAGGAATGAGAATACAGCAATAAAATGAAAAATGATTAAAAGGAGCAGAAAACCTTATGAAAAGTATGTTATGACTTTCCAGCTGAGTAAATAGACTGTTTGTCCACTGCTGGGAGATTTGACATTCAAATACTATTACACCTCACTTTTTTTACATTAAAGGGATAGTAATACATGCTGTTAAACCTTAATATTGTAGATATTAAAAATATAAATTTAATGATGTACGTGTTGTGTTTCAAACATGTATAGTTTGAGAGATTTAAGCTTTGAAATTCCCCCCTCCCGCCCCTTTCACAGAAGTCCGCGCTCTAGCTGACAGCATGAGATTCTGTTCATGCGACCCAACGGCAGCTCTTCAGCAGAGCCGAAATAGCGCCATCTAAAAATAAATATTTAATTGGAATGGTCTACAAAGTGTGCCTGCAACCAGGTACACTTTGTAGACCGTTCCAGTTAAGTATTTCTTTGTAGATGGCGCTATGTCTGCTCTGCTGAAGAGCCACTGGCCGGTCTGTGAAAGGGACGGGGAGGGGGGAACTTTCAAAGCTTATATCTCTCAAACTACAAAATGTTTGAGAGAACACGTACATCACTGAATTTATATTTTTAATATCTACAATATTAAAGTTTGTTAACAGCGGACATTACTATCCCTCTAAACTTCACATTGTGACCACCAGGAGGTGCTGTCACTTTCACTTAATACAGAGCCATTATCAATGAGTGAAGCGCCAACGGTGTGTGTTATAATAAATAATAAAAAGAATTCCCTTCAGGACACTAGTCTGAGCTGTTGCCAACTCTCTGCTTTAAAAACGTTTGTGCAGTACAAATTTCTTTATTAAACTCTCCCAGCAGTGGGACGATCTTTATTGTTAAACCACAAAAAAAAAAAAAAAGTCTAATTTCATGCATTTTCATAAATACATTTACTGCTCCCATAAGAACCTTATGATTAAAGTAAATGCAGCAATTCTGAGTCAAACCAATTGGGAACCAAAATCAAATATCCACTAATGTACATGCGGATTTAAAGAAATAGTAATGTTTCACAAAAAAAAAAAAAAAAAAATACAGCTCCGATTATTCTCCATAGTGTTGAGGCCATGGAGTGTGTTATTTCAATACTGTCAGAGTTGTAGTACAAGAGTAATTGAATGATAAAGTATCCCCCTCCCGTCCCTTTTACTGATGTAACACTGCTCAGCTCAGATGTGGAATTTGGTCACATGACCGGACAGATCACAACAAGGGACAATCTTCTTACTGTGATCATAAGGAAAACCCTGCCCCCTTGACAGGTTTTTCAGGTTTTTCCTTATGATCACTGAAGATTGTCCCTCTCTGTGATCCATCTGGACAGTCTTGCTGCTCTGAGGTGAGCAGTGTTACATCAGTAAAACGGGCGGGAGAGGGATACTTTATCATTCAATTACTCTTGTACTACAACTCTGACAGTATTGAAATAACACTCTCCAAGGTCCAAATACTATGATGATTAATCAGAGCTGCTGTTTTTGTGAAACATTACTATCCCTTTAAAGCCTTAATTGAAAACTTCACAAACGTCCCAAGTAAATCCGTAGAAATGTTTTGGTTTTACCCAAATGGAACGGTTGGTTTTCCTTAGAATTATTACATGCTTCCCTTTGACATCACATCACAAAACAGAGGCAAAGCACTATGGATACCAGACGTCATGCAAATACCCAATGGCAGTAAGAGGGGCATGCATGTGTGACCTTTTACAGAGATATCTGCGGGACGCATAATATCCGCACAAAGTTTCAAGAAACAAATGAGCGAACTAGTAAATTGAAACCATAAAATCAAAAGGTAGGCAACCTTATTTACTGCAGCTGTTCGTAACTTCAACTCCAGTCATCCCTGACCAGGCACCGGATGGGGAAGATGGGAGTTTTAGGTCTCCACAGCTGGAGTGTCAAAGGTTACCTAGCTCTTTAGTGAAAACATCCCATGCCACTGCAGAATGACACAGAGAACACGAAGAACGAGATAGTTACTACTGCTGTGCTCTTTGCCTAGACATAACCGTTTCAGGGTGGACCCTGCAAAGGCAAAAGGATACAAGACAGACACGGTTAGGTAAGACTGTAAGAGGAGGGGACAGACAGAGGGCTGTCACCATACGGACAGTGAAGCTGATGTACTAAGAAAAATAGTGTAATTCTGGTGCAAACTAACTTCGCTAAAGGGAACAAACATTGATTTAGAGATTTGTAATGCAATGGAGATGTGCAACATTCATGGTATTAAACAAACTAATAGGAAATGAACAGCTAAAACAAGCGCTTTAAAAATCACCTGTGTGTGGTATCAGCCATTTTTATTTAGAATTATTTTGAGTTATTAAGATGCTAAGTATCTAATTCATGGAGGTAATGTAGGGATAAGACAGGAAGTCTGTGCTAGGGGAGGTGGGTAATGCATTGCTGAGCAGTGTCAGTGAGTGGGGGAGGTAATATAGGTATAAGACAGGAAGTCAGTGCTAGGGGAGGTGGGTAATGCATTGCTGAGCAGTGTCAGTGAGGGGGGGAGGTAATGTAGGGATAAGACAGGAAGTCAGTGCTAGGGGAGATGGGTAATGCATTACTGAGCAGTGTCAGTGAGTGGGGAGGTAATGTAGGGATAAGACAGGAAGTCAGTGCTAGGGGAGGTGGGTAATGCATTGCTGAGCAGTGTCAGTGAGTGGGGAGGTAATGTAGGGATAAGACAGGAAGTCAGTGCTAGGGGAGGTGGGTAATGCATTGCTGAGCAGTGTCAGTGAGGGGGGGAGGTAATGTAGAGATAAGATAGGAAGTCAGTGCTAGGGGAGGTGGGTAATGCATTGCTGAGCAGTGTCAGTGAGTGCAGGAGGTAATGTAGGGATAAGACAGGAAGTCAGTGCTAGGGGAGGTGGGTAATGCATTGCTGAGCAGTGTCAGTGAGTGGGGGAGGTAATGTAGGGATAAGATAGGAAGTCAGTGCTAGGGGAGGTGGGTAATGCATTGCTGAGCAGTGTCAGTGAGTGGGGAGGTAATGTAGGGATAAGATAGGAAGTCAGTGCTAGGGGAGGTGGGTAATGCATTGCTGAGCAGTGTCAGTGAGTGAGGGAGGTAATGTAGGGATAAGATAGGAAGTCAGTGTTAGGGGAGGTGGGTAATGTATTACTGAGCAGTGTCAGTGAGTGGGGAGGTAATGTAGAGATAAGACAGGAAGTCAGTATTAGGGGAGGTGGGCAATGCATTACTGAGCAGTGTCAGTGAGTGGGAGAGGTAATGTAGGGATAAGACAGGAAGTCAGTGCTAGGGGAGGTGGGTAATGCATTGCTGAGCAGTGTCAGTGAGTGGGGAGGTAATGTAGGGATAAGACAGGAAGTCAGTGCTAGGGGAGGTGGGTAATGCATTGCTGAGCAGTGTCAGTGAGTGGGGAGGTAATGTAGGGATAAGATAGGAAGTCAGTGCTAGGGGAGGTAGGTAATGCATTGCTGAGCAGTGTCAGTGAGTGGGGGAGGTAATGTAGGGATAAGACAGGAAGTCAGTGCTAGGGGAGGTGGGTAATGCATTGCTGAGCAGTGTCAGTGAGTGGAGGATGTAATGTAGGGATAAGACAGGAAGTCAGTGCTAGGGGAGGTGGGTAATGCATTGCTGAGCAGTGACAGTGAGTGGGGGAGGTAATGTAGGGCCATTACCACCCTTACTCCTTGACACTGCTCAGTAATGCATTGCCCACCTCCCCTAGTACCGACTTCCTGTACTATACCTACATTACCTCCTCCACTCACTGACACTGCTCAGCAATGCATTGCTCACTTCCCTAGCACTAACTTCCTGTCTTATCCCTACATTACCTCCCCCACTCACTGACACTGCTCAGTAATGCATTGCTCACTTCCCTAGCACTAACTTCCTGTCTTATCCCTACATTACCTCCCCCACTCACTGACACTGCTCAGTAATGCATTGCCCACCTCCCCTAATACTGACTTCCTGTCTTATCTCTACATTACCTCCCCACTCACTGACACTGCTCAGTAATACATTACCCACCTCCCCTAACACTGACTTCCTATCTTATCCCTACATTACCTCCCTCACTCACTGACACTGCTCAGCAATGCATTACCCACCTCCCCTAGCACTGACTTCCTGTCTTATCCCTACATTACCTCCCCCACTCACTGACACTGCTCAGTAATACATTACCCACCTCCCCTAACACTGACTTCCTATCTTATCCCTACATTACCTCCCTCACTCACTGACACTACTCAGTAATGTACTGCCCGCCTCCCCTAGCACTGACTTCCTGTCTTATCCTTACATTACCTCCCCCACTCACTGACACTGCTCAGCAATGCATTACCTAACTCCCCTAGCAATGAAAGGGTTAAAGCAGAACTTTCTTGCTACAATAAGTTATCTCTAATTAATTGTTAGTAGCTCCCTATTCATGGAAATAGCGTGATAACGTTGCTTAAGTGCCAGCATGAGCTGGAATCATAACATCTTATGCAACTTACATCCGTGGGACAGCGCCGAAATCTTGCCGAAGCGTAATCTGTGCGCCTGCGCTGTCCATCATTGCATGTACCTTAAGGTACAGTGCAGCACCCCATTTGGCAAATAACCTATCACTGTACAGGCAGGAAGGGACCATGCAGGAGCACAGATTACTCTACGGGAAGATGTCTGTGCTGTCCCACGGATGCAAGTTACATACGATTTATGATTCCAGCTCATGTTTAAGCAACTTTATTACTCTATTTCATGAATAAGAAGCTACTAACCATTAATTGGGGATAACTTTTTGTAGCATAAAGTTCCGCTATAAGTGTGTCCGTCAGTGAGGTAGTGTAGGGTTAAAACAAGAAGTGCCGGCATGGCATTCCTTAATTACCATCATCAATACATCCAATTAACCAGAAAATTAGTTTTATTAATGAACAAAGGCCAATTCAACATAATGGTGATTTTGAAAGCTCTCTAGAAACGGCTAGATCTGAGGAAGACGACAGATGTCGCAAGTAGTACATATCAATGCCAGCGAGGTATTCAACGAGTAGCATAGTAGTGTTTTGGAAACCTCTCAAGCACGCAAAAAAAAAAAAAAAGTTATTTCCAAATAAAGTACTCTTATCTTTGTATTACTGAAACAAGACTAAAACTGCTAATTCTAAAATTCAAAATCCGTTTTTGGGTGATTGAGTCACTTTCAATCAATGGTAATTTGGTAAACTTGTATTAGTGCCCTGTGGTTTGCACCAGAATTGTAACACGATTTGCCAGTGCATCAGCCCCATTGTGTGTGTGTGTGTGTGTGTGTGGGGGGGGTGCAGTACACTGAAAACTGAAGGGGTGGGTGTGGGGGGATTAATGAGATGCGGTAATATAAGATAAATAAAATGAAAGAAAGTGATACGATGGAGCAGCCAAAAGAATTGCAGCGACTTAAAAGCATTGCGGTGATATGTGCGAGGGCCCGGAGGGGGTAAGAGCTTTCCCAGTTGTAGTAAAAGAAGGTATCGTTTTGAAACGTGGCCCAAAAGAAAACTGTGCATTAAATAGGTCGCAGCAATAAAAAGGGAGATATCAGAATCTTGCCCGCATCAAAAGGGCAAGATTCTGATATTGCAGGCTTAATCGTCGCACATTTTAATAGTCTGTTAGTCTAACCTTATAAAAGGAGTCTCTCTGTCGCCCAATAGTGGGCGAAATTTTGATAGTGAACCATAACAGAGTAATAAATCAGTTACACATGGGATTATATTATACACATACAACTCTGGGGCAAATTAGCATCTCTAAAGGGAACAAAAGCACTCTATTTAAGTGGGCTATTCAAGGATCAGTAAATGAATGTATTGAAGACATCTAGAATTTGAGGGGTTAAAAAACCCACTATGGAAATATGGGATCATTTTATTTGTTCACTGTGGCCCAAGCTACAGAAACACACCTCTATTTTTGTGCAGGAACCAATGTTTTCTTCCCTATACCTTTGCGGTGATGTCACTTCCCCTTCTTTTATTGGCTCTGTATGTAAATAAGTTAATTTGCATACAATGCCAGGTAGACCAAGGAAATGACATCACCAAAACTAAGTGCGGGATCAAAATACAGCCTTAAATACCTATAAATCTAGCTTTCAGAGCAGCTTAATATACAGACAATAATATAGATTAACCCTCTGAGTGTTTACAAACACCAAGTCTCATCTTAACCCTTTGAGTGCCGGAGATACCCAACACATTGCTCTGCAATGCGTTGCATACCCCTCTGGAACTCAAAAGATTTATAAAAAGCAAAAACCAGTCTGTGAACAACATCTTGAAATGGATGAGCACGTTCCAGTTGAGGAAAGTGCTAATTAACAAAGCTTTACTTTATCTGGCCGGCAGTGAGCAGCAGGTGGCGGGAGGAAACGCAATGAGGAGTGTCAGAAGCTGGCAGGCATGATGGTCAGTACTGTCTAACAGGAAAAAACTGACCAATGGATAAACAGTATTACTTACACTAAAAAGTGATAACCGACAGTGGTTACAAAGATTGTGAACTCCAATCAGAGTTACAAAAATTCCACAATTGTTCCATGTTCACCTTCATGAATCAAAAACAATCCTCGTCTAACTATCCAATCTGGTTTATATTAACCACGTTAGTATCTTGAAACAAATTGTTTAAATTAGGCAATACCGATTACTTAAAGGGACAGTAATGTCCCATAAAAACTTTTTATAGTTGTATAGAGCCTTAGAAAATAAGCAGAATGATGCAAACACTATCTTTCAAACCGCTATGGTTTGAGAGATATAGGGATTCAAAGTTCCCCCCTCCCGCCCCTTCTCCAGATGTCAGCTGTAAAGCTGACAGCAGGAGAAGCGAGTCGTACAACTCGAGGATGCTCTGCAGCAGAGCCGAGATTGCGTTATCTATACAGAATTAATTCACTGGAAACATCTACAAAGTGTTCCTGGTTTGCAAGCACACTTTGTAGACATTTCCAATGAATGAATTCTTTATAGATAACGTGATCCTGGCTGCTGGTCCCCGGACAGAATCTCCTGCTGTCAGCTAGACGCTGACATCAGGATAAGGAGAGAGAGATGGGCGAACTTTCAGTGCCTAGATCTCTCAAACCATAGTGGTTTGAGAGATAGGGTTTGCACCATTCTGCTTATTTTCCAAGGCTCTATGAAACTATAAAAAGTTTTTATGGGACATTCCCTTCAGGAGGCAGGGTATATACAAAACTGACCCCCTTGTTCCATAAACCCTGATAAAGGTATAACTAGGATCAGGTTTTAAATTGGGTAGATCTGCAGGGGTGAGATTAGGAGGCCCCACCCCATAAAAGGATCAGAACCTGTATAAGATTGGGATTCACTATACGGTTGTGTGGAAGCACGTCATAACACGATCAATAGACCTCGGAAAGTTAGCAATTTCTGCTAATCACTTTAGAAAGGGCTAAACACACATTGCTAAGGGTTTGGGTTTATCTGTTCAACACCACAGTCACACTACCCAGGAGCAGTTGTCCTACCAAGAGAAAACATGTGCATCATCCATGAAGTCAAAAATCTCAGGGTAACATCCAAGGATGTGCAGCCCACTCTTGCCTTGGTTAATGCATGTTCAGGACTCAGTCAGATAAAGGATGAACAATGGTGTTTGTGGAAAGACCGCTTGGATGAAAGCCTTGCTATCCAAAAACACCACTGCCTGTCTCAAAGATTATGTAGATGATTCACAAGCCTTCTGGAAAAAGGAGACAAAAGGTAGAACTATTTCACATCAATATAAAAAAAAAAAAGTTAATTCTGACAGAAAACCGTGAAGCATAGTGATGTTAGTGTGATGTTTGAGGAACCTTTGTGGCCACCGGACATAGCCCATCATCATCACTGAAACAACCACGAATTCTGCAGTGTATCAGAAGATTATGTAGGAGGGACATTTGTTCCTGAGGTGAAGCCGAACTCAAAAGTGTGTCATGCAACAATACAAGTATTCTGAACATACAAGACAATCAACGAAAAAATTAAGAAATTGTGATTTGGAATGGCCTACTTCAAATCCAAACGTAAACCCCACTGAAATATTATGGCAGGAATCAGCTGTCCATGCTATGAAGCCCTCAAATGTCACAGAGATTAAGCAATTCTGTAAGGTGGCCAAAATTCCTATAAACGGATGTGAGACTCTGACAACAGTTAAAGGAAACACTTGGTCATCACTGCTTAAAGGGATAGTAATACTTCGTTTTATCTTTATTTTATTTTGTAGGCATTAAAAAAACATGAACAACGATACAGGTCTTATCTTTCAAATCTTTATGGTTTGAGAGATATTCACAAGCAAAGTCTCCCCTCCCGCCCCTTTTACCTAGTGTAAGCCATCTCTTCTCAGATGTGGAATCCAGTCCATAGACCAGACAGATAACAGCAGGGGACAGTCTTCTTCCTATGAGAACAATGAAAGACCTGCCCCCCTTGACAAGTTTTTCAGGTTTTTCCCTCATCTTAATTGAAGATTTTCCCTCTCTGCAATCTACCTGGGCACCTCCCTTCTGATCTGGCTGAGCAGTGTTACATCAGTAAAAGGGGCGGGAGGGGGATACTTTGTCATTGAATTATTCTTGAACTACAGCTCTGACAGAATTGAAATAACAAATACTATGATGATTAATTAGAGCTGCTTTTATTATGAAACATTACTATCCCTTTAAGGTGGTGGCATTAGGTATTGAATGTAAAAGGTTCCCTATTAAAAAAAACCACAGGTATTTTGAATCAGTTGCAGATAATAAACATTGACAAAAGGCATGTTTGTGTGTATTTCAATTAATGAGATTATATACTAGGATTAGATTATAATCTGATAACATTGTAAGTGTTAAATGTGAAAATCCTAAGTGGTCCAAAAACTCTCTCACCATTGTAGATTATTTTAAAATCTCTTAATATCAGTATTTTATTGTACTGGCGAGTAGTACATGGTGAGCATCACAACGGCACAGTTAAACTGTTGTGGTGTCAAGATGGCTCATGTAAAATGTTTCCTTATTAAAACAGTGTCTAACATTATGTCACAGAGTGTCAAATGACTTGTGTTAGGGTGTGTGAGGGGGTGATTGCATTAGGTTAGGGTAGTTTGGAGATATAGTTAGGATGTAGGGGGGATTGGATAAAGTTAGGGTAGTTTCGGGTACAGTTTGCGTTTGGGGGATGATTTGGATTAGGTTAGGGTACTTTGAGTGAATTGTTAGGGTATGGGGTGATATTTGATTCTTATACATGGTTTTAATAAGGTAACATTTTAAAATGGCAACACAAATAAATGCTTTGTTGCTATGCACACTCACATGTCTTATTGCATGGGGGAATGATTCAAGTAAAGACACAACAACCAATTATGGGTTTAACTCGGGCCACAGCTTTATTTAAACTTTCATAATAAACTTTTTCAAAAACACCCAGACTTTAAGCCCTTGCCAATCTCTCCATTTTGATAGGCCAAATTTGCCTACCATCTTTTGAGCCGCTGGCTCACCCCATTTTGAGCCACTGGCTCACCCCCTTTTGAGCCGCTGGCTCACCCCAAACTTGTTCCACCATACTGCACCCCATTAGCCGTTCAATGTAGCTCAATGAGGCCGGTGTCTAAACCTGCGACATAGTCCGGGTGCCAATTGCCCCTAGGCCGCTGGCCTACCAACTTCCTGTAACCATACCCAACTTAAAGACCTTCTCCACATTGGCAAGGGCCCAAAGCGCCCCAAAGCTGTGACTAAAATAAATACACAAAACCAAAAGCCACAAGGCCCGGACCAAACACCAACACCAAACCGGAAAAGAAACAGGGAGGGAGGGAGGGACACTGTTCTGTTGTCAACTGTAAAGGAAGTACATCCAAAACTGTGCCCTATATATATATACTTTACCAAGACCTCCTAATCATCACTTCCTGTCCCACCTACTGACTTTTCTTGTCATCCCCCGGCTCAGACATGCCTCCCCTTCTTATTTTCACGGGGAGTTCTAATACGCAAGACTTTCATAGCAAAACCTTACTAACACCTATCTGTTACAAAGGGACTTCCACCTTAAAGGGATAGTAATGTCAGAAAAAAGTATTAACTATATGGTAGATACAATTAAAAGAGTACTTGCACTCATTTGTATCTCTCACACCGTTATGGTTTGAGAGATAAAGGAAAATAAAATTCTCCGCTCCCTCCCCTTTCTGCTTGACGAGCTGTAAAGCTGTCAGAAGCAGATTCTGTTCGCTTGACCAGATGTGGCTCTTCAGAAGCGCCGATATAACGATATCTAAAGACAAATACTTAATTTAGAACGGTCTATAAAGTGTGCCTGGCTTGCAAGCACACTTTGTAGATCGTTCCAATGAAGTATTTATTTCTAAATAGCGTGATTTCAGCTCTGCTGAAGAGCCTCTGTCTGGTCAAATGACTGGAATCTGCAGCTGTCAGCTAGTTGGCAGACTTGAGTGAAAAGGTAACTTTAGCAAGTTATATCTCTCAAACCATAAATTTGAGAGATAAGACATTGATGTTAACTTTTTTTTAATGTCTACAATATTAAATCAACTTAAAATTAACCATTACTATCCCTTTACTCTTTAATAGTGGATTTCTTTTCCATGAAGGCAAACAATTCATTGTTGCAGGATTCCAGGACACCAAACTCCCAGTGAATACTCCCCAGCCGGCAGAGGAATGAGTTTTGGGTCCTTGAGCAATACAGTATAAATTACAATATCCAGTATTAACTAATAATTTTGGAGAACAAATCCATAGCCAATTGATTCAACTTGTACATTAGATTTTCTTCTCACATTAATAAAAGTGGGAGTTACTAGGCAGCGTTAGTGCCTTTAACATTTGAGTGCATTGCGTTGGGCACTAAAGGTGAAACCTGTATAGGATTTCATTATGGCTACGAAACCGTAAGGTGCACATTTACATATTGGATAAACACTGAAATTTCTGTTCAAATCCCATTAACACGTAAGCCACTTCTCTGCATCGCACCTTTAACTGTCATTACTATATTTTATAATTATGCTGCTAATTAGAAGTTGAAGTTACTGATAGAAACAATTAAGGGTCACTATGGGAATTTAAATCCATTGAATAGGTTTAATGTACCTGGGTATGAGGCTTGTTTTATTAGCAAATAATTTATTCCTATGCACTTGATAGAATACCCATTCATTAATTAAACTGTCTGCAGGATTTTGCCAAGCTTAATTAACCCGATAAGGACGGGAGGGATGTACATCATATTTCAGAGCAATGCGCTGCACACTCTTCCTCAAAGGGTTAACCCTTTGAGTGCCAGAGGGGTACTTCACTCAAAGGGTTAAGAGAATGAAGCTGATGTACTAAAAAAGTAACACTGGGGGTTATGCACTAAGACATGATAAAGCGGTGATAAAGCATGAAGTCCAATGATATCACTTCTCCGGTTCCTATGTTATTTATACAGCCTATGCACTAAGATCTCTGAAGTGGTAGAAATCTTAGTGCATTGGCTCCATAGAATAACATAGGAATTGGAGAAGTGATATCACTGGAGAAGTTGTCTCCTCTTTATTATCTCTATCACGGCTTAGTGCCTAACCCCCAATCTGCATTAAACCATCAGCACTATACGGGACACAAATATTCAAATTTAAAGGGGCAATAACCTTTTTATGGAAAGGCATGCTATATGGCTTTTTCCTTGAGTAATTACAAGGAAACTTGTTACCGGATTTTTAAATTGAACGGTTACTATGGCTTTTTTTTTTTTATTTAGAACAACATGCAATGTTCTCTTTTGGACAGCAGGTGGTGCATCTCCAATCACTATGTGGAGCTGTAGTCAGTTACTCTAGCTTTACCATGAAATATATTATATTAAAAAAAAAAAAAGCAATGTGTTGAGAACCCCTCTGGCACTCAAAAGTTTAACATATATGAGTCAAGCCTGGGGTGTCAAACTTCATCCTAAACGGCAGAGACTTTAGATATTTGTCTTGTAATCAGAAGGATGATATCTGCAGCACCGTTTAATAATGCAGAATGACCCCTTATCTAGGAAAAGTTCACACACAGAGGGCATTTGTAACAGCATAATGATGAGTAACTTTAGCCTTGAACAGCTCTAACGTACTGTGAAGGGAATTAGCCTAAAGCAGTGTTTCTCAACTCCTGTCCTCAGGACCCACTAACAGGCCAGGATGTGATGATTTCCTTGTTAGATCACAGGTGAGTTAATCAGTGTGAATGAGCCTCTGATCACATGATTTCCTTGTTAGAGCACAGGTGAGTTAATCAATGTGAATGAGCCTCTGATCGCATGATTTCCTTGTTAGAGCACAGGTGAGTCAATCAATGTGAATGATCCTCTGATCACACGATTTCCTTGTTAGAACACAGGTGAGTTAATCAATGTGAATGATCCTCTGATCACATGATTTCCTTGTTAGAACACAGGTGAGTTAATCAATGTGACTGAGCCTCTGATCACATGATTTCCTTGTTAGCGCACAGGTGAGTTAATCAATGTGAATGAGCCTCTGATCACATGATTTCCTTGTTAGAGCACAGGTGAGTTAATCAATGTGAATGAGCCTCTGATCACATGATTTCCTTGTTAGAGCACAGGTGAGTTAATCAATGTGAATGAGCCTCTGATCACCACACCTGTGTTCTAGCAGAGAAATCCCTAAGTCCTGGCCTGTTAGTGGGTCCTGAGAGCAGGAGCTGAGAAACACTGGCCTAAAGTGTCAGAATGTGGCATCAAAACAAAAGTTCACTTCTCAAACTATTTTACATAAAAATGGTTAGTGCAACATACAGGGGGATTTTACTTCTCTATAAAACAAACAAAACTTGCCTTAAGGTGACAGCTTCACTAATAATTTGATTTTTCTTGCGTCACAATGTACAGGGATTTGAAACAGAGCTCTTGGCTTTTAAACCAATACGAATGCTTGATGTCAAATTATTTTGGTAGCATTTTATCTGCTGGATTTGTATTTTTTTTTTTTTATAATTCTGTGCACTTTCTTAAAGGGCACCTGGATAGTGCTCTATCGGTAGATAAATTGCCTGCTGATGAAGCCACAGTGGCACAAAGCCCTGGAAGACCAACACGGATTGGTAGACTCATGATGTTCCTTTGTTGGTCCCACAAAGAGCCTTAACTGTGAGACTGGAGTCTTAGTTCAGTCTCTGTTCTGGACATGCAGCCCCCATAGCTGTTCTGTACCTGATGTCTGCGAGTCTAAGGAGCCTCCTCAGTGAGACAGCTGTGAAGTTTGGGGCCGAGAGCCACATATTTCAGGACTGTGTTCCAGTTGAGGTGCTCAGAGCCCCCCTCCCACCGAACAGCTGACAACAGCCATTTTGTGGATGCTCAGAGCTTTTTACCAACTGTGCTCCCACAGAAGCATATGTTATAAGACATATCTGCTGCTTAAATCAGCACAAAAAACATTCCTAAAATCCCTAGAGATTTAAATGGGTCTTCTAATGCTGAATGCTAGAGAGGTCACTTATATGGGTCCTGGTGGGTCCATGGGACACAGGTGGCACTTTGACAGGGGCGGCTATTTGCTACCCCAAGGCATGTTTTCAGGTGCCAGAAAGTGCCAGTTAGCTTAGCTGTGGTCTTGTTACGGTTTTCAAGACACTCAGACCAGCAGGTAAATTAAAACACAGTTTTATTAAATAAAAAGAAAGGAACGCCCTCTATAAGCGACAATAGAAATAGCAAACACAATCAGAGTTGCTATACAGGTAAGCAGTTGAACACAATGGACACTATAACATATCACGGTGAGGTACACAGTAGCCAGGCTACTCAAGGGTTAAATAACAATAAGTCTGTCTCAATTGTGGAGTTTGGCATGCCCAAGATGGTGATAAAGCTGTAGATGGTAGTGCACAGAAGGCTAAATGCACAGTCAGTACTGCCTTGGATTATAAAGGTGCATAGCCCCCACGGGCATAGCAATGGAGACCACAATATCTGCAAGTGCTTGAAATCGGTAGTCCCCATGGGCGTAGCAATGGAGACCACAATATCTGCAAGTGCTTCAAATCGGTAGTCCCCACGGGCGTAGCAATGAAGACCACAATATCTGCTAGTGCTTGAGTCGATAGCCCCCACGGGCGTCACCACTGAGACTGCTATAATGCAAGAGCTTGCCTTTAGCCCCCACGGGCGTAAAGAACGGAAACCAGCGATACGGTGAATTGAGCCTGTAGCCCCAACCAATAGCCCCCACGGGCATAATACGGAGACTGCTGTAACCATAGGGGTGGTCAATAGCCCCGTGGGCGTACACCGGAGACCACTCAGTAGTGAACGAGAGGTGAGCCACCAGCCCCCACGGGCGTACACCGGAGACCACTCAGTACTGAACGAGAGGTGAGCCACCAGCCCCCACGGGAGTATACTGGAGACAATGCTAGAGCCAATAGCGCCACACCGGATGCTGTAAGCGATACCGGCTACTCTGCTAGGTAGATGTTTGAGCTGCTGTCCAAATCAAGCATACAAGCAGCCAGCTCAGCAGAGGTAGCAGTTGGACAGGAATAGGCTCCGCAATAAACGAAAGGCTCACAAGATGATACCAGCACAGAACGGGTTAAGCAGCTTGTAGAAAACAACAGCGAAAATAGGGAAATGGTCTGCAAGGACCAGGAAGGCTAAGTACGGTAGCACAGCTCCGCAGTCGGTAAAGGAGAACTCAGCACAGGAGGCACTACACAGAAGGAGTACTGTGGCAAGAGACAATCAGTCCGGTACTCGGCCTTTGAGGAAGTCAGAATGTCGCCACGGCGATAGTAGAGCAGGAAACAGTCCACGCAGGTCACTGGAACAAGCTGGTTCGGATCACGGAGAAGGAAGTCAGCCAGGCCAGATCGGTACACGGAGGTGGTTCTCAGACAAGCCAGATCAGTCATAAACAGGAACGTCAGCCAGGCCGGGTCAGATCACGGAACAGGAACACTGGAGCGTAGTCAGGACAGGCCAAGTCGGTACACAGGAATCAGGATCAACTGAAGACAGCAACACTGGCTCAGGAACACCACGAAAGGGCAAGTGACAGGTGTCACTGGCTGGGTATAAAAAGGTCACCGGGGGCGGGCCAAACCTGATCAGCCAATAGGAGAGCACCACAAGCGAGAGTGACAGAAAGGGATCACGGGCATCGTGATAGGTCTGCAGACGTCATTCCTCAACCTCCCACAGCTGCCTGAATGCTTCTCCTTCTCCTGGGATCAGGTCCTGAGACTGGAGGTTAGGTCCTCGCGTGGGTGGACGTGGGAGTGGTTTGGATGGCGGGCAGCTTTTCATCCTTGGACCCAGGCAGCACAATGTTTTGGCCTGGCCCTGGGTCAAATGGCAGCTGTGTCCAAGTTAAATCAGTCCTGGTCCACATGATCAGAAAGCCATGTGTGTGAGGGCCACTAATTTCTCTTTTTACGGATAACAATGGTGAACATAGCCTGTCAGATATTCATAGATATGGATTAATATATCTATCAAGTCAATGACAATACTACTATTTACCAGAGAGCTATTCTTGAACTGTATGGTACTGGCAGTTGGTGAGACGGCCTTACTGGTCTACTAATTCATGTGCGCTACTTTAATTAGGTTTTTGTGTAACACTTTAGGTGGGCCGCACCCCGGGGTTAGATGTGCCGCGAACTGTACACTCATGTCAAAGAGCATCCAAGCAGTTAAAATCCAAAAAAAGTGCAACTTCATCTTCCCTGTATGGTGTGCGTGGAGGAATACAGCCAAGACTTCACCCGTGTCTGAAAAAGGATTATAAGAAGTTGCAGACTCTTTTACAGACTACAAGTAGAGGGCGCACATTGCTGAAAGTAAAGAATGAGAAACGTGGACTCAAGGTAACCAAGAGAATGAAAGGAATGGACAGCAAAGAAAATAAACCAATGTATTACATTTAAATAAATGTTTAACCCTCTGAGTGCCAGAGATGCATCCAATGCATTGCAAAACATTAGATTTGTCTCTGCCACTCAAAGGGTTAAAGAAAATAAGTTACAATTCCTTTAATCCCTTGTATGCTGATGTAATTGCCACCAGACTGCGATGCCATGATTTGAATATGCCTCTAGCATCAAAAGTGGTGAAATATATTTAAACTAGTTTAAAAGCCCGTGTACACGGAACAAGGTCTGGGTGTTGTTAACCCTTTGAGTGCCAGAGGGGTACACAACGCATTGCTTTGCAATGCGTTGTGTACCCCTCTGGCACTCAAAGGGTTAAGAGGCTGGTCCTGCTCTGTGTCCTTCCGCCTACAGAGTCATGCACTGTAGAGACTGGCCAAAAGCACAGAATGCCCCCAGCACATAACTCCCGGCATTCCGCACAGAATGCTCCCAGCACAGAACTCCCAGCATTCCGCACAGAATGCTCCCAGCACAGAACTCCCAGCATTCCGCACAGAATGCTCCCAGCACAGAACTCCCAGCATTCTGTACAGAATGCTCCCAGCACAGAACTCCCAGCCTTCCGCACAGAATGCTCCCAGCACAGAACTCCCAGCATTCCGCACAGAATGCTCCCAGCATTCTGTGCATTCGGGCAGTCTCTACTGTGCACAACTGCATCGGACAAACATTCTAGCGTTTTACTATATAGGATTTGAAACAGGAAGCTTTGCAGTGCATTGGACAGCGGTCTAGCATTTAAGGGGTTAAAATGCCCATTTAATCAATGGTAATTTTATATCTCCGGTGCATCAAGGGATACCTCCAGAACTGCACCAATATGGGCCACGTTTACCAAGGACAGGTTTAGTTCCGAAAAAATAAATAAAGGCCTTATTTTGTAAAAAGCAGCTATTTTGCATTTGAGATTTACCACCACACAAAATTATGTTTAGTAAATAAGAGTAAATCGGAAAAAGTAGAAGATTAATGAGTTTTTAGCATGTACGCCACAATCAAGCTAGACGAAAATTTTACTTATACTTATTAGCCAACAAACAGAAATGATTTCTTAAAGGGATAGTAATGTTTCACAAAAACAGCAGCTCCTATTAATCTTCATAGTATTTGGGCCTTGGGGAGTGTTATTTCAATTCTGTCAGAGTTGTAGTACAAGAGTAATTGAATGATAAAGTATCCCCCCTCCCGCCCCTTTTACCTAGTGTAACACACCTCCCCTCAGATGTGGAATCTGGTCTCTTGACCGGACAGATCACAGCAAGGGACAATCTTCTTAATGTGATCATAAGGAAAACCCTGCCCCCCTTGACAGGTTCTTCAGGATTTTCCCTAATGTTAATTGAAGATTGTCCCTCTCTGCAAGCCATCCGGACAGTCTTGCTGCTCTGAGGTGAACAGTGTTACATCAGTAAAAGGGGCAGGAGGGGGATACTTTATCATTCAATTACTCTTGAACTACAACTCTGACAGTATTGAAATGACACTCTCCATTGCCAAATACTATGAAAATTAATTGGAGCTGCTTTTAATATGAAACATTACTATCCCTTTAAATATGAAAAAAGAAATTGGAAAAGGCATTTTTATTCCACAATTTGAGATCATTTTTTTCAGATGCTCATAGCGCAGTTTTTTCTAACCATTTGAGTACCAGAGGGGCACCAGATACCTATCTGGCACTCAAAGGGTTAATAAGCAAATGCGAAAACTTGGTAATTATACATGTATAAATCCTCAGTAGCACTGCTTTAGTATGTGTTGCCCTTTGTCTTCAGGCATAGGACACACAGAGTATTAACAGTGAAAATCTTATTTACACGGCCCTTTTATGGTCACCGTACCCTTCAGTGATCCGTTAGCACTGGATAAGCATAGTGTACCGTCCAGGCATGTATTATACACCATTCGTCTATTGAACGATGATCATGCTCGCTTTCCTGTGACTTAGCGCAGCAAACATTCATAATAAAGGAAACCACTACCTAATAGCCGCCCACTTACCTTACTATGACCAGAAATTCCTTATGACCTCATATTATATATAGCAAGTAGATAAAGAAAGGCAGCACCCGTGGGACTTTCAAGAGCAATTCACACTTTATTAGGTAAAAAAATGTGGTTCAACATTTCGGTCCACACAGGGACCTTTCTCAAGGTTTAGACCGAAACATTGACCCACATTCTTTTGCCTAATAAAGTGTGAATTGCGCTTGTAAAAGTCCCACTGACGCTGCCCTTCTTTATCTACTTGTTACAATTCATTTTGGGAAAGTGCACCTTGGCCTTAAAGGGATAGTAACGTAAGAAAAAAAGTATTAACTATATGGTATATACAATTAAAAGAGTACTCGCACTTATACGTATCTCTCAAACCGTTATGGTGAGAGATCTAGGAAAATAAAGTTCTCTGGTCCCTCCCCTTTCTGCTTGACGACCTGTAAAGCTGTCAGCAGCAGATTCTGGTCCCTTGACCAGATGTGGCTCTTCAGCAGCGCCGATATAAGGATATCTAAAAATAAATACTTAATTTGGAATGGTCTACAAAGTGTGCCTGGATTGCAGGCAAACTTTGTAGACCATTCCAATGAAGTATTTATTTCTAAATAGCGTGACTTCAGCTCTGCTGAAGAGCCTCTGTCTGGTCAAATGACTGGAATCTGTAGCTAGATGGCAGACTTGAGTAAAACAGCCAGGAAAAGGTAACTTTATTAAATGATATCTCTCAAACCATAAAGGTTTGAGACATAAGACTTACATTGATGTTAATCTTTTTTAATGTCTACAATATTAAATCAACTTAAAATTAACCATTACTATCCCTTTAATAATTACTGACTTTG
This sequence comes from Rhinophrynus dorsalis, assembly GCA_037306005.1. Classification (NCBI taxonomy): domain Eukaryota; kingdom Metazoa; phylum Chordata; class Amphibia; order Anura; family Rhinophrynidae; genus Rhinophrynus; species Rhinophrynus dorsalis. Next base: position 11,759,430 of record CM074722.1, read on the forward strand.
CTATATATATTTTATATATAACATACAACACCTACACCAACAATGCACCAGATACTGATTGAAGAGGAATGTTGCTGTCAGTTTTGTTCCATACTGAAAGGGATAGTAATGTTTAAAAATAAAAGCAGCTCCAATTAATCTTCATTGTTATTTGGGCCATGGAGAGTGTTATTTCAATACTGTCAGAGTTGTAGTACAAGAGTAATTGAATGATAAAGTATCCCCTCCTGCCCCTTTTACTGATGTAACACTGCTCACCTCAGAGCAGCAAGACTGTCTGGATGGATCGCAGAGAGGGACAATCTTCATTGATCATAAGGAAAAACCAGAAAAGCTGTCAAGGGGGGAAGGTTTTCCTTATGATCACAGTAAGAAGATTGTCCCTTGTTGTGATCTGCCCGGTCAAGAGACCAGATTCCACATCTGAGGGGAGGTGACTTACACTAGGTAAAAGGGGTGGGAGGGGGATACTTTATCATTCAATTACTCGAACTACAACTCTGACAGTATTGAAATAACACTCTCCATGACCCAAATACTATGATGATTAACTAGAGCTGCTGTTTTTGTTATACATTACTAATCCTTGAAGGCAGAGTTCTTGTGCCAACTTAATGCTTTAGAAGCCAGAGGTTGTTGTACACTCTGACCCTTCAATGTTGAAAGGAACAGTAAACTTAGAACCTAAACTAACCAGCAACACTGGACGTGTGTTCCTTACTAGTACTAAAATGATTCAAGAGGAACTATCATGCACACATAACTTACCCCCAATCAATTGTTAATAAATAAAGATACATACATACATACATACAATATCTTGTTAATCATGAAACTAGTGTAAAAGTTTAAGTGCTGGCATGAGTTGGAATCATAACTCCGTATGAAACTTACATCAATAGTCCCTGTCTCGTCACCGATTGGCAAATAACCTAAGGGGGACTTCCACTGTACCGTATGGCACAGACCAGGACAGACAGATCCCTCTTTGCCAAGACGTTTGCGCCGTCCTATTGAAGTAAGTTTCATATGAAGGTATGCTTCCAACTCATACCAGCACTTAAACTTTATTACGCTGATTAACAAGATACTAACAATTGGTGATAATGTACATGATAGTTCTGCTTTCAGTAGCTCAAACCAAGAGGCATGCCCTATCCAGAACGGTTTGTTGAAGAGATGGGAGAAGACCACTTCTCTTCCAACTTTGATCGCAGAGTTTCTGTAGGGGCTGAGGAGGACAATCCACATAGTACCAGTGCAGGAATCTCTGCGCTTCTCACTTGCACTGATGTTATGGGATTTGAAAAGTTAAGAGTGAGTTTGTCCTTCTCATCCCCCAACATAGCCAGTTCCCAGACAAAGTTGGGAAGTCAAACAACTTTCATCCTACTCTAAATCAGTCAGAGTGGGATTGGGCAAGTGGCTGGGCGAGTATTATCTCCCGAGACGGCAGAGCATTTTAGCAGTAGTGAAGGACACATGACCAACTTTAAGTTAATTTACATATCAGGTCATGATTACAGTTTGCACCAAGAAGAGTTCAGGGTCCAGTGGTCAAGGATCTGTTAGGAACTGTCATATCCGTCTCCTTGGTCATAAAGTCTAGGGTGGATTGTAGATGTTCTCTCCTGACCAAAGGCACAAGGAAAAAACTTAATGTGGGCCATTAAGATTTCCTTACCATGGTAAGGTTATTAATGGATGGTGTTAGTTTTCCTCCAATAACATAAAACTAAAATCAAAAGTACCAAACAAAAAAAATTACTTTGAAACATTGGAAGGGGTACATCTCTGTGCAGACTGCTCTTCCACATGCATTTTGTATACAGATAGCAGCAAAAGCGTTGCGCAAAAGCATTTAAATGGAGTTTAAAATAAATGTCAATGCTTGGAGGTTGACAGGATGAAAAATAATAAAAAATAATAAATGGCAGCTTGATATTCAACCTACGACACAGAAGCCACAGTCAAATTTGCAGAGGTGGAAATGACATTTCTATAAAATATTCAATAGAAAGGAATAAGATTTGATCACTTATATTCAAACCTTACGCATTGTGCTCCCCTCTGTCACCCAGAATTAACCCATTGAGTGCCAGAGGGGTACACTTACCCCTCTTACATTCAAACGGTTAAAGGAAGGGTGCATCCAGATTTTCAAAGGGGCAAAACTCAGAACGGAGAATATGAAGACAATCTTTGCTATACATATTTTTGCATGAACAGCAGCTTGGTTCCATCATTGCTTAATTTGTGTATACAAATAACATATTGCTAGTAATTTTTTTAGGGGACACCGATGCAACTTATATAAACGAGCATCAGCAACATTCACTGATATATAGAACATTTTCTATAACGTGATAAAACTTACGGTAGAGGTCATTAAATGTACCATTTTTTCTACAGACTGGGGGAAGCCATTTTCTTTTGCAATCCTGACTTCCTGCTGTTTTTCATAGTATAACACAACCTCCTGACCAGGAAGTGCAAAGGAAGATTAACTTTTAAAGCAGTTTTAAAGTTATTATATTTTAGATATAGAACTTTTTTTTTTTGTTTTTTTTTTATACTGCCGAGTAAAAACAAAAAAGGTATTCACGCTTCTGGGAAATGTTTTGTTTAAAAGTAATTACAGTTTTCTTGTTAAACTGTTAGCAACTGAATGCCATCCGGCATCTCAACCAAAAGTTATATTTTTATTGAGCTCTATGGGAAACCGGAGTCTTAGGCTAAAGATTTCAACACGATGTGATAGTAACAGCTTAACCTTTTTGAGCTGTAATCACTTTTAAATAAAGCATTCTCCAGCAGTAGGAATGTCACTGTTCTACTCTGCAGTATGTGCTTGTTTTCTTAAAGGGATAGTAATACTTAAAATGTAAAAAAAAAAATGTGTTGTAGGGTTTATCCCCCTGAGTAAAACAAGAGTACTTCCTACTGCTGAAAGGTGTTTCATTCAAAAGTTATTAATTTTCAAAGTTGAATTTTTTAGGTGTAATATCACAGTGGCCTGAAATTGTACAGTGGCGCTGTTGCGACACGATCCTATGGACAGCTCTGGTCCCGGGACCATAAATCTCCACAGGATGGTGTAGCAACAGCGCCACTGTACAATTTCAGGCCACTGTGATATTGCACCTAAAAAATTCAACTTTGAAAATTAATAACTTTTGAATGAAACACCTTTCAGCAGTAGGAAGTACTCTTGTTTTACCCTACAACATTTTTTTTTTACATTTTAAGTATTACTATCCCTTTAATGAAAATGACATTCCTTTAACTCAGAGTCACAGGGAGTGCTAATGTAATATTTTATATTACCAGGTGGAATTTATTATACTGTTTGACTCACATTCTTCTTTGTTCCGGTTATGAAGGAGATGATGTGCCTAATGAGATACTTGGCAGACTTTTACTTGCATATTTTCTAGAGGCCTAATCCTACACTTACTAATGGGAAGTATTTAAAGTGCAGCAAATCCCATCTCTCAGACTTTTATGGTTTGAGAGAGATTTGCCGCTAAAGTTCTCCCCCTCCCTCCACTTACCCTGATGTCAGTTGTAAAGCTGACAGCAGGAGATTCGAGCCAGCCAACTTGAGGCGGCTCTTCAGCAGAGCCGAAATGGCGTTATTTAAAAAAGAACTACTTGGTTGGAAAGGTCTACAAAGTGTGCTTGCAAACCAGGCACACTTTGTACAAATGAATTAGGTAGATTAGAAGAATGGACAAGAGTGCGGCAGCTGCAGTTTACTGTTGATAAATGTAAAATAATGCACTTGGGACATAAAAATCCAAAGGAAAAATATACTGTTAAGGGTACTGTGCTGTCAGGCAAAAGAGGAAAGGGATTTGGGAGTAATTATCTCTAATGACTTAAAGGTAGGCAGGCAATGTAATAAATCAGTGGAGAATGCAAGCAGGGTACTGGGTTGTATAGTTAGGGGCATTAGTAGCAGAAAAAGGGAAGTGGTCATGTCACTCTACAGATCTCTAGTTAGACCTCACCTAGAGTATTGTGTACAGTACAGGAGACCCCATCTCCAGAAGGATATAGATACTGTAGAGTATTGTATACAGTACCGGAGACCCCATCTCCAGAAGGATATAGATACTCTAGTGTATTGTGTACAGTACTGGAGACCCCATCTCCAGAAGGATATAGATACTCTAGTGTATTGTGTACAGTACTGGAGACCCCATCTCCAGAAGGATATAGATATTCTAGAGTACTGTGTACAGTTCCGGAGACCCCATCTCCAGAAGGATATAGATACTCTAGAGTATTGTGTACAGTACAGGAGACCCCATCTCCACAAGGATATAGATATTCTAGAGTACTGTGTACAGTACCGGAGACCCCATCTCCAGAAGGATATAGATACTGTAGAGTATTGTGTACAGTACTGGAGACCCCATCTCCAGAAGGATATAGATATTCTAGAGTACTGTGTACAGTACCGGAGACCCCATCTCCAGAAGGATATAGATACTGTAGAGTATTGTGTACAGTACCGGAGACCCCATCTCCAGAAGGATATAGATACTATAGAGTATTGTGTACAGTACCGGAGACCCCATCTCCAGAAGGATATAGATACTATAGAGTATTGTGTACAGTACCGGAGACCCCATCTCCAGAAGGATATAGATACTCTAGTGTATTGTGTACAGTACTGGAGACCCCATCTCCAGAAGGATATAGATACTCTAGTGTACTGTGTACAGTACTGGAGACCCCATCTCCAGAAGGATATAGATATTCTAGAGTACTGTGTACAGTTACGGAGACCCCATCTCCAGAAGGATATAGATACTGTACAGTATTGTGTACAGTACAGGAGACCCCATCTCCACAAGGATATAGATACTCTAGTGTATTGTGTACAGTACTGGAGACCCCATCTCCAGAAGGATATAGATATTCTAGAGTACTGTGTACAGTACCGGAGACCCCATCTCCAGAAGGATATAGATACTGTAGAGTATTGTGTAGAGTACAGGAGACCCCATCTCCAGAAGGATATAGATACTGTAGAGTATTGTGTACAGTACCGGAGACCCCATCTCCAGAAGGATATAGATACTATAGAGTATTGTGTACAGTACCGGAGACCCCATCTCCAGAAGGATATAGATACTATAGAGTATTGTGTACAGTACTGGAGACCCCATCTCCAGAAGGATATAGATACTCTAGAGAAAATTCAGAGAAGGGCTACTAAAATGGTGACTGGTTTACAGGAAAAGAAATATTAGGATAGACTAAAGGATCTGAACATGTATAGCTTGGAGGAGAGAAGAGAGAGAGGGGATATGATAGACACATTCACATACATGAAGGGATTCAACAAAGTGCAGGAAGGAAGTACATTTCAAAGGAGTGAACATTTTAGGACAAGAGACCATAGTCTAAAACTAGAGGGACACAGGTTTAGATGTAATGTAAGAAAGTTTTACTTCACTGAGAGGGTAGTAGATAACTGGAATAGTCTACCAGTAGAAGTGGTAGAGGTTAATACAGTGAGGGGATGTAAGTATGCATGGCATAGGCATTAGACTGTCCTTAACATAAAAAAAGACCAAGGACCAAATAAGGTTTGAGGTTTTTACAGTAGGAAAATGGGCAGATTAGATGGGCCGAATGGTTCTTATCTGCCGTCAAATTCTGTGCGTCTATGTTTCTATTGTAGACCATTCCAATGAATTATTTTTAAATTTCGCTATTTCGGCTCTGCTGAAGAGCCGCTGGCTGGTCCCAGGACCGGGATCTCCTGTCAGGAGAAGGGGAGGGAGGGGGAACTTTAGATGCGAATACTTGGTTTGAGAGATGAGATTTGCTCCACATAATTTATTTACTGTACAATTTCAGGCCACTGTGATATTGCTCCTAAAAAATTAAACTTTGAAAATTAATAACTTTTGAATGAAACACCTCTCAGCAGTGGGAGTACTCTTGTTTTACATTTTAAGCATTACTATCCCTTTAAGTCTACAATACAACATAAAATTATTATTGCACATTAGTATCCCTTTAAAGGCACAGTAACATTCAATATGTAGAAAAAAAATATAGGTAATAATATAGGTAATGTAGGTTATCCTCCTGAGTAAAACAAGGATATTTCCACTGCTAAGGGGTGTTTGACTCGATAGTTATTGCAGCTCAATTGTATCCATAGGATCGTGCAGCAACAGCACCACTAACATTTCGGGCCATTGAGATTTTGCACATTAAAAAAATAAAAATACGTGAGTTTGAACTGCAATAACTTTGAATAAAACACTACTCTGCAGAGGAAGCGCCCTTGTTTTACTCAGGAGATTAAACCCCACAATTTTTTTTTTTTTTTTTTTTTTTTTATAACATATTAAGGGTTCCTATCCCTTTAACTATGGTTCTGACATGAAAGAAGTAAACACTTTTGAAAAGCAGCTTTTATCACTAGGTCCCCCCCCCCACTCCTTTTTAACCCTTTGAGTGCCAGAGGGGAACGCAACGCATTTCAAAGCAATGCATTGCGTACCCCTCTGGCACTCAAAGGGTTAATGCTCCAGTACAGGAACAGGACTTTTTATATCTTACTAAATAAATTAATTCTGTGTTGCTGCACAGATCAAGAAACCAGCCACCTGAATACAACCGTGGCTTAGTAAATTCCAGCCAAATCTGTGGATGTCACCAAAAAGCTTTTCCACACAAGAATACGTTACATGGTAAGATTTGCTTTCCTTTAAATGGCAACATTCCCCTTGGAATAAATCGCTTAGTTCAACAGATTAACTTCCCTAGCCGGGTGTCCCTCATACAGCACTTATATCGCTACAATTTTATTTTTACTTGATTACTAATTGTAGTCCACTGCTAATGGTTTCAATATACAATCTGATAATTACAATTGTCCCTTACGAGACATTCAGGCCTACCAAAGCCTATTGTTTTCCTATGGAGATGTTTAATCTAGAAAGGGACTCATTACTATGTACTGGAAACTGCATATATACATTTTCTATAGATTTCGTTGTAGGAAAGCACACGCAGGAAGCTTTAGAAGCAACAATAATTCAGGTGTTTATGGAAATCGACGTTTCGGCCAACCCCAGTGGCCTAGATCAATCTTTATAAAAGGACACCAGGGTTCGCCGAAACATTGATTCCATAAACAACTGAATTATTCTTGCTTCCTGTGTGTGCCTTCCTGCAACCAAATCTGTACATTAAAGGGATAGTAATACTTCGTTTTAACTTTATTTTATTTTGTAGGCATTAAAAAAACATGAAGAATGATATAAGTCTTATCTCTCAAACCTTTATGGTTTAAGAGCTATTCACAAGCAAAGTTTCCCCTCCTGTCCCCTTTTACCTAGTGTAAGCCATCTCTTCTCAGATGTGGAATCCAGTCCATAGACCAGACAGATAACAGAAGGGGACAATCTTCTTCCTATGAGAACAATGAAAGCCCTGCCCCTCTTGACAAGTTTTTCAGGTTTTTCCCTTATCTTAATAGAAGATTGTCCCTCTCTGCAGTCTACCTGGGCACCTCCCTTCTGATCTGGCTGAATGGGGGGGGGGATACTTTGCTTGTGAATATCTCTTAAACCATAAAGGTTTGAGAGATAAGACTTATATCGTTCTTTGTGTTTTTTTAATGCCTACAAAATAAAATAAAGATAAAACGAAGTATTACTATCCCTTTAATATTTACTTTGATGAGCACCCAGGCAATCCGATGGACTGCTAACAGTGAGTGCTGCCATACCCTGTATATTAAAGGTACAAGAAATATTTAGCATTTCGTAGTGCTTAAAAAGTTGAATTGAATGAAAAAAAAAAACCCTCTCTCAAACTGCTACGGTTTGAGAGATATATGCATTCGAAGTTCCCCGTCCCTCCCCTTTCCCCGACGTCAACTCTGTGCCGACTGCAGGGAATACTGTCCGGGGACCAACTAGCGGCTCTGCAGCAGAGCCGCAATCGCGTTATTTAAAAAGAATTACTTAATTGGAAAGGTCTACAAAGTGTGTCTGGTTTGCAAGCACAGTTTGTAAAGCAAACCAATTAAGTAATTCGTTTTAAATAACGCAATTGCGGCTCTGCTGCAGAGCCTTCCCATGTCAGCCAACACGGATCTCCTGCTGTCAGCTTTACAGCTGAGAAATGTCAAACTTTGAATGCATACATCTCTCAAACCATAGCAGTTTGAGAGCGGGGGTTTTTTGCATTCAATTCAACTTTTTAAGCACTACAAAATGCTAAATATTTTTTCTGGGACACTACTGTCCCTTTAATATATATATATATATATATATAATTCAAACTGTTTCTGATTCGCTGTCAGGAGAGCTGAGATTGCGATGTTCAGCGAATCAGGTGTGGCAAGACAACTCCTGTGAAAATTGCTGCAGCAGTCCAACTGGTCCCTGAACTGAACGACGTGTGTGTGTGTGTGTGAGTGTGAGAGTGTGAGTGTGAGTGTGAGTGTGTGTGTGTGTGAGTGTGTGTGTGTGTGTGAGTGTGTGTGTGAGAAATTAATCTGCTAAACAAATCAAGAACCACTTTTTCTATGGTTAAAGTTTAATTTAGAGGTTTGAGACTTGCCTGTCAAGTGGCTTTTATCATAGGTTGGATATCATCTGCAGAATAACTATCAACTTGCCACAAAAAAAAACACAAAACAAAAAAAATGTGACTGCAGGGGTGAACTAATTAAATGAAGTAGGTTGGAGGGGCAAAGAGATTAAATGTATTAAATACAAAAGAATACAAACAGATGGACAAAGACACAGGTCCACTGAGGAATCTAGTCCGAGGTTTGGTACTAGATTTATAGGTGACTCTCTCAGACGTTTGGTGGTAAACCGTCCAACCTGCAAATGAATATAGAGGGAAGAAAACAGAGAAGAGAGACTTGTAAAGTAGAAGCAGTGGAGACTGGATGTCCGACAGCATAAAAACAACATGTTGCTTATTCACCTTCAGACCAAAAATTACTAGCTAGAAAGGAGCACACTCCAATATTCTCAGATGAAAGGGAAAAAAAAAGTGAAACACCATGAAAATTTGGAAAAACAAGTTTTCACGGTGAAAGGAAACTTTTGCAACAATTTCTTTATACAATAAATCTACACTGTCCTTGTACAATATCAAAATAGAAATTAAATCTCTATATATAAAAATATATATTACATATTTTTATTTTAGTAGTATATAATTTTATCTGGTGTTTATCTGCGTATATTACCCCTTGAATATGCCATTTCACTTCCTTTCCTTCCACCTTCAAAGACATGAGCGCCCTCTACCCGAACTCTGTAAAATGAGTCGGACTCAACTGTATTTGCAAAGGATCATAAGTGTCTCACTTTTCACTTGTACAAATATCCATCTAAATATCAAAAGAGTGATTAAAGGGCACTCGAATCATTGACATTTGAAGGAAGAGAAACTAAGACTGTATACACATTTAAATAAGTCATTAGGCAGAATTAGTTAGAATACAGATTTCGCGATCTTTAAGGTAAGCAGTCTCGACCCGATGAGAAACTTCCAATGACTTGCATGAGGCTGGTTTGTTAATGCAACAGAGGAAAATTACAGATTGCGAGGGAAATTCTGTACAATGAGTAGGTCTACATCTCTACACTACTAATAATGACAATTGCAATAAAACCTTATATTTACTAAACTAAAGCACATTTAAGAAAGCCAATTTTCATATCAACTCTTCTGCGCCCAGGGACCAGCCATGAATTTCCAGCCCTTGAGGAATGTACAGGAACAGAGATGGTAAGCATAACAGAGCATGAGCATTTAAAACAATGTATCTCAGACTGTTCCGTGGAACTCTATGGTTCTCTGATGATGTACAAGAGGTTCTATGAAACAATTATAATTAATAGCGGACAGGGGACAATGGTTGGAGCGGCACACAGTTTGCACATAGTTCTGTGACTACTGGTGGGATGTGTGGAAGATTAGAGTATTCCAAACAGTGGGATTTTATTTTCAATTAAAAGCTCTTGTAATCAGCACTGTAGTCTATTCCCATCAATACAATTTTCCTGGTAATGGCTTATTAATTTAGTTGCCAATAAAAACTAGAATTTCAGTAAATTTGAACTAGGATAACATATACAATTCTTGAGCAGACTTCCACTCATTGAGAAATAATGCTTCAGGACTGCTCTAAGGAGTAAGTGTGTTTGTTTACGTTCAACCACCAGAGAAGACTTTAAAGGGATAGTAATACTTTGTTTTAACTTTATTTTATTTTGTAGGCATTAAAAAAACATGAAGAATGATATAAGTCTTATCGCTCAAACCTTTATGGTTTAAGAGATATTCACAAACAAAGTATCCCCCCCTGTTCAACCAGATCAGAAGGGAGATGCCCAGGTAGACTGCAGAGAGGGACAATCTTCAATTAAGATAAGGGAAAAAGCTGGAAAACTTGTCAAGGGGGGAAGGGCTTTCATTGTTTTCATACAAAGAAGATTGTCCCCTTCTGTTATCTGTCTGGTCTTACAACCTGATTCACATCTGAGAAGAGATGGCTTACACTAGGAAAAAGGGGCGGGAGGGGGAAACTTTGCTTGTGAATATCTCATAAACCATAAAGGTTTGAGCAATAAGACTTATATTATTCTTCATGTTTTTTTAATGCCTGCAAAATAAAATAAAGTTAAAACGAAGTATTACTATCCCTTTAAGGGTTTAGGTTCAACTACTACAGAAGAGTTTAAGAAGCACTGATTTATACAATTCTGACAAAATACACAAGACCTTGCAGTACCAAGCAAAGCAGAAAGGAGACCGTCTGTCACTTTTCGCAGCTTTCTACAACTCAGCCACAAGGACAAAGCAGACAAGAAAACCCCAGTAGGGCTGTATCACCTTGGGCAGAATTGCCGTGCAGATCAATGCCTTCCCGGACAACCCCAGAACAGATATTATCCGATGACATAGTGACTTTCACCGAGCAAGGCTGCTGGGTATGAACAGCCCTACTGGGAGAGGCAGGGCCCGAGGTGCCAGCTACTGAGTCGGTATGAGCTTTAGTGGGATCCTTGGCAGGGGAACCATTGCAATCTGAGGAAATAATACCTATGAAAAGAGAGAACAATAAGATGAATTAAGGGAAATCCCTGGAAATTAAAGGGTGGGGACTAGAACATTCTACTGAGAGGCAGAGAGCGACAGAGCAACAAACAGAAAAATGTTAAGAACTCAAGTAAGGAGGACTAAGGATTAAAGAAAATCAAGAAAAACAAGAAAACTTATTAAAGCAAGAAAGATTAAAGACAAAGGAAAGGAATAGTGCATGAGAGAGCACGCAAAACAGAAGGGAAGGTTGAAAGAACGGAAACTAGTAAAGAATCGAAAAATAAAGAAAGAAGGAAAATAAGAGTAAGTTAGTAAAAAAAAAAAAAAAAAAAAAAAAAAGACAACGAGAAAGTAGTAGAGGAGAGGAGGATGGTGCTTGTACTTATGGTCTTAGTTGACCCATTTCCTTTAGTCCAGATGTGATGATCCAGTAAGATCAGCAATGATGAGCCGCTTCTCTGTACTATCAGATGCTCTCAATGTGATCCTGGGCTTATAACATGGCACAGCAACCTCTCCTCCATGTGAATTACACACACAAACCTACTTCTTTCCACTATGCATTTCTACACATCCAATCAGCATCTGTATTTTTATTCTCGGTCTCAATTGGTTCCAATAACTTCAAGGGGGAGGAGATGTATTAAGGTGTGATAAAGAGGAGATAATGTCTCCAGTGAGATAAACTCTCCAGATCCTATGTTATTCTATGGGAGAGATTTAGTTATAGACTACAGGGGAGATGTACTAAGGTGTGATAAAGAAGAGAACTTCTCCAGTGAGATAAACTCTCCAGCTCCTATGTTATTTTATTGGAAAGTGTTAGTTATAGACTACAGGGGAGATGTACTAAGGTGAGATAACTTCTCCATTGAGATAAACTCTCCAGTTCCTATGTTATTCTATGGGAGAGCTTCAGTTATAGACTACAGGGGAGATGTACTAAGGTGTGATAAAGAGAAAATAACTTCTCCAGTGAGATAAACTCTCCAGTTCCTACGTTATTCTATGGGAGAGATTTAGTTATAGACTACAGGGGAGATGTACTAAGGTGTGATAAAGAGGAGATAACTTCTCCAGTGAGATAAACTCTCCAGTTCCTACGTTATTCTATGGGAGAGATTTAGTTATAGACTACAGGGGAGATGTACTAAGGTGTGATAAAGAGGTGATAACTTCTCCAGTGTGATAAACTCTCCAGTTCCTATGTTATTCTATGGGAGAGATTTAGTTATAGACTACAGGGGGAGATGTACTAAGGTGTGATAAAGAGGAGATAACTTCTCCAGTGAGATAAACTCTCCAGTTCCTACGTTATTCTATGGGAGAGATTTAGTTATAGACTACAGGGGAGATGTACTAAGGTGTGATAAAGAGGAGATAACTTCTCCAGTGAGATAAACTCTCCAGTTCCTACGTTATTCTATGGGAGAGATTTAGTTATAGACTACAGGGGAGATGTACTAAGGTGTGATAAAGAGGAGATAACTTCTCCAGTGAGATAAACTCTCCAGTTCCTATGTTATTCTATGGGAGATATTTAGTTATAGACTATAGGGGCAGATGTACAAAGGTGTGACAGAGAGGAGATTACTTCTCCAGTGTGATAGGTTATTCTATGGATCTTTAGCTGGTTAGGGATGAGGGATGATACAGTGCAGCTGTGAGGTCCACTAACTGAAGAGTCTCACTGGAGGTGTAATCACAATGTCCATCACCCATCGATACACAAGTCATCAGGTTTCAGACAGTAGCCATAAATATTCCCTTTTAACCAAAGTAAATCAAATTACATTTCCAAAGCATTATCATGTTTAGTTCCAATAACTAACACACAATCATGCTATACATGTATCCTCAGACTGAGATAAGACAAAATGCACTTCCTACTTGTAGTGTGTGTTCCGTTCTTTAATTGCTGCACCAATGGATTGAGAAGTTTCCCCGTTTTTAATTTATTTTTGCTGATTCTTCTCCGGCGACCACTAGGTGGAGCTGCATGAAGGAATCCCACATTGGGAGGCAGGGGCTTTCCCAGTCGTACGTACAGAGCCTCAATCTCCCTCTTCTGCTGCACTTGCAATTCCGAGATTTCTTTCATGTGTCTAAATGATACAAGAAACTGTGTCAAGTAGGAACAATTATCTCAAGCTGAAAGAAAAAAGTATGGCGTTGTAGTTAAATGAAGGTGGCTGTTTCGGTGACTCTGAAAATGAAGCTAGAGGCTCAAAAAGGCCTACAGACATGAATTTCTTGAAAGGGAAACGACCACAAAACACAAGGGGGAGTTGCACTAAGGTGTGATAAAGTAGAGATGACTTCTCCAGTGATATCACTTCTCCACTTCCTATGTTATTCTATGGAGCCAATGCACTAAGATTTCTTCAACTCTGGAGATCTTAGTGCATTGACTCCATAGAATAACACAGGAACTGGGCAGTGGCGTAAATATAGGGGCCATCTCCCAGAACTCTATTACTGCAGAGGAGGGGATGGGAGTGCCGTGATGAGGGCATTGTGGAGATTGAGGGGCGTTGGGGAGGGAGTCAATGTGGTCAGGTGGGGCCCATGGCACTTCTTGCACCAGTGCCCACAGGCTTCTAGTTATGCCTCTGGAACTGGAGAAGTGATATCACTGGATACGTCTCTTCTCGCCACTACATCACCTTTATCACACCTTAGTGAATCTTCTCCCTAGTCTATACTGAATACATTTTGGTGCAGGATGACTGAATTTGGGTATCACTCACCGCTCTCCTGTACGTGACGTACCAGGACCGTCACTGGTCCTTAAGTGCCGGACCAGCGCGGCGGTCTGGGTACGTCAATGGTCCTTCAGGTGTTAATGCACAAACACCGATGACTGTCCTGGAACATCTCTGGTTGTTAAGGGGTTATAGGAGAACCATATCTTGTGCCATAACTGAAGTCATATAGACTAATTTCTAGTTGAAATAATTAAAGAGGACAACTAGTAAAATATATAAATTATCAAAAAAAAAAGCTTCAGAGTAAGAGGATTTACAACTTAAACTTAGTCCCTTCCAAATCAAAGTATGAACCTATATGTATAGGAAACACGGAGTGAAAGTGGAGAATTTGCTATTTTTTGAAAGTCGTAATCGTGCGCGGTTTTAGGGTATTTATGATTGTTCACATTTTGATTCAAGAAACATACCAATGCCTTGATGCCTAATAGCACATGAACCTAATTAACTGGATAGCAATGTCTATATTAAACTTTATCTCTGAGTCTTCTATATCATTTTTATAACACGTCGCTATGTTTAATTACTTACGTGTAGGGATGAGCGAGCACCCCGATGCTCGGGTGCTCGGGTGCTCTGACCGAGCACCCCCTGATGCTCGAGTGCTCGGCCGAGCACCCGAGCCCCATTCAAATGAATGGGAGCACTCGAGCATTAAACCAGGCACCCCCTGCTCTGATGAGCGGAGGGTGCCTGGTCAATGTCCCCCTTCATCTCCGCTATGCCCCTCTTCCACAATGTCCCCCTTCATCTCCTATGCCATAGCGGAGATGAAGGGGGACATTGTGGAAGAGGGGCATAGCGGAGATGAAGGGGGACATTGTGGAAGAGGGGCATAGAGTCTATGCCCCTCTTCCACAATGTCCCCCTTCATCTCCGCTATGCCCCTCTTCCACAATGTCCCCCTTCATCTCCTCTATGGCATAGGAGATGAAGGGGGACATTGTGGAAGAGGGGCATAGCGGAGATGAAGGGGCACATTGTGGAAGACGGGCATAGCGGAGATGAAGGGGGACATTGTGGAAGAGGGGCATAGAGTCTATGCCCCTCTTCCACAATGTCCCCCTTCATCTCCGCAATGCCCCCTTCATCTCCGCAATGCCCCCGTACCTCCATTCCCTGGTGGTCCAGCGGAGCGTCTTCGGATCTGTGCCTCTTCCGGCACAGATCCTCTTCACCCGAACATGTCGGGCGAGCACATGGCGGTACTCGTACGAGTACCGCCATGTGCAGAGCAGAGCGATGCTCGAGCCGATCCGAGCATCGGCCGAGCACGCTCGCTCAACACTACTTACGTGTTTGTAAATCAACAGACATTAATAGCCGAAAGGATCCCACTCCCGCCCCTTCTGTCCGCATCAAGCTGCCACTCGTCTGGTCTGGATGGATGCAGTGAAGGACAATCTTCATTAATCAAAAGGAAAATCCTGATCTCCTTTGTCAAGATGGACAGGGTTTTCCTTATACTAACGGAGTGAAGATTGTCCCTGGCTGCATCGTCCGGTCCCACAACTGGATCATAGTGCTAAGGGGATGCGGCCAGAAGGGGCGGGAGGGGGATTATTTCAATTTTAATATCCTTTAAACTACGAACATGCGAGTAATTAAACATCGTAATTAGGAATGCACTGATACCAGTATCGGTGCCGATACCATGCACTGAGCGAGTACTTGCCCTTCCTTCGTGGTGCTGAAAGCCACAATCGGAGGACAAACTGTACTTCAATAGGCTGTTACTGTGACATCTGTTCATGGTGTCTTGTCCCAAGAGTGACCCGGTAGGCAATGCATCCAAACTAACTTGCAGACGATTAATGTCCCTTGTCCCCCAGGCTCTGAGTGGCCCCAACTCGCTGTGAGAAACATTTTTCAAACTTTTTTCAAGCCAGAACTAAGGGTCTGAGAGGGAATTGGCTCTGCACAATTATACTGAGCATATAGCAACAAATTCCCATTATCATAATAATCATCATCCTCACTGTCCTCAACTTACAACTAATAATGCATTATTAAAGGGATAGTAATACTTCGTTTCATCTTTATTTTATTTTGTAGGCATTTAAAAAACATGAACGATATAAGTCTTATCTCTCAAACCTTTATGGTTTGAGAGATATTCACAAGCAAAGTTTCCCCTCCTGCCCCTTTTATCTAGTGTAAGCCATCTCTTCTCAGATGTGGAATCCAGTCCATAGACCAGACAGATAACAGAAGGGGACAATCTTCTTCCTATGAGAACAATGAAAGCCCTGCCCCCCTTGACAAGTTTTTCAGGTTTTTCCCTTATCTTAATTGAAGATTGTCCCTCTCTGCAGTCTACCTGGGCACCTTCCTTCTGCCCTGGCTGAAAAGTGTTACATCAGTAAAAGGGGCGGGAGGGGGACACTTTGCTTGTGAATATCTCTTAAACCATAAAGGTTTGCGAGATAAGACTTATATCGTTCTTCATGTTTTTTTAATGCCTACAAAATAAAATAAAGATAAAACAAAGTATTACTATCCCTTTAAAAATAAAGTGGTTTCATTTTTGTCAGCTTATTTTAGCTTGCCCTTATTCCTTTATTTTTGTCCCATTTTCCCTTATATTTCAATTTTATTTTATTATTTATTAAAATAAAAAAAAAATAAAAAAATTGAAAAAAAGTATCGGTAATTGGTATCGGTGAGTACTTGAAAAAAGTATCTGTACTCGTACTCGGTCCTAAAAAATTGGTATCAGTGCATCCCTAATAGTGATATAGGTCATAAAAATGATATAGAAGACTCAGAGATAAAGTTTAATATAGACATTACTATAACTTTAATGGCAAAGTTAGTGAATGCTCCTAAATTAAGGTCAAAGTTAGACAGATGTATGAAAATGCATATTAATTGCTTTGCCGAGTTTACGAGCAATTGCTCATCTTCGCACAAAACGGTGTACATTTTAGCCACACCCATTTTTTGAAACTTATTCACACACACAAAAAAAAGTGCAAATGCTCACCAATTCTGAAAAGACATTTGCAATTCATTAACATTTTGGTGCTAATCATTTTGGCATCAAAAATACACTGTAAATAGCGATTGTGAACATTTCTTGCGTTCCGCCCTATGAGTGAAATTCACACCGATTTAGGAAGGAACAAATTAAGTTGTAACTGACTGATGCAGGTGAGCATCCGCCTTTTGCAGTGGAGGTTTTGATTTAATGTATATTTTTAGGATTAGTTGTGTTTAAAGTTCGTTATCATTTGACTTACACTACAGTTCAAAGGTTTGAGGTCACTTAGAAATGTCCTTGTTTCTGTTATGGGAGCAGCTTGATCTGTATGGCAGGGCTCAAAATTTCCACTTGCCACTAGCGAATGGCGAGTGAAAATTTAGCCCTGGCGAGTAGAAATTCAGCCCTGGTGGGTATGTTTTAGCTTGCAGTAACTTTTCAGGTCTGGCTAGTAACAAAGGACTTAAAATTATAAGCCCTGCTGTATGGTATGTACGAAGTGCCATCAAACCAATCCAAATTGTGGGAGGTGCTTCAGGAAGCATGGGGTGAACTCTTCACATGACCTCAACAAACTGACATCTAGAATGTCATAGGTCTACAAGACAGCAATTGCTGCAAATGGAGTATTCTTCAACAAAAGCAAAGTTTGAAGGACACAATCATTTAAAGGGATAGTAATACTTCATTTTAACTTTATTTTATTTTGTAGGCATTAAAAAAACATGAAAAATGATATAAGTCTTATCTCTCAGACCTTTATGGTTTAAGAGATATTCACAAACAAAGTATCCCCCCCCTGTTCAACTAGATCAGAAGGGAGATGCCCAGGTAGACTGCAGAGAGGGACAATCTTTAATTAAGATAATGGAAAAAGCTGAAAAACTTGTCAAGGGGGGAAGGGCTTTCATTGTTTTCATACAAAGAAAATTGTCCCCTTCTGTTATCTGTACTGTCATACAACCTGATCCACATCTGAGAAGAGATTGCTTACACTAGGAAAAAGGGGCGGGGAGGGGAACTTTGCTTGTGAATATCTCATAAACCATAAAGGTTTGAGAGATAAGACGTATATCATTCTTCATGTTTTTTTAATGCCTACAAAATAAAATAAAGTTAAAACGAAGTGTTACTATCCCTTTAAATTAAAAATCATCATTTCTAACCTGGTTAAAGTCTTGACTGTATTTCCTATTCATTTTGCAACTCATTTGATGGAAAACCAGGACATTTTAAGTGACCCCAAACTTGTGAACGGTAGTGTATATATTTGGTTTTACAATGACAAACTTGGTTTATTTACTCTAGAGAAAAGATGACTAAGAGGAGATCTTATCACATTGTACAAGTATATGAGAGGTCAATACAAGGATCTCTGCGGTGAGCTATTTATTCCAAGGCCTGATCAGGTGACCAGGGGACACCCCTTGAGATTAGAGGAAAGGAGGTTTAGACTTCAGCAGAGGAAGGGGTTTTTTACAGTAGGGTCTGTTAAATTGTGGAATTCATTGTCCAAGAAGGTGGTTATGGCAGATACAAAGGATACATTTAAGAGAAGATTAGATACATTTCTTTCAAAAGGGAACATACAGAGTTATACTGTTTATCAGTAGGCTGATCAGGAAGGTCTGATAAAGACTAATCTAATTGGTAGCAGGAAAGCTATAAAATTCTCAGTTACTGGGGTATGAGGAGAAGGTTGAACCTGATGGACTTGTGTCTTTATTCAACCTAATTTACTATGTTACTAATAATGAATCAGAGTCTATAGGACATCACACATCTAAAATTCTCTTGTAATAAACAGTTTTTAGCTTTCATGACCAAATATTTTAATAACATAAACCTACTTTTCTCGAAGCCGTTGCAGCTCTTTCTTCATATCGGCATCCTCAAACTCAGAGTCGTTATCACTGCTCATATATGAAGACTGCGAATGAAAAGACGTTACGTTTATGGAAGGTATTTTCATGGCTTGGCCTTGAGGGGAGACGGGACTTTGCATACTGGCCTTTCCAGACCGATGTAAGAAAGCAGCGGCTTTCTTTATAAAGTCATTGGCTCCACCTTTGCTAGGGGTGGATGGCTGAGTGTCTTTGCATTTTGGCTGAAAAGACTCGTCACCAGAATCGCTGGAAACGTGTCCACAGAAAAGCGAGTTAATAGGTGAGGATGTGTGAGATCTTGGGACAGAAGGCTTCACTGGGATTGATGGCAGCTGATCTAGGTAAACATCTGGTGGGGCTGAGAATCTCAGGTAACTTAGGGCAGTTACAGCGAACTCCTCATCCATACTCGTCACGGAGAATCTGCCGATCGTTTTTGAGGACTTGTCACCAGATTCTGCTCTCTGCCTGAGAACGGAGTGGCCTTCATCTTGCAGCTTCCGGTCGCCAGTATCCCACCTTTGGGACAAGTCTGGCTGCGCAGTCTGAACCTATAAAAACACATTTAGCGAATATGGGACATCTAGATGAAAATGGAGACATTACAGCCCATGTTTTCTTTTTAGCAACACTTAATATGTTAAAAAAAAAAAAAAAAAAAAAAAAAAAGTAAATCTATTGTAGGATTTATTTTCCCAAGTAAAACAAGCTACTGAGAAGCATTTTACTCGAGTTGTTGCAGTTAAAAATTGAATTTTTTTAGCAGTATCTCAATGGCCAGAAAGGTGATGGTGGCGTTGTTTCTACACCATCCTATGGACAGTTCTGGTCAGTAGACCATAAGCCTCCATAGAATGGTGTAGAAACAGCGCCACTAACATTTCAGGACATTGAGATATTGCGCACACACACAAAAAATGCAAGGTTGAGCTGCCTTTTTTGCTCAGGAGGCTAAACCCTAATAATCCTATATTATAATTCTCTTAGGATGTTTGTCAGAAGCCGACATGCTCAGTAGAGATGGCTGCATGCGTTGCAGTCATGCGCAGTACAGACTGCCCATGCCTCGGATGATACGGAGCAGGGTGCTCCGAATTCAGACCGGAGTCCTCTCTGAGCACCGATTAGTGCGCAGAGAGGACTCCGGTCTGAATTCAGATCGATCCGCTCCGTATCGGCCGCGGCAGGTTCAGGCAGTCAGTACTGCGCATGACTGCAGCGCCGCTAGTGTTGGCCCATGTACACAGGATTCAGAAGTAGTATTATATATATAGGGTAATGTATAGTGAGTAACTATACAAAATAGGGCACTCCACAGGACTTGGTAAAGAAAAAATATATTTAATGTATTAGGTTGACGTTTCGGCCCCTCACATGGGCCTTCCTCAAGACAAACAAACAATACCGGCTTTAAGTACATACCAAACGGGGGTTTAGCGCCAAAAATCCCAGTGCAGATAATTGATGAAGTCAGTATATCGTCACCCATCGCTACTGTACTTACAGCAAATGGATTGAACATATCATGAGGTCCCCCGACTACATGAACTACCCAATCCACCCCGTCTCCAGTGAAACCCAAAATGACCCCAACCACCGATAGTAACGGACTCTCTGCGCATTATACAGGACTCCGATGTTGAGGAATAGACACTGTTTCAAGTAAGAGCATTGTACAATACTTTGAGGATAAAGCCTTTGAACCTAAACACTGTCAACGTTTCCATATTCTGTTACTATGTATGCACATTATGCTGTAATTAGCTACTCGGTCCGTGGAGTGGGTTGAGCATCAGGGTTACAGTGGGATCAGAGTGATCGCTGCGATAAAGCAGTTTGATTTGTCATTTCTTGTGATCTTTTCAGTTTTGCATGTAAACTTGGAGATTATGTGCCTCTTCCAGTGCGCCCGTGGTTGAGGTCATTTTGGGTAACACTGGAAACGGGGTGGATTGGGTAGTTTGTCTAGTCAGGGGACCTCAGGATGTGTTCAGTCCATTTGCTGTAAGTACAGTAGCAATGAATGAAGTTTGAGACCCATGGGCTAGGACCGGGATCTCGCTAATTAGGCACAAGGAAACCAATCGATGAATGAGACACGGATTCCTCACCTATAATGAAGCAGGGATAAACTCAGAAGTTAATCTGTGTGTCCAGAGGACTAATCTTGAGAAACAGTACAAGAATATTAGGACACTGCTTTCAGAGTGACTTTGGCTGGAGCAAGTTCACTATTACCATGACAGATATTTAGACACTGTGCTGTCAAGGACATGGCCAATTACATCCACAGAAGCTGCCCTAGAACTGCCAAGGATTTGGACAGCCACGTGCTCTTCAGCAATGCCGTGAAAGGGTTACTACTGGGGATGGAGACTTGCTTTCCAATAAAGGGATAGTAATGTTTGCAGTGAAGTAGCTCACTAGATATTCTAGAACTGGAGAGGGTACAGTGGAGAGCAACAAAATTAATTAAGGGAATGGAGGACTTGACGTATGAGGAACGACTAGACAAACTTGGTTTATTTATTCTAGAGAAAAGACGACTAAGAGGAGACCTTATCACATTGTACAAGTATATGAGAGGTCAATACAAGGATCTCTGCGGTGAGCTATTTATTCCAAGGCCTGATCAGGGGACCAGGGGACACCCCTTGAGATTAGAGGAAAGGAGGTTTAGACTTCAGCAGAGGAAGGGATTTTTTTACAGTAAGGTCTGTTAAATTGTGGAATTCATTGCCCAAGGAGGTGGTTATGGCAGATACAATGGACACATTTAAGAGAAGATCAGATACATTTCTTTCCATAGGGAACATACAGAGTTATACTGTTTATTAGTAGGCAGATCAGGAAGGTCTGATAAATACTAACTTATTTGGTAGCAGGAAAGCTATAAAATTACTGGGGTATGAGGAGAAGGTTGAACTTGATGGACTTGTGTCTTTATTCAACCTAATTTACTATGGTACATAGTCTTCTTTATTGTAAATGTAACACACTGCTCAATATTTATCAACTTACTTTTATGAAGTTATCAAGATATTAAATGTAGAAAGATCCCCCTCCCACCCCTTCTGAACGCCTCCCATTAGATCTGAAATCCAGTTGTGGGACCAGACAGATGCAGCGAGAAACAAACTTCAGTGAGTAAGTTTAAGGGAAACCGTGTCCCCTTGAAAGGAGGGGGCAGGATTTTCCTTTGCTTACTGAAGATTGTCCCTCGCTGCAGCCATCCAGACCAGACAGAGGGCAGAGTGACGAGGCCAGAAGGGGCAGGAGGCGGATCTTTCTACAGTTTATATCTTGAGAACTACATAAAGTAAGTTGCTGAATATTGAGCAGTGTGTTAGATTTACAATAAAGAAGATTCGGCGAGCCAATTAATTGCAAACATTACTATCCCTTTAAAGTGTTAGTAATGTCTAAAACAAACTTTTTTGCATTTAGAAGAGCTTAAAAAGCTGATCTAAATGCAAAAAAACGTCTCTCTCAAACCGCTATGGTTTAAGAGATAAGGGCGTTTGAAGTTTGATTTCTCCTACTGACAGCTGTAAAGCTGTCAGCAGGAGATCCGCGTCTGTCGACACGGAGGCGCTTGAGAAACACCCGTATCTCTTAAACAATAGCGGTTTGAGAGTTATGTTTAATTGGCAAGCTATTGCTATCACAATCTATGGGGAATTGCAGCTAGTGGCTCATCCCCCCCCCACAAAATGCAACAACAGTCTGGACCACAGGTAGGACTGCTGCCAACAGTTCAATAAAAAGTCAGAGCTGAAATAATGTTTGAATTAAGCATCTCCCATCAGTACAATAACTCTTAACTCCACGTGAGAATCCCTATATTTTTCTGGAAAATGAGGACTACTCCATTAACACTTTGAGCTAACGGAGTAGTCCTTTCCGTGTTAAGTGGACGAGCCTTTTCTTTTACAGCCTAAATCTAGTCACACGTTTAAAAACAATTTTAGATATTCTTCCGAAAACAGCTCTAGGAAATTAAACGTTGTACTTACCCTTTGATGTGACACATCATTATCATTTTTATCTGTGGCACTGCCCGTCATTTCTGTGGACAACGCTCTCTCTCCTGGCGCAGACACAGATTTGTAGATACCTTTGGATTCAGGGCTCATGCCTCCATCACTCGGCTGCAAGTAAATAACATCCCCAGCATTTTCCAGGCTGAAGGAGTTTTCTGGGGTCCCTGCAGACAAATTAGCAGGAGCGTATTCCTGATACAACAGATTACGTAGTTTTTCATCTAAGCTCTTAATAGTGTCATCGGCAAATTCTACTCTTGGCGGACCTTCACTATCAGATTCAGTGTTTGGCTGTTGAAGAGTGGCGTTAACAAGAGGTAAACCTAAAGAGGGAGTCTGAATTTGACCAGGAGGCCGAGGTGCTTGGGATGCTTCGAGATCTGATAGAGATTGAACTTCCAGAGGTTTCAGAGAAGCAGGAAGACAGCCATTTGACTTTATCTGGTGTACAATGGGTGAACCAGTGTCTGAATCATGCAACACGTTGGGCTCTAAGTGAAGATCTACACATTTTTCCTGAAAATTAAGTTGTCTCTCTCGGTCTGTCATTTCACGTGGGGATTGCACGCTTTCATTTGTGCTTAAAGTACTCAAAGCTGAATTGGCGGAAGGAGTACATGCTTTCTGCTCCTCTTGTAACACATGTGAGGCTGACCGTGCAGGAGTCGGAGATGAAGGTCCTTTTTGTGAAGGATCTTCATGTAGAACAGAGTAGGCTTCCGTTTCCATGACTGGCTGTAAAACAGCAGATGGTCCAACAGAAACAAGTTCTCCTTGGTGGAAGGACAGAGATTCCGGAAGAGTTGAAACAGACAGTTCTGTCTGCATTTGCAGGTCAGAGGAAGATATTGTAGAGGAGGACTGGGTGATTGAGGCTGGGACTCCAGTGGAGCTGTCACCAATATCTGTCAAGACCGTCTGACCCACAGAAAGATCAGATTTGGTCATCGGCAGACTAATTTCACAATCCTTTTCCTCTGTAAGGGATTAGCAAAGTTAATATAAAAAAAAAACAAAAAAAAAACAAAAAACGAACAATATGTTCAAGTCTTATTACAGTAATAGAATAGGAAATATAATGATCATTCATAATTAAAGCAGAACTTTCACCCGCTATAAAGTCGCCCTGCAATAATTAAGCAGGTAGTGACTAGCTTTATAATAGACTAGTTGAACAGCCCGTTACACCTTCAGAGCGCCCAGCTCTGTATCAGCCGCGGCGCGGGCAGTCTCTACTGTGCATGACTGCCGCTCGCGCAGCAGTGTCTACTGCGCATGTCGTGTGTTACACACAAATTAGCTAATTATTATATAGGATATGTTATCTCTGAAATGTAGGTCATTCAAAAGAAATCCTTTATTGTAGGAGACTGACGGGCAGGTTAGTGCAGTCCGCGCGCCTGCACAGTCAGTCCCTTCCTGTTACCATGTGGCACACTGCAGTGCTTCTTACAGAGACCGGGACTGACAGCGCAGGCGCACAGACAAGATGTCTACACGGATACCTGGCTTCCAGTCTTCTACAATACAATTCTTTATAATCAGCTACATTTCAGAGGTAACATATCCTATATTATAATTCGCTAATGTAGGTTTGTCAGAAGCTGTCATGCACAGTACAGAATGCCCGTGCCGCAGCTGATAATGGAGCGGGGCTCCCCGAATTCAGACCGTCGGTGCGCAGAGAGGACTACGGTCTGAATTTGAAGCGCCCCGCTCTGTTATAAGCTGCACCACGGGCATTCTGTATTATACATGACTGCAGCCGTTACTGGGTGGCACTGTGGCCCGAGTACACGGGATCTTCAACTAGTATATAATATAAAGGTAGTCACTACCTGCTTAATGATTGCAGGGCGACTTTATAGCGGGTGAAAGTTCTGCTTTAAGTGGAACATCTAGGAATGAAAGGCTATATATACGTTATACATCAAAACCATGGATTCAAAATGAAACTTCATAGTAAACATATTACTGCTTATATGTACAACTTTGCCCTCACATTGCCCCCCTTCGGCTCCAACTTGCCCCCACCATCTCCATGTTGCCCTCACATTGCCTCCCACCCATTGTCCGTTTCCTACCTCCCTGGCAGGAGATCTGTCGTCTGTGCCTCCTTTGGCTCAGTCCTGTAGCTGCTGGAGCTCCCGCGAGGTCTCCTATTCAGGAATGCAGAGCGCTGGGTGATGATGTCATCTCCCAGCGCTCTACATTCCTAAAGAGCCGACGAGGAAGCTCAACACCTACAGGACTGTGCCAAAGGGGGCACAAACCTGTCCTGACAGGGAGGTAGGAAACAGACAACGGGGGGGGGGAATGTTAGGGCAACATGGAGCAGGCGCCGGGTGGGGGGATTATTGTTCTGCCACTGCGCAGCCAGCAAGGCTAATTTAAAATAAATAGATAAAAAAAGTGATCCCAATGACAGGCGCCCCTCTGTGGGGTGCGCCTGTAGGCAGATGCCTACTCTGCCTTATTGTAAATCCGGCCCTGGCATCGTGGTTATCAAGGTTTGCCACTTGATCTGTGCCCTACTGAGCACAACTCAAGTGACAGTTCCCTGCCCCTAAATTGCCTTAGTACATCGGGGTGGGGCAGGTGTTACACTGCCACCTACTGTACTGTCTACATTGTAGGAATTGTTAACCCTTACTACCGCTGGATTCAAACATTGGTAGCGTATACCTCTGGATACCTATATTCATATACAGTTTATATATATATAGATATATATATACACACACACACACACACACACACATTATAATATATATACATACATACATACATACATACATACATACATACAGGGGTCAAAATTTCCACTCTCCACTAGCCAATGGCGAGTGAAAATTTAGCCCTGGCGAGTAGAAATTCAGCCCTGGTTGGAATGTTATGACTTGCAGTGGTGAGTAACTTTTCAGATCTGGCTAGTAGCAAAGGACTTCAAATTTTAAGCCCTGTATACATTATATATATATATATATATATATATATATATATATATATATATATATATATATATATAATATCTTAGTTTAGAACTGTTGCTTGATATATATTACTGAGTCAAAGTTGCATATCTCTACTTCCCAATTCACATATTACTATTGTTTTATATATCAATTTTATTTAGCTATAAATAAAATGACATTGTTTCATGAATGATTCTTTTTATCAGTTCTGCTCACTGTACAAAAGTGTGTCATATCTAGTTTGTGTTCAAAATCTCAAATTTATTTATTTATATTGTTTACTTATCTTATGTTAGAGATAAACAGTGCCGGTCTTCTGTTATCACTGTGATTATATTATATTATATATAAAGTTTTATTCATATTATTTTTCCACCCCATTCTAAGCATTACGATTCCTATTGCATTCTATAGGATATTATTTAGTAGTAACAGCTGGACCACTGTGCGAGTTAACTGTACCAACCATCTCCCAAATCAGTGGTACCTTAGTTTCACTTAACGGGAAATGTTTTTTTAACCCCAGCAGGTTAAATAACCACAACCAATAGCACCCCCCCCCCCGCCAAAAAAAAAACCAAATCCAAAACCCATCACCACACTAAAAGTAAAAAAAAAAATGTGAAGATTTAAAGGACCAGTAAACTTTTTTTTTTTTTTTTATGAATCCTATATGTTATTGAGCTTTTCCTGCTCAGTAAAGCAAGGTTACTACCACCACTGTCAGTTGTCTATTCAAATAGTTTTAACAGTTCAAATGATCAGGATGTGAATTACAGCATGATTACTTCCTGAACATTCTGACAGCATGACTCTGAGAATTTCTATCATAGTCTATGGAGAGTCATTTGTCAGTGGCTTGCCTCAAATTAGAAGGTAACAATACCTCATTGGAATCTGACCACTAGAGGGCACTGAATGTAAAAAAAACAAGCCCTTACACTGCATTAACTCTGAAAAATAGGCATGTCTCAGCAGTTAGAATACCCTAGTTTTCCCTCAACAGGAAAAGCTCTACAACATTTTTCATAACAAATGTTTACTGCTCCTTTAAGTAAATCCACAAACTTCATGCAACAAGAATACCTTTGCCGTCATTCTGCCCTGGGGTGCTCAAGGCATTGGATGGTATTTTGGGAAGCTCTGCTCTGGTGTTCTCTGCAACTGGACAGATAATGAACCATCTTTTTCCGGTGTGCAAGACTAGAAGGGCGGAAATGCATCAATGTAAGATTCTGTACACAAGCACCAAAATAACAGAGCACAACTGCAATTCTGTTACAAGGGAATTGCAGCATGGGGACAATAAAATAATATTCATTTAAAATTGAGCTTTTATCCCTTTGCACACCCCCTCTGGCACTCAAAGGGTTAAAGTAGAAAGTAAAACTGCCTATGCGATGTGCTTGCCATTTTTAATAGCTTGAGAAGTTAAAGTAGAACTGTTACTTTGTAAGTAATGAATTTGAATGCTTAAAAAACGATGTATAATTAGGCATACCTCCCAACATTCAAAATGGCCAAAGAGGGACACTTATTTTTAGGGGGGGTTGCTGGGGGCATGGCATAATGATGGGGGCAATACTGAGAATTTTGGATGTGTCCGATAACAGATTGACAAAGTTGATCAACAGTTAGAATTCATCCAGCGCCCCCTGCTGTCAGATAGACAGATGTTGCAGCACTGATGTTGAATTTAATTTCTGTGTTCCTTCTGGGTTTTTTTTAATAGTCACGTCTGCTGGTTGTTTCCAATTGCGTTAACATTCACGCTTTCAGGCATCCCACCATTTTAGCTATTTTAGTTCCCCGGGTGTGCGTGTGTGTGCAAATCAAACGTTATACCTCTGGCACTCAAAGGGCTGAGATATAAGGCGGCCTAGATGCACTAAATGTCGAAGAGGGCTGCGAATGTCGATGTCCTGTCGGAGTAGTGTCGTAGGCACATCCTCAGTATTCACAAAGTGTCTATAACATCACTTCACCACAACTCCGACAAAAATATACCCACATCGACATCAATCCGACATGCCTTCACCATGTCTACGAATTCGTATTCTTCGAATAGACAATTGATAATTTCCATATGGAAATGAAGCATAATCAGATGCATTCATATGCAAGGGGGTGTCTTGATATTATAACGTGACGCTTCGACTCGTTCAGGAAACTCTGATACCAGTCTCTGCTGTCAGAGTTCACAGTCTACACTTCCCCTGCCTCAGGCTGTCGTAGCTTGGATATCCCTGTACATTCCTATGGAGTAACAGCAGGGAGCGTTACTACATTCTGAACAGCATTCTCTGTATTTCCCTACCCAGCCAGTAGGGGAACACAGAGAAGGCTTTCAGCACCATGGACAGCATTGAATGCCATAGGGATGTGCATTGCTCACCCTTCTGGCATTCAAAGGGTTAAGAGCCAGCTGCAGTTTGTCCACTTTAGGTAGACAAAGCATTAGGTATCTTATGTGTTTTTGAATGTGAACTGTAGGGCTTGCTAAGAATAAAAGCAAATAATTTCTCTAATATTGTGGGCTCGATTCTATTACCAGTGCTAAAAGTTTTTGTGTTATCCTATTACCCGACTTGTGAAAACAAAATCAGCGGTAATTATACTTACCGCCAGTCAAAAAAAAGCCCATAGGAAACAACTGAAAACAGTGTGCAATTGGTATCCTATTACCCACGCTCAGTATTAGCACCTGTTTTGTGGTTACATTTAAGTCGGAAATTCTGCCCCTCAGAGGTTGAGGTGTAGAAACACAGAGGTTGAGGTGAGCAGTGCACATCCCTATGGCATTCAATGCTGTCCATGGTGCTGAAAGACTTCTGTGTGTTCCCCTACTGGCTGGGTAGGGAAGCACTGAGAATGCTGATCAGACTGTCGTAGTGATGGTGATGTGTGAGGGGAGGAGATCCCTTCCACACCGACAGCACTTTGAAAATCCTGTATGCTAATAAGGACCTTCTCCAACCCTCCCCTTCCACCTGACAATTTTTGTGAATATGTTGATGTGTGTGCAGATCGAGTTGTCGGAGTGATTCAAACATATTGACAATATCATACCGACACCACATCGACCCTTAGTGCATCTAGGCCCAGATCCCCTTTGACTGAAACATGCGCAATCACTAATAGTACATTCATTTATGGCTTTTCAACCTTTTCATTGCTAGAGGTGTACATAACACATTGTTTCAAAATGATTGCATACTCGTCTGGCATTCAAAGTGTTAAACAGCATACTGCCCAGAGGGCATCATCCCGGGGATGAGAGCGCAGCGTTCTGACACTTACCGTTCTGCTGATAAACTGGAGGAGGTTTCACCTGGTGCTCTTGACTCTCCTTTGAAAAGAGGGAAACAGATAATTAAGAAATCTCAATCTGTGTTGGTCAGATGAGACCTATTATATAGTATCATTACAAGCAGGGATCCTAAATTTGCAAAACATAAAAGTAAATAGTTATAACTTTTGAAGCAGCACCTTAAACTAGCAGTAAACTTTTTTTTTTTTTATGAAAAAATATATTTTGTAGGGATTTTCCTACTGAGTAAAATAAGGGTACTCCCACTGCTGAGAGATTTATATTTCCAGAGTTATTACGGTTTAAACCCATGTTTTTTACATTAGCAGTGCCCTCTAGTGGTCAAATTCTAATTAGTTTTTCTGTTAGATTCTAATGGAGAGGAAAGTTAGAAAAGTCAGAGACATACAGTTCTCCATAGAATGTGAGAGAAACTGCTGAGTCACTTCCTGCCAGTTAGAACTATCAGGAAGTAAACACAGTAAATTCACTTCCTGTCAGACCTATCAGGAAGTACACAGTAAATTCACTTCCTGTCAGTTAGAACTATGAGGAAGTAAACACAGTAAATTCACTTCCTGTCAGTTAGAACTATGAGGAAGTAAACACAGTAAATTCACTTCCTGATTATTTAAACGGATCTAATTTTTGAATAAAACATCTGACAGCGGTGGGAGTGACCTTGTTTTATTCAGCAGGAAATGCTCTATAAAATATGTATTTTCATAAATAAGAGTTTACTGTTTTTTTTAAAGCAGAACTATCACTCAAATTAAAGTGCTTCACAAATCAATATCCACGCAGTGTTACGTTTATCAATACTAGTATTATACAGCATAAGTCCAGCGTTCTTGAGAAATCCAACTTGTTCCGAGACACACAGGCAGGCATCAGCGCAGACATCTTGCCTTAGAGACATCTGTGCGCTTGCACTGTCCGTCCCAGTCTCCTCTAGGATTGATGAGTGGGAGTTGCATTGTACATTAAAGGAGCAGTAAACTTTTTTATGAAAACACATTTTACAGAGCATTTCCTGCTGAATAAAACAAGGTCACTCCCATCGCTGTCAGAGGTTTTATTCAACATTTATAGCAGTTTAAATAACCAGGAAGTGAATTTACTGTGTTTACTTCCTGATAGTTCTAACTGACAGGAAGTGACGCAGCAGTTTCTATCACATTCTATGGAGAACTGCATGTCTCTGACTTTCCTCTCCATTAGAATGTAACAGGAAATCTAATTAGAATTTGACCACTAGAGGGCGCTGCTAATGTAAAAAAACATGGGTTTAAACTGTAATAACTCTGGAAATATAAATCTCTCAGCAGTGGGAGTACCCTTATGTTACTCAATAGGAAAATCCCTACAATAAATATTTTTTTCATAAAAAAAGTTTACTGCTCCTTTAAGGTACAGGAAGTGACTGATAGCGCAGGTGCCACTACAGCAAGATGTCTGCCTGTGCGTCTCGGAACAAGTTGGATTTCTCCAGGATATTACTAGTACTGATAAGCATATCGCTATGTGCATGTTGATTTGGGGGGCACTTTATTTTGAGTGAAAGTTCCATTTTAATTATGAAAAACATATAGAAAGCAAAACAAAAGGAAAGCGCTCCAAATCTCTTAAAATAAAATATATTTATTAAGTAAACTAAAAATGGAAATAAACCAGAATGAATAAGACACTGATCAGTGCAGTACAATGTTGTAACACTATATGGAGACTGAGAAATATCTCTAAAATATAGCAAGTATAATATGGTACCATATTACCATGTCTGTCTTGACTGACATTGTCCATCACCCATGGTAGGATGAAGATATAGATCACACAGATTGGAGATACCGGGACTGGACGTGAGCATGATGAATATTTGTATATATTTTTTCAATGATATCACTTTTTTATATATATTTATGGTACCATGTTATACCTATATTTTAGAGATATTTCTCAGTCTCCATATAGTATAGAACATTGTACTGCACTGATCAGTGTCTTATTCATTCTGGTTTATTTCCTTTTTTAGCTTATTTAATAAATATATCTTATTTTAAGAGGTTTGGAGCACTTGTTTTATTTTTTGTGATCTGCCCACTATCAGATCAAGAGAATATTAGAGAATCTAATCTCTTTACACCATATTTTTCATATTTGTAGTCCACTTGTTCTGTACTGGTGCCAGTTCCATATGTGCCAACTAAAAGAAGTAGCAGTCGTTTACACAACAGGTGTGTCTATATAATAACGGTGTGTAACAGAAGCACTTACCTAGACAGGTGTCCATTATATGGCAATCAAGTATAGCTACAGTAAATGTGCAAGAGTTTTAGGCAGGTATAAAAAAAATGCTGTAAAGTAAGAATGCTTTCAAAAATAGACATGTTAATAAGGTATTTATCAATTAAAAGGATAGTAATGTTTCACAAAAACAGCAGCTCCAATTAATCTTCATAGTATTTGAGCCATGGAGAGTGTTATTTCAATACTGTGAGAGTTGTAGTACAAGAGTAATTGAATGATAAAGTATCCTCCTCCCTCCCCTTTTATATAGTGTAACACTATTCACCTCAAATGTGGAATCCAGTCCATAGACCAGACAGCTCACATCAAGGGACAATTTCCTGACTGAGAACAATGAAAGCCCAGGTTTTTCCCTCATGTTAACTGAAGATTGTCCCTCTCTGCAATCCACTTGGACACCACCCTGCTGCTCTGAGCTAAGCAGTGTTACATCAGTAAAAGGTGAGGGAGGGGGATACTTTATCATTTAATTACTCTTGAATTACAACTTGGACAATATTGAAATAACACGCTCCATGGCCAAATACAATGAAGATTAATTTGAGCTGCTTTTATTATGAAACATTACTATCCCTTTAACCAAATGCATGGTAAGTTAACAGAAGAAAAATCTAAATCAAATCAATATCTGGTGTGACCACCCTTCAAAATGGCATTAATTCTTCTAGGCACACTTGCACAAAGTCAGGGATTTTGTAGGCAGTCAGGTGTATGATTAAACAATTATACCAAATAGGTACCACTGATCATCAATTTAATATGTAGGTTGAAACACAGTAATTGACAAACAAAAACAGCTGTGTAGGAGGAATAAAACTGGGTGAGGAATAGCCAAACTCCACTAACAAGGTGATGTTCCTGAAATCATACACCATGGCAAGACTGAGCACAACAACAAGACACAACATAGTTATACCTCATCAGCAAGGTCTCTCCCAGGCAGATAGGGGTTTCCAGATGTGCTGTCAAAGCTCTTTTGAAGAAGCACAAAGAAACAGGCAATGGTGCGGACCGTAGTCGCAGTGGTCAGCCAAGGAAACTTAGTGAACATATGCTTACTTCCCTTTGCAATTGGAAGACGTCCAGCAGTGCCATCAATTCAGAATTGGCAGAAGACATTGGCAGAAGACAGTAGCACCCTGGTACACCCATCTACTTTCCGGAGAAGTCTGGTCAGAAGGGGTCTTCAAGGAAGACTTGCGGCCAAAATGCAGACATGGAAACAAGGCCAAGTGACTCAACTAAGCACAAAATTACAGAAATTGGGGTGCAGAAAAAATGGACTGGACTGATGAGTCAACATTTGAAATATGTGGCTGTAGCAGTGAAGCATGGTGGAGGTACAGGCAGATACTTATCAGTCATGCAATGCCATCAAGAAGGCATCTGATTGGCCCCAAATGTATTCTGCAGCATGACAATGACCCCAAACATACAGCCAAAGTCATTAAGAACCATCTTCAGCGTAAAGAAGAACAAGGAGTCCTGGAAGTGATTGTATGCCCCCCCCCAGAGCCCTGATCTCATCATTATTGAGTGTCTGGGATTATATGAAGAGAGAGAAGCAACTGAGGCTGCTTAAATACGCAGACGAACTGTGGTTAGTTCTCCAAGATGCTCGGAACAACCTACCTGCCGAGTTCCTTAAACTGTGTACAAGTATACCTAGAAGAATTGATGCTATTTGGAAGGCAAAGGGTGGTCACACCAAATATTGATTTGATTTAGATTTTTTCTCCTGTTCACTCACTATGCAGTTTGTTAATTGATACATTTAAACTACTAGCATGTCTATTTTGGAAAGCATTCTTACTTTACAGCATTTTGCACACTTGCCTAAACCTTTTGCACAGTACTGTATATAATTACTGTGTGTAACAGAAGCACTTACCTAGGTAGGAGTTCATCACACAGCATTCAGGTGTATCTATATAATTACTGTGTGTAACAGAATCACTTACCTAGGTAGGAGTCCATCATACAGTGGTCAGGTGTATCTATATAATTACTGTGTGTAACAGAAGCACTTACCTAGGTAGGAGTCCATCACACAGCAGTCAGGTATATCTGTATAATTACTGTGTGTAACAGAATCACTTACCTAGGTAGGAGTCCATCACACAGCAGTCATGTGTATCTATATAATTACTGTGTGTAACAGAAGCACTTACCTAGGTAGGAGTCCATCACGCAGCAGTCATGTATCTCTATATAATTACTGTGTGTAACAGAAGCACTTACCTAGGTAGGAGTCCATCATACAGCAGTCAGGTGTATCTGTAGAATTACTGTGTGTAACAGAAGCACTTACCTAGGTAGGAGACCATAGGAATTAAGATGCTAAGAAGCAGACATGTGCTGCTAATCAAACACCCTTGATTAACTGATCTTCAGCAGGTGTGACTTAGCATCTTAATTCCTATGGAAGCAGTAAAGGTGTACTTAGTATTTCACACATGGCTTCTCCATTTTGGCTTTATTTTTAAATTATATAGATACACCTGACTGCTGTACGATGGACTCCTACCTAGGTAAGTGCTTCTGTTACACACAGTAATTATATAGATACACCTGACTGCCGTATGATGGACTATTACCTAGGTAAGTGCTTCTGTTACACACGGTAATTATATAGATACACCTGACTGCTGTACGACGGACTCCTACCTAGGTAAGTGCTTCAGTTACACACAATAATTGTATAGATATACCCCTGACTGCTGTATGATGGACTCCTACGTAGGTAAGTACTTCAGTTACACACAGTAATTATATAGATACACCTGACTGCTGTACGATGGACTCCTACCTAAGTGCTTCTGTTACACACAGTATTTATATAGATACACCTGACTGCTGTATGATGTACTGCTCCTTCTGTTAAACAAATTAAGCCATGTATTCCAAAAAAAGTATAGTTTCCATTTAAAGGCATAAATAAACAGGATAAATCTGTATATAAACTAGACATTATAGCGATATATAAAAAACAAAATCGTAAATAAACTGGACAGCATAAACCAGGAGCATTGTCTGGTGCAAGGAGTTGGTTATGCTGCATCTTTGTACAGTAGGCACAGGACCAATAAGCAAGAGGAACCTCACTTTACTGAGCCCTGTGCCTGCTCTTGCCAACAGGAGATTCAGAACTGTGTCCTATGTAAGGAAGGGGACGTGTATACTGTACCTCCCTCATGTCTATCCGAAATGAATCTGCTTGCTGTGGACTGGTCCCTTGATCCGAGCTTCTCTCCCCTTCGGTGTCCTCACTCAGCATGTCCTCGGCTTTGTCTATCACATCCTTCATTTGTTCAATAAAAATCTCCTTTTCACTTTGCAGTATAAATTCATTGTCCACCTAAAGGCAAACAGTATTAAAATGGTTTTACAGTATTCCGGTCAAGTGGTTCTAGAACTGGTCATGAATAAGCTTTGTGCATGTGAAATGCGTTGAATGCAGAGATTGAGCCTGTTTGACCTGGTGTTTTAAAGTCTATATTTTGAACGTCTCATGGAATTTTTATGTTTTTAATATGGACAAGTAAAGAAGATGGATTTTAAAATATAGCAAAGTCACGAGAAAAGCAAAACAAATTAAAGAAAAGGGAATACCCTAAACAGAGAATCCAAGAGAACCTGTCCGGGGACTCAAACCAGTGTTTATTCTCTGAGATGGAGGCCTGTGTTCCACATGAAAAAGGAATTAACCATAAGTGCACTAAAATCTTCTCTGTTATCCAACGTGGAACACAGGAACCACAGGGATATACCAAAGATATCTGCCAAGATTCCAGAGAGTAATAACACAGACCATTATCCAGAGCACTATACTGGTACAAACTAGCAAACAAAATAACAGGAAATAAACCAGAAACGTACAGGGTTCTGACTTCCAAAACACCAGACTACATCTATGCAGGGACCACAGCGTGTAAGACTGTCTGGCCAAAATTGGCTCCAGTCAGTCATCACATTCACAAGGAAGTGTCTGACAAAGTGTAAACCACATCAGCAGTGGTCCGATTCTTGAAGACTCAACATGTAATCACCAACCTGGTAGAATGTGCTATGTACCAAATGGGCAAATTGTCACTAATTCATGAAGCAACAGAAGCCTTAGACACAGCCCGGCCCAAACATGGGCCCTCAGGAATAACAAAAGGTGAATCTGGTTTCTGAAAAGGCTGAGCGTAGTACTTCAAGCACCTGACCACATACAGATGAAGGTCCTGCCCCTGTTGATTAGAGGAAGACAGATGGAAGGAAGGAAGAACAATTTCCTGGCTGATGTGAATACAAAAATACCTTTAGGAAAAATAAACCATACCACAGGAGATCATAAAACCACCAGTCTAGAGAAAAAGCCAGGAGGAACACTGTCTTCAGCATAAAAAGATGTAGAGAAACTTAAAAGATAGAGGTTCAAAAGGATGCTTCTGGAACATTGCTATTACCAGGTTCAGATACCAAAAGACAGGGTAGGCATACGCCTCCCCTTGGACTGAGGTTTGCTAATCAGGCAAAAATGGGAAGAAGAAATCTGAACCTTGAAGAAAAACTAAGCCCTTTCTGAACACCATCATGGAGAAAGCTGAAAACTAGCAGAAGCCAAAAAGGCTTTGGGTGCAACTCTCTGTCTACACATCACTTGTAGAAGAGGGGATAAACCCTATAAGGGGCCGGAATCACAGTAGAAATAACCATCAGAAAAAATTTTCTTCAGGATGATGGCCTCAAAAGCCTCAAAGTGGGACCCTTGGGAGGTACAGACCCATAATATCTCCTAAAGAGGGACACCAGGGATGTATGTACTCCCAATATCTCCTAAAGTGGGACCCTTGGGAGGTACAGACCCATAATATCTCCTAAAGAGGGACAGTAGGAATGTATGTACTCCCAATATCTCCTAAAGAGGGACACTTGGGAGGTACACACCCCTAATATCTCCTAAAGTGGGACCCTTCGGAGGTACAGACCCCTAATATTTCCTAAAGAGGGACAGTAGGGATGTATGTACTCCCAATATCTGCTAAAGAGGGACACTTGGGAGGTACACGCCCCTAATATCTCCTAAAGTGGGACCCTTCGGAGGTACAGACCCCTAATATTTCCTAAAAAGGGACAGTAGGGATGTATGTACTCCCAATATCTGAGAGGGACACTTGGGAGGTACACGCCACTAATATCTCCTAAAGAGGGACAGTAGGGATGTATGTACTTCCAATATCTGCTAAAGAGGGACACTTGGGAGGTATGCTTTTTTGAAGTGCCCTGAATTCCTGAAGGACTAGACTTTACCCCATGGTTCCTGTGTTCCACTTTGGATGAAAGAAAAATCATATTGTTTTATTAAGGGAGGGGTAGGTAACCTTTCGCAGTTCGGCCATTGTCCCCAGCCAACAGTTAGAGTGCACAATGTTACCTGCCCCCTCCAGGGCATCATTCCCAGCGCACACGCAGTCACACATGTAATGAGTCTTATCTACCAAGAGGAAAAGTGTAATCCTGGAGCAAAACAAGTGCATCTTAGGAGAGAAAAAAAAACTGCCAAATTCCCATTGGTTTAAACGGGGTTTTAACCCCTTCAATACTTAAAGCCTCCAACACGTTGCTTTAAAGTACATTAACCTCATTGTCCTAATTAAGAGAAATTAACCAAGTCAAAAGGAGTCTGATCAAAGGGTCACTGTCACTTAATTGTTTTTTTTTTTTTTTTAAAGCTTTCCAAATCACAAAACACCTCTGTTTTGGCAATCTTTATGTACAAAATGTGCTTGACTTGTTTAAATCTCTAAAATATGCTAATTAACCTCTTAAGGACCAGAGAGGTGTACAACACATTGCTTCTCAATATGTTGCAGACTTCTCTTGCCTTAAGAGGTTACGGCATACCGTGCGTGCACTTCCTGTCTTCTCCCTACATTACCTCCCCCACTCAATGACACTTCTCAACAATACATTACCTACCTCCACTAGTACTGACTTCCTGTCTTATCCCTACATTACCTCCCCACTCACTAACACTTCTCAGCAATGCATTACCCACCTCCCCTAGTACTGACTTCCTGTGTTATCCCTACATTACCTCCCTCACTGACACTACTCAGCAATGCATTACCCACCTCCCCTAGCACTGACTTCCTGTCTTATCCCTACATTACCTCCCCACTCACTGACACTGCTCAACAATGCATTACCCACCTCCCCTAGCACTGACTTCCTGTCTGATCCCTACGTTACCTCCCTCACTGACACTGCTCAGTAATGCATTACCCACCTCCCCTAGCACTGACTTCCTGTCTTATCCCTACATTACCTCCCCACTCACTGACACTGCTCAGCAATGCATTACCCACCTCCTCTAGCACTGACTTCCTGTCTTATCCCTACATTAACTCCTCCACTCACTGACACTGCTCAGCAATGCATTACCCACCTCCCCTAACACTGACTTCCTGTCTTATCCCTACATTACCTCCCCACTCACTGACACTGCTCAGCAATGCATTACCCACTTCCCCTAGCACTGACTTCCTGTCTTATCCCTACATTACCTCCCCACTCACTAACACTGCTCAGCAATGCATTACCCACCTCCCCTAGCACTGACTTCCTGTCTTATCCCTACATTACCTCCCCACTCACTAACACTGCTCAGCAATGCATTACCCACCTCCCCTAGCACTGACTTCCTGTCTTATCCCTACATTACCTCCCCACTCACTAACACTGCTCAGCAATGCATTACCCATCTCCCCTAACATTGACTTCATGTCTTATCCCTACATTACCTCCCCCACTCACTGACACTACTCAGCAATGCATTACCCACCTCCCCTAGCACTGACTTCCTGTCTTATCCCTACATTACCTCCCCCACTCACTGACACTGCTCAACAATGCATTACCCACCTCCCCTAGCACTGACTTCCTGTCTTATCCCTACATTACCTCCCTACTCACTGGCACTGCTCAGCAATGCATTACCCACCTCCCCTAGCACTGACTTCCTGTCTTATCCCTACATTACCTCCCCCCACTCACTGACACTGCTCAGTAGTGCATTACCCACCTCCCCTAGCACTGACTTCCTGTCTTATCCCTACATTACCTCCCCACTCACTGACACTGCTCAGTAATGCATTACATACCTCCCCTAGCACTGACTTCTTGTCTTATCCCTACATTACCTCCCCACTCACTGACGCTGCTCAGCAATGCATTGCCCATGTCCCCTAGCACTGACTTCCTGTCTTATCCCTACATTACCTCCCCACTCACTGACACTGCTCAACAATGCATTACCCACCTCCACTAGCACTGACTTCCTGTCTTATCCCTACATTACCTCCCCCCACTCACTGACGCTGCTCAGCAATGCATTGCCCATGTCCCCTAGCACTAAAGAGTTAAGTGTCAGTGAGTGGGGGATGCAATGAAGGGCTAAGATTGGAGATGCCTGCACAGCCAGCCTTAATTAGCATCATCTATATAAATAACTGAAAAACTAGTTTTATAAAATAACAAAATACAACAGATGACTTTGAAAGATTTTTCAACATCACCAGTGGGTTTTAGGCGAGGGTCCCTTCAGCTACAATAATGTGGGACTCACATAAGGGATTTTATTTAATGCAACGAACATGAATGCCTGAAAAACAGATCAAATTAAAGATTTGACTCTTTATCCCCAAAAGTGCATATCATTCTTATAAAAATACCAAGAAATAATCTCTCATACTGGACGGGAAAATTCCCATAGTGTAGAAATGTAATCTTAATATATTCAAGATGTTCCAGCCTCCAGCAAGATATTCTCTTCCCTGTACTCATTAACCTTATGAGGAGATCAACGTGGGCTGTAGTACTGCGCCAACAATAACTTATCAAATGCTTCTAATATTATATTCCATATACGTATGCAGTACCTCTATATAGCTATACACATACATAGTATATCTAGAGATCTCTAATACAGACATGGCATCTCTTTATAAATTGCAGTGTTTGGGTCTGGATGTACAAACAACTGGATGAACAAGTCAGTGACACGAGACAGAGGGTGGTAGTCAATAGAGAATATTCAGACGAAGGTTGTGTTACTAGTGGGGTAAACTCAGGGATCTGTACTGGGGCCCATTTTATTAGATATATTGCAAAAGGTCTTCAAGGTAATGTATGCCTTTTTGCAGAGGATAGAAAAACTTGCAACAAGGTAGACATTCCTGGGGGAATAAGCCAAAGGACAAATTATTTTGGATGGATGAGACTGTGGCACCTGCAGTTTAATTTTAATAAATGTAAAATAATGCACTTGGGACAAAAATCCTAAGGCAGAATATAGTATTAAGGATACTGTGCTGTCAGAGACAAGAAAAGGAGTAGAAATGATAGGACAACCAGCCAGTCTAAAACTAGAGGGACAGAGGTTTAGATGCAATGTAAGAAAGTTTTACTTCACTGAGTAGTAGATAAATGGAATGAACTACCAGCAGAAGTGGTAGATGTTAATACAGTGAGGGAATGTAAGCATGGGATAGGCATAAGGCTGTCCTGAACATAAGACGAGACCAAGGACGTAATATGGTTTGCAGTTTTTACAGTGAGAAAAAAGGGCAGACTAGATGGGCCTAACCGTTCCTATTTGCCATCAAATTCTATGTTTAAACATTTCATATAGAACGTCCAGCAATACATTCTGCATTTCACTTTTCCAAAATGTAAATAACTAGGGGAAATGTGCAAAAACAAACAAGACGAAATCTGGGTAACTATATGGCCAAAATCTAAAAATCCCCTTAGATTCAAATGTGGCTTTTAACCCCTTCAAAAGAGATTTCTAACCATTCAGAGGGGTTAAATATTCCATTTGAAAACCAATGGAGATTCTCTGATTTCCCCCCTGTGGTATTGTAGATCTGTCCAGAATTCTTCCATTTCCAATTTGGAATTTGGCCCTTCGTGTCTGAAGATGGCTGGCTAATCCTGGGAAAACCCTATGTATGATACTCGTTGATCTGCATAGTGATCAGATATGTATGAAAAACAGTGCACTGAATCTGCTAAGGGAGGAAAAACACCACACCCACCAGAGGAAAGGTATTTGGGAGCTGCTTCAAGGTAGGTAAGCAATTCCATAAAGCAGTAGGAAGAGATAAGGGAGAATTTTTGTGTATTTACAGATAAATCCTTTTGTCTTAGTCTATTGAGGGATACAAGGACCACGGGATATACAGCGCCTCCTTCCAGGTGACGACAGGTAGCCCAATACAAAAGCCTTCCATTCCCTGCCCTCTATACCACTCCACCCATTAGCTAGATTAATTTACATCTAGCAAAGCAAGGAAAGGTAGACACCAGAATAGAGATGCCAAGTAATGGCAGGACATCTCAACCCACACTCGTTTTGTCAGGGTGGGATGCCCTCTGAATCCCTTATTGAAATAAAGGAAACATTTACTGGCAAGTATAAAAATTCCTTTTCTCTTGTATCTTTGAAAAATGCAGGGACCAAAGCGATGTCCCAAAAAAAGTCTCAAAAATAAAGTAAGAATGAAAACTCGAGACCAGTGGCCTGAAATAATTTGCAGACAAAACTTGCACATTGAGATGACCAAGTCACTGCCTTGCTGAGCTGATCCACAACACTTAGTTCTTCAAAGCCGTAATGTTCTCAGCGAGTGAGTACAATGGACCGTAATCTGGAAAGCAGCTGGACGAGACTTGAGAAAGAAGCACTAACTCCTTGTGGTTGCAAGAATTAGGACACCAGGAGTAGAAAACCAATTCCTGATTGATGTGGGACACAGACCACTTTAGATTTAAACGCAGGAACACTCCTTAAAGGAGCAGTCAATGTTTTATGAAAAAATATACATTATAGGGCTTTTCTGTTGAATAAAATAAGAGACCCCCCCCACTGCTGAGAAGCACATTTATTACACTTAAAACCAGAGGGTTTCTTTACATTAATAGTGTCCTTTAGTGGTCAAATTCCAAAAGTTATTCTGTTGTATTCTATTTGAGATGAAAGTCAGTGATAAAGTTCTCCACAGAATGTGATAGAATCTTCTGAGTCACTTCCTGTCAGTTAGAACTTTCAGGAAGTAAACACTGTAAATTCACTTCCTGTCAGTTAGAACTTTCAGGAAGTAAACGTGCTGTAAATTCACTTCATGGTTATTTGAACTGTTATAGCATTTGAATAAGACAACAGACAGTGCTGGGAGTGACATTGGTTTAAATCAGAAAAGCTTTACAACATAGGTTTTTATTTAAAAACAAAAAATACAACCTTGCCTTGGTGGAATACTAGGTGAGGAGAAGAGCAGGATAGTCCACCTTGCTGCAAATATTGCAGTGAGAAAATGAATATGTCTTATGCTTATGGGGGACAGAAGACTGATGTTGAAAAGGAGAGGAGTAAAGTACTTCCAAGACTAAATTCAAGTCCCAGGGAGTAGTAGGAGACTATTAGAGTAGAAATGGTACCTATATTGGCCAACTGAATATCTTTAGAATGCAAGCTTTCAAGATAACTTTGCTCTTATTCAGGCATGTTTTGAATGAAGGGTGAAACACATGACGACAGGTTAGACATTCATGTAAAGTATTTTTATTTTTAAATTCCATTGGAGGCAAAACTCTTATCACCATTGTCTGTGTAAATTATTCCTTAGTTGCAAGTAGTGGCACCTCGCCAACGGCACAATATTTATTTCCCTTTTGATGTTTGAATAGCTCCAGTAAATTGAATGTTTGGAGAGTTGGTGACCACAGCAAAAAGTGGCCAAGTATATGGAATGTGTGGGTTAACCCTTAGAATGCCAGAGATGTGTGCAAATCATCCTCCCGTATGTATGGAGTTACCCCTTAAGAAACATTTGAATCTCAAGAATCCCAAAATGTTTTGTCCTGAAAAGAACTGATAAAGCAGAAACCAACTTCAAGGGAGCAGACAGTCCTTTTTCAAGGCCAGCTTGCAATAAAGTCAGAGTACAGATAGGTTTGAGGTGAAGGGGATCAACGTCAGCACAGTTTGAATTACAGAGTCACACATTCCTTACACTTCAACATTTTCGGCCTCAAGTTCTATGCCTTTAAAGGGGAGATTATTCAAGCTGGGATGAACGGGATCTTGGGAGAGAAGATCAGCTACTAGAGGAAGATGCAAAGGATCTTCTATTGCTATGTCAAGCAGGTGATGGAACAAAGTTCTTCTTAGAGCGATGAGCAGAGTCTGAACCCTCTATCGTGGTGATCGCCCGGGACATTACATCCAGTGGGGAAGAGAGACACACTAGAGTGTTCCGCCGGGGTTACTCTCAAGGCATCCACTGCCTTTGGGTCGCATACCCTTTCACAAGAGAGACTGGTAGTTGGGAGACCATCAGGTCTCTACGGCTTTCCCCCGTGATTCATTAGTTGAAGGAGGCTGTCTTGTTGCTTCAATTCCCATTCCCTTGGATTAATGGCCTACCCCAAGGATGTAGACAGCGGACAGAGCTGGAATGTGAGCCTCAGACAAGAAAAT
This sequence comes from Rhinophrynus dorsalis, assembly GCA_037306005.1. NCBI lineage: Eukaryota > Metazoa > Chordata > Amphibia > Anura > Rhinophrynidae > Rhinophrynus > Rhinophrynus dorsalis. Next base: position 11,802,344 of record CM074722.1, read on the forward strand.
TCTTTCCACTTCCATCCAAGAAGCCTTACTTTTTAAGCCTCCCTGATGATTGATGTAAGCCACTGCTGTGGCATTGTCAGACTAAATCTGAGTGGGAAGACCGGTCAAGGGCATTGTCCAAGCAGAACACATTGTAGATGGATTGTAGCTCCAGAATGCTGATTGGAAGAGTCTCAGTAGTGGACTAGCTGCCCTGAATTCAGAATGAGAAGAATACCAATTCCCAGGCAAACAGGCTGGCATCAGTTGTCACCACTTTCCAGTTGGCAAAAGAGAAGGGATGGCCCATGGATAGAGCAGTGCTGGTCAGCCACCACTGTAGAGCCTGCTGTGTGGACCTAGTCACCTTGTGATGCAGGTGAACTGGATCTTTGCTCCAAGGAGTGAAGTACATTCGACTGCAATGGAAGAAGATGGAATTTTTCAAAGCCTACGGTCCATCATGGAGAGCATGGTTCCCACCAGACACAGTCTGGCTGTAGGCACTGACTGATCCAAAACATGTCTTACCTTTGCCTGTAGACCTGTCTTCTCACATACTAACAAGAAGATTCCCTGAAGAGTTATGTTGAAGACAAGACCCAGAAAGAATAGGAATAGGGTAGGGACAAAGATGAGATTTGAGCAGACTGGCAATCTATCCATGGTGCTGGAGTCCAAGATGAGTTGCATTTGCTACGTAAGCTGAAGCAGGGAAGGAGCCTTCAGTAAAAGGTCAACCTGCAACGTTACTTCCACTACCAGAGACCAAAGAAAGGTCGCTATGGGACTACTAATTTGTGAAGACTCTTGGGGATGTAGCCAGGCCAAAGGGAATACCCATAAATGGATATGGATAGTCTTGAAATGCAGACTGGTGGAAATGGTAATGGTCTGGCTAAATTAAAATATTCAGGTAAAAATCACTGACGTAATGAAAGGCATTGAACTATGCTGGTACCACGGCTGTCATCACAGATCTAATGCATTCCATCTTTACTTGAGTACACAAATATACTTGTTCAGACCTTTTAGGTCTGGGACAGGACAAAAGCTTTTTGTTAGAATGTCAACGGTCTCCTTAAAACAAACTTGCAAGGTTTGTGTTTAGAGATAGTAGAGTGCTATTTCCAACTGTGGCCTGCAACAATCTTATCCAGCTCTGTTCCAAAGTGAAAGGAACATATAAAGGGTAGCACCAATAAATTCTTGGTAGCTGACTCTGCATTCAAAGTAGTTAACCACATGCCTCCATTGCTTTGCATACCTGTGCAGACGCATAGGCCACCCTAATAACTGTGCCCAGACCAACAATAATGAATTTGTGGAAAAAGCCCAGCTGCTTATCGGTGGCTGCAGACTTTTGGACAGGGATAGAGTTGAGATTCTAGACACAGTTGAGTCCACAGCCAAAGGGACTGACCAGAGAAAATGCTAGAGGAGTGTGAATTTTTAAGAAATGGACAATGCCTTATCTGGACAGCAGCATTCTTCTTGCACAAACATGACCTAATTCTGCATAGGTAGGAAAGAAGACAACCACTTGAAGAGGGATAAAGAGGGCCCACTTGAAACGAGTCAGACATGAACTTCCAATCAATGGTTATATGGATTCAGATTCTGCATCCATAGAAGACCTTCATCCTCAGAAAGTACCCCTGAGCGGAGACAACAGGAGAGTCACATGCATGATAGGGGTTGAAGGGATTCTTAACTGGGGCCCTTTGGAGAATCCATCAGCCACATTCTCAAAACAGTCTGCAAGACATGGGCCATAGAACCTGTGTGGACACTGGCCTATTCAGTTTCTAAGCTAGGGGCATGCTGTAGGCCACTGCTGATTGGTATATGGGAATGTGGGGGTGCACACACCTAACCTTGAGATGAAGAGTCCCTGGAGACTTGAAAACACATACAGAACAATTGGGAGCAGGCGAAATGCCTTTGCCGCTCCCAGTTCTCTCTCCCTCCCTGGTGTCTGACACTGTCAGGACAAAAGTTAACAAAAAAAAACAAAAAAAAAACAAAAACAAAAACAAAAACTAGCAGCAACTTACATGCTGCACCAGGTCTGGCTGAGCACCTCCTTAGCCTTTCAGCTTGCCTCCCTCTTCCCTCACCTGAGGCTTGCACCGTCTGGAGTGCTCCCTTTGATTGCTAAATGCACACCCTTTGCATTCTCTGGCACTCAAAGGCTTACCATGTATGTAGCAATCTCTTCTGGGGCATCGCCGTCCAAGTCAAACTTGAAGGTCACCATTTTGTGATTGTGCGTTTCCAACTGGCACTCCACCATCTTGTCTCCTGTGTTACACACCTACAGAAAATACACAAAAATATATAACAGACCAACTTTAACATCAACACAAGTAACACACCCAGACCAAGGACTCCATGCTTACATTAAGAATGGTCAGTTTTGGCTTATTGGTCTTTTCTTGACGTGACCGAGTACGAGATGACCTCCGGTGATGTTTCTTTGTTGGTTTTCCATCCTGTTTTCCTTGAACACCCTCATTACCATCACTCATTTCTCTGCCAGACGCGGCATCTGAACCTACACAGCTTTGAACAGAGACACATTAAATTCGGTGAGAGATCTGCACCAACATGAAAAATCTGTTTCATAAGAGAATTTAAGGACTCAAATTCTTCTTATTCTAAAGAGACTACTCTTACAGAGATTTCACACATTTTAACTCTTAAGAGGTAAGTAATAACACAGGATTGGAGACTTGCTCTCACTCAAGTGACTCAACTTAGTACATAACACCCAAATAGTAAATTTTCCTCATAACGTTATGAACAAACATTGTTACTCTAAGACGCAATGCAAATTCACGCACTTTTACATGATCCCATCAAATACATTTGGAAAAACGGAGTCCAAAATTTGCTGGAATCCAACACTCCTGATCCTCAGCCCACAGCCATCTGGTTGAAGATCATGGGAGTTGTAATTCAATAAGCTGGAGATGCACACTGTATTTATCCTTCATAATCACAGACTCTGTCTGCAGACACATCTTGTTTACACCCATTTATAGTTTCTTACATTGCAGTGGAAAGGTTTATTAAATGTGCGTATTATTCATATGACAGTTGGTACCGTGTAAGCCGTAGAAATACAGGAGGCAAATAAAATCAGGTTGATACCTTTATTGGCTAACTAAGCAGATTTAGGATGCAAACTTTCAAGACCTCTTCGGTCTCTTATCAGGCATTTTATGTTTAACGTGCCTGAGGAAGAGACCTAAGAGGTCTTCTTGTATCCTAAGTCTGATTAGTTAGCCAATAAAGGTATCAACTTGGTTATTGTATTAAACATAGAAAATTTACAAAAGCAAGTTAAAAAAAACAAACAAACAGATGTTTCTCCAAAGTCCATAGTGTAGACACATTGTACATTAGACAGGTTTGTCTCTTCTGCAGTGTTGCACGCATTGAGACTGCTCACTTACTTATCAAAGCTCTGAGTTGATGGTGGTCTATTTTCCTGTATTATCTGCTCCTAAAAAAAGAAAGGTTTCACAATGTATATAGTGTTCTGTAGTAAAGTTTTAGGTCAGATACAAAGAAAATCCTAATAGCCCCTCAAAAGGCTTTCCTTGCTCCTTTTGCATTAAGAGAACATTTGACCAGGAGCACTAGATGTCAGGTCCATGGAGATGGACATCAGTATCTGAATTCTTTAACTTCTTAAGGATGGCCGAATGCGCATGCAGCCATCACTTAAGGACCACGGACCTTTTTTTTTTGCGCATCAAGTTCAGGGCTCCCCGAAAGGCATGGAGCCCTGAATTCCATGACGGTCCTGGCACGTCATGGGTCCTTAACGCAAATCTACCCATGATGTGCCAGGAGGTCGTTAAGTGGTTAAGGACAAGAGTGGTGTGCAATGCATTGCAGAGAGTTGCACCTCATCTGGACGTTTATGGGTTAAGTAGGTTCATGCACTGCCTGCTTCAGTTTGAAAATATTTCCAGAAAGTGTCATGTCCGCCTCCATGAAGGTAAGATCCAGGACCAGTCAAAGAGGTTACCGCTTGAGCAAGAGACAAGTGCAAAATTCATAGGGGCCGTTAGGATTTTCTAGCCGTAGTAAGATGTATAGGTGGTGTTACTTTCCCTTTAACTAGGTCAAGATGTAGCAATGGGAGAAGATACATACAGAGTAGAATTAAAAACAGAACAGTTTAACCTTTTAAAGAGGATCACCCCAAATAAAGCCCCCCCCAATAATTAGTCATATAGCGATAAGTTTAGAAACAGTAATATTAGCCATAAGTACCGCATTAAGAAATCCTACTTCTTCTGAGACTGATGGGCAGGCATCAGCACAGACATCTTGGCTCAGAGACATCTGGGCACTGCGTAGGTTTGCCAGCTTTTCTTCAAAAAAATACAGACCATGGCATTCCCTCCATAGACTTAACATTGGACAGAAGCCAATTTTCTACCGGCCTGCAGGTAAAATACCGGCTGGGTGGCAACCCTAGCAATGCGCTGTCTGTTCCGTCTCCTCTAGGTGGCATTGCTTCACTACTTAAGGTAACAGGAAGGGACTGACGGCGCACAGATGCCTCTAAAGCAAGAAGCCTGGACCTCAGAAGAAGTAGGATTTCTGAATAACGCTGTACTTATGCTGGATAATACTAGTATTTCTAAGCTTATAGCTATATAAAATTATTGGGGGGGAGGGACTTCAACTGGGGTGAGAGTTGTGCTTTAAAGGAGCAGTAAACTTATTTATGAAAACACATTTTATAGAGCATTTCCTGCTGAATAAAACAAGGTCACTATCATCACTGTCAGATGTTTTATTCAAAATTTATAGTAGTTTAAATAACCAGGAAATGAATTTACTGTGTTTACTTCCTGATAGTTCTGACAGGAAGTGAATTTACTGTGTTTACTTCCTGATAGTTCTAACTGACAGGACGTGAATTTACTGTGTTTACTTCCTGATATAGTTCTGACAGGAAGTGAATTTACTGTGTTTACTTCCTGATAGTTCTGACAGGAAGTGAATTTACTGTGTTTACTTCGTGATAGTTCTGACAGGAAGTGACTCAGCTGTTTCTATCACATTCTATGGAGAACTGCATATCTTTGACTTTCCTCTCCATTAGAATGCAACAGAATAACTAATTAGAATTTGACCACTAGAGGGCACTATTAATGTAAAAAAAACAAAACATGGGTTTAAACTGTAATAACTCTGGAAATATAAATCTCTCTGCAGTGGGAGTACCCTTATTTTACTCAATAGGAAAATCCCTACAATATATATTTTTTTCATAAAAAAATAAGTTTACTGCACCTTTAAGCATTATATTAACCCTTTGAGTGCCAGAGTGGTATGCAACGCATTGCAGAGCAATGCGATGAGTACCCCTCTGACACTCAAATGGTTAAATTGCCCCTGATGAAAATCACATTTATATCAAGTTTTGATTTAAAGCAAAAAAAAACACAAAACAAAAAAAGTAAATATTCCAGATATGGAAGGACAAAAAGTGCCTATATGTTTGATAATTCTGATACGTTATCAATTCATGAATCTCATTTGTAGCCACAAAACTATGGGAGACCTTGTAAGCTAAGGTGTACTGTACACTACCAGTCAATGCTGACATGTTACCTCCTGGCTGGATTCTGCGGCTGTACGGGTGGATGGATAGAGAGTCAGGTTTTGAGGTCCAGGGGGCTGAGAAAGGTCAGCTTGATGGCCGGTAACCTGCAGGGGCACACTCTGATTCCCAAGCAGTGTTGAATCTGGCACAGCGTGTTTGTGTGACAGTTGGGAAAAGTGTTCCTGTCCTTGTTGAAAAGGAGACATTCCTGAAGGGAAATGAATGGGTGGAGACATCGTGGAAGGGGCTGCAGACACTATCGGAACAGGACCGCCAATGTCATCGGAATACAGGCCGAGTCCAGCCTGTTAAACATAGGGAGGGCTTTTAACATTTGTAGGGCTGTAGACAAAAAGCAAGAAGGAGCAATTCCGAAGCAAGTTAACTACAAGAAGAAAAAAAAATCCCTTTGATAAGTCTCTAACCCATTACAAAGCATTCAAAGGCTCACATCCCCCATTTAAAATGGATATTTTTCTCCCCTACGGTGCAATCCAGTTGCTTCAGAACTGGTCCCCTTTATCGCACTCTAAAGCGGAACCTACAACATATCACAGGATCGAGAATATTTTATCTAGTATTAACCCTTTAAGGACCAGAGGGGTGAACCTCCTATTGCAAAGGATTTATTATATCGATCGCTGTGGATCAGGCAGCGGGTGGCAGGGGAGGTGACAGGCGTGGATCAGGCAGGGGGTGGTGAGGCGATGGGCGTGGATTAGGCAGGGGGTGGTGAGGTGATAGGTGTGGATCAGGCAGGGGGTGGCAGGGCCGATGATAGGAGTGGATCAGGCAGGGGGTGGTGAGGCGATGGGCGTGGATCAGGCAGGGGGTGGTGAGGTGATAGCTGTGGATCAGGCAGGGGGTGGTGAGGTGATAGCTGTGGATCAGGCAGGGGGTGGTGAGGTGATAGGCGTGGATCAGGCAGGGGGTGGTGAGGTGATAGCTGTGGATCAGGAAGGGGGTGGTGAGGTGATAGGCGTGGATCAGGCAGGGGGTGGTGAGGTGATAGGCGTGGATCAGGCAGGGGGTGGTGAGGTGATAGGCGTGGATCAGGCAGGGGGTGGTGAGGTGATAGGAGTGGATCAGGCAGGGGGTGGTGAGGTGATAGGCGTGGATCAGGCAGGGGGTGGTGAGGTGATAGGTGTGGATCAGGCAGGGGGTGGTGAGGTGATAGGTGTGGATCAGGCAGGGGGTGGTGAGGTGATAGGTGTGGATCAGGCAAAGGGTGGTACGGGGATAGGTGTCGATCAGGCAGGGGGTGGTACAGTGATAGCTGTGGATCAGGCAGAGGGTGGTCGGTACAGTGATAGGTGTGGATCAGGCAGGGGGTGGTGAGGTGATAGCTGTGGATCAGGCAGGGGGTGTTACAGTGATAGCTGTGGATCAGGCAGGGGGTGTTACAGTGATAGGTGTGGATCAGGCAGGAGGTGGTACAGTGATAGGTGTGGATCAGGCAGGGGGTGGTCGGTACAGTGTTAGGTGTGGATCAGGCAGGGGGTGGTACAGTGATAGCTGTGGATTAGGCAGGAGGTGGTACAGTGATAGCTGTGGATCAGGCAGGGGGTGGTACAGTGATAGCTGTGGATCAGGCAGGGGGTGTTACAGTGATAGCTATGGATCAGGCAGGGGTGGTACAGTGATACCTGTGGATCAGGCAGGGGGTGGTACAGTGATACCTGTGGATCAGGCAGGGGGTGTTACAGTGATAGGTGTGGATCAGGCAGGGGGTGGTACGGGGATAGCTGTGGATCAGGCAGGGGGTGGTCGGTACAGGGTTAGGTGTGGATCAGGCAGGGGGTGGTACGGGGATAGGTGTGGATCAGGCAGGGGGTGGTCGGTACAGTGTTAGGTGTGGATCAGGCAGGGGGTGGTACGGGGATAGGTGTGGATCAGGCAGGGGGTGGTCGGTACAGTGTTAGGTGTGGATCAGGCAGGGGGTGGTACAGTGATAGCTGTGGATCAGGCAGGGGGTGGTACGGGGATAGCTGTGGATCAGGCAGGGGGTGGTCGGTACAGGGTTAGGTGTGGATCAGGCAGGGGGTGTTACAATGATAGCTGTGGATCAGGCAGGGGGTGGTACAGTGTTAGGTGTGGATCAGACAGGGGGTGGTACAGTGATAGCTGTGGATCAGGCAGGGGGTGTTACAATGATAGCTGTGGATTAGGCAGGAGGTGGTACAGTGATAGCTGTGGATCAGGCAGGGGGTGTTACAGTGATAGCTGTGGATCAGGCAGGGAGTGGTACGGGGATAGCTGTGGATCAGGCAGGGGGTGGTCGGTACAGGGTTAGGTGTGGATCAGGCAGGGGGTGGTACGGGGATAGGTGTGGATCAGGCAGGGGGTGGTACGGGGATAGCTGTGGATCAGGCAGGGGGTGTTACAGTGATAGCTGTGGATCAGGCAGGGAGTGGTACGGGGATAGGTGTGGATCAGGCAGGGGGTGGTACGGGGATAGCTGTGGATCAGGCAGGGGGTGGTCGGTACAGGGTTAGGTGTGGATCAGGCAGGGGGTGGTACGGGGATAGGTGTGGATCAGGCAGGGGGTGGTCGGTACAGTGTTAGGTGTGGATCAGGCAGGGGGTGGTACAGTGATAGCTGTGGATTAGGCAGGAGGTGGTACAGTGATAGCTGTGGATTAGGCAGGAGGTGGTACAGTGATAGCTGTGGATCAGGCAGGGGGTGGTACGGGGATAGCTGTGGATCAGGCAGGGGGTGGTACGGGGATAGCTGTGGATCAGGCAGGGGGTGGTCGGTACAGGGTTAGGTGTGGATCAGGCAGGGGGTGGTACGGGGATAGGTGTGGATCAGGCAGGGGGTGGTCGGTACAGTGTTAGGTGTGGATCAGGCAGGGGGTGGTACAGTGATAGCTGTGGATCAGGCAGGGGGTGGTACAGTGATAGCTGTGGATTAGGCAGGAGGTGGTACAGTGATAGCTGTGGATCAGGCAGGGGGTGTTACAGTGATAGGTGTGGATCAGGCAGGGGGTGGTACGGGGATAGGTGTGGATCAGGCAGGGGGTGGTCGGTACAGGGTTAGGTGTGGATCAGGCAGGGGGTGGTACGGGGATAGGTGTGGATCAGGCAGGGGGTGGTCGGTACAGTGTTAGGTGTGGATCAGGCAGGGGGTGGTACAGTGATAGCTGTGGATCAGGCAGGGGGTGGTACAGTGATAGCTGTGGATTAGGCAGGAGGTGGTACAGTGATAGCTGTGGATTAGAAAGGAGGTGGTACAGTGATAGCTGTGGATCAGGCAGGGGGTGTTACAGTGATAGGTGTGGATCAGGCAGGGGGTGGTACGGGGATAGGTGTGGATCAGGCAGGGGGTGGTCGGTACAGGGTTAGGTGTGGATCAGGCAGGGGGTGGTCGGTACAGTGTTAGGTGTGGATCAGGCAGGGGGTGGTACAGTGATAGCTGTGGATCAGGCAGGAGACTAGTAGAACCAATTCCTTTACTGATGAGGTGATAAGATTTTGCTTTCTGAAGGGGGTATGCAGCACAAGAGCAAATTCATTAGGGACATTGGAATTAATAGACATTAGTAAGGTGTGTAGGGTTATTAGATTAGATGTTGTTAGTTTAAACCTTTGAGCACCAGAGGGTTACTGCTAGTAACAGCATCACTAGGTGTCCACATGGACTTTTTATTGCTTTCTATTGGCAGATGAGTGTCCTAGGCTCTCTCTCTCTCTCTCTCTCTCTCTCTCTCCATAGAGTGAGAGCAACAGCTCCAGCCCTCATACCTGGAAACAACTTCTCTTTGGGCTCCCCTGGAGAGGGCTCATGTGCTTTAGGACAGGGGATGTCAATGACGAGATTCACACCATAAAAGGGGCAGGGCTTAATAGGGTGGGAGAAATGGGTGGAACAGGGTGGGAAGGAAGGCAGGGTGGAAGAAGTGGGTCGGAACAGGGTGGGAATGAAGGAAGGGAGGGAGAAGTTGGTGGAAAAGAGTGGGAATGGCTGTCAGAAGAAGTGGGTGGAACAGGGCGGGAGTCATGGGAGAAGTGGGTGGAACAGGGCGGGAGTCATGGGAGAAGAGGGCGGAACATGGCGGGAGTCATGGGAGAAGCAGGCGGAACAGGGCGGGAGTCATGGGAGAAGCAGGCGGAACAGGGCGGGAGTCATGGGAGAAGCAGGCGGAACAGGGTGGGAGTCATGGGAGAAGCGGGCGGAACATGGCGGGAGTCATGGGAGAAGCGGGCGGAACAGGGCAGTAGTCATGGGAGAAGCGGGCGGAACAGGGCAGGAGTCATGGGAGAAGCGGGCGGAACAGGGCGGGAGTCATGGGAGAAGCGGGAGGAACAGGGCGGGAGTCATGGGAGAAGCGGGAGGAACAGGGCGGGAGTCATGGGAGAAGCGGGAGGAACAGGGCGGGAGTCATGGGAGAAGCAGGCGGAACAGGGTGGGAGTCATGGGAGAAGCAGGCGGAACAGGGTGGGAGTCATGGGAGAAGCGGGAGGAACAGGGTGGGAGAAGTGGGCGGACCAGGTTGGGAAGGAGGAAAAGTAGGCGGACCAGGATGGGAGGGAGGAAAAGTAGGCGGACCAGGATGGGAACAGCAGGAGAAGTGGGCAGAACAGAGTGGGAACAAAGTAAGGGAGGGAGAAGTTGGCGGAACAGAGTGGGAATGGCCGTCGGAAGAAGTGGGCGGACTAGGTTGGGAAGGAGGAAAAGCAGGCGGACCAGGGTGGGAGGGAGGAAAAGTAGGTGGACAAGGGTGGGAACGGTAGGAGAAGTGGGCGGAACAGGGTTGGAAGTGGGGGAGAAGTGGGAGAAACACTGTAGGAAGGGGGGAGCACTGGAGGGTAAGTGGGCTCCCAATTATTGTGCTCAGGGAAAGGCACGTACGTAAAACTTAACAGAAGAATATGGAGACATTTTATGTTAAAGGGCCTTACGCCTCTTTTCAGGACCAGTGGAGTGTGCAACAGTGCTTGTTAATGCATTGTACACCCATTTGGTCCTTATAGGGTTAAACAAAACGTGGCGCAGTTCTGTGGAGAATCAACTGAACTAAAACAAACAGATATTCCCAAAGTTTACACAGACTTAATAAAAATAATTAAACAGTGCTAAAGAGATCTCCAGAGCAACACTTTTGAGTTCTCACATATGAAGGTTTAATCCTTTCAGTGCTAGAGGGGTAACCAACGCATTGCTTTGCAATACATTTACCCCGCTGGCACTGAAAGGGTAAAAAGCCTAATTTAAACTTAACTGGATTTTTTTTTTGGTCCCCTGTGATGCATGCAGATCGTCCAATTGCTCCTCCGTTCCTTCTGTACATAAGGCCCTATATTTGTACTTTACCTTCTTAAAGAGACACTTCCTAATCACCTACCACCAGCCTATTATAAACAGGAAATCTATGTCCCCCTATGAATGTTGCCCATGCTGCTTCTAATCAGGCCTGGATATGTCGTCCACGGAGACAAAATGGGAGTTACTGGCAGGACCACAAGGACATCAAATCCTGCTCACTGCACATAATAACCTTAACCCTTTAAAGACCTTGAAGGTCCTTCAAGGGTTAAAGTGGTACTTTCACCTTAATTCAAATCTGCATATTTGAAAGAAAAAAAACCAAAAAAAAAAACCAACTGTCTGTGTCGTGTTATCCAAAAGACCAGCAAGTGTACAGTTAAGGAGATATTCATACTTGTTACCGTATGCTAATGTATGCCAATTACGGTACCAGTGTGGTACCCAGTGGAATTTATTATGCTAATTAAGGTTTTTAGTGACGTTCCATATGCTAATGATGCCTTTTCAGAGACTTGCCATATGTTAATGAAGCTTTCAATGACATTTCATAGGCTAACGAAGCTCTGTGCTGTACCAGGAGACTTTCAATTTCACTCTTCCCACAAATAAAATTGTGAATATATGCTAAACTAGACATCTGCTAGACTTTTGACACACACAGGCAGTTTTATCTAGAAAAAAGGAGCACAAAGGAGAGCATCAATTTATTTAAAATTGCCACATGCAATTTTAAATAAATTGATGCTCTTGGATGCTCTGCTTTGCGCTGCTTTTTTCTAGATATTTTGTAGAGAAAGAGATCAGGTTCTCTGTGGGGACACAACATTGGAGGTATCGGGAAAACCCAAGTACTCTAAAGCAATGGTTCTCTGAGATATACTGAGTGACAAACCATTCATCATTCCATCCTATCATTTCATCATTCCATCCTATCATTTCATCAAATCATCTAACAGTATATGCATCTTCCACTATACTAACGACATCATCTCTACTAGTTAAGTACTGATGAAATACTAATTACACTATTTTATTATTCATTTATATCATCAGAAATAATCCAGAACATTGAGACTGTATAATTCCCATGTTTATTACTACAGCTGACTAGTGCACAGGTTCTGTGTCTGTGGTCGTGATTTGGGATTGGGAAGGGAAAGATATCCCGTATACGACCTCACACGCAGTTTTCTTTTGGATTATACACGGGAAGTTTTGAGTGCAGTTTTCAAATATGCAAACTTGAATTAAGGTAAAAGTGCTACTTTAAGTAGTCTCAAACTGCTTGCTTCATTCAGATCAAAATGCCTGCAACTGTCATGCCCGGCTCTATGAACATAACCTGCACGGTCAGTCCCGGATATCATCTCTTGAACAAAGGCACAAGCACAAAATTCATGGAGGCCATTAAAATTTACTTGACATAGTAAGGATTATTATTAGGTGATGTATTTTCCCTTTAAAGCTGATCATCTTCATAATATTGCCTCCCCCCAATACATTACTAATATAGTGATAGGCAAAGTAATAGTTTTATTATGGTGACTAAGTCCACATTATAGAAGTAATCCAACTTCTTCTGCAGCCACCAGCAGACAACAGTGCAGACATCTTAGAGGGAAGTTGCCTCTGAGTCTGCTCTGTCTGTCCCGTGCACTTCCTGGATTGGTGGAGATGTTCGTTGGTTACCTTAAGGTAACGGAAGTTGCTGAAGGTGCAGGCGCACAGATCTTCTCTTGTAAGCTCTGGGCCCTGGATGTCTATAGAATAAGCTGCATTAGTTCAACAACACTGACTTATTCAACATAATAGAAGTATGCCTTTTTCTATCGCTATATTAGCAATGTATTGGGGGCAATATTATGAAGATGATAGTTATGCTTTAAAAGACCAAGTTGTTACTGAAGCACAAAGTAAAATTCACACAGAGGGGTCAAGGATAGAGATGCAAAACATATGCTACAGTATTCCAGGGGGATTATTAACAAATCTATTAACATGAGGTGAAGGAAAAAAAAAGAAAAAAAATATCAGACATGCCTCTCGATGGAAGCATAGTTGTATTTTTTTTTTTTTAGAAATGGTATGTTTTAGCCTGTGTAAGAACATTTCTTGAAATGTACCTCTCATTAAGAAATGTCAAACTGTTAAAGAAGTAGTTCATTTTTAGGTATGACTTTGCTGATTTGCCCTTGTGGCTGAATACTAAACAAGCCCCGCCCACTAGGAGCCAGGATATGCTACTTCAAAGAGCCGGCCTCTGAGGAGAACCTTGTATCAGCAGTTCATATAATGAATTCAACATTCTGGTCAAATTTAAATAAATATCTCCCATTTTTATTCTGCACAACTTATTAAAGAATTCAACTCAGAGGGCTAGTCATGGCGAAACCGTTAAATTTTAGGTTTGCACACCATGCTGGCCCTTAAAGGGGTTAAACTCTGGTATATTTACAAGGTTTGTGTACTTCAATGATCAATAAAGTTTTATTATTTAAAAATGAGGGGGTTCCTGAAGCATAAAGCAAGGTGCTCTGGATTCAGGTTTCTGCAGTTCATGTTGCCCGAAGTGAGGAACCATTACAATCACATTCTAGGGACAATTGTAGTCCGTGGCTGATCTCTCACCATACAGCAGGTGGCACTATTGCCATCAGTTTAATATAATAACTTTGGAACACTGCACCTGCCAGCAGGGGAAACACCCTTGTTTTACCCTGCACAGATGCATAAGTGTATTGTGGTGCAATTACAAAACTTCTAAATTAACACCTTGGATGCTAGGATGACCTGCAACTTATTATGATGCAACGCACTTAACCTTCTCGGATATCCAGGAGAATCAAGGCCAGATTGCCATCAATGGGGGCTACTATATTAAAATAAAATGAATTCCCAGTGATGTAAATTTGACTTGGGTTCCTGGAAACTGAAGAAGTCTGACACATTGCTTTGCAATAAGGTTTATACTACTACTTACACCCAAGGGGTTAATATTCTAATCATTAGGGAGTTTTATTGTACACTAGTTTTAAAGCCATCATTTGCAATACTGACTTCCCAAATGCGCCGCGGCTGATACGGAGCGGGGAGCTGAGAATTTAGACCGTGGTCCTCTCTGCACACCTTCTTGGGACCAAGCAGTCCCAGGAAGGTGCACAGAGAGGACTCCGGTCTGAATTTGGAGCACCCTGCTCCGTATCAGCCGCGGCAGGGCAGTCTCTAGTGTGCATGACTGCAGCGTGCTAAGCAGTCTACTGTGCATGACTGTTTCTGACAAACATCCTAGTGAATTATAATCTAGGATTTGTTACCTCGTTGGGCTTTATGCATAAACCTTCAAACAAGCTTATTTGGAGATTTGTGCTGTTTAATAGAGGTTTTCTGCATCTTTAGGTTGTGTAAAACAGTGTACCTGCAGCCTGCCAAGTGAGCCACCACACCCACACCTGAGCCACATGAACCACACCACCTGCAGCCTGCCACAAGATCTACTCACCCATAGCCACTTTAACCATGCCCGTCAGCAGCCTGCCACCTGAACCACACCCACCGGCAGCCTGCACTGAGAACCACGCCCACCAGCAGCCTGCCATGGGATCTATTCACCCATAGCCACGTGAACCACACCCACCAGCAGCATGTCGTGAACCATATACCACCAGCAGTCTGCCATGAGAACCATGTCCACCAGCAGCCTACCACATGAACCACACCCATGGCAGCCCGCCACATGAACCACACCCACCAGCAGTCTGCCACGTGATCTATGCAGCCGAAGCTACGTTAACCACACCCGTCAGCAAACTGCCATGTGTACAGCACGCCACTGCTGAGAACCATGGCCACCAGCAGCCTGCCATGGGATCTATTCACCCATAGCCATGTAAGCCACAACCACCAGCAGCATGCCGTGAGGACCAAATGCCACCAGAAGCCTGCCACAGGATCTATGCACCTTTAGCCACATGAACCACACCCACAGGCAGCCTGCCACGAGATCTATGCACCCGTAGCCACATGAACTACACCCACCGGCAGCCTGCCACAGGATTTATGCACCCGTAGCCACATGAACCACACCCACCGGCAGCCTGCCATGAGATCTATGCACCTGTAGCCACGTGAACCACACCCACCGGCAGCCTGCCACGAGATCTATGCACCCGTAGCCACTTTAACCATGCCCGTCAGCAGCCTGCCACGTGAACCACACCCACGACAGCCTGCCACGTGATCCACACCCATCAGCAGCCTGCCACGGGATCTATGCACCCGTAGCTACCTTAACCACACCCGTCAGCAGTCTGCCATGTGTACAGCACACCACTGCTGTGAGAACCACCCCCATCAGTAGCCTGCCGCCTGAACAGCACGCCCACTAGCAGCCTGCCGCCTGAACAGCACGCCCACCAGCAGCCTGCCGCGAGAACCACGTTCACCAGCAGCCTGCCATGTGACCACACTAATAAGTTAGATAACTGAACACTCATCTGCTTGTAAGTGCACTCACAATAAAAAGCCTGCTCTTATGACATGCACTCAGTTCCTACATTCCTCCTGTGGCCATAAGTGTAAAGCACAAAAGAGGAGTAATTCTGGGGAAAGTTCATAGGGAACAATTTCCCTTGCTTTTAAAGGTGATCTTTCACCTCTATACAAGTTTGCCTCTATGTAATCTTCTAACATTAAGGTGAAATCTGTCTGCTCTTGTCTGTAGACCATAAATCTCCATAGGATGGTGTAGCAACAGCGCCACCGTAAATTTTCAGGTCACTGTGATATTGCACCTAAAAAATTAAAGTTTGAGCAGTTATAATTTTTTAATAAAATATCTCTCAGCAGTGGGAGTACCCTTGTTTTACTCAGGGGCATAAACCCTACAAAATATTATATATATATATACACATATATATATATATATATATATATATATATACACACACACATATATATATATACACACATATATATATATACACACATATATATATACACACATATATATATATACACACACACACACACTTACATCTTTTAACATCTTAAGTATTACTATCCCTTTAACCATTTCAGTGATTGAGGGGTACGCAACACATTGCAAAGAAATGCGTTTTGTACCCCCCAGCACTCAAAGGATTAAACTGCGTACACTTGTGGACCTACATAAACCTAAATTAATTAATTTCTGGCTTGAGTGCCACATCTACATTTAAAACGTATTCAGAGAACTTTAGCTGCACAGAAAAAAAAATGTATTTGTATGCTTATATAGAATATAAATATTATATTACACACTATATTATATACGTAACCTCTGGTTAAAAGGGATCTATCACCCCTATACAAGTTGTCTTAAATGGAAGTGTATATATAGCAACTAGCTGGTATGGAAATAAATATATATTTTTTTACATTTTATTCAGTTTCTGGCCGAAATAAAGCATGTTAAGATGATCCCGTGTCTTCCTTCTGGAGACCCTGTGGGTACAGTTCTGTACCTCAGTCTGTCACTCTTCCTCTACTCCCCTCCCACTATCCAGCCTCCTCCAATGATGGAGGATTTCTGCGCATAAGCTGGAGTGCTCTCTGGCCAATGAGACCACTCCAGCTTTCGTTCAGAATGCCTCCGTCATCAGAGTCTGGATAGTGGGAGGGGAGTACAGGAAGAGTGACAGACTGCGGTACAGAAATGTACCCACAGGGTCTCCGGAAGGAAGACACGGGATAATCTTAACATGCTTAATTTCGGTCAAAAACGGAATTAAAAAAAATTATATTTGCATACCAGCTAGTCGCTATATACACTTTCATTTAAGACAAACATGTATAGGGGTGATAGAGCCCCTTTTAGCCCACTTCTCTAACATGTAATACTTTTATGGGCATTTGCTTTCAAACAAAGATAACCTGAAATAATGAACTACTTCTTTAAGACGTGCATGCTACCCCAACATACCTTTGTAGGAAATGGAATCATGGTACGCTGATCACAGACATGGTTAAATGTTCAGTACATAAACATGTCACCTTGACTTTATCCATAGGAACATTTTTTTGTCGGTTATACATAAGATGGGATCTCTGACCAACCAAATTATGGGACATTCGAAGAAAAGCAGAATTGGAGCCGTTCTGGGGTAAGCAAAACATCACAGCGGAAACAGTTTCCAATCTACTCAACTGGGTGTTTAACCCCTTAGGGACCCTTGACGTACCAGGACCGTCAAGGGTAAATTTGCTCGAATGACCCTTGACGGTCCTGGTACGTCACGTACTTTTTACTTACAGCGCTCTACCGGGAGCGCTGTAAGTAAAAAATAGGGCATGAAATAGACCGCTCCAAGATCAGAGCGATCTGTTTCAAGCCCCATAGTGACGCGCCGATACACGTGACAGGTCACGTGTACCGGCTCGTCAAAGTGCCCCTATGCGGTCGTTATGGGACGGAAATGTCCCATAACCTCCGGTCCTTAAGGGGTTAAACACAAAAATGAACCTAAGCACACATTTGGCCACAATTTTTTTTTCTGAAAGTATTTTACCAGGAAGAATACATTAAGATCGCCTCATTTTCATGTATGTCCTAGACTAATTTTATCTACCGCAGAGGGGTGACAGGCTGAGTTGACCTTGCCGGGACTAGAACAAGCGACCTTGCAGTTTGAACGGATTCTACAGCTGGTGCATTAACCAACTGAGCCATGTCACCTGCTAATTCTGCATGCATTGATTCTCCATAATCAATTTTAAACTCTGTATATTAAAGGAATAGTAATGGTTCACAAAAAAAGCAGCTCTAATTAATGTTTATAGTATTTGGGCCATGGAGAGTGTTATTCAGTACTGCCAGAGTTGTAGTACAAGAGTAATTGAATGATAAAGTATCCCCCTCCCGCCCCTTTTACTGATGTAACACTGCTCACCTCAGAGCAGCAAGACTGTCCGGATGGATCGCAGAGAGGCACAATCTTCAGTGAGCATAAGGAAAAATCTGTCAAGTTGGGAAGGGTTTTCCTTATGAAGAAGAAGATGGTCTCTTGCTGTGATCTGTCCGGTCAAGAGACCAGATTCCACATCTGTGGTGAGCAGAGATACATTAGTAAAGAGGGCAGGAGGGGGATACTTTATCATTCAATTACCCTTGAACTACAACTCTGTCAGTATTGAAATAACACTCTCCACGGCCCAAATACTATGAAGTTTAATTGGAGCTGCTTTTATTGTGAAACATTAGTTCACGGAGGTGGACATGATTCTTTGTTGACTCAAAACTCTTCCCAGTGAGTTGGACAAATTTAGGGTTCTGTAGTCCAGCAACAAACAATCAGGTCTGTCAGTGGACATGATATCCAGAACCAGTTTTATACTGTGGAAACTCAGTCCAAATCAAATGGATTCATAGCAGCCATAGGTTTTATTGCCTGATTAAGGTAAAGGGTGTTGTGTTCCATCAACTCCTAGAATACGAGAAGGTTCTCCATGTCATTGATGCACTGGAGACCTCTAGCAGACATTAAACAACTTTTTTTTTTTTCATATATTTCTACAATGCTGTTGGCTTACCCCAGAATTGCCATATTTGCTTTCGTGAGTAGATCCCTAGGTGTTCAAACTCCTGTATTTGAGGAGTAACTGAACTTTCATTTTGGAAGACAACTGCAATGTTCCTGTAGGTTTATTACCTGGTTACAGGCCCCAGATGAAGTCTGATCAGGAAGATGCGTTATGCTTGGATGATGGGACGAAGGAGGTGGAACCAGTTGTGACAAGGCCTGAACATTTTGAGAGTGATGGGCAGAGGTGATATCACTTTGGATGATCTGCTGATAAGTTGCTGGGTAGGACTGTGCTTGGGACAGCTGGGACTGGGAGGTGGGTAAGGCTGGCATGCCAGGTGGTGCTACTGTTAGTAAGGGAACAGATCCCACCGGGATGTTTGGCACTAGTTTAGTCTCATAGGGTAATACTAGCTGCGGATTGAGTGCTTGCATTGGCTGAGTTGGGGGCACTGCAGAGAGGTTTGCCATGACCAAGCCTCCTGTGAAATACTGGCACGGGGTGTGCAAGGGGGTGACACACAGGGGAGGCAAGTCAGAAAGATTGGCAGGCAGGCTTTCAAGTCCTGTAAGAGGAGTAACGGCTGGGATGATGGGATACGAAGGAAGCTGCAAAACAATGTACAAAACAAACACATTATAGTATCGATCCGATCACAAGACAAGTGAACGGATCTGTGAATTTAGTGCTTAACAGTCAGCTTGGATAAGGCTGAAATATGAGAGTTCAGTTAACAGGACATCAGAAATTTGGATCATAAAATGTTCAGTAAGATAAAGGACAAGTAAATGCTTTTTTAATGAAAACCTGTGTGTTATAGAGCTTTTCCTGCTTGGTAAAACAAGGTCACTCTCACCGCTGTCTGTTTTATTCAAAACTTATAACCGTTCAAATAATCAGGAAGTGAATTTACTGTGCGTTTACTTCCTGATAGTTCTGACAGGAAGTGACTCAGCAGTTTATATCACATTCTCTGGAAACTGAATTTGGAATTTGACCAATAGAGGGCACTGCTAATGTAAAAAAAAATGGGTTTAAAATGTAATAACTCTGGAAATATGTACCTCTCAGCAGTGGGAGTAACCCTATTTTACTCAACAGGCAACAACCTACAATATATATTTTTTCATAAAAGTTTACTGTTCCTTTAACACACAATTCAGACTGTGGTTAGAACAGTGTTTCGCAAACTGGGTTCCATGGAATCACATAAAGCAAGGGTATTCAGCTGACTTCCAGCTGTTGGACTACAAGTGCCATCACTCCCAACCAGCAGTAAGTCCTATCAGAGCTACATAATTAATAGAACTTGGTTTCCAACAAAGGGGCGGCATAAATGATCGGGGAGGAATTATTTCAACTCTGAAGCTTCCACTGTGGGGAGGATATGAATGTAAACACCTCATTACTAGGGTATTCTTCCCCTTTTGGCTATTTTAGATTAACCCTTTGAGGGCCAGAGGGGTACGCAACTCAATGCGTTGCGTACCCCTCTGGCACTCCAATCGTTAAAGTGTGTGCTGCAGCAGTTTAACCATGTGATTGCCAGAGAGGTATCGAACACATTGCAATGCAATGGCACTCAAAGGGTTATATTAAAATGAAAACCGGGGTGGGGTACTTTCACGAATTGGACCACAGAGGGGGAGGCTGGCGTACAAGAGAAAATTTGGAGTAACCAAACTTCACCACAGGGAAGGAACGCACATTTCTGTGAATTTAAATTAGCTTTTAACCCCACGAATGCCAGAAAGATTATTGCTTTGCAATGCTTTGGAAACCTTGGTAGCATTCAAGCAGTTGTCACATTTAACCCTTTGAGTGCTAGAGGGGAATCCAACACATATGCCCCTCTTGCACTTAGTGTTAAATCAATAGAAATTTGTGTTTTCTCCCAAATTGTTTCACTGTTACTTGGTACATCGGCTGCAGTGACTCCTGGAGGAGCTTGTCAGGGGTCAGTACACGGACAGTAATAACAATCTAATAAGACAGCAATTTCCTGCACTTTTACTGAAGTCATTTTATTCAGACTCAAGGGGATTAACTGAACTCTCTAGTCTCCAGAGTTCGGCAGAGAGTGCACAAAGGGATTGTAAGACCTCGGACAGGTCAAGAAGATGAAATGTTACTCTGATGGAGCAGATCAATATCTCACTAACCCTGGAATTTACAGTCCCAACCTACTCATTAAAGGAGCACTTATGAAAAAAATATATATTGTAAGCTTTTCCTGTGGAGTAAAATAATAGTACTTCCACTGCCAAGATGCATATTTCCAGTGTTATTACAGTTTAAAGTGATAGTAATGTCTATGTAAAATTAGTTGCCCGAGACTTCTGTATATTAAAATTAACAGATTGCGGTATGTCTAAGCGCTTACTTCTTTGTAGATCAAAAGTTATGAAGCACTGAAGAACCACCGTCCGCCCCTTTCTGGGTGCCTCCCATGGAATCTGAGATCGGGTCATGCGACTCGACGGTTGCAGCGAGGGACAAACTTCAGTAAATATAAGGGAAATCCTGCCCCCACTTGATGAAGCAGCACAGGATTTCCCTTTGCTTACGGAAGATTGTCCCTCGCTGCAGCCGTCCTGTCCAGCCTACATCTTCTGAGTGACGTGGGGAGAAGGGGCGGGAGGGGGGATCTTCAGTGCTTCATAACTTTTTGAATTACAGTGCTAAGTGCTTAGACAGAGCAATATGTTCCTTATAATATACAGAAGATTAGGGCAACTCATTTTACATAGACATTACTATCACTTTAAAGCAGTGTTTTGTTTGTTTGTTCTTTTTTTAAATTACCAGCGTCCTCTAGTTATCATATTACAATTAGCTATTCTGTTACATTCTACTTGAGAATAAAGTCAGTAACAAAGTTCTCCATAGCATATGAGAGAAACTGCAGAGTCACCTCCTGTCAGAACTTTTGGGAAGTAATCACACTGTAATTCACTTCATGATAAATTGAACGGTTACAACTTTTGAATAAAAACAGCTGATAGTGGTGGGAATACCACAGGAAAAGCTTTACAGCATATAGGTTTTCATAAAAAAAAAAAAAAAAAAAAAAAAGTTTACTACTCCTTTAAACACCTGTTCTTACTCCTTCCAATTTAAAACGCCTCCCAAAAACAGATGTTTAACAGTCTGAAAGCCAGAGGGGGTAAATAAATTAATGTGTCACAATAAAAGCGGCTCCAATTAATCTTCATAGTATTTGGGCCATGGAGAGTGTTCTTTCAATACTGTCAGAGTTGTAGTACAAGAGTAATTCAATGATAAAGTATCCCCCTCCCGTCCCTTTTACTGATGTAACACTGCTCACCACAGAACAGAAAGGTGGTGTCCAGATGAATTGCAGAGAGGGAAAAACCTGTCAAAGGGGAACAGGGTTTTCATTGTTCTCACAGTAAGAAGATTGTCCCTTGCTGTGATCTGTCTGGTCTCAAGACCAGATTCCACATCTGAGCTGAACAGTGTTACATCAGTAAAAGGGACGGGAGGGGGATACTTTATCATTCAGTTACTCTTGTACTACAACTCTGACAGGATTGAAATAACACTCTCCAAAGACCAAATACTATGATGATTAATTAGAGCTGCTTTTAGTATGAAACATTACTATCCCTTTAACTAGCGCTTCACAATGCATTGCGCACCCCTTTGGTATTCAAAGGGTTAAAGGAAACAACTGCAAAATGTTGCAGTGTGTGTCAGTCCCATCAGGCTGTGTAGTTTAGATAGGATTAAGATTGTGCAGATCCCAATTAACCCTTTGAGTGCCGAATGGGGATCCAGTGCATTGCTTTGCAATGAGGACAGACCTCTGGCATCTACAGGGTTAAAGGGGAACATTCACCTCAAAGTTTTTACCAAATGTTTAGTTATTAAAGTAGCATACGGAAAGGTTTTTTTTTTTTTTTTTTTTTTTTTTTTAATTTACATAATTTAAGATATTTAATGTTTAAGCTGTGCACTTCCACATAATGCAACACACATTATTCAGCACAGCTCTTCATGACTTCCCAGTGCTGCTTAATTCTCCTCCCACCTCCCTCTCAGTTGCCCCAGGGGGCGCGTTCACTCTTCCCTTCAGTGTGGTGTGAATAGTGTCTATCGTTACATCAAGCTCCAATTATTATATGGAGGTTACAACCTCACTATAATGATAACCGGAGCTTGCTGTAATGATACAAGTGATTCACACCACACAGAAGGGAAGAGTGAACGCGCTCCCTGGGGCAGTTGGGAGGGAGGTGGGAGGAGAATTAAGTAGCACTGGGAAGTCATGAAGAGCTGTGCTGAACACTCAGTGTGCTGCATTATGCAGAAGAGCACAGCTTGAAGATTAAATATCTCAAAAAGGAATTAACAAAAAAAAACCCGCACACACTTTTCCCAATACTAGTTTAATAACTAAACATATGGTAAAAACTTTCTAAGAGGTGAATGTTCCCCTTTAAAGACCAGAAGAATGTACAGCTCTTTGACCAATGTGTTGCACCCCACTCCAGTTCGTAAAGGATCAATTCTATAGGGATGTACCCATTCATGAATATAAGGGGTACATTTTCTAGGTGCAGATCGCCTTACAAACATGGGAGTTATAGTGCAACACAACATGCAGGGAAGCAGATTGTCCAACACGGAACAAACAGATCCACCACTTCTCATCAGGCTTCCAAAGCCTCACCTCTCACCACTTATCAGGCATCCAAAGCCTGACCTCTCACCACTTCTCATCAGGCTTCCAAAGCCTCACCTCTCACCGCTTCTCATCAGGCTTCCAAAGCCTCACCTCTCACCACTTCTCATCGGGCTTCCAAAGCCTCACCTCTCACCACTTCTCATCAGGCTTCCAAAGCCTCACCTCTCACCGCTTCTCATCAGGCTTCCAAAGCCTCACCTCTCACCGCTTCTCATCAGACTTCCAAAGCCTGACCTCTCACCACTTCTCATCAGGCATCCAAAGCCTCACCTCTCACCACTTCTCATCAGGCATCCAAAGCCTCACCTCTCACCACTTCTCATCAGGCATCCAAAGCCTCACCTCTCACCACTTCTCATCAGGCTTCCAAAGCCTCACCTCTCACCACTTCTCATCAGGCTTCCAAAGCCTCACCTCTCACCACTTCTCATCAGGCATCCAAAGCCTCACCTCTCACCACTTCTCATCGGGCTTCCAAAGCCTCACCTCTCACCACTTCTCATCGGGCTTCCAAAGCCTCACCTCTCACCACTTCTCATCAGGCATCCAAAGCCTCACCTCTCACCACTTCTCATCAGGCATCCAAAGCCTCACCTCTCACCACTTCTCATCAGGCTTCCAAAGCCTCACCTCTCACCACTTATCAGGCATCCAAAGCCTCACCTCTCACCACTTCTCATCAGGCATCCAAAGCCTGACCTCTCACCACTTCTCCTCAGGTTTCCACAGCCTCACCTCTCACCACTTCTCATCGGGCTTCCAAAGCCTCACCTCTCACCACTTATCAGGCATCCAAAGCCTCACCTCTCACCACTTCTCATCAGGCATCCAAAGCCTGACCTCTCACCACTTCTCCTCAGGCTTCCACAGCCTCACCTCTCATCAGAATGAGGCAGTACGGATGCTGTGTGTGCATACAGCTGCGCATAAGTGTGCCAAAGGGTGAATGTGTGGCATCTAGGCAATAGCATCCATTCTGATTTCTCTGGAATACAAGCCCTGTCCATCACAACAAACATTTTCATAACCTTTAACACAATGCCGGTATTATTTAGCTATATTCCTGTGTCTCACATATGAAGTAAAGAGATAATACCTGGGATGTGGGAATCTGGTGCTGTTGCAGCGGAGTGGAAGGAATCTGTAGCGGTTTCAGCTGTGGTGCTGCCACCTGGGCGAGTGGAGGCTGGTACCGTGTATAGCTGTGGGAGGTAGGCTGCATATGACAGACTGTCTGACCAGCTGAGACTTGCTGCAGATGAGTTTGTGCTTGTAAGGGTTGCTGGCATAAAGGGAAGATAACAACCACTTTAGGAATTACTCTTTGCATATAACACAAATGCACACGTACACCAGTCTGTTTCTTGTTGATCCATTGGAACCATAACATACCCTCCTAACCCAAGGGAAATTTCACACAAAATATGCCCCAAAAGGGTTAGGGGAGTCTCCTACTCTATTGAACATATCTATACTATCTGGCAGTGCAGCCTACCAAGGCAAGGAATTCTACATTGCACTGTTATAAAAGTCCCTTCCTTTGCTTAGGTCAGAAGCACCTCGAGATTTAGTGGATGCCCCTTGTTTTAATTGGCTTTGGATATATATGTAAAGAATACTCATACACCACCCTTAGACACCTGCTGATGACAAGCCCATTAGGTCTAGCTCAGTGGCACTTTGGTTTGCCACCGCCATCCACACAGGGTGCCACTTTTCTAAAAAGATTTGATACAAATGTGCATGAAGAGTTTTAGTTTTATATTTATGGAAATATTCAAAAAAAGAACATCTATTTGTACCCTTCATTACTCCTCTACAAATTCATCTATTAGCTGTTAGGGGTGCCTTGAGCAACGAGATTGTGAACCACTGCTCTAGTTTCCCTTTATAACTGAAGTCTTCAGTCCCTTATTAGTGTAGTTAAGGGTCTGTACTTCTTTGAATTAAGTCTGGAGAGGGTCAGACAGTGTATATGGGGGATCTGTGGTTACCAGTGGGCAAGAGAACAAGGCTGGGGGCAAGTGGTAGCCAAAAATCCCCATAGATGCTGCCTGACCTCCAGCTTTGATCCCTTGGGAGTGCACAACATGTATCATATAGGATTCAGAACTGAGGAGATAATTGTGTAGTGCTTGGTGTATTTTTTGTTTTTTTAATAACCCTTTGAGTGCCACAGGAGTGAGTAATGCACAACCCTATGGCACTCAAAGGTACAAGGGAGTGATGCTGTCCATGGTGCTGAAAGCATTTTGTTCACTCCCCTACTGGCCAAGTGGGGAAGCAGCAACAATGGTCTTCAACTTCAGAACTGTCATAGTGTTGGTGATGTGTGAAGGGAGGACATCCCTTCCACATCGACAGGACTTTGACGATTCTGTATGCTAATAGGGACCTTCTCCATTCATCTCCTTGCAGATGTAAATTTTAGTGAAGAAGTCAATGTATCTACATCGAAATGTCCAAGTGTTTCGAATACATCAATGAGATCATATTGCCACAGCATTGAACTGTAGTGAATCTAGGCCAAGGTGTCACCTCTCCCATAGAACTGGACACCAGGTGGACTACTGTATGCAGAAACCAGGTAACATTAAATAAAAACACCACGGATTAATAATAACTGAAAAAACTGCACATCTCAAGTAGTGGGAGTACACTTGTTTTATCTAACAGATAATTCTACAAAATGTTTTCATTGTAGAAGTTTACTTCCATTGGATTGGATGTGCTCCAGGCAAGCATTGCAACAACATTGAAGTTTTCCAGCAGACCATGCAGTGTAAGCTATTTCCTCAGTATCCTCACTCAATGAGAATCCATTACCTGGCTGGATAAAACAGGAGTGGATGGCGGAAATTGCACTGAAGGGCCTGCAGTTTGCTGTAATACGGGGTAACATGCATTCGGATCTTGGTAATGCTGTTGTGTAAGAACAGAGGTGTGACCCGGAGCCGCCTGAATCCCATGTAAAAAGAGGAGAAACAATTAGAAAGTGTTTAAAAAGAAGTTATCATAGATGTATAGTGTATAAGCTCTCAACAGCTGAGATTCTTATTTAAATCTTGAGCGCCAGAAGGGCGTCCAACAAATTACTTCTCAATGCACTGGGACCCCAACAAATTACCTCTACGCATTGAGGCCCCAACAAATTACTTCTCAATACACTGGGACCCCAACAAATTACCTCTACGCACTGAGACCCCAACAATTACTTCTCAATGCACCGGGACCCCAACAAATTACTTCTCAATGCACTGGGACCCCAACAAATTACCTCTACGCACCGGGACCCCAACAAATTACTTCTCAATGCACCGGGACCAACAAATTACCTCTACGCACTGGGACCCCAACAAATTATTTCTCAATGCACCGGGACCCCAACAAATTACTTCTGAATGCACTGGGACCCCAACAAATTACATCTACGCACTGAGACCCCAACAAATTACTTCTCAATGCACTGGGACCCCAGCAAATTACCTCTACGCACTGAGACCCCAACAAATTACTTCTCAATACACCGGAACCCCAACAAATTACTTCTCAATGCACTGGGACCCCAACAAATTACTTCTCAATGCACTGGGACCCCAACAAATTACCTCTACGCACTGAGACCCCAACAAATTACTTCTCAATGCACTGGGACCCCAGCAAATTACCTCTACGCACTGAGACCCCAACAAATTACTTCTCAATACACCGGGACCCCAACAAATTACTTCTCAATGCACTGGGACCTCAACAAATTACCTCTATGCACCG
Organism: Rhinophrynus dorsalis; assembly: GCA_037306005.1. Classification (NCBI taxonomy): domain Eukaryota; kingdom Metazoa; phylum Chordata; class Amphibia; order Anura; family Rhinophrynidae; genus Rhinophrynus; species Rhinophrynus dorsalis. The sequence goes on from CM074722.1 coordinate 11,829,268, forward strand.
GGACCCCAACAAATTACTTCTCAATGCACTGGGACCCCAACAAATTACTTCTCAATGCACTGGGACCCCAACAAATTACTTCTCAATGCACTGGGAACTCAACAAATTACCTCTACGCACTGAGACCCCAACAAATTACTTCTCAATGCACTGGGACCCCAACAAATTACTTCTCAATGCACTGGGAACTCAACAAATTACCTCTACGCACTGAGACCCCAACAAATTACTTCTCAATGCACTGGGACCCCAACAAATTACTTAGCAATGCACCGGGACACCCCCCCCCCCCTTTTTGTACTTCAAGTGCAGAATTGAGTTCTACAGTGTTACATCTGCAGCAGTGTGTGTGTGGGGGGGCACAATTCAAATTTTCCTACATTCTCAAAGAATTTTAGAGTCCTTCAACCCTTTGAATGCTAGAGATGTCTCCAACACATTGTGAAGCAAAGTGCTTGAGACCTCTAGCTTTCAAGGGGTTAAAAAGAAAGCAAAAAGCAATAAATTCTGGAGCAAATCAACTCCACCACAGTGGTGAAATAGAAGTTTGTTTTTTAATTTAACCCTTTTGAGTGCCAGATGGGTACATAACGCGTTTCACCTCTGTGGTGAAGTCTATTTGCTCCAGAATTAATTGCGTTTTGCTTTCTGCCCAAAGGTTTCAGGCAAAAAGTCTGAAAAAAGAAAAATGTAGCCACATGTTGAATTCATGTAGTCCTGCTAAGCAGCGGTGCAGGAGAATTACCATTGAATAAAGAATTTTTCTTATCTGATTAACACATAAATTAAACACATTCTTTTGCAACAGTTCCCTGTGCATTTACCATTACTCAGATATTTAATAAAAAAACAGATAAACCGTGAAGGTGTAGTAATGGTTCTTTATGAAGACAATATTTTGCAGGGCTTTGCCAAGCAAAGTCAGTTTTAACCATTGTTGGGAAATGTTTCACCAAAAAATGATTAAAGTGGATTTATCACATATAGATATCTAATGCTCAGTAGATAAAGCATTTAGCGAAAAAGTTTAATATGTTAGTCATTTTTTAAAAAAACCCGTTATCTGCTCAAAAATTTAAGTTTAAAAGGTGCCCAGCAGCCTACTTCCGCTTGCCGCACAAAGGCTGCTCCCGTCCCACTACCCAGCATCCTCCAATGACGGAGGAGGTCTGTCTCTAAGCTGGAGCGATCTCATTGGCTAGATATAGTCTTGATCTCTGCCAATGAGATCGCTCCAGCTTAGAGAAAGAAAGCCTCCGTCATTGGAGGATGCTGGGTAGTGGGACGGGAGCAGAGGCAGTGCTGCAAGCAGGAAGTAGGCTGCTGGGCACGTTTTAAACTTGAATTTTTGCATAGATAATTTTTTTTTCAAAAATGAGTAACCTATGAAACTTTTTCACTAAATGCTCTATCTAATGAGCATTAGATATCTATATGTGATAAATCCACTTTAAAGTTCAACTTGCTGTTGCTATGATTTCCTATCTGATAAAATGCTCATATTCTAACAGTAATGTAGAGACCCTTAGTCTAAGAATTTCAGATAAAGAGAAAAAAGTATATAAAGTCTTTGGACTTCAGTGGGAGATGCACTAAGGTGTGATAAAGAGGATTCTCCTCTTCATCACTCACACTTTAGTGCATAACCCACCAGGTGGCAGTGTTGCCAGCAGTTATCTAAAACACAAAATATACTAATAATTTGAACTGAATAATCTCCCAGCACACTTGGTTTATTTCCTAAAATGCAATACATACATTTCATAACAAAAAACACCCTTATATAAGCAATATTAGAATAGGCTTATAGGTAAAGCTTTAGGTAAACACCATAATATTTTTGATTGTGTCGTGACTAGGTCATTAAACTTCTGACCTAGTCACGAAAGGATGGTAGATAAGTGCAGTAGCCTACCAGCAGAAGTGGTAGAGGTTAATACAGCGAGGGGATGTAAACGTGAACGGGACAAGCATAAGGCTGTCCTGAACATAACACAAGGCCAAGGATCTAATAAGGTTTGAGGTTTTTACAGTAGGAAAATGGTCAGAATAGATGGACGAATGGTTCTTATCGGCCGTCAAATTCTACATTTCTATGAATATTTAGAGATGCTCTCTGTACATGCACAATATTAAAATCCTGCGATTACATCTCTCATTTAGTGGCTGAATTCCCTTTATGAATTACTGTTCAGAGCAAATAGTATATGTTTCCTTGATGTAACAAAATAGACCATGAAAACATTACAAGAGGGAAAGAGCAATGGCGGCCCGCAGAGAACACACACAGGAGAATAACACTGGTTTATATACACAAAGGCTGGGGAGGAGCGCACAAAAGGAACGCACAGGGGAATTCTGGATCAAACCAATTGAAATATAGGGTACAAATAAAAATTCCCTGTTTAATTTAAACTGGATTTTTAAGCCCTTGAATGCTAAAGGGGTCTACAAAACATGCGCTGGAGATCTCTCTAGGATGCAAGGATTAATCACTGGAAATTTGCGGATTATTTTTTTTCTCCTCTTAATTTTTTTTTTCCACTTCTGATCCTAGTTTGCTGAAGCGGCATTCATATATCTTTAACCCTTTGCGTGCCAGAGAGGTATCCAACGCATTGTACCTCTCTGGCACGCAAAGGGTTAAGAGGCGGTAAGATTCTCCAGTGCGTGGTGCACAGCAGCAATTCCTGCGTTATTATAAGAAGCCTACGCAGAACCCTGCAGGAGCGGAAGACTTTCCTCTGAAGAAGAGATTCCTTATGACTTCCCATCTCCACAGACACCGGGGAGGAACGAGGAATTCATAGGAAAGAACAGCAACAGAGAAGGCATTAATGGGTGACTTGGGACTCCTAGGCCAGTCACATTTATTTAGTGCCTACTGTCTGAGGCAGAAAACCAGGGCAGATGATTCACTTCACAGCATGAAACACGCAATGAAAAAAGTGTTAGGAGGAGGAAGGATTCCTTCTTTTATACATCTGCTTTCTGTTTCTATGAAATAAATGTTTATGCTTTAAAAGCTCTTTGGTGCACTGAAAGTAGAACCATCGCTTGTAAAAAAAAACAAAAAAAAAAACCGTTATTGTAAAAGAAAGCTTTCTCTTTCAAAATAATTCACATTTATGGTAGCCGTTCTTTAAAGTAATTTGAGATATTTAGTTTTATTTATCTTTTTGTGCAATTTAGACTGTCGTGGCTGGCATGACATTCCCTGCCAGATGAACAATACTGCTCTCCATTGTACTTGCCAAACCATCAGCTGGATATAACCAATTCCACAGTACTCCCCCCCCAATACTGCTCTCCATTGTACTTGCCACACCATCAGCTGGATATAACCAATTCCACAGTACTCCCCCCCCCCAATACTACTCTCCATTGTACTTGCCACACCATCAGCTGGATATAACCAATTTCACAGTACTCCCCCCCCAATACTGCTCTCCATTGTACTTGCCACACCATCAGCTGGATATAACCAATTTCACAGTACTCCCCCCCCTCAATACTGCTCTCCATTGTACTTGCCACACCATCAGCTGGATATAACCAATTCCACAGTACTCCCCCAATACTGCTCTCCATTGTACTTGCCACACCATCAGCTGGATATAAACATTCCACAGTACTCTCCCCCAATACTGCTCTCCATTGTACTTGCCACACCATCAGCTGGATATAACCAATTCCACAGTACTCTCCCCCCCCCAATACTGCTCTCCTTTGTACTTGCAACACCATCAGCTGGATATAAACATTCCACAGTACTCTCCCCCAATACTGCTCTCCTTTCGGGGGTGCCGGGGGATGGCGCGTGGCCTCGGCCTGCGCCTAGCAGCTGACTTAAACATTCCTCACTGCTTGTCCGCCCCCCACCTGCCTCTCACTGGAGTCCAGCTACTAACATTCCACATGAATCTCCTTCCAGCTGTGCATTCCCAGCTAGCAGATACTAATACTCCTCACTGCTCTCCCTCCTGCCTCTCACTAGGCCAGATACTAACATTCCACATGGTTCTCCTTCCAACTGGCCTCTGTTAGCAGATAACATTCCTCACTGCTCTTCCTCCCACCTGCCTCTCACTGGAGGCCAGACACTAACATTCCACACAGCTCTCCTACAAACCAGGCACTTCCTGCTAGCAGATACTAATATTCCTCACTGCTCTCCCTCTCATCTGCCTCTCACTGGAGGCCAGACACTAACATTCCACACAGCTCTCCTTCCAACTGGCCTCTCTCTGCTAGCAGATAACATTCCTCACCGCTCTCCCACCCACCTGACAGTACTTGCAGATTGCTTAAACGGACAAAAGTTGCAACTCAATTGTTTTCAATAAATTGCTAACGTATAACAAGTCCTTTGAAAGACCTTTCAAAATAACCTGAGGTGGGAGCTGTGGTGTAGAGTGTCATAGCCCTGGCACTTTTTCCCCCAGACAATAAGGGAGATTTATAATAAACGTTCATAGTGTGTTTTAAGAGACCGTCCTTAAGTCAGGGCCGATTTATAAACTATTTAAGACGCTTTTATAAACATGCCGTTATTACTCTGATCTTAACGCCTGGAATGCTTAATGACAGCACCTACCTGGTGTTAAGATTCTGGAGAAAATTATGTCGCGAAAGTGTCAAGAATTGCGACATTTCTTTATAAATTTGCTGCAAAAGGTTTTACAAATGACGTTACTCTTTTTTTTTTAAATAAACACCTTACTACATTGCGTACAGCCCTCCTAAACTGGCGCTCTTAATTTTATAGCCATCGGAGAAGCTGTTAAAGCCATTTTTTGCTTAACTCTACTTTTGTAAATCTCTCCCATTGCTCTCTGGCTTACACAAGTGTTAGACTAGCAAAAGTAACTATTAAGGTAAAAGTTCTACTTTAAAGGGATAGTAATACTTAAAATGTAAAAAAAAAATATGTTGTAGGGTTTATCCCCCTGAGTAAAACAAGAGTACTCCCACAGCTGAAAGGTGTTTCATTCAAAAGTTATTCATTTTCAAAGTTGAATTTTTTAGGTGCAATATCACAGTGGCCTGAAATTGTACAGTGGAGCTGTTGCTACACGATCCTATGGACAGCTCTGGTCCCGGGACCATAAATCTCCATAGGATGGTGTAGCAACAGCACCACTGTACAATTTCAGGCCACTGTGATTTTGCACCTATAAAATTCAACTTTGAAAATTAATAACTTTTTAATGAAAAACCTTTCAGCAGTGGGAGTACTCTTGTTTTACTCAGGGGGATAAACCCTACAACATATCTTTTTTTACATTTTAAGTATTACTATCCCTTTAAGACTTGCCCCTGCTCTGGCGTGATGTAAGTGGGAAGTAGCAGTTAAAGTCTGGCGGTCCAGATTTTGCAGACTACAATTACCATCACCTCTGGTTGGGAATGATTTGAGTTGTAGTCCACAGCAGCTGTAGAGCCAAAAATGATCTGCCTCTGGTCTACTTGTCGTGAAACAGGAGTACAAAGGTGTCTACATTGGCACCTCTGCTCATTTAATGAGCTTATATAATTGATGCGGAGTAAGTGCTGATCCCTGCTTTTGTACACCCCTTCCTTAAAGGAGAAGTACATTTTTGTTATAGTAAAGAGTCACACACTGACAGGCTGCATTCCAACAGAGGTCAGTTTTCAGACACCCCCTGAATGGCCCATAGGAGTTGTTTTAGGGCTGTACGAAGCAGCCCCCTTTTTTTTTTTTTTTTTTTTGTATATCAAGCTTCACCAAAATAATAATTGACCTTGCTTATTATAATATAGATGGACCTCTCTCGCACAAAATGATATATATTATATAACAAAATAGAAAATCTATGCACTTTCCTGAAATCAACAAAACAATAACCTGGGTGTCACGTCCCATAAGGAGTACATACAGTTTTTGTAGTTCAAGAACCGCACTCATAGGACTTCCAAATGATGAAAACTGGTGCAACATTTATCATCAACATTTTGGCCCCACATAGACAATCTTGACAAAGGGCCAAAGTGGGGCCGAAACGCTGATAAATATTGCACCAGTTTTCGTCACCTGTGAAAGCGGTTCTTGAACTACAAAAACAGAGTTTTTGTGTGTATTATATTTACACACACACACACACACACACACACACTAGTGTCCAGGTGATGTTAACCCTTTGAGTGCCAGAGGGGTAAACAACACATTGCTTTACAATGCGTTGTGTACCCCTCTGGCACTCAAAGGGTTAAGAGGCCAGTCCTGGTCTGCATCCTGCCGCCGACACAGTCATGCGTTGTCGAGACTGCCCGAAAGCACAGAATGTTCCCAGCACAGAACTCCCAGCATTCCTACACCTCCCAGCATTCTGTGCTTTCGTGCAGTCTCTACTGCGCATGACCGCTTCTGACAAACATCCTAGCGAATTATTATATAGGATTACTCTTACATACATACATACCATGCTCACTATAGCACAAACGTTAATCCCATGGATGAAAATTTTAGGATTGCTTAACCCTTTAGAAGCAAAGCAATGCACTGCAGAAGTCCAGCATTCAATGGGTTAACCATACCATTTAAAGTCAATAGGGATTTTTTTTTTAATTTGTACCCTATGGTGCTGTTTCTCTGCTCCGCTTTTGCCTTTGTGCGTATACTCTAATGGGTGGTAGATGTCCATCAACGTCAGGGTTAAAATACAAAAATAAATTGTAATAAAGCTGCCACTGTCACTTTAAAGATTTTCAATTAATTCGGTTGATGGATCTGATGCTCTCAATGTCATCTCTGTCAGGGCAGCTTTCAGCTGGAGAAACTGCAGGAGCCGAACTTAATTTCCGGCTGTTAAAATGATGCAGGAGCCTGGAAAAGGCTCAATATTAACAGCTTTCAAAATAAAAGGCCGTATATAAATGAACACATGTATGAGCGCACACTGCGAGGCCATTTGATTGGTAAAAATAATTCAATAGCACATGATTTAAATGATTGAGCAGCTTCTTGGACAGGGAGAGATGGCTGCACATGGATAAATGTGATTAAGAGAGCTGCTTAGAAAATGAGCCAATTAAAGCGTGTGGCAAGAGCGGACCATTCTGCTGCTTCGTGCATATAAAATGCATTCTGGCTCGGGCTGGAAAAATGCTACTATAGGGCTGTCATATGTCCGGATTTTCTAGGGCTTTTTGTAAAATAAAACACAAGATAGGGAGGGAAAAAAAAACAAAACCTCCTAACCACCCCCACTTACGGGACCAAGGCCAGAAACTTCTGATGGCCCCATATGAATTTTGCCTTTATTCAAGATAAACTCTGCAATTGGTCCTGAACGTCAAATCCACGGAGACGGATATGATAGGTGCTGGCAAGACCACAGGACAAAAACTCTGTTCGCTGCACATGATAATTTCAAAACTTTAACCCTCTGAGTGCAGAGACAGTGGCGTAACTATAGGGGTCGTGGCGTAACTATAGGGGTCGCACCCGCGACCGGGCCTGTGCACTCCAGGGGCCCTGCCTCCCCCTGCAACCCCCCCGCCCCGCCTGGCGCCCCCGCAATCTCCCACCGGCGCTCTAGTAATGCACAGAGCTGGGAGATGACATCTCCCAGCGCTTGCTATTACTAAAAGGACCGTGCGGGAGCACCAGGTAGGAGATGGGGGCATTGTGGAGGGGGTCAATGTGGTCAGGGGGCCAATGTGGTGGTGGGGGGGCCTGTGGCAGTTCTTGTACCAGAGCCCGGAGGCTTCTAGTTGCACCTCTGTGCAGAGAGGTATCCAAAGCAATGCGTTTGATACCTTTCTGGCACTCAAAGGGTTAAAGATGAGAGTGGTGCACAAAGAGTTACTCTGCAATACATTGTGCACTCCTGTGGTCCTTAAATGGTTAATTAAGCACATGCACGGTGCCTGTTTTGGTTGGATAAACCTGCCAGCATCGGTTATTTCTGCTTCCACGGGCAGGGCATCAGGACAAACTGAAAGGGTGCCTTCGCTCTAAATAACCAGAGCAAGATTCATAGAGCCCATCAGGGCTTTGTTCATAATAAAGGTAATTGAGGGATTATTTGGAGATATTTATTTCACTTTAAGGGTCTCTCCTGGAATATTAGCGTATGCTTAAAATATCCTGGATATCATTGTAGGAGAGACAAAGGAACTTTAGTTCATCTCAAATACATGATCTGTGGTATGTTTGAGAAGCTTACCCATGTTCACTACAACTTGCAACTATATTTTCTATTGCCGCAAGAGCACGAATCCTGTGACTGTGTGAGGATGTCTTGTCAGACACACTCAAACAGTTGTTGCAGATCAGTGAGCTGGCTCCAGTTGTTATCAGTGTTCCTCCTTAGCCAACTGCTTTTTGGTGCTTGGCTCCTGTATTGGACCAGCAGTGGCAAGAGGCCGACCTCTTATTGCTGTGTTGTAGTGCCTGGCGACTATTAGACTAATGAAAACACTAAGACTTCTTAATGCTACTGGCCCATAATCCAGGCTGACGTTTAACCAAGATCTATACAGGAATAAAATATGAAGAACTTCCATTTAAAAAAAAATAAACTAAATGATCATTTGAGAGATAGGTTTGAGAGATAGAACTTTTTACATTTCTCCCTCCCTCCCCTTTCCCTGATGTCAGATATAAGCTGACAGCATGAGATCCTGGCCCTGGGACTGGCAGGCGGCTCTCCAGCAGAGCCAAAATCTAAAAGGAAATACTTTGTTGGAACGGTCTACAAAGTGTGCTTGCAAACCAGGCACACTTTGTAGACCGTTCCAATGAAGTATTTCTTTTTGGATTTCGGTATCTCGGCTCTGCTGAAGAGCGACCTCGAGTCGTCCGACATGCATCTCCTGCTGTCAGCTTTACAGCTAACATCAGTGAGAGGGGAACTTTAAAACGTTCTCTATTAACCCCTTCCCTACAATGGACATACATGTACATCCCGCAGAAACTGTCACTTAGTGACAGAGGACGTACATGTACGTCCCGGAAGTCCGGGTCCCCGCACGGATTACATTAGAGAAAAATACGAAAACATTTCCTAGCCAGGCGTTAAGTGACGGACGCGTGTGCACGGCCGGTCATTAAGGGGTTAAACCATAGGTTTGAGAGATGGGATCAATTAGTTTATTTATTTTTTTTTTTTTTAATAGCTGCAATATTTAGGTTATTTTTTTTAAAGACATTACTAACCCTTTAAATTAGCACCTTATTTATAATAGACAATTATTTTGCAATGTGTTGCTCATCCTGCAAGAATTTAAATTGTTAAAATTGAATTAATATGCAAAAAGCGGCCTTCATTTTGAAAAAGTAACTATGATATCTACTAGAAATGAATGGCGTTGACAAAGATCAGAGGAAGGAATGTTAGGAAGAGCACGTAGCAAAAAGTCCAATTTATTGGCTGCCTCTGCTGAACATGTGGCCATTTAATTACTCCTTTCAATCAGATAGGTTTAGTTATTGCTTTGTGCAGTGGGGAAGAGATCTCCAGCAGCACCGCATGCGGAATAAGATGCACTTTCAGCAAATGTGAGATCTCTTGGGATTTAAAAAAAATAATGTTATTGAATGAAGGGTCATCACTCCTCCCGCTCATCTCCTGCTTAAAGTAATGCGTTTTTAGGTCATTTAACAGAATTGCTTGAGACTGTTTATGGGGAACGTAAAAAAGAGGAGCCATTTCAGATAATAGCAAATGGACCACAGTGGGGGAAATATTTCCAAAAGTAACTACATAGGACGAGAAAAACATTCCTACTGATTAGAAATGAGGCTTTTAACCTCTTGAATGCTAAATAGGTCAGACAAAGCACTGCACAGCAATGCTTAGGAAACCACTCAGACGTTCAAGGGTTTTAGAGAAAGACCAATTTAAAATCAAGTTGTGTTTGTTCTGTATTGCGCGGCTGGAGACGGCTAGTATTCAATGATGTAAACGCTCAATTTCAAATAAATGGACATTTCTATTTGCTCCTTCTACTGTGTGAAATTTGCTGGCTCAAGAATCCTATATAATAATCCACTAGGATGTTCGTCAGAAGCAGTCAGGCGCAGTAGAGACTGCCCGAATACACAGAATGCTGGGAGTGCTGTGCTGGGAGCACGGAATGCTGGGAGCTCTGTGCTGGGAGCACGGAATGCTGGAAGCTCTGTGCTGGGAGCACGGAATGCTGGGAGCTCTGTGCTGGGAGCACGGAATGCTGGGAGCTCTGTGCTGGGAGCACGGAATGCTGGGAGCTCTGTGCTGGGAGCACGGAATGCTGGGAGCTCTGTGCTGGGAGCATTCTGTGCTTTCGGGCAGTCTCTACAGTGCATGGCTGCACAGGACGCAGAGCAGCACTGGCCTCTTAACTCTGAGTGCCAGAGGGGCACGCAACGCATTGCAAATCACCCGGACCTTGGCCCGTGTACACGGGCTTTTACACTAGTTGCTTATGTTTTGCTTTCTGCCCTTACAGTTTTAACCCTTTCAGTGCCAAAGGGGTACGCAAAGCATTGCTCTGCAATGCATTGCAGACCACCCTGGCAAACAAAGGGTTTTGCATGGTACTAAAGCAGAGGTAAACTTTTAGAAAACATTCTATATATTTCAAGGATTCCTCACAGTGAATAATACAAAAATGAATTCAAAAAGTACCCAATTTTTTTTAATTTATTTATTTTTTTTAATTTAAAGGGATAGTAATGTTTCAAAATAAATGCAGCTCCAATTTATTTTTATAGTTTTTGGTTCATGTAAAGCGGTATTATCATTCTCTATCATGTGTAGTTCCAAAGTAATTGAATGATAAAGTATCTCCTTCCCACCCTTTTACCTAAGAGTGAGTCACCTCCCCTCAGATGTGGAATCCAGTCCATAGACCAGACAGATCACAGCAAGGGACAATCTTCTTCCTATGAGAACAATGAAATCCCTGCCCCCCTTGAAGGAGAAGGACAGGTTTTTCCTTACGCTAACAGAAGATTGTCCCTCACTGTGATCCATCCGGACGGTCTTGCTGTGCAGCTTTACATAGGTAAAAAGGACGTGAGGGGGACATTTTATGATTCAATTACTCTGGAACTACACATCATAGTGTATGATACTACTCTACAAAGCCCAAAAACTATAAAGAATAATCGGAACTGCATTTATTTTGAAACAGTACTATCCCTTTAATTAAACTTACCAGCTGTGTCACCGGGAATCTACAGATTTTACTTGTCTTTAGTCCTAATCTGCTAGTGCACAGGAATGTTAATTCAATTACCGAGACCGATTAGCTCACCTGTGCTCAAGTAGGGAAATCCTAAAGACATGGGGGTTACGCACTAAGGCAAGTGGTTTTCCATCTTTTTTCGCTCAAGGCATCCCTGACCTGCAATCTGGAATTTTCAGAGAGTCCTTAGCATTTTATAGGTTACGGGTTTAAAGGGGATCTCTCACATAGATATAAGTAATGCATTGCTCATTAATTAGAGCATTTAGTGAAAACATTTAAAACGTTCATTTAAAAAAAAAAACTAAACTATCTGCACAAAACTTAATGTTTAAAAAGTGCCCTGCAGCCTACTTCCATCTTGCAGCACTGCCTCTGCTCCAGTCCCACTACCCAGCATCCTCCAGTGACTGATGCTTTCTCTCTCTAAGCTGGAGCGGTCTCATTGGCAGAGATCGATATCTAGCCAATGAGATCGCTCCAGCTTGCAGACAGACAGCCACCATCATCGGAGGAGGGAGGGGAGCAGAGGCAGTTGGGCAAGACGGAAGTAGGCTGCCGGGCACTTTTTAAACATTAATTTTTGTGCAGATAAATTTTTTTTTTTTTTTTAAATGAACAACGTTTTAAATGTTTTCCCTAAATGAGCATTAGTTATATCTATGCGAGAGATCCACTTTAATGAAGGCAACAATATATAGTCATTCTTAGCGCTCACAGAGAGAATGACAATAAGGAGGATATTGTCCACAATTTCCATATGTATACATAAGGAACGCCACTTAGTCATTTGTATCAAGACCTTCATGGAAAACATGGCGCACCTTAAACTGGTGTTCAAAGCACAACAAACTGGCACGGTATCCTGGTTGAGAACCACTGCACTAAGGGGTGATAAACAGGCGATAAAGAGGAGAGCTACCGCAGTGAGATCTCTTCCCCAGTTCCTATGTTATTGTATGGAGCCTACGCACCAAGATCTTCAGAGTTGGAGAAATTGTAGTGCATTGACTCCATAGAACAACATAGGAACTGGAGAAGTTACATCACTGGAGAAATCATCTCCACTTTATCACACTTTCATGCCCCCCCACCCCCCATGGCCTGTAAGACATTTCTGTGGGTTAGGAGACACCAGGATGAATGTACCCCACAGATTCCACTCAACAGGCAATGTAATCTGCGTTTTTCACCTATGCTTGCCTAATGTCAATTTACCAGGTTATATATCCCCATAATCTCTGTATTAACTAGAGATGCACAGATACCGGTACCCGCGAATAAGAGTACTCGCGCAAATGGGGCTGATACCAGGGCAATTCAATCCGCGGCCGCAACTTCACAGGTCTGCGGCCGCGAGAAGATAGACTGGGAGCCGCCGGGCCGGGACTGTGTCAGTGTGGAGGCAGGCCAGGACTGTGATGTCAGATGCAGGCTACGCAGTGGCGTGAAGACGACCACTGAGAGCCTGCGTCTGTGCACCCAGACCCAGTCAGAGAGGTCACTGAGCGGGAGGCGGAAGCAGAGGAGAGAGTAAGCTCAGCAGACTGTTTGCACTTTGCAGTTGCAGCAGACACGACAGGCAAGAGGAGGAAGGGAATTGGGGAAACTGTAACAGCGGCCTAACAGACAAAAAGGGGATTGATCACCAAGAGGGGGATAAAGGCAAGGGGGCATCAAGAGCGGGTAAAAGAGGCAGAGGGGGGTCAAGAGGGAGAAAAAGACAGAAGGGGAATTGGGGACTTGGAAAACTGCCAAATTACATCGCAAAAAAGGATTGGTAATAGTTATCGGTGAGTACTTGAAAAAAGTATCAGTACTCGTACTCTGTCTTAAAAAAAAAATTGGTATCGGTGTATCCCTAGTATTAACCAGAGGAAAGGTGCAAGTATCTGCCATTTTCCTACACAAGCTATGTGGATGGTGTTCAGCTCTTCCTAGCATTACAATCCTAATGACTGCAGAGACTGTCCACTAGTATGTACTACAGAGATTGTACTCCATATCGCATATCCTGACGTTCAGCCACTAGCGTTTGAGACGAATGCCTGAGTAGATGTTCTGGCAAATTCACACATTTATCCCACTGATCTAGTGAATTCTATGGGAGCAGTGAACCTTAAAGGGATAGTAATACTTCGTTTTAACTTTATTTTATTTTGTAGGCATTAAAAAAGGTGAAGAATGATATAAGTCTTATCTCTCAAACCTTTATGGTTTGAGATATTCACAAGTAAAGTTTCCCCTCCCGCCCCTTTTTCCTAGTGTAAGCAATCTCTTCTCAGATGTGAATCTGGTTATATGACCAGACAGATAACAGAAGGGGACAATCTTCTTTGCATGAAAACAATGAAAGCCCTTCCCCCCTTGACAAGTTTTTCAGCTTTTTCCCTTATCTTAATTGAAGATTGTCCCTCTCTGCAGTCTACCTGGACACTCCCTTCTGATCTGGTTGAACAGGAGGGGGGATACTTTGTTTGTGAATATCTCTTAAACCATAAAGGTTTGAGAGATAAGACTTATATTATTCTTCATGTTTTTTTAATGCCTACAAAATAAAATAAAGTTAAAACAAAGTATTACTATCACTTTAAGCTACAGAATGCGATAACGCTTCCTCTACTTCATAACATTTTGAGCTGCAATGTCTTTTGTAAGAAGAATTTTCCAGAAGTGAAGGTGCCTTTGCTCTGCTTACCAGGAAAAGAATGACAATATTGATGTTTTCAATAATAAAAGGTTACGGACCTCAGAGAGAAAGAGAAGCAATACATAACGGTTGAGGAAAATACAAAAAAGGGGTGTAAACGGATTACGGAGGAAAGACTACATAATTTTAGGTCGGGTAAACAGACGTTTTATATTCCTTTCAAAGACACACAGGAAAGGAATATAGTAATTCTACCTACCACTTCACCAGCAATACAATCAGTAGGTAGGTTACTCCCACATTGCCCAACGGTAGACCTCAATCGGCAGCATTTTTCACTTGCACAATCTTTAGCCTCTGTTTCTGGTATTGTGCAATTGTTAGCACCCCCAGTGCTACGCGTGTCACTAATACTTCCCCCCTTTATTTTGGAGGTTCTTGAAGATAACTGGGTCTTCTGGTCAATAATTACATGAAGCAACTCGTGAAGCCCTGGCAAATCTAAGCTTCGCCCACAAGTTCGGCTGCCTCTAAGAGAAGGCAAGGAGACCGAAATCTTTTGTAGCTCATATGTACCAGGAATGGTGACTGAAGAAGAATTCGAGTACAAAGAGGAACACGACCTCTGTGAATATTTCTTGCACTGAATATGAGCTGAACATGCTTTGCAATTTTGTAGCTTAACCTGCATGGACTTGGTCAGGTTTAGAGAACCATCAGATTTGATGTGGTTGGACTGCAATGCTTTGGATATTGTATTAACCGGTATGGGTTCCGTCAGGTTATTTCTTGCTTTGGATGCCACTATGGAATCACTATGTCGACGAGAGGAGTAGTACGGATTAGGAACTGCATGTAGCAAGTTCTTATCAATGTTACAGCAGTCCTCGGAATACAGAGAGCCCAGAGAGTTTCTTTCCTTATTTGACAATTTATAGGACCTACAATCCATCAAATGGCTGGACTTGTACGTCACGTAATCAGACATTTGCTGCGGACACAGAGCATTGCAGTATTTCTGACAAGACACCGAGCATCTGCCTACATCTGAAGACCCAAAGGTGGAGGTGCTGCTTCTTCTCAGACAAGAACAGCATCCCACCGGGGAGTTGGTCACAGACTCTTTCCTAAAGTTCTCTTTGGAATACAGAGACGAATTGTGACACCCAAAGAGCTCTTGAACAAATGAAGGAACAATAATTTTTGGCTAAATAAATCAAAAGTGAAGTAAAACAAAACACACAAAAAAGGAGAAAGAAAGAAAAAAAAATTAACTTAGGGAAAACAAAAAAAAGCAAAACTAAGTCAACTAAAAATACATCAACTGAAGAATGAAACTTTTCAAAGGGATATGTAAAATATAATCTGGAGTAGGCAACATGTGGCGCTCCAGATGTTTGGGGGTGATGAACGTTGTAGTCTCAAACAGCTAACAATTGCCCAACCATGAAACCAATACTGAAATTGTTCAGATATTAACCCACTGAATGCTAGAGGCACCTTCACAATGTGCTGGATATGCATCTGGCATCCAAGAGGTTGATAGAACGCCAGCACTTACTAATAAACCCCACAAATACCTTAACCCTTTGAGTGCAAGAGATACGCAATGCATACTCAAAGGGTTAATCTGGCTGGATAAGCCTAGTGGATACAATCAATTCTTTAGGCCTTGCTTCCCCAAAATAAATCTTTAAAGGAACACATATCAAACTTCACTTTTTTGGTGATTAAACAAAATATCATGCATTTACAGCTTTATGTACAAATTATTCATGTTACATCCATAAATTATAATCCTGAACTTGGTTTATAATGCATATGTATAGTAACCTTCACAGAGAGCAGTTATGTAGTATTTTTTGTATTGAGCTTTAACAGTTAAGTCAGTTAATTGACTGGGACTAGTGACCACCAAGCTCTTGTATTCATAAAGGTTGCTCTAGTATATCAGCCCGTTTACAGATAATACCGGACAATAAAAGGGATCTCTGGAAAAGTGCAGGGACATCTGCTCCCTCAGAATATATAAGTAGATCATAGCCTTCAGGACGTACACAGAAAATTACCCTGTACTTCATGTACCACCTGTAAAACCCCAGTTCATTTTTAGGTGATGACGTTCCTCTAATTAGACCATATGCATGCAACTGGGACAAAAATGACATTTTTCTGCAAGATTCCTTGTAGGGGGGTGGAAGTGGGTCTCCTATTGAAAAGTTACCCTCTATTTGGCAAATACTGCGTTAAAAATGTCGCCTGAATGGAAAGGGCAACATCAGAATTTCACCCACATCAAAAGGGCAACATTCGGATGTCACAGGCTTAACTGTCCCCGAGTAGCCTCCATCTGTGCCTTAAAGGAATAGTAATGTTTCATAATAAAAGCAGCTCTAATTAATCATCATAGTATTTGGACTTTGGAGAGTGTTATTTCAATTCTGTCAGAGTTGTAGTTCCAGAGTAATTCAATGACAAAGTATCCCCCTCCCGCCCCTTTTACTGATGTAACACTGCTCAGCCAGATCAGAAGGGAGGTGCCCAGGTAGACTGCAGAGAGGGACAATCTTCAATTAAGATAAGGGAAAAACCTGAAAAACTTGTCAAGGGGGGCAGGGCTTTCATTGTTCTCATAGGAAGAAGATTGTCCCCTTCTGTTATCTGTCTGGTCTATGGACTGGATTCCACATCTGAGAAGAGATGGCTTACACTAGGTAAAAGGGGCGGGAGGGGAAACTTTGCTTGTGAATATCTCTCAAACCATAAAGGTTTGAGAGATAAGACTTATATTGTTCATGTTTTTTTAATGCCTACAAAATAAAATAAATAAAATGAAGTATTACTATCCCTTTAACACTGAGGGCCAGAGGGGTCTAAACCTAATGCAAACATGCTACTTGAACCTAAGTGTTAACAGATAAATGGACGCTGATGGGCATTTTACCAAGGTTTCCTTTATCAATGAGATGCCATGTGTAGTGAGTGTCAGTTTTATTATACTTACATGCATCTCAGAACAGCTCATATTCCAATTAAATTAATATGGCAATTACACATATGGGTCAGAATGTCGTCTGCATCAGAGTCACACTTAAGTGTCGCAAATCTGTTCTGACTAATTGTATGTGTGACTGAAGTGGGTGGCATTCTGACCCCTTTTCATGCAGGTGACCTTTATAACTGTTTTGTTGGTCGCCAAATAGAGGGCGAAATTTCCACAGTAAACCATGGAAGTGCATCAAAAGATTGATGCAATAGCAGAGCATGCCTAGCGATGTGTGGCAATCACTTCACCATGGATAATAAGACATCTCCATATGCACTAAGAATTATCTATGCAAGAGGAGGAGACATTTTAATTAGCTTATGAGGTTGGCATAATGCTGGCGATGTGTTAGGTTAACTGAGGGAGTGTAGAGGATCCTCATACTACAGCACCAAACTCCACCAGCGCTCCCTTAATCCTTTGATTAGGCACAGGCATGTGCAACACATTTCTCTGCAATGCGTTACATACCCTTGGGACACTCAAAAGTTATAACAGAATCCCCTTCCGTGCTACACAGATCATTCAAAACACAAAAGTGGCAGAGGATCTGTTAGATGTAACAGCTTCTCTGCCAGTTCTGAAACAGCTGATCAGCTGTTTGAAGTCCACATGGGACTATCTGCCAATCAGCTGATTCATGTAAACGGAAGCCTCTGTTACACACTGCAAGTCACTCAAAAAAGTTTAACCGTTTGAGTGCCAGAGGGGTCAGCAATGCATTCCGTACCCCTCTGGCGTTCAAAGGGTTAAAACAGGGCAGCTGCCATCTCAGATCTCCATATCCAGATAAAGCTAAGGGAAGATTCCTATTTTGCCATCTCAGCCTGACAAAGTTGGACTGAACCCATACAGCATAGCCAGTTTTGGGAGCTTAGTGCATTTGGCAAACAGATTAACATATAAACGCACCCACATGACCAAGGAAAAGGCTACTTAAAGGGATAGTAAAGGATGCCAATAACTGTAGCTCAGTTTAATTCTCATGCGTTAGGTTTCATATTTCGCGGTTTATAAATATTCTCCGACGCGTAGTTCAAAAGTTAAAATATCCCTCTCCCCCACTTTTTACCTATGCAATGCTCTCCAAGTTTGTCCGGACAGTGCGCAGAGAGGGACAATCTCAACGAAAATCCTGCCCTTTTTCGTCAAGTGGTCAGGGTGTTTATTATGCTCACAGTGAGAAGATTGTCCCTTGCTGTGAGCTGTCCGAACTAGCGACCAGATTCTACATCTGCAGGGAGGCACGTAGAAGTAAAAGGTGTGTGAGGGGGATACTTTAAAACTGAATTACTTTTGAACTACACGTCAGAAAATATTGATATACAGCGCAGAATGAAACAACATATGAGCATTAAATGGAGCTACATATGTTGGCATCCATTACTATCCCTTTAATCTGCATTTCAATATGTAAGTGAGGCACTGTCAAAGTAAACACTGCAAAACTGTAAAGCTGGTGAAGGCATTGCGATGTCCTTGATAAATTTAACCCTTTGAGTCTGAGAGTAGTATGGAATGCATTGAAAAGCAATGCATTCCGTACCACTCTAGCACTCAGAGGGTTAAAGGGGTATGATGGCAAAGATTTCTTAGTGCATATGAAGAGATGGAATCAGTGCAAATACCCCACAGTGTCGCCAACCTGGACCGTTATCAAACCACAGTTCATCTCCCCCAGGACTCTAATCTTAAAGGGATAGTGTTTCACAAAAACATCAGCTCCAATTAATCTTCATAGTATTTGGTCCATGGAGAGTGTTATTTCAATACTGTCAGAGTTGTAGTACAAGAGTAATTGAATGATAAAGTATCCCCCTCCCGCCCCTTTTACCTAGTGTAAGTCACCTCCACTCAGATGTGGAATCTGGTCTCTTGACCGGACAGGTCACAGCAAAGGACAATCTTCTTACTGTGATCGTAAGGAAAACCCTTCCCTGCTTGACAGGTTTTTCCCTTATGTTAATTGAAGATTGTCCCTCTCTGTGTGATCCACTTGGACACCACCTTTGTGTTCTGAGGTGAGCAGTGTTACATCAGTAAAAGGGGCGGGTGGGGGATACTTTATCATTCAATTACTCTTGAACTACACTCTCCATTGCCCAAATACTATGAAGATTAATTGGAGCTGCTTTTATTGTCAAACATTACTGAAGCCTTCAGGTGGAAAAGCTTCTCATTTGGGAGTTTCACCGACATGGATATCAACAGCCAATTAAAGATTCATTTTGGAGAACAGAACCGATTCATTGTGGTCATTTGGATAATCTTCCCAGAGTAAAATAAGGGAGGGTTTACTATTAGGATGCTATGTTCCTTAACCCGTTAAGGACCCATGACGGTCCTGTTCTGTCATGGGTTGTTATACCCTTAAGGACCCATGACGGTCCTGTTCTGTCATGGCTTGTTATACCCTTAAGGACCCATGACGGTCCTGTTCCGTCATGGGTTGTTATACCCTTAAGGACCCATGACGTAACTGGACCATCATGGAATTCCGGGCTCCTCTCGCGGCTGCACGCCGTTCGGGGATTCCGGAACCCAGCCACGGAAAAAAAACCAAAAAAAAACGCTCCGTGGTCCTTAACAGACCGCAAGGTGCGTGCGCGGCTGGTCGTTACGGGGTTAAACCCCTGGGATACTAGGCAACTCTTTGCTTTTCAAAGAGTTGAAGAAATCTGTAGCATCTAATGAGTTACAACATGGTAAAACTTACTGCTGATGTCTGCTGATATTGTGCCAGCGGGTGCTGGGGACTTTGTGACATGGCCTGGCCTTCAATCACCGGTGGGCTGTAGACCCGCTGAACAGCAGGGGGCAGGGAGTCCGGCAGAGACGAGTAAATCACACTTTGCTGGCTGCTCTGTGAATCCGAATAGACGGTGGACCCCTGACCGCTGTCAAACGTGCTGTCAGCTGTCAAAAACACAAAAGGTTATTAGGACAATCCATTAACATAACATGGCCAGTCACCCAATGGCAGATTGGACAATATCTAGCTACTTGAGAAAGGAGCATGGCACTATTATGGTTTTGAAAGCTTATTAATGAATTCGCTGTGCTTTATCCAGTCTTGTGGAAAGGCATGTGCTAAAAAGCTTTTTTTTTTAACCAGTCTATTTTTAGCCTTGACATAGGTTGCTGCAGAAGGAAAAGAACATGGCCATTAAAAGACGCACGCTGGGCACTGCTCCTCATTAAATCTAAACATGTCTTGTCACTGACAGACATTGGCCTATGTGCACATCCTGAAAGACAAATGTTTCAAGACCGTCTTTACAATTCAAAGTAATATTGTCAGAAAACGTGCAGCGGGTACGAATCTTTTTCCCATGTGCTGGCTGAGTCATTCGGCTACATGCTACGTTTCCCTAGATAACTGCAGCTCCCATTTACTCCTCAGAGAGATTTATTAGTAAGCACTTTAAAGGGATAGTAATGTTTCACAATAAAAGCAGCTCCAATTAATCATCATAGTATTTGGACCATGGTGAGTGTTATTTCAGTACTGTCAGAGTTGTAGTACAAGAGTAATTGAATGATAAAGTATCCCCCTCCTGCACCTTTTATTGATGTAACACTGCTCACCTCAGATCAGCAAGACTGCCCGGATGGATCACAGAGAGGGACAATCTTCAGTGATCATAAGGAAAACTTGAAAAACCTGTTAAGGGGTGCAGGTTTTTCTTATATCAAGGTTTGGCTGAGCTCTGCTGCTCGATTCTACGGTCTGAGCTAATCCAGTGCTCTGCTATCCATTACTGCTGCCTTTCCTTTGCTGAGCTGGATGAATCAGCTGACCTCTCTGTGTTTGCTCACCTGACTGCTATCAGCCAACAGCCAACCTTCCCAGGGTATTTAAAGCAGCTTGGCCATCACTACCTGATGGCCCTTGTGTCTGATTCTGGAGCAAGCGCGTTATCCTGAGTTGCTGATTACCTGTGTATGATAGGCTGCCCAGACCTCACCTTTAACAGGGGACGCATAGGAAAAATACATACTGCAGGACTGCTTTGATTTTACCGAAGTACTGAAATATGCCTATTTCCTATGTGTCCCCGGTTAAAGGTGAGATCTGGTTAGCCTAACGTATGACCTGGCTTCCTCTGATGTCCCTTCTGGTTCCTGCTGGCCTTGTTCCCGACTTCGCTGATCTCCGTATTCCTGACCCCAGCTTGGCTGAGTACCTGTCTTGGTTCCTGACCTGGCTTGTGTTTTGGTTTACGCTTCTGGATCATGATTTTGCTTTGTTTGCTTTTGTTATTTCAATAAAGGTGTTTTGCATTTTCACATTTTGTGTCCTGCCTGGTTCCTGGTCCCTAACACCTTATGCTCCCTTGCTGTGATCTGTCCGGTCAAGAGACCGGATTCTACATTTGAGGGGAGGTGGCTTACACTAGGTAAAAGGGGTAGGAGGGGGATACTTTATCATTCAATTACTCTTGAACTACAACTCTGACAGTATTGAAATAACACTCTGCACGACCCAAATACTATGAAAATTAATTGGAGCTGCTTTTATTGTAAAACATTACTATCCCTTTAAAAGGAGAACTAACCATACCTACACCTATCAACTTTACCGTGGCCAGAAAATTCAAATGGCCCCTAAGAGAGAACACAGTCAATCAGTCCTGTCCATGAGGTGGACAAACAGTTGTAGGCAATTTTTCAAACCGAAGCAGGCACAAGCCTACTTGTCTCTAAGGTTACAGTTCAGATATGGCGCTACACACACCACTTTTTAGCTTCAACCACATGAACATCACACTTTTTACAAGGAGAGGCTCACCTCCAGCATAAGGGTGCTCCAAACCTCTCGAGTGCTCCAACTCGGACCCTAAAATACAGTCCAAAATAGAATGCAGAAGCACACCTGGCTTTTCAGTAAACTGGAGAGGAGGCAAAACAAAAAAGTAACTGAAAACTTTTCCTTTTAATATTTTTCAAATAAATGGAAACAATACAGACATGGATGTAGCAGGACACAATAGATAGTGTTGGGTAATGACCAGTCTGACTCATTTCAAACTATACAGCTCTTGTTCGTTAAAGGGATAGTAATACTTCGTTTTAACTTTATTTTATTTTGTAGGCATTAAAAAAACATGAACGATATAAGTCTTATCTCTCAAACCTTTATGGTTTGAGAGATATTCACAAGCAAAGTTTCCCCTCCCGTCCCTTTTACCTAGTGTAAGCCGTCTCTTCTCAGATGTGGAATCCAGTCCATAGACCAGACAGATAACAGCAGGGGACAATCTTCTTCCTATGAGAACAATGAAAGCCCTGCCCCCCTTGACAAGTTTTTCAGGTTTTTCCCTTATCTTAATTGAAGATTGTCCCTCTCTGCAGTCTACCTGGGCACCTCCCTTCTGATCTGGTTGAACAGGGGGGGGATACTTTGTGAATATCTCTTAAACCATAAAGGTTTGAGAGATAAGACTTATATCATTCTTCATGTTTTTTTAATGCCTACAAAATAAAATAAAGTTAAAGCGAAGTATTACTATCCCTTTAAAGGGTTAGTAATGCCCGAATTTATGTTTATACTGTATGGTAGATTTGGGGGGGGGGGGGGGGGGGAAGGAATATGGAGAAAGTTCTCTTTCAAAACCATATGGTTTGAGAGATATTCGCTGCTAAAGTTCTCCCCTCCCCTTCTGCCGACGTCAGTGCTGTGCTGACAGCAAGAGACCCTGGGACCAGCCAGCAGCTCTTCAGCAGAGCCGAAATAGCGATCTTTAAAAAAAATTACTTCATTGGAATGGTCTACAAAGTGCGCTTGGTTTGCTAGCGAACTTTGTAGACCGTTCCACAGAAATAGTTCTTTTTAAAGATCGCCATTTCGGCTCTGCTGAAGAGCCTCCTCGAGTCGGCCGACTCGAATCCCCTGCTGTCAGCTTTAAAGCGGACATCGAGAAGGGGAGGCAGGGGGGAACTTTAGAGGCGAATATTTCTCAAACCATAAAGGTTTGAGAGATGGGACTTTCTCCAGATACTTTATTTTTTTCAAATCTACCATACAGTATAAATGTAAATTCAGGCATTAATAACCCTTTGCCTTCTACAAGAGCTGTATAGCTCGACAAGCATTAGACTGTTCATTAACCAACTTTTCCTAATGTGTCCCGCTATATCCGTGTCTAAGGTTTACATTTTAATATTTTCAAATAAATGAAAAGTTTTAGTTATTTCATTGATGTTTTGCCTCATATCCAATTTACCAAAAAAACAGGTGTACTACTGTCCGAGGACGTCAGCGATCTGCAGCATATTTCTTTGCAAAACACTGCACACCACACTGGTGCTTAAAGGGTTAAGATTACCACGTGCAGACAAGTACTGCGGTCTTGTTCGCTATTAATGTCTGCCTCCACGGGTAGGACATCAGGACTTTGGACAAAGGAACAAGGTGCAAATTTATAGAATTTGGAGGGTTGAGAACATGGGTTAAAGGAAGGAAATAAAACCAATCTTTGTCTTATTATGTGAATAACATGAGGAAAAAAAGTGGTTTCTCCATTCATAACAGCACAAGCCTGGTAGCGTTCCTCACTAAACTCGATCTTCTCTGGTGATCTAAGCTGCTGAAATCCCACGCAGCCCTCTCGGGCTCATATGGACCCGTCGCACTTACTTCACTGGGGTTGTGTTTGATCATCACTGGGACAGTTAGAGAGACTGTAACACTTAAACGGATAGTAATACTTGCAAATTACTAATCCCCATATTGTAGCTTTGTTAAAAAGAAACTGATTGCCCCCAGTGTCATCTCTCAAACCCTTATGGTTTGAGAGATAATAGTGCTCAAAGTTCCCCCCTCCCTCCCCCTTCCCTGACTGAACGCTGACTGCAGGGGAAGCTGTTGTACGACATTCTTATGTGCATCAGGTGGCTCTGCAGCTGAGCCGAGATCGCATTTATAAAAAAGAAATCTTTCACTGAAATGGTCTTCTACGTGTGCTTGGTTTGCAAACACAGGTAGAAGACCATTTCAGTGAAAGATTTCTTTTTTATAAACGCGATCTCGGCTCAGCTGCAGAGCCGCCTGATGCACATAACACTGTCGTATGACAGCTTCCCCTGCAGTCAGCGTTCAGTCAGGGAAGGGGAACTTTGAGCGCTATTATCTCTCACACCATAAGGGTCTGAGAGATGACACTGGGGGCAATAAGTTTCTTTTCAACAAAGCTACAATATGGGGATTACTAATTTGCAAGTATTACTATCCCTTTAATATAGTTAAAAAAAACAACATTCTATTTTAGGGTTTATCCTGCTGAGAGATGTTTAATACAAAAGTTATTGCAGCTCCAACCTAATTTTTTTTTTTTTGATGCAGTACCTTAAATGGCCTGATATTTTACAGTGGCGCTGCTGCTGCACCAAACTATGAACAGCTCTGGTCAGTTGACCATTAGTTTCCATTGGATGGCGTAGAAACTGCGCCACTAACATTTTAGGCCACTGAGGAACTGCAGCTAAACATTCAAGTCTGAGCTGTTACAACATTTGAACAAAAACAACTCAGCAGTGGGGATAAATATTGCAATATGAGATAGCTCAGTGGTCAGTCCCCTGACTTCAGAGCCTGTTCAAACCACAAGGCTGTAGGTTCGATTCCTGGCAGGGTCAACTCAGCCCTTTGTCCTTCAGAGGTCTGTAAATGAGTACCATTGATTGGGTAATAATAACATCTATTATTCAGCTGTCATTTTGGTTAATTCCAAGAGTGTGCGCTTTTTTTTTTTTTTTTTTTTTTTTTTACTTTCCCTTGAAAGGAATTAGGCAGAAGGAGACCCACTGAATTCACCAGTCCCAGAGAAATGGAGAGAAAGGAAAGAAAAAACCTGTACATATTTCAAGATGTGGGGTCAATTTGGAATATCAGGCATAACCCCCCCCCTCCACTCACTGCACTGGATTTATATTAAAATTGAAGTAGGAGGCACTGCATTTTTAAATGACAAAAAAAACAAAACAAAAAAAAAAAAACTTATTTTACAGCTCGGTCTTATGTAATCAGCTCTACTCTTACCTCTGGGTAAGAACATACATTCCCAGTTGTGCCAGTCTGTCCCGAGCTGTGCGGTCAGAGACCATTCCTATTGTTTGTGTGAGTGGGTGTGATGTTGCCAGAGCTTACAAACCCAGAACAACAGAGGAGAAGCCAAGGGGACCGATATACTAAGGGCTGTAAGTAGTGTGCTAGTGAGGTGGGATTAGCATCATCATCCTCCTGGCTGTGCAGGTTAGTGTGGGATCACAGCAACAAATAAGAATCATCACCTGCCTCTGGCGCTCACAGCATCAGACCCGAGGAGTAGTCCAGGGGGATCTGTGCACAGAGATGTCAGTTTATAACGCTGCCCACCGCTGTGAAAAATCGCTGGAGCGAGACTTACCGCTGCTGTGGTCCAGAGGGTCTCCAACCTGTCGTGCACCATTTCAATTATATTACCATATATATTTCTCTTAATCCCTTGAGGACCGGTGCGCACGCACACAGGCCGGCACCTAAGGGCCACAAACCATTTTTTTTTCTGCATCCAATTCAGGGCTCCCGAAGCATGTGCAGCCGCACGGGGAGCCCTGAAATCCATGACGTACATGTAAGGCCTTCGTCGTTAAGGGGTTAAGAGAAAGGCCCAAGTTAGGGCTGAAACATCGATTCAAATAAGTCAGCACTTTTTGATCATCAGCAAGTCCAGTGAGTGCGCCTTTATTTAGGTTCTTACCTACATCAATACAGAGACTGGCACCCAGGCAAGGTACATTTGATTACAGCGAGTGCTCTACCACCAAATTAAAAAAAAAAAGAAACCACCACAAGTGTCAAGTGTCCCGTGCAGTTATATGTATGACTAAATAGTAATGTTTTATAAAGCAAGTGTGGTATGAAGACAGACACTACAGGAGACGTCCTAAACAGGAGTGTGTTGTGTGTGTTATCCTCTGCACTGCAATCCATTACAATCTAGCAATAATATGGTTAACCTTTTGAGTGCCAGAAGGGTATGCAATGCATTGCAATACATTACATACTCCTCTGGCACTCAGTGTTAAAATATTTAAAGTGGATTTATGTGTAGGACCATCTTCCCCCTGACATGTATGTGAATGCAGAAAGGAGGCAATGTTTTTAATGACTGGATTGTTGAATTTTCAGTGCTTAGTCCTATCAGCTCCAAAGAGGTGCGCAACACATTGCACAGCACTGTTACACAACACTCCGTAAGTGAGCGAGAGTGTGAGCACATGCGAGAGCGTGTGTGCATATATAGTGTGTGTGTGTATATGTATTGAAGGCAGAGACTTGCTTCTACCCCTGTGTCACTCCTGTGAAATTCACACCCCTATAAATGGACCTACAGAAGCTCCAATATTGAGGAGATCTGAATAACTCCTCCTTACTGCCGCCTCTGGGTGTGTTTGCCAGGGAAACAGAAGTCTATATAAGAGCTCCTGGTTTGATGTTGGCGGTGCTCCGGTGCGGCAGAAAGGCAGAGTTATGCAAATCTCCCCAAAACTCCTGATTGGCGGGGAGGGTGATGCCCCCCTGTATCCACATAGACAAACTCAGACAACAGATGTGCACGCACTGTAAAAATACCTCCTCCAGTGACCAGTCAGCTTCTGAACTCTACTACTCACTACTATGTGCAGTAAGTGCACACACATTACATTCCCCACAACCACCAGAAAGGAGCAGTAAACTTTTTTTTATGAAAACACAATTTATAGAGCATTTCCTGCTGAATAAAACAAGGTCACTCCCATCACTGTCAGATGTTTTATTCAAAATGTATAACAGTTCAAATAACCAGGAAGTGAATTTACTGTGTTTACTTCCTGATAGTTCTAACTGACAGGAAGTGAATTTACTGTGTTTACTTCCTGATAGATCTAACTGACAGGAAGTGAATTTACTGTGTTTACTTCCTGATAGTTCTAACTGACAGGAAGTGACTCAGCAGTTTCTATCACATTCTATGGAGATCTGTATATCACTGACTTTCCTCTCCATTAGAATCTAACAGGAAAACTAATTAGAATTTGACCACTAGAGGGCACTGCCAATGTAAAAAAAACATGGGTTTAAACTGTAATAACTCTGGAAATATAAATCTCTCGGCAGTGGGAGTACCCTTATTTTACTCAATAGGAAAATCCCTACAATATGTATTTTTTCATAAAGAAAAGTTTACTGCTCCTTTAAAGTCTGTCCTCAATGATTTCACCCTTTCCTTCTATGCTATTTTCTGCCCTACACAGTGCTATTCTGTCTGCACCGGTCAGGGAGACACTGAAACAGTAACCAAAAGTACACCACTTCTGGTATCTTCCTTCCCCGTCCATTTACTAAGCAAAACGTAGGAGAGTTTCCCTTTATAAGGCAATTATCACATCTTACTAAGTCTCCACTGGGAAAACACTTTGTTAAAAAGCCTGCGACTGCAATGTATGGCCCCAAAACAGCTTCCATCAGCTGGTAAACATCCTGGAAGTCTGGGGCTCTCTGCTATATAAGCCTGGGTTGAATAGACAGTCCCCATAGATCTGCTGTAGAATTTTCAAGGGTTTACCAAAAACCAGTCTCTGCATCACAAGCCCAGCTCTGAGGGTCTCTTCAGATTCTCAATCTGGTGCCCTGATTGTGTGCTGGGCTCATATTACAGCCACAGACAGGGCTGCAGAACAAGTTGGTGCTTTACAAATAAAGTAAAACAATCTGCAGAGGGGTCATCCATTCAGACTACAGGAAAGGCGCTTTCAACAAAGGTAGGGATTTTTTTTTACAGTAAGGGCAGTAAAGCTATGGAATGCTTTGCCTCAGGACTTTGTACTTGCAGATACTGTAACTGCTTTAAAAAAAAACACAAAAAAACAATGGATACCTATCTAGCACAGAACAATGTTGAGAATTACGACAGTTGGCTTCACTGCAGACAGGATGTTGATCCAGGGAATTATCTGACTGCCATTTGGAGTCTGGAAGGAATTTTTTACACCCACTTGGGGATAAATTGGAAATGGCTTTGGTTTTTTTTTGCCTTACTCTGGCATGGGATGGACTAGATGGACGCATATCTTTTTTCAGCCTCATCAACTATGTTCCTATATTTGCTTTCAGGGGACCAGATCTGCCAATGGGGCAGCTATTGGATGATATTTGCTATTAACCCTTTGATCGCAACGTGTTGGTTGCCTCCCTGGCACTCAAAGGGTTAATCCTCATTTGTGAAGCCCTATTAACCCTGTGTGTACCATAGGGGTATGCAGCACATTCCTTTGCAATGCTTTGCGTACCCCTCTGGCAATCAAATGGTTAATAGCAAAGAATACTGGCTCAGTAAAATGTTTGCTGACATGCTTTCATATTAACCCATTGGATGCTAGATATATCTCCAACACACTGGAGTTAAAATGATGGGTACATCATCAAGATGCAGCTGTTCTATCAGTTTTATGGGTGAACTAGTTGAAGAGCCCGTTACACGGGCCACAGTGCCACTGCCAGCCGGTCCCGGGGCAGTCATGCGCAGTAGAGACTGCCCGCGGCGCGGCTGATACAGAGCTGGACCCTTTGTGTCAGTCGCGCCGTGGGCAGTCTCCACTGCGCATGACTGCAGCACGCACAGAAGTCTCCACTGCGCATGACTGCAGCACGCACAGAAGTCTCTACTGCGCATGACTGCATCGTTACACACGTTTTAGCAAATTATTATATAGGATAGGCCAACCTTACGGCTTCTGTGCTTTTCATTAGACTACGCAGCCTGGCATGGTAATAAGAAAACCTACCACCTGAAATTACCATTTTTTTGCCCAACACTTGTATTCTCATAAGGAGACTCACTTCCCATAATTTCATTTTACAATAAAGCTAATTTAAAAAGTCAACACAT
Source organism: Rhinophrynus dorsalis (assembly GCA_037306005.1). NCBI lineage: Eukaryota > Metazoa > Chordata > Amphibia > Anura > Rhinophrynidae > Rhinophrynus > Rhinophrynus dorsalis. The sequence continues at coordinate 11,858,072 of CM074722.1, forward strand.
GACCTAAGTACCATTAACCCCTTGAATGATAGAGAGTTCTCCAACGCATTGTGTTAAAGAAAATAAGCATAATAGTGAAACATTAATACCTTTTTTTGGTTCCTGGCTTCCAGTGCAATCCCTGCTCCCAGTCTACTGCAACCTCACTTTACAACTGTGACATTCTGACAGTTGGACGTTACCCCAGCACTTGCCTGGCTGCAATGTTACTTGCAATTTTAAGCCTCATAACACTACTGCTTCTTTTGAATGCCTGAAGTTGTATAGAGGACAAAAAAAAAAAAAAAAAAGCGTAGCGTTCTCCTTTGTAAAACCAGGGTAACCTCACTGCTGGAAGATGCTATGTTGCAAAGTTATAACTTCTCGGACTGTTGATTTGGTATATTAAACTGTTAGTGTGTCAAGTGGTGGACAGAAAGTTATTCCAGTGCATTCTATGGGGGAGGGCAGCCTTAGACCACAGCTATCCAAAGAATGTGATGAACAGCTACACCATTGAGATAGTTTGAACTGTAATAACATTTGAACTAAGCATCACAGCAGCGGGAGTGCTTTTATTATACTTCAGAGGAAAAGTAGTATGTATTTATCATAACAAACAAAGGGAAAAAAACAAACAAAAAAAAAAACCTTTTGAGCAGGCACATCAAGTTCAAATACAGCCGAGAGCAACAATTTCAACATTTCACATCAAAGATGGCCTCATTCTCTTGCCTGCTCTCTCAAGAGATTGTACAATCGGCACTTAGGACTTTTGCGAGTTTCAGTCAATTGCTATTTATAAAGGTCAATGTTTCGATCCCAACTAGATTGTTATCAAAATATCAGAGCACACAGCCCCCTTAAATACCCAGTATAACCCAATACAGAACCCTCCGAAAACGAGTTAACATAAGGTAAATAAGAATTCAACATTAAGTCAAAATATCACAGTATATCAATTATCCCAGTACTTTAGGAAAAAGAAATGCAAAGTGAATTAGTGCGTAAAACTTCTAAAAAAAAAAAAATAAGCGAAACAAACATATGCAAAGTGTCCACACAATATTTACATATGGCCAATAGGGTGGCCAAGTAACACCCCACCAGTACACACATGGCCAAAAGGCAGCCATGTAATACTCCACCAGTACACACGACCAATAGGACGGCCATGTTACACCTCACCAGTACGCACATGGCCAATATGACGGCCATGTTACACCCCACCAGTACGCACATGGCCAATAGGACGGCCATGTTACACCCCACCAGTACGCACATGGCCAATAGGGTGGCCATGTTACACCCCACCAGTACACACATGGCCAATATAGTGGCCATGTTACACCCCACCAGTACACACATGGCCAGTAGGACAGTCATGTTACACCCCACCAGTACACACGTGGCCAATAGGACAGCCGTCTTGCACCCCATGAGTACACACATGGCCAATAGAACAGCCATGTAACACCCCACCAGGAAACACATGACCAATAGGGTGGCCATGTAACACCCCACCAGTACACACATGGCCAAAAGGCAGCCATGTAACACCCCACCCATTTACCCATGACCAGCAGGGCAGCAATGTAACACCCCACCCATTTACCCATGACCAGTAGGGCTGCCATGTAACACCCCACCCGTATATACCTATGGCCAGTAGTGTGGCCATGTAACACCCCACACATACCTATGCCCCATAGTGCAGCACATAATGCACAAGAAGACCGTGGCACCTCAACAAAAGCTTCAGATTTGTATAATGGGACAACCCGAATGTCTCATACAGTAGAGAGGGGCAGAGCATAAAAATAAACCTATTCACATACTGTCACTTTTGTTGATACTGCAATTTTTATCAGTCATGGATCAGGTATTCTGTATGCAAGTCGTCAGAAATGGTGGATCTGCACTTTTGTGAAGAATGCAATTTATGTTTTAATGATGTGCACCATGTTTAACGATACAGACATCACAATTGTTCATGACAACGATCTACAAACTGTGCCTGGTTTGAGACAGACTATTGTCATTAATATTTTGCTTTGTATACAATGCTGTTTTGGATCTCCAGACAAGCCGTCTGGTCCAAAGACTAGAACCTAAGATAGTCAGATAGAGCGTTCACGTAGCTAAAAGGGGCAGGAGGGGGAAACTTTACATTGAGATTACACTAAAACCATCAGTTATAGCAAAAATACTTCAATGCTTTGCTTTATTTGATAACTACAATATTAAACCTTTCATAAAACAAGTATTACTATCCATTTAACGAACTGGAGGCCGTTCAAAGAAGAGCCAAACAGTGAGACTTATGATCTAACGTACCAGGATAGACTGAAAAACCCTTGATATGTATAAAGAATTAATCTGCTAACAAGCAATTAGGCCAACAAATTGAAAATGAGAAAAGTACTGCAAAAGACCAGAAAAATCCTAGATAATTCTACAAGTAAAAACACCGTAAGCACAGTCTTTCCTTCTATATATACAAAGGAAGCAACGCCGACAATATCACAGAATTTCCCCCATCATGTACATGGCTTATTGAGGATAAAGTCCAAAAAAGGTTGGAAAAAGTTATGGTGAATAAAGAATTTGGACCCAACTGTATACAACCAAGGGTATCTAAGGAACTTAGTTCAGTAATGGCAATAATAATTAATATGTACTGGCCAAGTGTAGTCAGGCATAGTGCCCTGTGATTGGAGGAAAGCAGATGTAGTAACATTATTCAAAAAAGGGAGCAAGATCTAAACCAGGAAATCCGACACCTGTGAGCCTGACTTCCATAGTGGGCAAGATATTAGAAGGGTTCCTAACAGTATTCAGGACTATGCGACCACAAACATAATTAGTAAGTGCCAGCATGGTTTTATGAAGAACAGGTAATTGCATTTTACGAAAGGGTAAGTAGTAATTTGGACAGGGGAATTGCTGTTGATGTAGTATACTTGGATTTCACAAAAGCCTTTGATACAGTGCCTCAACAGGTTACTGCATAAATAAAAGGCTTTGGTTTGGGCGGTGTTATCTGTACATGGATTGAGAACTGGTTACATGATAGATGGCAGAGAGTTGTTGTAAATGGAACCTTTTCATGTCTGTCTATAGTTATAAGTGGGGTGACACACAGTTCAGTCCTGGGCCCAATGCTTTTTAATATTTTTATTAACAATCTAGAAGTGGGAGTTGAAAGTAGCGTCTCAGTCTTTGCTGATGACACTAAGCTATGTAAGGAAATACATAGAGAGCTGGATGTTTTTTTCTCTGCAGAAGAATTTTGATAAATCAAGTGAATTGGGAGAGGGGGAGTGGCAGATTAGGTTTACCGTAAAATCTCAGGTATAATACGCACCTGTGTATAATACGCAGGTGTATATTATACCTAAGATTTTAGGGGAAAACAAGAGTGCCTATGTATAATACGCACCCTTGTTTTCCCCTCTTAGGGAAAAAAAAAGTTAAGCTGTCAGGAACCCTTCCCTTCCTCCCGCGGCCCAATGCGCTTACTTGTCTCCACTGCAGTCCTCTCTGACAATGAGGCTTAAGGTACTTCCTTCCACTGAAGTACCCATCTTCCAAGCGGGCGGCAAGCTTGCATTTGCTGCCAGCTTCCCTCATGGGCTTTCAGGACCTTCCGCCTCCAGCCAATGGTAATAGAAGCGGAAGGTCCTGAAAGCCCATGAGGGGAGCGGGCGGCAAATGCAAGCTTGCCGCCCGCTGGGAAGATGGGTACTTCAGTGGAAGGAAGTACCTACGCTAAGCCTCATTGTCAGAGAGGACTGCAGTGGAGACAAGTAAGGGAGGGAATCTGTCAGCTCAATTTTTTTTTTTTTTTTTTTTTTTAAATAACTCTCGTGTATAATACGCACCCCCCACTTCACATAAGGTGAAATGGGGTAAAATTGTGCGTATTATACCCGAGATTTTACGGTAATAGATTTAAGTGTAAGGTTATACTTTTTGCTGCAGAAACAAGCATGCTACATATACTCTAAATGGGAAACAACTTGGGAAATCCTCATTAGAGAAAGATTTAGGAGAACTGATAGACGATAGACTTCACAGCAGTGCACAGAGTCACTCAGCTGCTGCAAGAGCCAATAGGGTACTAGCCTGCATAAAAAGAGTTGTAGATACACGGGATGCTAATATTATCCTACCTCTGTATAAATCCTTGGTTAGGCCTCATCTAAAATATGGAGTATAGTTTTTCTCACGAGACATTAGTGAACTGGAAAAGTGCAGAGACGTGCAACAAAACTGATAAAGGGATTGGAGGATCTGAGTTACAAAGAGAGACTAGCCAAACTGGGTTTGTTTACATTAGAGAAGAGACATCTAAGGGGCGATATGATTACTATTTACATATATATTCAAGGACAAGGTCAATACAAAGAACTATCCAATGAACTATGTACTCAAGCAGAGCTAAATACGAGAGGTAATCCATTAAGACAGTGTTTCTCAACTCCTGTCCTCAGGACCCACTAACAAGCCAGGATGTGATTATTTCCTTGTTAGAGCGCAGGTGAGTTAATCAGTGTGAATGAGCCTCTGATCACATGATTTCCTTGTTAGATCACAGGTGAGTTAATCAGTGTGAATGAGCCTCTGATCACATGATTTCCTTGTTAGATCACAGGTGAGTTAATCAATGTGAATGAGCCTCTGATCACATGATTTCCTTGTTAGAGCGCAGGTGAGTTAATCAATGTGAATGAGTCTCTGATCACATGATTTCCTTGTTAGAGCACAGGTGAGTTAATCAATGTGAATGAGCCTCTGATCACATGATTTCCTTGTTAGAGCACAGGTGAGTTAATCAGTGTGAATGAGCCTCTGATCACATGATTTCCTTGTTAGAGCACAGGTGACTTAATCAATGTGAATGAGCCTCTGATCACATGATTTCCTTGTTAGAGCGCAGGTGAGTTAATCAATGTGAATGAGCCTCTGATCACCACACCTGTTCTCTAGCAGAGAAATCCCTAAGTCCTGGCCTGTTAGTGGGTCCTGAGGACAGGAGTTGAGAAAAACTGCATTAAGACAACAGGAAAGGCGCGTCTGATTAAAACAAAGGCAGGAAATTTAAAAGGTAGAAGACTCAGAAGCAATGTGTAAAGTTTTACTTTAACCCTTAATGACCAGTATTTTTTTTTTCCCCAAATTGAATTCTGGGATGGCAGAGTGGCGTGCAGCCGCGTGGCCATACCAGAATTCCATGACGTGGCAGGACAGCCACCAGTCCTTAAGTGCTGGGACTGGCAAGACGGTCCAGACACATAAAGAGTCATTAAAGAAAGGGTGACAGATTGATGAAACATCCTCTCAGTAGGGGTGGTAGGGACAAATATGGGATAGACATGAGTGCGCTTTGATGACTATGTAAGACTGTGCATTTAAAACAGGGCAGGAAAATTAGCAGATTGGATGTGCCAGTTGGTACTTATTTGCCATCAAAATCTGTGTTTTAAAAATCTATATGCCAAAGGGAATTTGTTATTAATTATTTTCTACTAGTTGAAGAGCCCGTTACACGGGCCACAGTGCCACTGCCAGCCAGTCTCGGGGCAGTCATGTGCAGTAGAGACTGCCCACGCAGTGGCTGATATAGGGCTGGACGCTCCTTCGGACCATCCAGCTCTGTATCAGCCGCAGTGCTGGCAGTCTCTACTGCACATGACTGCGTCGTTACACACGTTTTAGCGAATTATTATATAGGATGGTGCTGTTCATACACCCCAGAATGCACCAATTTTTATAAATCAGCCTCAATCTCTATTCTAACGCCAATAACTCATCCTAATGCCCCATGGTTTCTGCCCTTAGAACCCGTAGAATTGTGACCCATAGTTCTATAAGTGAGGTTTTACAATTCTGCAGCAAACAAACTGCACCATAGTAGTCATCAGAATTCCCATATTCACACTGAATAAATGGGACTATTTAACCCTGTGAGCACTAGAGAGGTCTCCAACATATCGCTTTGCTAGAATTGAAGGTGTTAACGCTAAGTGTCATCGCTTTGCAATGCGCTGCATACCCCTCTGGCACTGAAAAGGGTTAAATGTACCATTTAATTGAAAGGGATTATAACAGTATTTTAACTTTACCGATCATGCGCCTTCACAATTGGTGAAGTTAAAATTACTTTAACAAAAAAAACAAAGAAAAAAACTTATCTCCATCCCCCATGTTTTTTCTAACTCTTTTGTTCTGAACATAGAGCTCAGTGGATCTATTGCCAGAGAGCTTTCTGTCCGGGACTATCACTGTGCAGTGACACAATGTAAAAACAACAGCATACAGACCACTCTGTGTTGCAGTGATAGTGTTACATTGTATCACATCCTGCTTTGATAATGGCCTGCCCAGAAAACTGATCACTATTCCTTTAACCCTTTGAGTGCCAGAGAGGTAGCCAATACCTCTGTGGCACTCAAAGGGTTAATGGGAATCTATTATTTCTCCTCTTTCTTTATACATATGGTCCTCCGTTCCATCTCAGAGATTTCATTTGAACTGCAGATTTGGTGTCCTCATCTCCCGATTACACCACACTGATACATATCCATTAACATTGCTTGTTTAACTCCGATCGTATTTCCACAACAAGCAGTTTTATCTCTCTTCATATTATAAAAATAAAGCGTTTAGGAAGTCACATGAAAACTCATAGGGTGAATTAACATCAATTTACCGGAGAGATTTCCTGCAGTCTGCATTACACCAAGAGAAAGACAATTCATTGTACTGTAATCAAACCTAATGCAATATGCCGGGTCATTGGCTGATGCAGTTACATATCTATCAATAGGAACCAGCGCAATTACAGAAAAAAAGTATTAACTATATAATATATACAATTAAAAGAGAGTACTTGCACTTATTCGTTTCTCTCAAACCGTTATGGTGTGGGATATAGGAAAATAAAGTTCTCTGGTCCCTCCCCTTTCTGCTTGACGAGCTGTAAAGCTGTCAGAAGCAGATTCTGGTCGCTTGACCAGATGTGGCTCTTCAGCAGCGCCGATATAACAATATCTAAAGATAAATACTTAATTTGGAATGGTCTACAAAGTGTGCCTGGCTTGCAAACACACTTTGTAGACTGTTCCAACTAAGTGTTTGTTTCTAAATAGCGTGATTTCAGCTCTGCTGAAGAGCCTCTGTCTGGTCAAATGACTGGAATCTGCAGCTGTCAGCTAGATGGCAGACTTGAGTAAAACAGCCAGGAAAAGGTAACTTTAGCAAGTTATAGCTCTCAAACCATAAAGATTTGAGAGAAGACTTACATTGATGTTAACCTTGTTTTAATGTCTACAATATTAAATTAACTTAAAATTAACCATTACTATCCCTTTAACAACCTTTGAATGCCGGAGAGATATCCAGTGCATTGAGCTGCAATGTGTTGGATATCTCTGTTGCATTCAAAGATAACCTTTGTGTCTGCCTTTGGCATTCAAAGTGTTAATGCCAAAATATACCCCACAAGCTCATATTTTATTTATAGCAGACCTGTCAGTTTGGAATGAAGTTCTGAAATATGCAAAACCTGAATTCATAGTGCTTGTGTATCATTCTCCAGAACACCAGCAGATACACAGTGCAGACACTGGGGCGTTCTACACCAAGGCATGATAAAGAGGTGATAAAATGGAGGGGACCTCTCCAGTGATTCCATTTCACCATGTCCCCTATTATTCTATGGAGCGAACGCACTAAGATTTCTCCAAAGTTGGAGATCTCAGTGCATTGGCTCTATAGAATAACATAGGGACTGGAGAAGTGATATTACTGGAGAAGTTATCTCCACTTTGTCACCTCTTTATCACCTCCAGAAGTATGTTTTGGTTCTGTAATACAAAAGAATGGGATTTAAGTATCAGTGACTACAAGGATAAAGTGCAGACTGTCAGCTTTAATGTGAGGGCATTTACATCCATAAACGCAATCAGGGATTTGAGCCCTTTGTATACGTACATTTTAGGGAATCAGCAGGGCCGGATTTACATCTCAGGAGCCTGTAGGCACAGAAATCTGAAGCGCCCCCCCCATTGGTCATCTCCACTGGACACCTCCACAATGCTCCAAATCTCCACATTACCCCCCATATCCATATTGCCCTCACATTGCCCCACATCAGCTCCAACTTGACCCCATCAGCTCCCACTTGCCCCCACATTACCCCTGTCAGCTCCCACTTGCCCCCCACATTACCCCTATCAGCTCCAGCTTGCCCTCACATTACCCCCATCAGCTCCAGCTTGCCCTCACATTACCCCCATCAGCTCCAGCTTGCCCTCACATTACCCCCATCAGCTCCAGCTTGCACCATCAGCTCCATATTGCCCCGTTTCCTACCTCCCTGGTGGTCCAGCGGCAGGAAAAGTCTGTATCTGCTTCTGCACAGTACTGCAGCTCCCGTTGCTCCCACGCGGTCTTCTCTTTAGGAATGCAGAGCGCTGGGAGATGAGGTCATCTCCCAGCGCTCTGCATTACTAAAGAGCCACCGAGGGAGCAACAGCAGGATCTCACCGGGCAGCAGGCAGGCAGCGGGTAGGGTGAATGAAAATATTTAAAAAAATAAAATAAAGTGATTCCAATGACAGGCGCCCCTCTGTGGGGTGCACCTGTAGGCAGATGCTTACTCTGCCTTATGGTAAATCCGGCCCTGGGAATCAGAAGTAATTGGACAACTGGCTGCGGAGAGGTTTGTTAGACAGGTGTGTGACTTTGCATTGTTCGTTCATGTAGGCAACAAATTGCCTAGAAGTGACTCTAGTGGTGGTTTATGCATATGGAGTCTGCATATGTCTCCCAACACGAGGAACAAAGAAATGGCAAGGCCAGTAAATCAGACAAGACAGGAGAAATTCATTAAACTGTGATAGAGGTGATAAAGTGGAGAGGACTTCTCCAATTCCTTTGTTATTCTATGGAGCCTATGTACTAAGATTTCTTCAGCTTTGGAGATCTTAGTGAACAGCAGGGGAGAGCTGGCCTGGGTGGCAGAGGGGCAATTGCGCCCTCGGCTGGTCATGTATCTGGGCCAGTGGACCACTGCCTCACTCAATCTTCCACTTGCTGAAGTAAATGGAGCTAAACTAGTGATACCACAGAGCTATCATCCAAATGGAGATACACCAGTAGCATGACTTATTTCCTTTGTAAGCTCTATGATATCACTAGTGTAGTTATACTTAAATTGTGAGATCTGTGGTATCATTAAAGGGATAGTAATACTTAAAATGTAAAAAAAAAAAAAAAAAAAAAAAAAAAAAATGTTGTAGGGGTTATCCCCCTGAGTAAAACAAGAGTACTCCCACTGCTGAAAGGTGTTTCATTCAAAAGTTATTAATTTTCAAAGTTGAATTTTTTTAGGTGCAATATCACAGTGGCCTGAAATTGTACAGTGGCGCTGTTGCTACACTATCCTATGGACAACTCTGGTCCCCTGGACCATAAATCTCCATAGGATGGTGTAGCAACAGCGCCACTGTACAATTTCAGGCCACTGTGATATTGCACCTAAAAAATTCAGCTTTGAAAATTAATAACTTTTGAATGAAACACCTCTCAGCAGTGGGAGCACTCTTGTTTTACTCAGGGGGATAAACCCTAAAACATTTTTTTTTACATTTTAAGTATTACTGTCCCTTTAATATAACTCTCTTTCAATTATAAGCTCTGTGGTATCAATAGTATAGCTTCATTTCAACTGTAAGCTCTGTGGTATAACAAGTATAGCCCCATTTCAGTTGTAAGCTATGTGGTATAACATACTTTCACAACAAATTTTAAATTTACAAAATGGGGTGCTGGGAACATGGATAATAGAAATTGGCCATTTGATTATATTTCCCTCCTGGGCCACAAGTTGCCAGCCCTCCCCTGGTGAACAGGCTCTACGGACATCAATGAAGAAGTCATCTCTACTCTATCACTTCTATCACCGCTTAGTGAATCTCCCCCCCTCAGTGTCAAAATCAACTGTAAGGTACATTGCTAAATGCAAGAATTGCACAGTGGAGCTTGGCAAAGGCAAATGACCTGGTAGATCACCAACCACTGTATTAGATGAGAAGAATTCATGCAATTGTGAAGGAAAAAACCCTTTTCAACTGTCAAACACCAAGAATATTCTTCAGGATGTAGGTATAGAAGTGTCAAAGAGAACCATAAAGAGACGACTACACCAATATAACCACAGAGGGTTTATCACACGATGCAATCCATGAGTAAGCCTCAAGAACAGAAAGTCCAGGTTACAATTTGCTAAAAGCTACATAAAAACCTGTAGAGTTCTGGAACAATGGAATGAAGACTAACCTTTCCCAGAGTGATGGAAAGAGGAAAGGGTTAAAGGGATAGTAATGTTTCATAATAAAAGCAGCTCTAATTAATCATAATAGTATTTGGACTTTGGAGAGTGTTATTTCAATTCTGTCAGAGTTGTAGTACAAGAGTAATTCAATGACAAAGTATCCTCTTCCCTCCCCTTTTACGGATGTAACACTGCTCAGCCAGATCAGAAGGAAGGTGCCCAGGTAGACTGCAGAGAGGGACAATCTTCAATTAAGATAAGGGAAAAACCTGAAAAACTTGTTCTCATAGGAAGAAGATTGTCCCCTGCTGTTATCTGTCTGGTCTATGGACTGGATTCCACATCTGAGAAGAGATGGCTTACACTAGGTAAAAGGGGCGGGAGGGGAAACTTTGCTTGTGAATATCTCTCAAACCATAAAGGTTTGAGAGAGAAGACTTATATCGTTCTTCATGTTTTTTTAATGCCTACAAAATAAAATAAAGATAAAACGAAGTATTACTATCCCTTTAAGAAAGAATATGGGCATACAGGCAGGACCTGTATGATATGCTTCAGAATATTTCTTCTCTGTGTATGACATTTGTGAGCTAAAAGAGATTGCACCCTGGGCGCAGGACACAGTCCCAGTGAGCTTTTGCATACCCTTGCAATTCTTATATTTTATAGCCAATAAATAACTGAGCCCTCATCTATAAACTCTCAAATATATTTTTGATGAATATAACTAGTCTTACCATTTAAGATACACATGATCATAACAGCAACTTGTACACCCAAAGCCCTGTTTGGTGTGGGAAGATTTGGTAATTTTCACCTTTTTAATTTAGTGCAGTGTTAATTTATCATTTTTGATTAATTTAATATAAAGATTAAGATCTCCTTTTTGGGACTGGAATTAGATAACCTACTATAGTGTACAGCTATACCAATATCGATCTGTGTGTCCGTTCTACCTATGTTAAGTGATTTTCCATCAGGTGATAAAAGCAAATGAATAATGGAATCAGCTCTATTAGGAGGCAGTAATTCTCAAGAAAAAACAAACCAAAACAAAAAACTGTTACTCTCAGTTATTTATGTTGATGGCAATTTTTTTTATGCCCAGGAAGACACTTTAGTGAGGGTACAGACTTCTCCTCTTTGTTTTTAATTAATTCACCTGAAATACTCTAACTCAGGGCTTAAAGGGATAGTAACACTTCGTTTTAACTTTATTTTATTTTGTAGGCATTAAAAAAACATGAAGAATGATATAAGTCTTATCTCTCAAACCTTTATGGTTTATGAGATATTCACAAGCAAAGTTCCCCTCCCCACCCCTTTTACCTAGTGTAAGCCATCTCTTCTCAGATGTGAGTCTGGTTGTATGACAGTACAGATAACAGAAGGGGACAATTTTCTTTGTATGAAAACAATGAAAGCCCTTCCCCCCTTGACAAGTTTTTCAGCTTTTTCCATTATCTTAATTGAAGATTGTCCCTCTCTGCAGTCTACCTGGGCATCTCCCTTCTTATCTGGTTGAACAGGGGGGGAATACTTTGTTTGTGAATATCTCTTAAACCATAAAGGTTTCAGAGATAAGACTTATATCATTCTTCATGTTTTTTTAATGCCTACAAAATAAAATAAAGTTAAAATGAAGTATTACTATCCCTTTAAAAGTTGAAGTCCTTTGCTACTAGCCAGACCTGAAAAGTTACTCGCCTCTGCAATACATAACATACCCACCAGGGCTGAATTTCTACTCGCCAGGGCTAAATTTTCACTCGACATTGGCTAGTGGCGAGTGGAAATTTTGAGCCCTGCTCTAACTTTTAAATAAATGTTTTACGTATCAAATTTTAATTATTTCCCTTTCTACGGGTGGGGAGATTAAGGGGAGAATACAGAGACTTTTGAATACAGCAGGTCATCTTCTGTCTTCATGATCTAAAGCGGAGGTTCTCAGCCCATGCCCTCAGTGGCCACTAACAGGCCAGTACTTAGGAATTTCCCTGCTAGAACACAAGTGTGTTGATCAGAGGCTCAGTCGTATTAACTCTCCTGTGCTCTTAAAAGGAAATTCTAAAATCCTGGCCTGTTAGTAGCCACTGAGGGCACGGGTTGAGAGCCACTGATCTAAATCATACCACCTCATCTGTCAGCCATGGTGGAGATAGTGTTATGGATTGGGTATATTTGGCTTCCATCAGCTCACTTGTATTTGACGATGTGATCGCTGGCTGTACCATTAGCCGGATGAATCCAATGAGTTTTTAGGCATTTGGTTGGAAGGCATTTTACCTTACAGCAAGACAATGACCCCAAACATATTGCTAAAGCAACTGAGGAGTTTCACCATCAAAAAGTGGCATGCTCTTGACTGGTCAAGACCATCACACAACCTGGATCCAACCGAGTATGAGTTTCACTTGCTTACAGCGAGATAAAGGAGAAGAGCCAAAACAAATGAAATGAAGATGGCTGCAGTAAAAGCCTGGCAGAGCACCACCACAGAAGATAACCAGAGTCTGGTGAGGTTTATTGGGTTGAAGAATTCAGCCAGTCATCAAATGCAATGTATTTGAAACACAGTACTGAATATGATGACTGTTTAAGATAAGGTTATTTGTCCATTACTTTTGGTGGCATAAAATGGGGGTCTGTGTATAAAAAGGCTGTATTTCCTACACAGTTCATGATTTATGGATGTAGATACCCTCAAATTAAAGCGGACAATCTGCACTTCATCATCTTGGTCAATGTTTCATTTCAAATCCAGTGTGCTGGAGTACAGATCCAAAACACCACTTGTTTCACTTTCCAGATACGTATGAACTACACCACAGTTTAGGAGATAATAGTGCTTTTATGTCTGAAAAGTCAAAGTCTCAGTGCAGCACCATGTTAATTATTAACTCCATGAAGCAAATATCTCAAAGGGATAGTAATACTTTGTTTTATTTTTTTGATTTTGTAGGCATTAAAAAACATGAAGAATGATAGAAGTCTTATCTCTCAAACCTTTATAATTTGAGAGATATTCACAAGCAAAGTTTCCCCTCCCGCCCCTTTTACCTAGTGTAAGCCATCTCTTCTCAGATGTGGAATCCAGTCCATAGACCAGACAGATAACAGTAGGGGACAATCTTCTTCCTATGAGAACAATGAAAGCCCTGCCCCCATTGACAAGTTTTTCAGGTTTTTCCCTTATCTTGAAGATTGTCCCTCTGCAATCTACCTGGGCACCTCCCTTCTGATCTGGCTGAGCAGTGTTACATCAGTAAAAGGGGAGGGAGGGGGATACTTTGTCAATTACTCTTGAACTACAACTTCGACAGAATTGAAATAACACTCTCCAAAGTCCAAATACTATGATTAATTAGAGCTGCTTTTATTATGAAACATTATTATCCTTTAAATAGCATACAGTGTTGCACTGAAACTTCTTAGAAATAAAAGTATCATTATCTACTAAACTGAGTTTGCTGGACTTTTAGCCAATGTGATATGTAGATATAGGTAATTTGGAATTAAGTTTTCAGATATGCAAACGAAGTCAAGGTTACTGGTACAGGACATAATTTTGTATATCTTAAGGTGCCCTGTAGCACTAATTCAATATGAGCTTCGTCTGATATCCAACTGAGCACATTGTACTAGGAACAATCATATTGCCCCAGCCTTTTACAGCATGTTTGTAGATATGTATGAGGTACCACCACACTCTGCAAGACAATTAGAAAAGTGGACAAATTCTGGGACAGACAAATAAAACTTCCTGTATTTAAATGGGTTTTCAACCTTTCGAATGTGAGATACATCTCTAAAGCATCGCAAAGGATAGGTCATCAGGTTGACAATGTTTCTATTGCATTCCCAGAATTCTACATCCGTTTCAGGTACGTAAATATGTATAAGTATACAATATTGGTATCGTGGTATTTGTGTCACTTTTTTGGCACACAGCTTTGACTGTTTTGCATACTGCCTTTAAAGGGATAGTAATGTTTCAATAACTGTGTAGCTACGATACTTCCTCATAGTTTGTTGTATTGGTCTGTTACATTGCTAATGCCAAAATCATTCTAGTTCTTCTGATATCATATATATCATAACAACTGTCCCCCTCAGAAGCCACCTCCACTCAGATCGGAAATCCGGTCGATTGACCGGACAGATCACGACGAGGCACAATTTTCCTTCATTCAGTATAAGGGAAAACCAGGGGTAGATTCACTAAGCGATGATAAAGAGGTGATAAAGTAGAGAGGACTTCTCCAGTGATATCACTTCTCCAATTCCTATATTAGTCTATGGAGCCTATTCATTAAGATCTCCAAAGTTGAAGAAATCTTAGTGCATGAGTGCTATAGAATAACATAGGAACTGGAGAATTGGTATCACTGGAAAAATTATCTCCACTGTATCACCTTCATCACCGCTTAGTGCATCTACCCCCTGATCTCCTTAAACGAAGGAGGATAAGTTTTTCCTTATACCGAAAGATGTTTGTCCTTTATCACGATCCTCCTTCATTTCTGAGTTAACAAGAATAATGTCAGCACAGGGGCAGATTGTTCTATCGGGGGACCAAGCATCCCCCGGTGGGTCGCCCATTTAGGGGCCGGTAGGGAGATCATATTATCTCACCTCTTCAGTCCACAACTCTGTAGATGTGAGGCACAACTCTCCAGAGCCTGCAGCAGTAAAGACCGGGTCCTCGCCTGTAATTGTCCCACCCCCAAGGCTGACTTAGCTGGCCCTGTTCTGCCTGCAGTGTGCGTCCTGGTACAGTGCATGATTAGCAGGCAGAGCTTCTGGGTTGCAGTTTCAAATGGTATTATTTAATTTTTCTTAACTGTACTGTTGCTAGAGAGGCTTAATTATCATCTATTAACCCTTTAATACCCTGTATGATTTAGAGAGTTATAAATAATCATGTTATTAACCCTTTGCATGCCAGAGAGGTTTACGGGAATATTTTATTCTGCTATTAACCAGCTGTATTCCTCATAGGTGCAATACCTCACTGTTTAACATCTTGTATGCTAAAGAGGCATAATTCATGAGTAATTGACCCCTTGTATGCCAGAAAGGTGATGTTATGCCTCTTTAGCAAACAAAGGGTTATTCATTGAGGTACATATTCTTGTGCAATGTGTTGTGAACCTGAGACAATCAATGGTTAACTGCAGAACACAACGTACACCTCTGGTATGCAAGGGGTTAATAACTGGAAAAATTATTGTGTACAGTAGGTTAAGGAGTTAATAGATAAGCATTTATGCCTATTTCTGCGCCCCCCCCCCACACACACACACAGCACTCGAATGCCAGCTAGTGGGCCAGTTAAATAAAATCCTCCGGGCTGGTATTGCAACACAATCGGCCCCTGTGTCAGCATAAGGGGTGGGAATGTGGACTATTTATGATATATCAGCAGAACTAGAGAGGTTTCAGCATTAGTAATGTAATGGACCAATAGTACAAAGTATAAAGATGGATCGCAGCTACACAGTTATTGAAACATTACTAACCCTTTAAATCAGATTTACTAGCTTGAGGCAGTCAAGTAGCCTCTTACTGATGAGACCCAGTAGCCCAAAAACAGCTGTCCACAAGTAGGCTCATGCGTTACCAAAATGTGCTTTGTTGCATGAGATGTGAAAACAGCAAGCATAAGCCAAGTAACCCATATTTAGATGGGACTGGAATAATTTTCCTTTAAAAGGACAGGAGGTGTGTCCTAACTTCAACCGATTGTCCAAGATTCAACTGGTATATCACCACATGGCATGGATCCGCCCCTGTACAGGTGCTGCGGCAGAAAGTCGGATCAGCCCAAATAAAATGATCAGCTACATGAGGAACATGTGCAGAATATCAATGCAAATTTATTGATCAAAACATCTTAAAAATGAAAAAAAAAAAAAGACCAACACATTTCAGGATCCCAAAATCCTTTCATCAGTCTTAAAGAAAGATCGTGATGAAAGGATTTTGGGATCCTGAAACACATTGGTCTTTTTTTTAATCAATAAACGGATATTCTGCACATCTTCCTTGCGGAGTTGATCATTTTATTTGGGCTGACCTGGCTTTCTACCGGAGCACCCGTACAGGGGAAGGTCAATGCCCTCTGGCTATATGAAACCTGTTCATCACTACACGTGAGTACACTTCTATTTATAATTTTCAAATAAGTCATATATAGAGTGATTGAGAAGTACCCCATTGTTTTTTCTGTTTTATGCCCTGTTAATAAAGCTTCTGTATCCCAAACCAGTGGTTCTAAAATGCGGCCACCATGGTGTTTTGGTGCGGCCACTGTGAGAAATTGAGAAGGCCACATATATGTGTTTACATATTTTTTTCTTTTGCCGCATATGTGTAAGTTTGTTTTTTTTTTCCCCTATTCCTGCGCGGTTGCTGGGGCCTGGGCAGTTGCTTGGCAGATTTGGTATTTGTAATATTTGACTGGCTGAGGCTTCCCGCTTGGAGTGCCTCAGCCAGCCAATGATTGTTAAGCCCACCCAGCTGCCTCTTCATAGCAATGCATGCCTCTGCGGACAAGCACTCAGTCGCAGAAGATTTGTGGCAGTACTGGGAATGGTGGATTGCTGGGGCCAGCAAAGGTAGGGGTTGAGTATGGGGGTGCTTCATCTACTTACAGTTTGTAAGGCTTGAGTTTGCCTTAATAGCTATGCCAGCCTTTCATCTCCGCATGCTAAGCAGAGTTCCAGGTTAATTCTTTAATCTCTGCTGTCTTCCCTGGTTCAGGAAAGAGATGAAAGAGTTAACACGTGACTTCTTAGCATATGGTATACTGCCGAGAAGGAGCCAGGGAAGACAGCAGATATGAAAGAGTTAAACTGGATCTCTGCTTAGCATGTGGTGTCCCGCTGTGCGACTTTGGCAGGGTGTTTTAACCCTTTGAGCACCAGAAGTGTGAACCACACTAACCACATTAAACCCACTGCATACTTTGTTCCCACATTAACCAGTTGCCCGCATACCCTGTTTGAAGGGTAAAAATGCTTCGGTTACCCAGCCTACCCGCATACTGTTAACCCCTTGCCTGTATATCTTGCACTTGCTTCAATGCGTGACAGGTGTATGGCCTCATAGCAGAGAGAGAGTAGGGCAGTGATTGATAACCTATGGCATGCGTGCCACCACTGGCACACAGAGGCCTTTATGGTGGCACGTAGCCAAGGAGGCTGACTCTCTCTTTCTCCCTCTTGTTGTGGCAGATTTGAGGAGCACGGCTGCCATCCAGTCAATGAGAGACTTAGACACTAGGGGCGTGAACATTTTTGTGTTTCCATGCTTCCGGTTGGCTGGACTGAGGGTCCTTCTTATTGTGACATCATCCATTCCAGCCAATGGAAACTAAAAGCGGGCTGCTGGTTGCCGTTGAGGGACTGTTAGTGCAATGTATGAGGAGAGGGGGCTAAATATTGTCCGTGTAAGAGTTCTGATAGAGGGAGTGGATGTCATGAGAATATCTGAAGGCTTGTCTGGGGAAACTTGATATTGTGTGGTGCAACTTTTGACTGGGGCAGCTGGAATGCTTGGATGATGCAGTGAAAGCTGAATTTGGCACAGACGTGCTTTAATAATTGCCATGGAGAAAACCATGAATTACTGTTCCATATTGAAGGACATTAAGTGCCATATGTTCAAAAGGATAACAACAAAAAAGTGTTGTATGAAAGACAAAAATAAGTAATTGAATGCATGAACGACATTTTCTATAGCGTATACGACAAAAAACTAGTAATGTCAGTTGTGTACTATACAACTCCAGAACTGACGGGCAAAGGGGTGTGGCAAGGGCGTGGTTAAACTATTCTCCAGTGTCGTATAGAGGAAAAGAAAATTTGTCGTAACTAACGACAAAAAAATGTCATACAAAAGACAAAATTTGTATGTTAAGAAAAAAGTGGAGGGAATGAGAATTTTTGTCTTTACTAACGACAAAAATGTCTTAACTAAAGACATTGTTAAAGACTCTTGTCGTTAAGACTTTTTTGTTGTAACATACGACAATTTCAGTCAGGACAAAAGACATATTTCCAATCACAACTGACACTCTCTGAAAATATTAATGATCCCAACGACACTACTTTGAAAAGTCGTTACAATTGACAAAAGCTATTTCAATACTTCTTTGAACATATGGACCTATGAGAGTGCACTGTTTTTGAGCCTGTTGCAAGAAATAATAAGCTATTACAAGGCCAAGGAGGCAGCAGTAAAGCTTGTTAAGCAAACATCTTGTGTAGTGAGTTACCCACATAGACCCTGCAAACATGTTAGTTAAAGGCTTGATTGGGGCAATTACTGATTGCAAGTTTGGATGGGGGTTGCAGAGGGCATTGTAGTATTTGAGGGCTGTTGTGGAGGGAAAGTGGCTGATAGCTCATCCGGATGATTATGGTTGAGGGAGACTGAGTGGAGGAGTCTGACAAGGGATGGGGCTGATTGACATAACAGGGGTTATAACCAGGAGCTAAACAGTGCGGTGACTGATGGTTTTGATGGCTGAGAGCTGTGATGTGTTATTGAGGGAGCTATGAGATTTGTGGTGCTGAGGCCCCACATGGGAGATGGTCTGGGGACATGAATGGGGTGAGGATTGCAAGTTACTTAAGGCCTAATTCAGCAAGTTAAATTGGTGCAGTTCCAGGGCAAACCATTCTGCACCACAGGGGGATAGAATCAATTTAAATGGAGCTTTTTAACCTCTTGAATGCCAGAGTGCTCTACAATGCATTATAGACCGCTGTAGCATTCAAGGGGTTAAAATGACCATTTGATCCAAGGAACGGTTCATTTATCTTTTTGTGTAATTGGTTTGCTCCAGAATTACACCACTTTACTTCCCGAATACCATCTGCACATGTAATGTCATGGTGCGGCCACCACAACATGGCTGTGGCCGCAGTGACGGCCACCAGAACATTGTGGTGACCGCATTGGCAGCCACCAGAAAAATTCTCTTGAGAACCACGGTATCAAACTATCCTGACCAGCTGCTACCAGGATCCACCAGCGACAAGTACTAACAAAATCCTGATTTTTTTTTTTTTTTAATAAACTGAACATAACTATTTTAAGACCATTTCTTTAAAATTCCCTTTCATGGTCTTAAAATAAAAAGTTCTGACAATTGGAAAAAACTATACATTTTACACGCACATTATTTCCATGTATTATCTTTCACTAAAAGCCTCTTCTGTGTAGATATCACTAGCAGTTTGAGACACACCTGACACCTCATTTAGTGCAGAACTGACATCTGATCAGATCTTTGTAAGGAGCAGGAAGCCCCCCTCCATATAGCAGATCTTTGTAAGGAACAAGAAGTCCCCCCCATATATCAGATCTTTGTAAGGAACAGGAAGTCCCCCCATATATCAGATCTTTGTAAAGAACAGGAAGTCCCCCCCAATATATCAGATCTTTGTAAGGAACAGGAAGTGCACCCCATATCAGATCTTTGTAAGGAACAGGAAGTCCCCCCATATATCAGATCTTTGTAAAGAACAGGAAGTCCCCCCCATATATTAGATCTTTGTAAGGAACAGGAAGTGCACCCCATATCAGATCTTTGTAAGGAACAGGAAGTGCACCCCATATATCAGATCTTTGTAAGGAACAGGGAAGTCCCCCCATATATCAGATCTTTGTAAGGAACAGGAAGCCCCCCCATATACCAGATCTTTGTAAAGAACAGGAAGTCCCCCCCCATATATCAGATCTTTGTAAGGAACAGGAAGTCCCCCCCAATATATCAGATCTTTGTAAGGAACAGGAAGTCCCCCCCATCTATCAGATCTTTGTAAGGAACAGGAAGTCCCCCCATATATCAGATCTTTGTAAAGAACAGGAAGTCCCCCCCATATATTAGATCTTTGTAAGGAACAGGAAGTGCACCCCATATCAGATCTTTGTAAGGAACAGGAAGTGCACCCCATATATCAGAACTTTGTAAGGAACAGGGAAGTCCCCCCATATATCAGATCTTTGTAAGGAACAGGAAGCCCCCCCATATATCAGATCTTTGTAAAGAACAGGAAGTCCCCCCCAATATATCAGATCTTTGTAAGGAACAGGAAGTCCCCCCCATCTATCAGATCTTTGTAAGGAACAGGAAGTCCCCCCCATATATTAGATCTTTGTAAGGAACAGGAAGTCCACCCATATATCAGATCTTTGTAAGGAAAAGGAAGTCCACCCCATATCAGATCTTTGTAAGGAACAGGAAGTCCCCCCCATCTATCAGATCTTTGTAAGGAACAGGAAGTCCCCCCCATATATTAGATCTTTGTAAGGAACAGGAAGTCCCCCCCATATATTAGATCTTTGTAAGGAACAGGAAGTCCACCCATATATCAGATCTTTGTAAGGAAAAGGAAGTCCACCCCATATCAGATCTTTGTAAGGAACAGGAAGTGCACCCCATATATCAGATCTTTGTAAGGAACAGGGAGTCCCCTCCCCATATCAGATCTTTGTAAGGAACAGGGAAGTCCCCCCATATATCAGATCTTTGTAAGGAACAGGGAAGTCTCCACCATCTCTCAGAGGTAACCCCATAACCCTACCAGCAGCATATGCTATGATTTGCAACCAGCTGCAGTTAATTTTGGAAACTGAAGGACAGAAAAACTGTTCAGAACGAGTTATGCCTTAAAAACAGCATTTCCAGTGATAAATATCCCCCTGGTGCCCATTTAGATTTAAAGGAAACAAATGCGCTGCCCTTTTAAAACACATTAACCTGATTTATCCATTCACCACGGAGGAACAGTTACATTGTAGCACAATATCTATAGAGAGGGAAATGTACTGCATGAGATGAAAAACAATGGTTTATAGTGGGAAATATTTAATGTGGTCAACAGGAGTTTGTGACTTATGCCCTTGTTCATCAAGCTAAAAAGGTGCTATTCTGGAAAAAAAACTGTACCATAAGATTGGAATTAATTAATAAATCCCAGTTGAATTAAATATCTATTTTAACTCCTTGAATGAATGTTATTCATAAGCTTAAAAGCCTCTTTCAGTCAATGGGAATTTTCATTTCACCTGCATGTGGAGTTTGATTGGTTTCTGAACTGCCACGCGTTTCTTTGTATGCAGACGTGTCATCTACTGTTGGGATGAATGACTTCATGGGGAGAGTATTGGACGAATTTACCTCCAAGCAATGTAAAACCTAAATCCAGCTTAAAACCAATTTTGTTTAAAGCGGAACTATCAATCCAAATAAAGTCCCCCCCTCAATAATTAGTCACATAGCGATACGCATATAAATAGTACTATTATCCTGCGTAAGTACAGAGTTAAGAAATCCTACTTCTTTTAAGACTGGCGGCCAGGGATCAGCAAAGACATCTTGGCTTAGAGACATATGGGCACCTGTGCTGTTCGTCTCATTTCCTCTAGGAGGTGCTGCATTGTACCATAACGTAACAGGAAGGGACCGACGGCGCAGGCACACAGATTCTTCTAAAGCAAGAAGTCTGTCTGTCAGTCTCAGAAGTAGGATTTCTTAATAACTTTGGACTTATGCTGGATTATAAAAACAGAAAAAAGGAAGAAAGCTCACAGCGCTAAACTCATCATAAAATAGCCATATAATAAATATAAGTTAAATATAAGTATATAAATGAAAGATATAGATAGCTGCAAGGAAGGATAGAGTTCTCCAGTGCCCCTGACATTAGGCCTAGACCCAAAAGTGAAAACACAAACTGACGCGTTTCAAAACAACATCTTTCCTCAGAGATTTTAGATCGTATTTGTAGGTGTATTAGAGTAGGACTTACCATAAAGTGAGATACCTTGGCGTGGTTGGTAAGCTTACACATGGATTGGCCAACTTGTGGGACTAAATTCTCATTTATTTCATTAGATTTACTATGAATTATTATATATTCCCAATGCAGGGCACACATTCACAGCATATAGATGAGATCAGGTCTGTTTGTATGTGTTTTCACTTTTGGGTCTAGGTCTAATGTCAGGGGGACTGGAGAACCCTCTCATTCCTTGCTGTTATCTATATCTCATCTATATAGTTATATTTAATTTATATTTATTATATGGATATTTTATGATGAGTTTAGCGCTGTAAGCTTTCTTCCTTTTTTTGTTTTTGTTGTACACATCTCCTTTAGCCCACTTTAGCAGCTTCTCATTTTATCCAATTTAATCACCAAACAAAAACACATTATATTATTTTACTTTATTTCACTATCCCTTTCTCTCCTACTTTGCCTTTAAGAACTATGCTTTTTGGCCTGTTCCATTGTGTGTGCCCCCTATCCATTTGGCATGAACCATTCCTCATATGACTTGTGAGGAAGGATATAAATGGAACAGTTCTCTATGTAATCACTTTATTAATGCCGGCCCACATGCATAGCTCCCAAGTGTCCCTCTTTAGGAGGGACAGTCCCTCTTTTAGACCCAAATCCCTCTGTCCCTCTTTCCCACCCTGATGTCCCTCTTTTTAGGAGATCAGACTGTGTGGTGTGCATATAAGTATCACACTGCTCTACAGAAATAAAACTTACATTAATGCTTGTTTAAACTTCAGTATTTATGTTTATAAATTAGTATGTGTAAATAAAATACTATGGTCTTGTTATAAGTCATTTATTCTGTTACACAAGGAGGTGTCAATAGGTCATGAAATAGCCTAAAAATTATCGGTAATGTCCCGTCCACCAGCCACGCCTCCAGCAACACCCCCTAATTCACAGGTGTCCCTCTTTGGCAATTTGAAATGTTGGGAGGTATGCACATGGGTCCTGCACCAGGTAAATCCTTCATCTACATTTTTATTTTATTGTATGCCTTGGAACCCACAAATGACAAAAACAATATTATTTAATGCGTCCCTTCTGACACGTTTCAAAACAACATCTTTCCTCAGAGAATTTTAATTTAGATCGTATTTGCAGCTGTATTACAGTAGGACTTACCATAAAGTGAGATACCTTGGCGTGGTTGGTAAGCTTACACATGGATTGGCCAATTTGTGGGACTAAATTCTCACTTATTTCACTTAGATTTACTAACGATTATTATATATGCCCATTACAGGGCACACATCCACAGGATATAGAGGAGCGCAGGCCTGTTTGTTTATGCTGGATAATACTACTATTTCTAAGTTTATTGCAATATGAATAACTAGTTGAAGAGCCTGTTACACAGGCCACAGTGCCACTGGCACCCGGTCACGGGGCAGTCATGCACAGTAAAGACTGCCCGCGTTGCGGCTGATACAGAGGAGCGTCCAGCTCTGTATCAGCTGTGGCGTGGGCAGTCTCTACTGCGCATGACTGCAGCACGCACAGCAGTGTGCATTTCGCATGACGCGGCGTTACACACGTTTTGGCGATTATGTAGGATTATTTGGGGGGGGCTTTATTTGGGGTGACAGTTCCATTTTAAGGGCAGCTGTGTGGAGTCTTTTCATGCATTGGTAATTATTATATTATATTGGTGCTGAATAAACCATTAAACTCTGGTGATGCAGATATTGAGAGATAGAGGAATCTAACAGTTTTTAAACCTAACTTCCCCCAAAAACAAATAGGCAGCTCCAAAGAGACTACAGAATAATTCTGCTATAATCGTTAAAGGAGCATTACATTTTTTTTGGAAAAATATATATTGTAGGGATTTTCCTACTGAGTAAAATAAGGGTACTCCCACTGCCAAGAGATTTATATTTTCAGAGTTATTACAGTTTAAACCCATGTTTTTTTTACATTAGCAGTGCCCTCTAGTGGTCAAATTCTAACTAGACTTCCTGTTAGATTCTAATGGAGAGGAAAGTCAGAAAAGTCTGTGACATACAATTCTTAATATAATGTGATAGAAACTGCCTGTCACTTCCTGTCAGTTAGAGCCATCAGGAATTAAACACAGTAAATTCACTTCCTGTTAGTTAGAACTATCAGGAAGTAATCACAGTAAATTCAGTTCCTGTCAGGTAGAACTATCAGGAAGTAAACACAGTAAATTTACTTCCTGTCAGGTAGAACTATCAGGAAGTAAACACAGTAAATTCACTTCATGATTATTTGAACTGCTATAAATTTTGAATGAAACATCTGACAGCGATGGGAGTGACCTTGTTTTATTCAGCATGAAATGCTCTATAAAATATGTATTTTCATAAAAAAAAAAGTTTACTGCTCCTTTAAACAAGCTGATAAGGAGTGGAGGGAGAGACAGATGACAGATGGAACATTGATGGGCAAAACATTTGTAACCAAGATATACAGGGTAGTGGCAGGGTGGTTCCCTTTCTGCCCATTACACCTTTCCACCCCTCTCTCTCTTTCCCTTGTTTAGCATGTAATAGAGGATACATACACCTGACTTAAAAAATTACACATTTGATGCCCATTAGTTACTGTATTTGTAACTGTATTTGTGTTTATTTACAGTTTTATTGATTATTTTGATAACCAATGCAATTTCGACCATCTTGACTATAACTTTGTGTTAAGAACATCCAATGAATTTTCTGAAGAGCGGTATACCTCTTTATTAAGGAGGGAGTAGACTGCAGTATTGAGACCATGGTTAAGTTTCCCTTTAAATGGAGAGCATCCGCCCCATTTCAACCCTTTGAGTGCTAAAGAGGTATCCAACCCATTGCAACTCAATGCATTAAATACTTCCCCGGCACGCAACAGGGTTAAAGACCTTTTCTAGGCTCTTGAAAAAGTAACAGCTAGGTTACACCACCCATCAAGGGAGTTTTCTTTCATTTAACTTTTACACGTGTTATGCCTACGTGACTACCAGTAACCCCTTAAGGACCAGCGGTCCCGGGGCGTGCCGTCCCTTAAGGACCACATAGGAAACTTTGACGTGCCATCCCACGTGACTGATCACATGTTCCGGCACGTCGAATGAGGGATTGGAAGAGATCGCTCCGTTCTTGGAGCGATCAACTTCAGTGCCCGGTATTACTCACCTCGCTCCTACAGGAGCGCGGTGAGTAAAAGTACGTGACGTGCCAGGACCGTCACTGGTCCTTAAGTGCCGGACCAGCGTGACGGTCCTGCCATGTCAATGGTCCTTAAGGGGTTAAAGGGATAGTAATACTTAAAAATTACCATCCTCCATGTTGTAGCCACTAAAAAACGGAGTTAAATGAGCCCAGCGGCATTTCTCAAAACTTTATGGTTTGAGAGATATCCGCTTTCAAAGTTCCCTCTCTCCTGACGTCAGCGTTCTAGCCGACAGCCAGGAAATCCGGTCCCGGGACCGTCAGAGGCTCTGCAGCAGAACCAAGATTGAGTTAATAAAAATCATAACTTAAAAGGTCTTCTACGTGTGCTTGCAAACCAATCACACGTAGAAGACCTTTTTAGTAAAGGATGTCTTTTATTAACGTGATATTGGCTCTGCTGATCCCAGGAGAGGATTCCCCTGATTTTATATTATATATATACTAGTTGAACAGCCCGCTACACGGGCCACAGTGCCACTGCCACCTGGTTGCGGGGCAGTCACGTGCAGTAGACACTGCCCGCAACACGGCTGGTACAGAGCTGGACGTTCCTTCGGAACGTCCAGCTCTGTATCGGCCTCGGAGCGGGCAGTCTCTACTGCGCATGTCACGGCGTTACACACGATGTAGCGAATTATTATATAGGATTTTGTATTACATGAAACAATAATATGCTGTGGGGTTTGTGGTGAGCTGTGTGATTAGGTACACAAATTGCCATCCACATGAGATTTTATTTTTAGGGTTCTCTGTTTTCTTTTATGTGGATATTTAACCCCTTAACAACTGGAGGCACGTTGCAGTCACTTTAGGACCACGGAGCATTTTATTCTTTTAATTTCCAGTTCCGGACTCCCCAAACGGCGTGCAGCTGCGGGGGGAGCACGGAATTCCTTGACTGTCATAGTACGTCATGGGTCGTTAACTCAAATCGACCCATGACGTACTATGACCATCAAGGTTCGTTAAGGGCTTAAGCACCTGTTCCCTATATAGGAACCTTATTGCCTTTATTTCCTTATTTTACTGTTCCGTGCCACAGAATTCACCATTTGTAGGATATATCACTTTTAGCTTGACGAATAAGGTCCTTAATATAAGAATCTCTCACCCACAAAAAAACGAAACAAAAACACAAAAATTGCCAGCGACACATTAGGGTACTAAAGGTTCTTGGAGAAACCTATACAGAACGGGTTTAGGTTATTCTGGTTTTAATGGGCAACCGATACGAACAGGTAGTAGTCCATCACAGAGACATCAAGTTAAACCCTTTAAGTGCCAGAGGGGATGCAACACATTGCTTTGCAATGTGTTGCATACGCATCTGGCACGCAAAGTAGGGTGACCACGGGTCCCGGAATGTCCAGGACTGTCCCTTATTTCAGGGCTATGTCCCGCATCCCGGGTCATCTCCAACCGGGACAATGAAGTGTCCCGGAATGAAGCCAAGCCGCCCTGGATGTCAGCCTGCAAGCTGTGTGTCACATCATGGACGCCGCGAGGGAGCGCTTGGTAGCATAAACCAGCGCTCCCTCGCGGCGTCCATGATATGACACACCGCTTGCAGGCTGACATCCAGGGCGGCAATGCAGCCGAGCCTGATCACCTGGAGGCAAGCGCTCTAGTAATACAGAGCGCTGGGAGATGACATCATCTCCCAGCGCTCTGCATTACTGAGCACAGCGCGCGGGAGCTTCAGCTCTGTGCCGGAGGAGGCACAGAGCACTTTCCACACCGCTAGACTACCAGGGACTCAAGGTAGGACATCAAGGGGCAATGTGGAGATGAAAAGGCTTTTGTAGGGTGACCACGTCCCGGAATGGCAGAACGGAAATGTGGTCACCCTAACGCAAAGAGTTAAATATATATTTTGCATTAGAGCTACTGTTTCCAGTATGTAGGAATCACTATTGAAGTCTGCTCTAGGTCACATCTCCTCCGAACACTGGGCTTGAGACCTGAATGGCTTGTAAGGGACAATTTTCCATATCAAACGGTTTCACAAAAAACTCAGATGACAACGGAGACCAAATTCAGATAAACAGCATACAGATATAACATTACAGTATGAAAGGATATTCTACAACTGGAGAGGGTACAGTGAAGAGCAACAAAATGAATCAAGGGAATGGAAGACTTCACATATGAGGAACGACTAGACAAACTTGGTTTGATGACTAAGAGGACATCTCATCACAGCGTACAAGTATATGATAGGTCAATACAAGGATATCTGCTCTAAGCTATTCATTCCAAGGCCTGATCAGGTGACCAGGGGACACCCCTTGAGATTAGCATGAAGGAGGTTTAGAATTCAGCAGAGGAAGGGGTTTTTTTACAGTAAGGTCTGTTAAATTATGGAATTCCTTGCCCAAGGATGAGGTAATGGCAGATACAATGGATACATTTAAGAGAAGATTAGATACATTTCTTTCAAAAGGGAACACACACTGTTATGATAACAACTAGTATCTATATAGCGCCTTTCTCCCAGAGGGACTCGAAGCTCTGTTTATTGACCTTGGAAGAATGAAGGGCTGAGCTGACCCTGTCGGGAATCAAACCTGCAACCTTGCAGTTTGAGCAGGCTCTGCATTCAGAGCATTTAGCACCGAGTTATACTGTATGTTAGTAGGGAAAACAGGAAGGTCTGGTAAAGACCAATGTATTTGGTAGCAGGAAAGCTATATAATGCTCACTAGTTGAACAGCCCGTTACACGGGCCACAGTGCCTCTGGCAGCCGGTCGCGGGGCAGTCACGCGCAGTAGAGACTGCCCGCGCCACTGCTGATACAGAGCTGGATGCTCCTTTGGAGCTCCCAGCTCTGTATCAGCCGCGGCGCAGGGAGTCTGTACTGCGCATGACTGCCGCACGCGCAGCAGTGTCTACTGCGCATGTCCGGCGTTACACACGATTTAGCGAATTATTATATAGGATGTGTCTGGGTTATGAGGCAAAGGTTGAACTTTATGGACTTGTGTCTTTTTCAACCTAATTTACAATGTTACTATGAAGGACACATACCTATTTAAATGATGATCCAGTCACTTACCCCTAGATTACAGTTCTGCATGCCCATGACCACACTCCACTCACATAACATTAGATAGGGATGGGGTGGAGTTAGACACAAAATAAAGCAAAATACAAAAACAGACAACTATTTAAAGACCAAAGGGCTTTGCACACCATACTGGCCCGTAAATAGTTAAACCCTTTGCTGAACATGTCTCTAATGTGGAAGTGTCCAGAATAGCAGAGGTCACCTTAAAAATGTGGCACTCTAAGCAGTTTTCTACACTGCCTACAGAGGACACCTGGCCCTAAGGTTATCCTAAAAGTTATAGCGACATTTCGTTATGATAACTAAGTACCGTATGGCATTTTCGACTCCCGGCTGCTGGAGATGCTTAAAGGAGTAGTATTGCTTAAATGTAACTAATTTTAATATTGTAGAGATTAAAAATATGAATTGAATGAAGTATGTCCCATCTCTCAAACTTGTATAGTTTGAGATCAAAGTATTTGAATTAAAGGGAACGGTCTACAAAGTGTGCATGCAAACCAGGCACACTTTATAGACCTTTCCAATTAAATATTTATTTCTATATCGCGCTATTTCGGGTCTGGACCGCACGACGGTCCCGGGACCAGAACCTGCTTCTCTCAGCTACAGGGCAGACTCCTTCTGAAAAGGGAACTTTAGATGCTTCGATCTCTCAAGCTATCCAAGTTTGAGAGATGGGACTTGCCTCATTCTATTCATATTTTTAATCTCTACGAGATTAAAAATTAGTGAAATTTAAGCAACACTATCCCTTTAATTCAAAAGCTCAAACTTGTTCAATTTCCTTTGTCTTTCAATCAAACAATTCTATCAAAACTGACCACTAGGTGGTGATGTTTTATTACTTCCCACGGAGACTTCACCTGCTGTCAAGCGTTCCAAATACTGAAAGCGGTATTCACTTGAGCTGTAATCATGGAGTATTGTTTTTCTTTGGGTAGGAAAATTCCTACAATGTATATTTCATTAATAAAAAAAATAAAACCAAAATAAAAATCCTTAACCCTTTCAGCACCAGTGGGGTTACACAATGCATTGCAGAGCAATGCGATGCGTACCCCTCTGGCACTCAAAGGGTTAATTATAGGGATATTCCTTAAAGGGATAGTAATGTTTCATAATAAAAGCAGCTCTATTTATCATCATAATATTTTGACCTTTGAGAGTGTTATTTCAATATTGTCAGAGTTGTAGTACAAGAGTAATTCAATGATAAAGTATCCCCCTCCCGCCCCTTTTACTGATGTAACACTGCTCAGTCAGATCAGAAGGGAGGTGCCCAGGTAGACTGCAGAGAGGGACAATCTTCAATTAAGATAAGGGAAAAACCTGAAAAACTTGTCAAGGGGGGCAGGACTTTCATTGTTCTCATAGGAAGAAGATTGTCCCCTTCTGTTATCTGTCTGGTCTATGGACTGCATTCCACATCTGAGAAGAGATGGCTTACACTAGGTAAAAGGGGCGGGAGGGGATACTGCTTGTGAATATCTCTCAAACCATAAAGGTTTGAGAGATAAGACTTATATCGTTCATGTTTTTTTAATGCCTACAAAATAAAAAAGATAACACAAAGTATTACTATCCCTTTAACTGGTCATCTATGTTAAGATCATCTTCACTAATGCCATCACGATTAAGCACCCAATTTTCATCTGCATGTGGTAGAAATAACATTTAGATAGTGGGCCTCATTCATTAGGCTACAGAAATAGAATTCTGGAACATGCTAGAATCCATGGAGTTCACATTTCAACCCTACGATGCAGAATTCATAGAATGATGAATAAGGTGCAGTGTGAATTGGCAGAGACAGGTGCTTACATGCGACAGACGTGATGCTGGTGGGCAGATTTGGGCGAAACAGGTGCTGGTCAGCCTCTGCCTCCTCGGGTTCGGAAGGGATTTGTTGGCCTATGTGCGAGGAGTGTGCTAGCGGAGCCAGCGGGGTCTGCGGTATCTGCGGCTGTTCCAAACCCTCACTCTCGCCATCTTCCGTTCGCACTCGCGCTCTCCTCCACTGGATTAACGCCACCCTGTCCCTTATCGACTTTGCGACTATCTTCACATCATTGTCATGGAAGAATCCAGATTCAACCTATGAAGATAGCACGGTCAATTCATTACAATTGTAACTGTGTGCCACAGACCTTATGCACAAAGTGATAATTGTGGACCACAAATCAATCATGTTTATATAACCCTTTGAGTGCCACAGGTGTATCCAACACATTGTAAGGGTTAAAGTTATTTTTGCCCAATGAATGCTCAATAATGGACAAAGCAATATATCCCATTTTAAACGGGGCTTTTAAAGAAGCAGTAAACTTTTCATTATGAAAAAATATATATTGTAGGGATTATCCTACTGAGTAAAATAAGGGTACTCCCACTGCCGAGAGATTTATATTTCCAGAGTTATTAAAGTTTAAAGCCACTTTTTTTTTTTACATTAGCAGTGTCCTCTAGTGTTCAAATTCTAATTAGATTTCCTGTTAGATTCTAATGGAGAGGAAAATCAGTGACACAGTCCTCCACAGAATGTGATAGAAACTGCTGAGTCACTTCCTGTCAGTTAGAACTATCAGGAAGTAAACACAGTAAATTCACTTCCTGTCAGTTAGAACTATCAGGAAGTAAACACAGTAAATTCACTTCCTGTCAGTTAGAACTATCAGGAAGTAAACACAGTAAATTCACTTCCTGATTATTTGAACTGCTATAAATATTGAAAAAAAAATCTGACAGCGGTGGGAGTGACCTTGTTTTATTCAGCAGGAAATGCTCTATAAAATGTTTTGATAAAAGTTTACTGCTCCTTTAAGACCTTGAATGAGCCAATGTGGTTGGGATCTTACTAGCACTGAAGCATACCTCCCAACATTTCAAATTGCCAAAGAGGGACACTTGTGTTTAGGGGGTGTTTCTGGGGGAGTGGCTGGTGGGCGGGGCATTACCAGGAATGTTTAAGCTATTTCATGACCTATTGTTACCTCCTTGTGTAACCTAATAAATTATTTAGAACAAGACCAAAGTATTATATTTAAACAGACTAATTTATAAACACATAAACTGACATTTAAACAAACATTAATGTTAGTTTTATTGCTGTAGAGCGGTATGATACACCTATATACACACCACACAATCTGATCTCCTAAAAAGAGGGACATCAGGGTGGGAAAGAGGGACAGAGGGATTTGGGTCTAAAAGAGGGACTGTCCCTCCTAACGAGGGACACTTGGGAGGTATGCTGAAGGGGTTAAGAGCACCATTTCCATCTAATGGGGATTTTGAGAATGTGTGCTCCATGTGATAGGACTGATTTCCTTTGTGGTTATGTCCCATGGATGTTAGATTCTAAACGGCTCATTCTGATACAAAGAAAAAGGAATTCTGGGAAGTACGGTAATTACAATGGACCTGTCACCACAAGGGGTCTAGATCATGTTAAAGAGAATTAAGAACTGCCTATGTGTTGAGATAGCCATATTTAAACCTCTTTTTTGAGAGTGCAACTTGTCGGTGACACAGTCTGGCTCTTTACGATAATTGGTTTCTGTGCTAGACCAATATTACCAGACACTTATGAATTAATCTAGGCAGAGCCCACACTGGGGGTATTCTAATATCACAGTGAGGGGTAACTTTGGTCTGTAACAAAAGCAGGCGGCATACCGAGCAGCAATTCTGTGCCACCATCACAAAGGATAACTTCTAATCAGTGAGATTTTATTACATATTCATCAGGCTAATTCTAATTCAAAGTGGCTTCTGGTCTGCTGTTTGTCCCAGGGCTGCAGGGGTGGTGGGGCAGAGATCGTCCACATGCAACAGATCAGAAAAATTGGTGCAATAGTCATCTGGTCACCAACGTGCACAGTGTGTCCTATCGAACTGGCAAAGACATGCACGCTACATATAGGCCAAACATGTGCACGAACGTGAGAAACCAATCTTGTCCTGACTTACCAGATCCACTTTAAAAAGGGATAGTAAGGTTTATAAAAGTTTAGCTCCGAGTCTTCCCTACTGTTTTAGAACATGCACGCTAAGTTTAATAGCTTACAGTTCTGTAGTTCAAAAGCTATTCAAGGTAAAGGGATCCCCCCTTTCGCCCCTACTGGCTTACTCCCATTAGATCTTGAATCTGGTCCTTGGATCGGACGGATGCAGCGAGGGACAATCTTCACACAGTAAGTAGAAGGAAAACCCTGACCCATTGAGGAAGGAGGACAGGATTTTCCTTTTGCTTACTGAAGATTGTCCCTCGCCTCTCTCCATCCGGACCAGACAGAGGCTGAGTAAGTGAAAGGGGCGGGAAGGGGATCCTTTTACCGTGAATATCTTTTGAGCTACAGAACTGTAAATTATTAAACTTAGCACTGCATCTTATAAAAACAATAGAGGAGACTCTGAGCTAAACTTTATTATAGACATTCCTATCCCTTTAAGGCAGACTTAAAGAGTAATTGAACACTCTTAAAACACAATGAAATCCATCAGAGAACACCAGCCAATTTTTTATTTAGGGTTTTTTTTTTGGGGGGGGGGGGGGGGATGACCTTATTCACAACTGCCCTTCACTTCCGGAGAAAACCAAATATACTAAACACAACAAAAACATTCCCATTGATTTAATAATGCTGTTTAACAGAGTGCCAGAGGGGTAAGCATACCCCTCTGGCATTCAAAGGGTTAACCCCTATACACAAGGGGTTCAATGCACTGAAGTGCTGCCATGCATATCATTACAGTACAACAGCTCCTATTAACTCCCCTCAATTACGTTGCAATGCACTAGTTACCTCTCTGGCATTCAGAACCATTATTCTGTTGCATTCTATTGGAGAGGAGAGTCACTGACAGCAGTTCTCCATATGATGTGTTCAGTCAGGAAGCGATGTAAGTTTACTCTCCTCCTGACAGTTTGTATGGTTATTACTTTTGATTAAAAACTGCCACAGTGGTGACACCCTTGTTTTACTCAACAGTAATTTTTTTTTTTTTTTTACTGCTCCTTAAAAGTATACTAATGTTTCACAACAGAAGAAACTAATTAATCTTCATAGTATTTGGGCCATGGAGAGTTAATTTCAATACTGTCAGAACTGTAGTTGAAGAGTAAATGAATGATAAATTATCCCCTTCCCACCCCTTTTACTGATGTAACACTGCTCACCTCAGAGCAACAAAACTGTCCGGATGGATCGCAGAGAGGGACAATCTTCAGTGATCATAAGGAAAAACCTGAATAACCTGTTAATGGGGGCAGGGTTTTCCTTATGATCACAATAAGAAGATTGTCCCTTGCTGTGATCTGTCCGGTGAAGAGACCAGATTCCACATCTGAGGGGAGGTGTCTTACACTAGGTAAAAGGGGCAGGAGGGGGATACTTTATCATTCAATTACTCTTGTACTACAACTCTGACAGTATTGAAATAACACTCTCCATGGTTCAAATACTACAAAAATTAATTGGAGCTGCTTTTATTGCTAAACATTACTATCCCTTTAAAGTCTGTCTCTAGGTCACCTCCTCATAGCAAACACCAGCCTTCACTAGAACAGAAAGGCTTGTGTGTCAGATTGGGAAACAAACAATTGAAAGTGGACTAGAAGCAAGATTAAAGGGATAGTAATACTTAATATGTAAAAATATATATTTATTGTAGAGTTTATCCCCCTGAGTAAAACAAGAGTATTCCCACTGCTGAGAGGTGTTTTATTCAAAAGTTATTACAGCTCAAAGTTGAAATTTTTTTTTTAGGCGCAGTATCAGTGTGGCCTGAAATTGTACAGTGGCGCTGTTGCTACACCATCCTATGGACAGCTCTGGTCTGTGGACCATAAATCTCCCACCTTTCAGCAGTGGGAGTACTCATTTTACTCAGGGGTATAAACTCTACAATATGTATATTTTTACATATTAAGTATTACTATCCCTTTAAACACAGATAATATAGAGATATACCCAAATGTTGTTTCAAGGTTACCTACCTACATAAGTTCTGGTGATAAGGAACTTACAAGCCACCTCTAAGCTATAATCCCCCTTTAAGTTGTCAATGCCAGATTGAATTTTCATTGGACAGTCTCAAAATATCTTAAAAAAATAAAGACAATATATTTCTGGTAGAGTTACCATTTCTTGTGCAACATCATCAGGAGTTTCCTTTTCCAGATCAAAGCTAAACTCAATGGCTCCATTATCTTTGGGTTTAAGTTTTAATTTCTTCGGATCTTCAACCCAAAGTCTTAAGGCAATAGAGGTTTTCCTACAATGGTCCTCTTCAGCAAGTTCCACCCTCACGCCGGTATCTTCAGCAAAGAAAGCGTGACCTAATAAGTCTTTAATTGCATATCTTTGGGGAAAGAAAAAAAAATAAGATAATCAGCATTTACAGTCTTGCCAAGTAAAAGACTCCTCCTACATAATAATTCGCTAAAGTTTGTCACAAGCAGTCATGTGCAGTAGAGACAGCTGTACGTGGTGCAGTCATGCGCAGTAGAGACTGCCAGTGGTGTGGCTGATGCGGAGCGGCCGCAGCGCGGGCAGTCTCCACTGCGCATGACTGCACCGCGACCGGACGACACTGTGGCCCGTTTAATGGGCTCTTCAACTAGTAAATAAAATGTTTTATAGGTGATCTTTTCCAATACAGCAGTGGACCCCAACAGGTAGGTATCAACGTTTGTGTTGTAGTACCAAGTTCTGTGTCGCATCTCTTAAAAAAACAACAAAAAAACCAAAAGACACAAAACACTTCATTAAAGGGATAATAATACTTTAAAAATGTTATTTTATTTTATATTGTAGCCCTTAAAAAAAACATTAAAAATTATATAAGACTTATCTCCCAAACCTTTATGGTTTTATATTCGCAAGTAAAGTTTCCCCTGGAGTGACGTCACTACTCAAGCCTTCAGATTTGGAATCCGGTCCCGGGACCGGCTGTGCCTCTCCAGAAGTGCCGAGATCAGGATCTTTAAAAATAAATTTCCTCATTGGAATAGTCTACAAAGTGAGCTTGCAAGCCAGGCACACTTTGTACACAGCTCCAATTAAGTAGTTCTTTTTATAGATCGTGAACTTGGCACTGCTAAAGAGCTGCCGGTTGCTCTGTTGACCGAATTCCAAATCTGTCCACTAGATGGCAGACTTGGCTAAAACAGCCAGGACTTTACTTGCAAATATCTCCCAAACCATAAATGCTTTTACTGCAATACCTATCAAAGAAATTAGAATTGTCCAGCTTTGTATGTGTGTCAACCCAAAAGCCCTTTCAGACAGGCAATAAACCTATAGCAGCCCCCTAATACCGTTCTGTTACCCATGTTCTCACACTATTTTCCTGGGTTCCACCTCTCGGGCTGGATTCTATTGCAGGTGATAAATGTTAACTTCATTTTATAAAATATTTTCCTATTGAAGTCTATGGGGAAACCTGGCGATAACAGCAGTGATAACATTAGCACCTGCAATAGAATCCAGCCCCTGATCTGGACACAGGAGTGCTTGGTGGCCAGCCAATGCGAGTGCCAACGAATATTAATAGATTGTGTCAAAGATCTTCCATTCACTGTTGTGATGAACTTTCAGAAAAAAGGTGGTACTGTGTTAGACAGCAGAATAGATGGGGATCAGGGTACTTTTGTAGTAAAAAGCCCACAAGAGTAATATAAAGGTAATGGAGGACGCAAAGTGCAAGCCTTCAGGACATTAAAGGGATAGTAATACTTTGTTTTAACTTTATTTTATTTTGTAGGCATTAAAAAAACATGAAGAATGATATAAGTCTTATCTCTCAAACCTTTATGGTTTGAGAGATATTCACAAGCAAAGTTTCCCCTCCCGCCCCTTTTACCTAGTGTAAGCCATCTCTTCACAGATGTGGAATCCAGTCCATAGACCAGACAGATAACAGCAGGGGACAATCTTCTTCCTATGAGAACAATGAAATCCCTGCCCCCTTGACAAGTTTTTCAGGTTTTTCCCTTATCTTAATTGAAGATTGTCCCTCTCTGCAGTCTACCTGGGCACCTCCCTTCTGATCTGGCTGAGCAGTGTTACATCAGTAAAAGGGGTGGGAGGGGGGTACTTTATCATTGAATTACTCTTTAACTACAACTCTGACAGAATTGAAATAACACTCTCCAAAGTCCAAATACTATGATGATTAATTAGAGCTGCTTCTATTATGAAACATTACTATCCCTTTAAGGTCCCTTCTTTAGGGGGGATCCTTTTAAAGCAGAACTACCACCTCCAATAAAGTTGCCCTGCAATACTTAGGCAGGTGGCGACTAGCATACTAATAATTATTTTACCTCTCAAAAGTTCCCACAAATAAAGTTATCCTTAAGTTTCTGACATTGACAGCCAGGTTAGTGCAGCCTGTGTGCCTGCGCCGTCAGTCTCTTCCGGAGTCGTCTGGGCCAGTGCAATGCCTGTGAAGGGTGAAGAGGTCTGACAGCGCAGGCGCACATTCAAGATATCCGCAGTGCCCTGGCTTCCGGTCTCGGAAGCTTAAGGATAACTTTATTTGTGGGCACTTTTGAGAGGTAAAATAATGATTACAAAGCTAGTCACCACCTGCTTAAGTATTGCAGGGCGACTTTAGTGGAGGTGGTAGTTCCACTTTAAAAGGTTGCACTGAAAAGCGATTGATACGAAAGGGCGCATTCAGGATGTCTCATTGTTTAAAAGGGCGACATGAGAATCTCATCATGAATATAAAGCGCAAGATTCTCATGTCGCCTCCTAATATGTCGCTGTATATATCAGGAGGCGGATATCACTGGCCAAGATTCTTTCCTTCATCGCTGGGATGTCTAATTTTGCCCAGAGCAGTCTCTCTCCCAGTAACAAGGGACACTGATGTGACGGCAGCAGTGATTTGTGGAGCTTCACTCTGTCCCTGTAAATTTTATTTATTTTTTTATTTTATTTTATTTTTTTTTATTTTTTTTACCTTCTCAACGCCGAGAGGTATTGCCTTGAACTCTGATAAATCCAGTAACGGTAGCAGAATTCAATGCAATACCGCTCCGGTGCTGAAAGGGTTAATAAAAAAAATTACATGGACAGAGTAAAGCTCCAAAAATCACTGCTGTTGTCACATCGTCACTTATTACAGAGAGATGTTTGTGGGCAAAATTAGACATCCCAGTGATGCAGGAAAGGATCGTAGCCAGTGATACCCACCTCCTGATACAGTGACATAAGGAGATGTCCTGCAGAGTAGGACATACATTTGAAACTAATTATATGCACAGTGTGTGTGTGTGTGTGTGTGGGGGGGGGCAACCAACTTAGTAAACATACACTGGTGAGAAAGGTCTGTCCATAACAACTAGTGAGCCAGTCTACCCCAGATTTGGAACAATGTAGATTATCTTTATCACTGAAATCAGACACTTTCTTGCAGTACAATTAAAGAAGAACTCTTAGTAGATCTAGTTAAAATGTCTATAACAATCTTTGTGGTTACAAATTAATAGTTTCAGAGATTCCCGGTTTAGTAATTGGGTAATTAACCCTCTGAGCGCCAGAGATCCAACACTTTGCAATGGACCCCTAATCTCTCCTAAAGAGGGACACGTGGGAGGTACAGACCCCTAATATCTCCTAAAGAGGGACATTTGGGAGGTACGGACCCCTAATATCTCCTAAAGAGGGACACTTGGGAGGTACGGACCCCTATATCTCCTAAAGAGGGACACTTGGGAGGTACGGACCCCTAATATATCCTAAAGAGGGACACTTGGGAGGTACGGATCACTAATATCTCCTAAAGAGGGACCATTGGGAGGTACAGACCCCTAATATCTCCTAAAGAGGGACACTTGGGAGGTACAGACCCCTAATATCTCCTAAAGAGGGACACTTGGGAGGTACAGACCCCTAATATCTCCTAAAGCGGGACCATTGGGAGGTACAGACCCCTAATATCTCCTAAAGAGGGACACTTGGGAGGTACAGACCCCTAATATCTCCTAAAGAGGGACACTTGGGAGGTATGGATCCCTAATATCTCCTAAAGAGGGACACTTGGGAGGTATGGGGATGACTTAACAGTGACAAGTCCTCTTATATAAACAAAAAGGAAAAAGGCACATAAGTGAACTCCATTTTTAACGAATAAGTAAAACTGTTTAAAATGATATTTCCATTTTAAAAGTTCAGAGGTATCATTCATTAGCCCCAGAAAATGGCTATTTTTTCAGAGTCATTTATAGAAAGCGAGATTTGCCATTCCACAGACTCCTCGCCATGTTAAAATTTCACACATTTACCACGGGAACCGATGTAGAATGCTTTAACGTGCATCTTCAGACCACTTATTGACATACAAATGTTAAACATTTAACACGCTTCTGTGTTGCTATGGCAATGATGAGAGTCTCTGCTCTTAATTTCCTCTCCTCTCGTGATGTCATCGGCTCAGATCACACCCAGATCTCTGCACTCACACTTGTCCCTTCCATTTCCTTTCGTGGGGTTAGCTTTTGACGGTCAGTGCAAAGTTTAAAGAAAGAAAGGGACATACTGCTGAGGAAATCAGCTGAAGGTTTCTACGGCAGGTTTAGAGTGTTAGGGATCAACTTCCAAATTCTGTATTTAGTGTTCTTCAGCTAGGAGACAATGCTCCTTAAAGGGATAGTAATACTTCATTTTAACTTTATTTTATTTTGTAGGCATTAAAAAAACATGAAGAACGATATAAGTCTTATCTCTCAAACCTTTATGGTTTATGAGATATTCACAAGCAAAGTTTCCCCTCCCACCCCTTTTACCTAGTGTAAGCCATCTCTTCTCAGATGTGAATCTGGTTGTATGACCAGACAGATAACAGAAGGGGACAATCTTCTTCCTATGAGAACAATGAAAGCCCTTCCCCCCTTGACAAGTTTTTCAGCTTTTTCCATTATCTTAATTGAAGATTGTCCCTCTCTGCAGTCTACCTGGGCACCTCCCTTCTGATCTGGCTGAGCAGTGTTACATCAGTAAAAGGGGTGGGAGGGGGATACTTTGTCATTGAATTACTCTTGAACTACAACTCTGACAGAATTGAAATAACACTCTCCAAAGTCCAAATACTATGATGATTAATTAGAGCTGCTTTTATTATGAAACACTACTATCCCTTTAAAGGGGAACTACCAACCCGCAATAACTTTACATGAATGCAGTCTTCATCTGGCGACTAACTGCTTAGTAGCGCCGTCTGGCCGGCTTCAAAAGGGACTGACAGCGCAGGCGCACGGACGTCACTATGACGAGATGTCAGTGCTTCCTGCTCCTGTGAGTCTCGGAAAAACTGCAGAATCTTTGGAACCAGGTAATATTTCTGGCGACTAGCGCTACTAAGCAGTTAGTCGCCAGATGAAGACTGAATTCATGTAAAGTTATTGCGGGGTGGTAGTTCCCCTTTAAGTTCATAAATGACAATGTATTGTCTTCTCTGCATAACACATACAATAAGCTTAAAATTATATCAATAGTCAAAGCCCATTTCCCAATCTCTTAACTAAAGCAGGATTGCTGGAAACAATGTGTGTGTGTACACAGTATTTGTCTAAAGTGGAATCGGAATTCCAGGGTGGAAATTCTATCTCCTTCAAGGTTCTGCATTGTGTTTCCTTGAGAGAGTATTTGTTTTAGATTAAAATAAAGCCCCAGATGACCGGTTCTTCCTTTACTAGCTCTGTCCACAGTTCAGTTGACTCAGTGCAAACAAACTGCCGTTACCTGACCAGCATAAAAGGAGGCCAAATGTGGTAGCTGATCGATAGGAAGATGTCTTTATTGAGATTCTTAAGATATGCGTTCACAGCATCTGTTCTGTGGTCAAATATCTTCCCTAGAATCATGGCTTTTAAAGGAGCAGTAAACTTTTTTCTTTTTATGAAAACACATTTTACAGAGAATTTCCTGCTGAATAAAACAAGGCCACTCCCATCGCTGTCAGATGTTTTATTCAAAATTTATAGCGGTTTAAATAATCAGGAAGTGAATTTACTGTGTTTACTTCCTGATAGTTCTGACAGGAAGTGAATTTACTGTGTTTACTTCCTGATAGTTCTAACTGACAGGAAGTGACTCAGCAGTTTCTATCACATTCTATGGAGAACTGTATGTCTGACTTTTCTGACTTTCCTCTCCATTAGAATCTAAAAGGAAATCTAATTAGAATTTGACCACTAGAGGGCACTGCTAATGTAAAAAAAAAAACAAAACATGGGTTTAAACTGTAATAACTCTGGAAATATAAATCTCTCGGCAGTGGGAGTACCCTTATTTTATTCAATAGGAAAATCCCTACAATATATATTTTTTCATAAAAATAAGTTTACGGATCTTTTAAAAGAATGGCCTATACAATTTATGTTCAGGTTGCAATGTCACTAGCTTCAGACAAAATGAAACATACTTCTTACCGTTCTGCTTTATTCTTGCAGATACATTCCCCAATTATCTCTTTGATTTCTGGATCCGACACTTTGTCAAAGCTCGCGGGTTTCACGCCCTATAAAGAAACCCAGTGTAGCACATTAATATTACAGCTCTATTTAGAAAGCAAACAAAAAAGAGGTTATGAGTCCGGGAGGAGGTCGGCCTTACACAAATTCATTATATTATATTATATATATCTATATCTATATCTATATCTATATCTATATATATATCTCCCAATGAGGTGCAGAGAATCACATCCGCCACAAAAAAAAAAAATCATCAAGGAAAACAGAGGAAACCCAGAAAATTGCACTGTGTGTTATATCAATTACATACATGAATGTATAGATTAAAAGGTTAACCCTTTGAGTGCCAGAGGGGTGTGCAACACAACTCAGTGTTAACATATACACAAAAAACATGCGGGTTTTGATTTGTAAGATTCATTTAAAGCAGCTCACCCCAAATAAAGTTCCCTCCAAATAATTATTGCTCTACTGATAAGCATATAAATAGTATTTCTTAACACTACTAATTCCGTATAATAGTATTTCTATTCTTATCACTGTATCAGTAATTATTTGGGGGGACTTTATTTGAAGGGATGGTTCTGCTTTAAAGGGATAGTAATACTTGAAAATAAGTTTATTTTATATTGCAGCCCTTAAAAAACATGAAAAATGATATAAGTCTCATCTCCCAAACCTTTACGGTTTGGGAGATATTCAGAAGTAAAGTTTCCCCTGGAATTACGTCATTGCTCCACCCTTCAGATTTGGAATCTGGTCCCGGGACCGGTTGTGCCTCTCCAGAAGTGCTGAGATCACCATCTTTAAAGAGAATTTCTTCATTGGAATGGTCTACAAAGTGTGCTTTCAAGCCAGGCACACTTTGTACACAGTTCCAATGAAGTAGTTCTTTTCAAAGATCGTGATCTCGGCACTGCTAAAGAGCTGCCGGTTGCTCTGTGGACCGAATTCCAAATCTGTCCACTAGATGGCAGACTAGGCTGAAACAGCCAGGAAAAGAGAATTTTACTATATTTTACAAGTGAATATCTTCCAAACCATAAAGGTTTGGGAGATAAGACTTATATCATTGTTCATGTTTTTTTAAGGGCTACAATATAAAATACAATTATTTTCAAGTATTACTATCCATTTAAAGGGATAGTAATAGTTTATTACTATTCCCCATATTGTACATATTTGCAAAATAACTTAATAGCCCCCAGGTTCATCTCTCAAACCTTTATGGTCTGAGAGATAACTGAAGGCAAGGTTCCCCCTCCCTCCGTCTTCCCTGAAGTCAGCATTGTGCTGACTGCAGGGATATCCGGTCTTTCATCATGCGGCTCTGCAGCAGAGCCGCGATTGCTTTAGCGACAAAATTATTTCACTGAAACGGTCTTCTACGTGTGCTTGCAAACCAAGCACATGTAGAAGACCGTTTCAGTGAAATATTTCTTTGTCACTAATGTGATGGCGGCTCTGCTGCAGAGCCGCATGATGAAAGACCGGATATCCCTGCAGTCAGCACAATGCTGACTTCAGGGAAGACGGAGGGAGGGGGAACTTTGCCTTCAGTTATCTCTCAGACCATAAAGGTTTGAGAGATGAACCTGGGGGCTATTAAATTATTTTACAAATATCTA
This sequence comes from Rhinophrynus dorsalis, assembly GCA_037306005.1. NCBI lineage: Eukaryota > Metazoa > Chordata > Amphibia > Anura > Rhinophrynidae > Rhinophrynus > Rhinophrynus dorsalis. Next base: position 11,900,619 of record CM074722.1, read on the forward strand.
CAATATGGAGGATAGCAAAAAAGTATTACTATCCCTTTAAATCAGTTGCAAAGTGTAGGATTTTTGATTTGCAAAAAAACAGCGGTTACTTACAAACTAGCTCCTACAGAATCCCTAAGGGGATTATTTACTAAAGGTTGATATGAGGGAGGAACACTAATACCTCTTCATTAATTCAGAGCAGAAAACCCTAATGGACATTACAAGTCAATTCTGCGTGAACTGGATTTATAGTATTAATCTATTTGCTACTGTAGATCACGTCCATGAGTCTGACATGATCCTTTGTTGGAAGTCAAAGGCCTCCTATTGGAGGCATCATAAGTTGATTTCAGTGGGAGGAGACTTAAATACACGAGTCCCGTGACAAAAAAAACAAGTCTTCCTCTATGGATAGAATCAATTGTGGAGAACCAACACACAGAACGGATTCAAAGTGGGAATTTGGGTTTTCTGCCTCAGTTGAGGTTCAGAAAGTTTATTATTAGCAGTGGTTAATATTCTTGAAATATAGAATACGTGGCATTTTGTGTAGAGATGCACCGATACCGATTTTTTAAGACCGAGTACCGATACTTTTTTCAAGTACTCACCGATACCAATTACCGATACGTTTTTTTTGCGGTCATTTGCCAGTTTTCTAAGTACCTACATGTTTTAGGTACTTGGAAAACTGGCAAATGACCGCAAAAAAAAAAGTATTGGTAAAATGTATTGCTGAGTACTTGAAAAATATAATTATTATATTATATTATATATATATATATATATATATATATATATATATATATATATATATATATATATATATTTATATACACACACACACACACACACATATACACACACACACACACACACCACCTCTTGATTCTCCCCTTTCGACTCTCTCTCTCCCCCTCTTGATTCCCACCTTTTGCTTCATTCTCCCCCTCTTGAGCCCCCTTCTTTTGCCTTGGCTTTTTCTCTTTGTTTTGATCCCCCTTTCTCCCCCTCCTTGACTCTTGATCCCACCCTTTTGCCTCTCTCTCCCTCCTGATCCCCTTCCTTTTGCCTCTTCTTGGTCCCCCTCCTTTGGTCTCCTGATCCTTCCTCCTTTTGACTTTTTCTCCCTCTTGACCCCACTCTCTGCCTCTTTCACCACCCCCTGCCCCATCCTGCCTCCTTTACTCTCCTCTGCCGGGTGCTCGCTGTTCTCTCGCGAGCCCCGGCAGAGGTCAGCGTTGGAGCGTTGCCATGGTAACCCGCGGCAATGCTCCAACACTGCAGGAGTGAGAGAGGTGACCGGGGAGCATTGTGAGCAGCTCCCCGGGCTCCCTCTCTGCAGCACCGACCCTGACACATGGTATCGGTGCTGGCATCGGCTGCATTTGTGCGAGTACAAGTACTCGCGCAAATGCTGGTATCGGCACCGATACCGATACCAGTATTGGTATTGGTGCAACCCTAGTTTTGTGATGTCGCCCTAGAGACCAGTAGGTTTCAGTTACACCCATAGTTACGCCCATTTGCAATACAGTGCAGGACTGTATAGTAACCACTGCTTCCCTAAAGGGGTAAGCAATTTTCTGAATGCAGGTATTGTACTACAATTATGTAGAAGCTTGCAAGGTATGTTAAAAGCTCACTAGGACTGTGTACTGCACCCAGGGTGCAATCTTTTAGCTCACAAGTGCTGATCGCAAAGAAGAAATATTCTGAAGCATCTCATACTGGTCCTGCCAAACTGACAATCCAGCCACGAAACGCCAGACGATTCTCCACTGAATAAGGGAAACCGCTAACCCCAGAAGTATGTTTGGGCCTTATTGGGCCTCATCGGTGAGGTGCATCTGATCCTTCTAGGCACTTGTGAGCAAGGGGTCCACATCTGGATTTCCCCATCACTGTTAAAGGGATAGTAATGTTTCATAATAAAAGCAGCTCTAATTAATCATCATAGTATTTGGACTTTGGAGAGTGTTATTTCAGTTCTGTCAGAGTTGTAGTACAAGAGTAATTGAATGATAAAGTATCCCCCTCCCACCCCTTTTACTGATGTAACACTGCTCAGCCAGATCAGAAGGGAGGTGCCCAGGTAGACTGCAGAGAGGGACAATCTTCAATTAAGATAAGGGAAAAACCTGAAAAACTTGTCAAAGGGGGCAGGGCTTTCATTGTTCTCATAGGAAGAAGACTGTCCCCTGCTGTCATCTGTCTGGTCTATGGACTGCATTCCACATCTGAGAAGAGATGGCTTACACTAGGTAAAAGGGGCGGGAGGGGTAACTTTGCTTGTGAATATCTCTCAAACCATAAACGTTTGAGAGATTAGACTTATAACATTCATGTTTTTTTAATGCCTGCAAAATAAAGATAAAACAAAGTATTACTATCCCTTTAAGGTGCCCAACCCAAAGAGTGATTTGCATATGTAGAAGAGGTGGTCAGAGATTTTCAGCTAGGCTCATGAGCTTGCAAGGTATGCAAAAAGCTCACTAGGACTGTGTCCTCGCACCCAGGGTGCAATCTCTTTTACCTCAAGTGCCTAGAGGGATCAGCTGCACCTCACAGACGAAGCCCAATATGGCTGAAACGAACGTCTGGGGTTAGCGGTTTCTTTTGTTCAGAGAAGAATTGTCTGTCATTTCATGGCTGGCCTGTCATTTTGGCAGAACCTGTATGATATGCTTCAGAATATTTCTTATGACTCTTGTGAGCTAAAAGATTGCACACTGGGTGCAGGACGCAGTCCTAGTGAGCTCTTTGATAACCTTGCAAGCTCACGACCCTAGTTGAGCATCTCTGACTTCTATATATTGTACTACAATTACCACCATTCCCAGAATAGCTGGTGGATAGAAGAGGGCGATGGGAGTTGTAGTTGTAGCTGAATACCACCAGGACAGCCAACGGTTGCTCCTACTTCCTCCTCCTCTGTGGATGTACTCAGCCCTGCAGTGTAAATGGATCATAAAACACCCAAGTATGAACGATAGCTCTGAGGTAGGTTTTTGTTGGAGACTACCAGTGGAGTAACTATAGCGGTCGCACCTGCGACCAGGCCCGTGCACTCCAGGGGCCCAGCCTCCCCCTGCAACCCCTCTGCCTGGCGCCCGCAATCTCCCGACGGTGCTCTAGTAATGCATAGCGCTGGGAGATGACATCATCTTGTAATGCAGAGTGATGACATCATCTCCCAGCGCTATGCATTACTAAGAGGACTGCACGAGAGCTCCAGGTAGGAGACAGGGGCATTGTGGAGGGGGTCAATGTGGTCAGGGGCCCGTGACACTTCTTGTACCAGGGCCTCTGGAGACTACAGCTCATCCCTAACCACCCAGCAGGAACTGTAGCCACCATCAGCTAAAGACTGCCTATTCCTGCAAAGCTTTTTACTCAGCCCTGTTATGTTCATCGCTCATAAGAGGTGGCGGGAACTCTAACCAGTCTCTGCTGTTAAAAATATGAAACGGATTCATTGCAGTCAATCTCTAAACCCACCCACAGCACTGGATTTGATGAAAACACATTTACATTTTAATATTTCGTTGTGGCAAATGCCTCTTTAGCCACGTGGGAGATCTGGCCTCGGATCTGCATGCATCAGCATTAACTTGCTTATGAATATTTTTCCTACCGCAGTAAAACACCATTCTGCATCACTGCTCCACTTACAACTGGGATCTGGAGGTGCAATTAGATAAACCAGTCGCATCGTCTCTGTAAATATACACAGAACGTTACATAGAAAAAAATTAGCAGTTCTGGAGTAAACCAAATTGCACCATTGGTGATGAATAATTTCACAAAATGTTCCATAGGTTTAAACGGACCTTGAATGTTAGTCTCCAGCTCATAGAGTCCTTTAGCATTCACAGGGTTAAAAGTTCCATTGAAATCAATGTCATATTTTGTGTGTCACATATGCAGGGGAGGGCTGGCAATTTGTGGCCTGGAGGGCAGCTACAATCAAGTGGCCCGATTTTACCATCGTTCCAGCCCTCTGTCCCAGCCCACCCTCTTTTGTTAATTTTAAAATTGCCATTAACCCTTTGAGTGCCAGAGGGGTATGCCACGTGTTGCTTTCGCAATGCGTGTCATACCCCTCTGTCAGTCAAAGGGTTAGTGTTGTGAAGTAAGGCAAGCAATACCACAGAGCTTACAATAGAAATGGGGTTACACTGGGGCAACTACAGAGCTTACAATGTAGGTAAAGCTGCACTAGTGATACCATAGAACTTACAAGAGGAATGGGTTATGCTTCTAGTGTAGCTCCACTTGGATTGTAGCTCCATTTCAATTGTAAGCTCTGTGGTATCACTACTGTAGCTACATTTGCAGCAAAACGAGGGAGTGGCCCACCAGCCCAGACATATGATTGGCCCAGGGGGCAATTTCCCCCCTGCCCCCAGGCCAGCCCTCCCCTGCACATATGAACCAGTTTGTTGATGCAGAATCTCTCCTTTTCTTTGTGCATAAGGCCCAGAGATGGAGAATTTATTTAATCCTTCGAGAGCCAGAGAAGTATCAAAAGCATTGTGTTGCAATTCGTTACATACCTCTTTGTAACACAAAGGATTAACCCATCCCAAAGCACTGCAAAGCAATGGTTAAATAAAAAGCTCAGAGATAACTTCTTTTTAGTAATGCAAAACTTCCGGTTTGAGTAGAAGGCGATTTGTTTTGGCCGAGCAACGACAGATCTGAGAAATAGTTCAGTCACCAATCGATCTGGAAATATTGCCAGTTGCATTAAATAGATTGCACATAAAACCGTTACTGCTGTAGGACAGGCTTGTAGTGAAAGGCTTTGTGTGCCAGATTATACGCTTGTGTCACCAACATATGGGGATGGGAGGGGGTTTAAGTGGTTTCATTGTGCTTGCTAGATATTCCCAAGGGAGTTTCTGATGCTGTCAATTAAATACATGCACCCCAAAGTCACAGCTGGATTTGTAACTGCAAATACTGCATAAGTAACATTAAAGGGATAGTAATACTTCGTCTTAACTTTATTTTATTTTGTAGGCATTAAAAAAACATGAAGAACGATACAAGTCTTATCTCTCAAACCTTTATGGTTTAAGAGAGATTCACAAGCAAAGTTTCCCCTCCCGCCCCTTTTACCTAGTGTAAGCCATCTCTTCTCAGATGTGGAATCCAGTCCATAGACCAGACAGATAACAGCAGGGGACAATCTTCTTCCTATGAGAACAATGAAAGCCCTGCCCCCCTTGACAAGCTTTTCAGGTTTTTCCCTTATCTGAATTGAAGATTGTCCCTCTCTGCAGTCTACCAGGGCACCTCCCTTCTGATCTGGCTGAGCAGTGTTACATCAGTAAAAGGGGCGGGAGGGGGACACTTTGCTTGTGAATATCTCTTAAACCATAAAGGTCTGAGAGATAAGACTTATATCATTATTCATGTTTTTTTAATGCCTACAAAATAAAATAAAGTTAAAAATGAAGTATTTCTATCCCTTTAAGGGCGCTATGCACAAGATCAACCCGAAAAAATTCTGGTGCAAACCAACTGCACAAACAGGGGACAACTTGACATTGATACAAGGGAGTTAATTCCTTAAAGGGATAGTAATACTTCATTTTATCTTTATTTTATTGGAGTTAAAAAAACATGAAGAACGATATAAGTCTTATTTCTCAAACCTTTATGGTTTGAGAGATATTCACAAGTTTCCCCTCCCGCCCCTTTTACCTAGTGTAAGCCATCTCTTCTCAGATGTGGAATGCAGTCCATAGACCAGACAGTTAAAAGCAGGGGACAATCTTCTTCCTATGAGAACAATGAAAGCCCTGTCCCCCTTGACAAGTTTTTCAGGTTTTTCCCTTATCTTAATTGAAGATTGTCCCTCTCTGCAGTCTACTTGGGCACCTCCCTTCTGATCTGACTGAGCAGTGTTACATCAGTAAAAGGGATGGGAGGGGGATACTTTATCATTGAATTACTCTTGTACTACAACTCTGACAGAATTGAAATAACACTCTCCAAAGTCCAAATACTATGATGATTAATTAGAGCTGCTTTTATTATGAAACATTACTATCCCTTTAAGGGCGCTATGTACAAGATAAACCCGAAAAAATTCTGGTGCAAACCAACTGCACAAATAGGGGACAACTTGACATAGAAAAAAGGGAGTTAATTCCTTAAATGTTAGCAAGGTCACAAAATGTTCCTCAAGCATGATAACATGCCTGAGGAAGAGACATGAGAGGTCTTGAAGGCTTGCATCCTAAATCTGCTTAGTTAGCCAATAAAGGTATCAACGACTATATTTGCCTCCTGTATTTCTACAGCTAACACAAAACAAACTCATCTGTGATCTCCTAAACACATGGACACCAGGGTGGGAAAGAGACAAAGGGATTTGGTCTCAAAATGAACAATTGGAAGGTATGTCATTTGTTTGTAAAACATATGGTGACCACATTTCCATTAAGCAATTCAGTGACACTGTGGAGACAAGAGCAGCAGAGAACTTATCCTCGGCTCTAGTGCAGCTATATGGGGGGGGGGTCACTATACATAACCAGACATCAGTGCACAACTTGCACCTCCTCCAGCGCACCACAGAGTTCTGAACACTAGAGGGAGAACTTCCCTCTGACTAGGGTGAGCACGGGTCCCGGAACGTCCGGGACTGTCCCTTATTTCAGGGCTATGTCCCGCGTCCCGGGTCATCTTCAACCGGGACAATGAAGTGTCCCGGAATGAAGCCAAGCCGCCCTGGATGTCAGCCTGCAAGCGGTGTGTCACATCATGGACGCCGCTTGCAGGCTGACATCCAGGGCGGCAATGCAGCTTACCTGATCTCCTGGAGGTAAGAGCTCTAGTAATACAGAGCGCTGGGAGATGACATCATCTCCCAGCGCTCTGCATTACTGAGCACAGCGCGCGGGAGCTTCAGCTCTGTGCCGGAGGAGGCACAGAGCACTTTCCACGCCGCTAGACCACCAGGGACTCAAGGTATGAAGGGGCAACTAGGGTGACCACGTCCCGGAATGGCAGAAGGGAAATGTGGTCACCCTACCTCTGACTGCCAAGACTGAAAGAGGTCTGTGGTGGGTTAACAAGATAACATACATCACACCAGGGTGACCACATGTCCCTGATTGCCTAGGACAGTCCCTGATTTTAAATGTGTGTCCCTTGTCCCGGGCAGCCCCCTTCAGGGACAATAGAAAGTCCTGGAATGAAGACTCCAGAGCACAGAGTTCTAGAGAACTGCCCAGTACCTACTGTGACAGGAAGTGATGCCTCTGCTGGGCTACAACAAAATGGCCTTGATCCTGACATCAAACAGAAGTGTCCCTGAGTGTCAGAATGGAAGTGTGGTCACCTTACATCACACCCAAAGCCTCAGACTAGCATTACACTACAAACAAAACTGCACTTTATCTCCTTTTTGATGTTAGGATCAAGGCTCAGTTCTCTGTCTACTGTTTAAACTGGCCTGGAAGCAATTTTCTTGTCGTCCAGCAGAGGCATCACTGTCACAAGACAATGGGCAGTTCTTCTAGTGTTTAGAGGAAGCCATTTTCTTGTAGCCCAGCAGATACATCACTTCCTGTCACAGTAGACCATTCTCCTCCTAGTATTTAGAACACTGTGCTCAGGAGTCTTCATTCCAGGACTTTGTATTGACCCAGAATGAGGCTGCCCGGGACATGGGACACATTAAAGGGATTGTAATGTTTCATAATAAAAGCAGCTGTAATTAATCATCATAGCATTTGGGCCATGGAGAGTTTTGTTTCAATACTGTCAGATTTGTAGTTCAAGAGTAATTGAATGATAAAGTATCCCCCTCTCGTCCCTTTTACCTGGTGTAACACTGCTCAGCTTAGAGCAGCAAGACTGTCTGGATGGTTTCAAGAGAGGGACAATCTGAAATTAAAATAAGGGAAAAGGCTGAAAAACCTGTCAAGGGGGGGCAGGGCTTTCATTGTTCTTACAATAAGAATATTGTCCCTTGCTGTGAGCGGTCTGGACCAGACTCCACATCTGAGGAGAGGTGGCTTACACTAGGTAAAAGGGGTGGGAGGGGGAAACTATCATTCAAATACTCTTGAACTACAACTCTGACAGTAGTGAAATAACACTCTCCATGGACCAAATGCTATGAAGTTTCAGTGGAGCTGCTGTTTTTGTGAAACATTACTATCCCTTTAATAATCCAGGACAGTCCTGGCCAATCCGAGACATATGGTCACCCTAAAACATGGCAGCCAAAAAAAATAGCAGCACTCATGAATGGATGAATGTGTATTGCGTGATCATAGTCCATTATAAGAATAAGGTTTATTGCACATTAAAGAGAAAGAAAACACCAATTATGAAAATATGAAGTGGTTTTCCAAATGAGTGAAACAACTGCACTCACAAAGCTGGGCCATGTTCCTTCTGAGTGTTTTTCTATAACAAACTTGCATTTTACAAATAAATTTAGTTCAAGAGGTTGCACTTCCTGCTACAGTGTCTGCAATATACAGCTCTTCATAGTAAGTAATAGCAACAGCGCCACCTGGATTGTAAAAACAAGACTGAACCCAAGCTCACAAAAAATTCAAGTTTGCTTTGTAAGAACATTTGCCGGAAGCATCTCCCATAAGTAGAACCACCCTCGTCTTACACAGAAATGCTTTAAACATTTTCACAAATTAAAGAAACACCCAAAATTGCACTTTACATTTAAACTTTGAGTGCAATTGGCGGTGACCAACACATTGGCCTTCTGGGACTTTAACACGTTGAGTGCTAGAGAAATATCCAGCGCCCTGGATTATTAACCCCTTGGATGCTAGAAACTAACAATGGGACAAAACGAGTGACTAAAGTTATCATCCAAGGAGTTAAGAGCGCATGTTGAAAAACAGTATTCAATAGTTCAATTTTTGCAAATCTTAACAGATCTTAAAGCAGATCTGTTACTGTAACACAAAATGATCTAAACACACTATTTAACCCCTGGAGTGCCAGAGGGGGATGCAACGCATCAGGCCTCGCCATCGGGCATACCGGGCATATGCCTGGTGGGCCGGTCTGGGCGTTAAAAATGAATAATTAAACGAGTTCGGGACGTCTTTCACTTACTGAAAGACAGCCACCTCTTTACAAGTTTCCTGGTGGGCGGGTAATCAACGTGAGGTCGTAAGCTCTGCCCACGATCACCGTCGGCCGACAGCCCAACCCTGCGACAGTCCGTGAAGGCCGCCGCCCGCCGCTCCAGGCTGCTCAGCCTTAAATGCCCAGGCCTATTTTTTGTCCCAGTCCTGGCCTGCAACGCATTGCAGAGCACCACGCTGCTTACCCCTTTGGCACTCATGGGGTTAAAATGGCCTAGGACTTCACCATCTTGTTTTAATCATCTGCTCCGTTTAAGCTATCAACTCTTTAAGGGCCAGGTTTAGGAAATTAAAGAGGAGCAATTATGGCAGAAACTCAACTTCACCATACGGTACAAAATCTTTCCCATCAGTCAAAAAAAAAAAAAAAAAAGGCAACCAACTAATCGAATTTGAAGCAGAACAAAATTTGTACATTATGAATTCTTTCTACAGCAAACTGACTCAGAGAAAATGGACATGGAAAAGCTCCAATGGTAATACAACTGAAATCAAATTATATTCACGGACTGTTCGGTCTTATATCGTTTTTCACAAAGTGGCCTTTGTCCAGTGACAGCAAAAATCAAAACTGACTGTAAGAAAGAACACAACACCAAAAATCACAATTCATAATAACATATATACTCGGGTTACACAATGTGGAACACCAAATGTAGGAAAACATCAAAAAAAAAAAAAAATCTATATTATATATATATATATATATATATATATATATATATATATATATATATATATATATATATATCTATATATATCTATAGAGAGAGAGAGAGAGAAAGGCCAGTGTAAGTGGCCGAAACGTTGACAATAAATTATTTATCTATATTTTAAAAGTCCTGAGTGTGCTACTGTGATCTCTATCTATATACTATTTGACTACATTGATAAACTTTTATTTGTAATTCTTAAAAATCATACCTGCATGTACAGATGTTTCCAAATAAGTACAGCAAGACAGAGTGGGAAGACAGCGAGTAGTTAGTCGAGATGGTAATCAACGCATTTCACGCTTATGCATCGCTTACTCATGATTAAACAAGAAAGAACAAACATGAAGATTGACACTAGCCAGCTACTGAAAAATCATAAGAATTTTGAGTTAGCACTGTAATCATTTCAGTGTTGCAATACCTTCCAGACACAGACATTTCAACCCAAAAATCAAAGTTATTGAGACAATCCGACATTGCTCATGCCCTTGCACCCACTGTGAAACAAGAAAAAGCAACTGGAATATCAAAAATCAGTTACCATCATGATAAATGATGTAAAATGAAGCAAAATGTTATTAGAAACAGGGTAGTATATGTAGAAATGTTTGAGACCATAAGGAAGCTTTTAAAAGAAGAAAAACACAAGTTTAGCTCATGTTCAGCTCATCAAAATGACTGGAAGAAAATCAAGGGCTAAAGAAAACAAAAGATGGACCCACATAGGAGCGGATTGTTTGCATTAATAGTTATATTTCACAAAAACAGCAGCTCCACTGAAACTTCATAGTATTTAGGCCATGGAGAGTGTTATTTCAATATTGTCAGAGTTGTGGTACAAGAGTAATTGAATGATAAAGTATCCCCCTCCCACCCCTTTTACCTAGTGTAAGATACCTCCACTCAGATGTGGAATCTGGTCTCTTGACCGGACAGATCACAGCAAGGGACACTCTTCTTACTGTGATCATAAGGAAAACTCTGCCCCCCTTGACACGTTTTTCAGGTTTTTCCTTATGATCACTGAAGATTGTCCCTCTGTGTGATCCATCCGGACAGTCTTGCTGCTCTGAGGTGAGCAGTGTTACATCAGTAAAAGGGACGGGAGGGGGACACTATCATTCAATTACTCTTGTACTACAACTCCGAAAGTATTGATATAACACTCCATGGCTCAAATACTATGAAGATTAATTGCATCTGCTTTTACTATGAAACATTACTATCCCTTTAAAGCTTTTAGACAGTACAACAGCAAAATCTAAAGAAATGCTAAAACAAACCGAAGCATTTTATTCAAATCTTTATAAAGATGAAGGACAAATGAATGCAGCGCCAGAGACTATAGCTGGACCAGAAGTTTTGGTAGAGGAAATAGAAGCTGCAATAAAATCAATGAAAAACAGCAAAGCAGACAGACCTGATAAAGTGACTATTGAAACGTTGAAAGCCGGAGGTCAACCCTTATTCAAAGTTGTGGCTAAATTTGTTTGAAAATACCTACTACTCAACAAAGCGCATGAAACGTGGAAAAACGCAGAAGTCATCCTAATACACAAAAAAGGTGATAAATCGGATCTAAAAAACTGCTAACCAGTAAGCCAATTCTCAGCAAGGTTTTCACGAAAGGTATGATCAAAGAATGGACACAGTACTTAAAGGGATAGTATTGCTTGAAAATAATTTTATTTTATATTACAGCCCTTAAAAATCATTAAAAATGATGTAAGTCTCATCTCCCAAACCTTTATGGTTTGGGAGATATTAGCAAGTAAAGTTAATAAAAATAAATTTCCCTTTTCCTGGCTGTTTTAGCTAAGTCTGCCATCTACTGGACAGATTTGGAATCCGGTCCACAGATCAGCAGGCAGCTCTTTAAGCAGTGATGAGATCACGATCTTTAAAAATAAGTACTTCATTGAAACTGTCTACAAAGTGTGCCTGGCTTGCAAGCACACTTTGTAGACCATTCCAATGAAGAAATTATTTTTAAAGATTGTGATCTCGGCACTGCTGAAGAGCCGAGGCCGGTCTGCAGACCGGATTCCAAATCTAAAGGCTTGAGCAGTGACGTCACTCCATGGGGAACTTTACTTGCTAATATCTCCCAAACCATAAAGGGTTGGGAGATAAGACATATCATTTTTAATGTTTTTTTTTTTTTTTTTTTTTTTTTTAAGGCCTACAATATAAAGTAAAATTATTTTCAAGCAACACCATCCCTTTAACATGTCACAAAATAAAGAACAAACAGGCTTCAGGAGCAGTTTCAACACAATGGACCATATCCAGTCAGTGAAACAATTATAGAGCAGCGTAATGAATACGACCTTCCATTATACGCAGCCTTCACTGATTACGAAAAGGCCTTTGGAATAATTGATGCCCTGATCAACCAAGAAACAGATAGAGATTGCATCAATATCCTCCAATCAATATATGAAAACGCAACTGCATTAATACAGGTCAACAATGAAAGTCCAGATCAACATAGAAAAAGGTGTCCGACAAGGATACACAATCTCCCCAAAACTATTTTCTGAAATTTTCCGCAAATTAAATTGGGTCAAAAAAAGGACTGAAGATCAATGGAGACTACCTACATCACTTATGTTTTTCAGATTAGAAAAACAGATTAGAGATTAGATTAGAGCATACTCTTTGCCATTACTCCTGAAGAAGTGCAAGAAAGCATTAAACCATACCACCGAAAATCACAGTAGATGGACAAGAGCTAGAAGTGGTCTAATAGGATTACCTTGGACAGATGGAAACACCATGATGGAAATGGGAAATTATTAAAACTGGGATAGCAAGCATTTGTAAAACTCAGTAGTATTGTCTTTAAGACAAATTTAACACTCTGTCTCAAGCAAAAGTGTTTTCAAAAGTGCGTCCTTATGTATGGATTGGAAACATGGACATTGAACTCCAAAGCCATAGAAAACCTTAAAGGGATAGTAATTATTCGTTTAAACTTTATTTTATTTTGTAGGCAATAAAAAAAACATGAAGAATGATATAAGTCTTATCTCTCAAACCTTTATGGTTTGAGAGATATTCACACACAAAGTTTCCCCTCCCGCCCCTTTTACCTAGTGTAAGTCATCTCTTCTCAGATGTGGAATCCAGTCCATAGACCAGACAGATAACAGAAGGGGACAATCTTCTTCCTATGAGAACAATGAAAGCCCTGCCCCCCTTGACAAGTTTTTCAGGTTTTTCCCTTATCTTAATTGAAGATGGTCCCTCTCTGCAGTCTACCTGGGCACCTCCCTTCTGATCTGGCTGAGCAGTGTTACATCAGTAAAAGGGACGGGAGGGGGATACTTTGTCATTGAATTACTCTTGTACTACAACTCTGACAGAATTGAAATAACACTCTCCAAAGTCCGAATACTATGATGATTAATTAGAGCTGCTTTTATTATGAAACATTACTATCCCTTTAAGACAAATGTACCACTATCTCAAGCTAAAGTTTTTTCAAAACCACGTCCTTATGTATGGATTGGAAACATGGACATTGAACTCCAAAGCCACACATAACCTTAAGGTTACACAAAAAAGTATGGAGTGCCGAATTATGAACATCAAAGAGACAGACAAATGTGTGCATGGATTCATCAGCAAACTAAGGTCTATGACATTACTGAAGGAGTAAAGCTCCTAAAATGGAAATGGGCAGACCCCACAGAAAAGAAGACTTGGCGGTAGATGGACGAAACAGGTTTTAGAACTGATCCCTCTTGATAACTAAATGCCAAAAGACGACCAAAGACAAGATGGGTAGATGAAATTACCAAATTTCTTGGTACACATCCTATAAAATAATTTGCTGAAACGTGTGTAACGACGCAGTCATGTGCAGTAAAGACTGCCCGCGGCGCTGCTGATATAGAGCTGTACACTCGAGCTCTGTATCAGCTGCGACGCGGGCAGTCTCTACTGCGCATGACTGCCCTGCGACTGGCTGGTAGTTGCACTGTGGGCCGTGTAACGGGCTCTTCAACTAGTGTATTATTTTATATTATATATATATATATATATATATATATATATATATATATATATATATATATATTTGGCAGCTAAAAAAAAAAGACTAATAGATGATCAGTCCTGTTTTAGGTCTATTGCACGTGACGTGTCTAGACAGCTGGTGGTGGGACAATTCTGTTGCACTCCTCACTTCCTGGTCAGAAGGCCATACTGTGCAGTGTAAGAATAGGAAGGGTGCATGCAAAATTGTTTTCCCCTAGACTACTGTACGACCTCACATGAGAAATATAATTTTACAAGTTCTGTGATGTTATGGAATCCTGTCTGAATGTTTCAACTCACTCGTTCGTAGGAAAGCGCCATGCATTTTAACTTTTGTGTTCTGCTAACCCTTAGCAGGTTCTGCATACCTCCCAACATTTCAAATGGCCAAAGAGGAACACTTGTTTTAGGTGGTGTTTATGGGGGTGTGGCTGGTGGGCGGAGCATTACCAAGAACTTTTAGGTTAGATGAAGACCTATTGACACCACTTTATGTAAGTGAATAAATTATTTACAGCAAGACTAAAGTATTTAGAAACACATATACTGAAGATTAAGTACACATTGATGTGAGTTTTATTGCTGTGGAGGAATGTGATACACACTGCTTATTGTGATCCCCAGACAAGAGGGACAAAAGGGTAGAAAAGAGACACACGGGGATTTGGATGTCAGAAATGGAGTGTCCTTCCTAAAGAGGGACACTTGGGAGGTATGGTTTCTGTGCCAGAGGAGTATCGAACGCGTTGCGTTGGATACCAATCTGGCATTCGAAGGATTAAAGGAGACCCAGTGCCTTAACTCCCTCCCTAACACACACCCCTCACCATGCTACAGATACAAAATTCTTATGGCCCTTGTGCTGTTGCTCAAGACAATATCTTGAAATCAGTCCCATATTGTCATGTCCATGTACAGGTCGTCCCCAAACCAGAAGCAAAGAGTGCATGAACCTTATTTAACCATTAATAGACCAAAGGGGTATGAGATGCATTACAAAAAATTTGTTTTAATGGTTTAAAGGGATAGTAATATCTCAAAGTAAAAGCAGCTCCAATTATTGGTTATAGATTTTGGGCCACGTAGAGTGTGATTATCATTCTCTACGATGTGTAGTTCCACAGTAATTGAATTATAAAGTGCCCCCCTCCCACCCCTTTTACCTAGTGTAAAGCCCCCACTCCTCAGATGTGGAATCCAGTCCACAGACCAGACAGATCACAGCAAGGGACAATCTTCTTACTGTGATAATAAGGAAAACTCTGCCCCCCTTGACAGGTTTTTCAGGTTTTTCCTTATGATCACTGAAGATTGTCCCTCTCTGTGATCCATCCGGACAGTCTTGCTGCTCTGAGGTGAGCAATGTCACATCAGTAAAAGGGGAGGGAGGGGGATACTTTATCATTCAATTACTCTTGAGCTACAGCTCTGACAGTATTGAAATAACACTTTTCATGACCCAAATACTATGAAGATTAATTAAAGCTGCTTTAATTAGAAACATTACTATCCCTTTAACCCTTTGAGAGCCGGAAGGGTATCCAAAGCATACCCTCTGGCACTGAAAGGGTTATTACTTACTATCAAATTACTCAATGGAAAATCCTTTAAATTGGGAGATAACAGAACAATCTTCATGCCTCAGCAATCCGTAAATTGACCTTGATCCCCGAGCAGAGACAGCCAGCACTGACGATCATTTGCAGATTGATCTCCGTTCGGCCGACAGATGAATAAAATCATTAGGAGCCGTCTGAATCAGCACGTACCAGAGGTTTACAGTGATAAATGTAATCCACTCAATTTTACTATAATATCACAATCCTGCGCATTATCAAATAATACTGAATAATGAGACTCAAGCAGAAGATAATCAGTAGTTCAGGAATAGACATGAAACAAGAGGGGTGGCTCACTGCGCTAACTCCTTATGTGAATCAATCTACTTGTGAGTGAAATACTACTATATGATCTATAAAGAAAGAATGAAGTCTGCTGTAAGTAATATGGGGGCTCTCCAGACACCCCCCCCAAACATTGGGCCTAAACCCAAAGAAAAAACAAACAAGCAAAAAAAAAATCTGCGCTCCTCCATCCTAAGTGAACGCAACCCCAAATCTTTGGCCAAAGGGGTGGGTTAAGCAGTAATAGACGTGCAAGTCATTACAGTGTATAAAAGGATCATATACACAATGGATAAAGAGGGGCGATCTTGGTTCAAAAGATGGGGAACAACTAAAAATTCCCCAAATTGAGTTACACTAAAACAGGGCTTTGGATCCACTGAAGTTGCCCCCGCCCCACACTGCAGAAAGCGCAGGACTCTTCAGCGTTTAACCCTTTGAGAGCCAGAGGGGTACTCAACGCATTGAAGCAATGCATTGAGTAACACTGGCACACAAAGAGTTAATGCTTTTGCCCGATCTAACCCTTTGGGTGCCAGAAAGGTATCTAACGCTCTGCAATGTGCTGGATACCGCTCTGGCACTCCGTTTTAAAGTGGATGTATCGCCTTATAAAAAGGTGTTACCATCCTCTTTTTTATTAAAAGTTATTTTAGGAAAGTTTTTTTTTTTTTAATCTTACTGTCCTATATAATAATTAGCTAGGATGTTTGTCACGATGCAGTCATGCTCAGTAGAGACTGCCCGCGTTCAGGCAGTCTCTACTGCCCATGATTCCACTGCGTGAGGAGACACTTGGAGCAGTGAGGTAGTGGCCATCTTAACCCTGAGTGCCAGAGGGGTACGCAACTCATTTCAAAGCAATGCGTTGCTTACCCCTCTGGCACTCAAAGGGTTAAAATTACCCAGACCTTGGCACTTGTACACGTGCTTTTACACTAGTATGTAGATATAATGCCTATTCTGTGCTGTGCACTTCCGCATTATGTGCACAGCACAGACCTTCAGACCATCCTATTTCTCCTCCCACCTCACCCAGGGAGCGTGTTCATGCTTCCCTTCAGTGTGCTGTGAAGGGCTCGTAGCTTTACAGCAAGCTCCAGTAAGCATTATACTGAGGTTTCAGTAGTAGTATTACTGAGGTTGCAGCCTCAGTATAATGATAATTGTAGCTTGCTGTAACGCTAAGAGCCATTCACAGCACACTGAAGGGAAGTGTGAACACGCTCCCTGGGGCAGCTCGGGGGGAGGTGGGAGGAGAAATAGGACGTGCAGAAGAGCTGTGCCGGTCAGCATAACGGGACACGCTAATTCTTCTGCTTCTTCTTGAAGAAGTATTATTTCTAAAAAAAACAAAAAAAAACAAAAAACCACTACATGTGACAGTATCACCCCTGGTGTTCAGACAGTAACTGCATCACATTCTGTGGGAGAGATGAGTCACTGGCTCAGGTGCACTTTAAAGGATACTAAAAGCTATTAGGATACAGACAATTTAAAATAGTCTAGATTAAGACATGGCAAGAGGATTAACCCTTTGAGTGCCAGACGTGCACAATGCATTCAATACCTCTTACACTTAGGCATTTGATAAACAATGGTTCATAGATGGCAGAGACCCATCCCACTATAAATTATAGAAATGTTTATCCATACATACAATGCCCCTGAGGCACAGAACATATGGCTTGTTACATTACCAGTGATATAGAGAGGGAAAGAAAAAGAGAGAAGGAGAGTAAAAAGAGAAAGAAGGAGAGACGGTGGAGACAGAGCGGGGGGGGGGAAGAGACAGAGCGGGGGGGGGAAAGAGACAGAGTGGGGGGGGGGAAGAGACAGAGCGGGGGGGGGGAAGAGACAGAGCGGGGGGGGGGAAGAGACAGAGCGGGGGGGGGGAAGAGACAGAGCGGGGGGGGGGAAGAGACAGAGCGGGGGGGGAAGAGACAGAGCGGGGGGGGGAAGAGACAGAGCGGGGGGGAAGAGACAGAGCGGGGGGGGAAGAGACAGAGCGGGGGGGGAAGAGACAGAGCGGGGGGGGGAAGAGACAGAGCGGGGGGGAAGAGACAGAGCTGGGGGGGAAGAGACAGAGCTGGGGGGGAAGAGACAGAGCGGGGGGGGAAGAGACAGAGCGGGGGGGAAGAGACAGAGCGGGGGGGGAAGAGACAGAGCGGGGGGGAAGAGACAGAGCGGGGGGGGAAGAGACAGAGCGGGGGGGGAAGAGACAGAGCTGGGGGGGGAAGAGACAGAGCTGGGGGGGAAGAGATAGAGCGACCCATATTACCAGCTCCTATTGTAGACTGTAATTGGAACTGTATTTGTTGGACTAGTAGTCTCGGACATCTGTGATGTTGCCAGTATATACATTTATATTCTAGACAGAAAATGTGTATACGGGAAGTGTAGTTTTTTACATCAGGAAAGAGCAGGTCCTAGTAAATCAGGATTACAAGTCCCTCAATGCATTTACTACAACGGATGTCCCTCAGCGAGTCTGGCAGGGATGCAGGAAGACAGCATGTGAGATTTTCCCCATACACACTACCTCTCTGGCACCCAAAGGGTTAAAAATCAATGGGAATGTTTATTTGTCCCCTATGGGGCCAATAGTTTGCCTCCGTACTGTTCTGGTGTCTGCACATTTGCATGTGCTCTGGCTCATTTCATTTGTATGCATGCGCCCAACATCAACAGTGTGACACATCATAAGGCCGGGACAAAGAGAACTACATGGCAGTGTCAAAGAATCAACACAGAGGACATTTTGCATGTTCATCTGAGTTTATTATCAGAATGTCACAGTGGGAATGGCATTGCTTAAATGGAGAGCGTCAAAATGGCAACAAAGAATGTGCAACACAGAGATCAATGGACCCTGGAACTGGATTTGGGGAAAGGTGCACAACAGATGCAAGAGCTGCAGCAGATCATCATCACACCCATCAAGTACAAAACAAGACAGCATGTGCTGGCAATGACCCACCAGTCTCGTTCTGGTTGGACCAATAGTATTTGATAGGTATGATGAACAGTGCCACCATATGTGCAACATTGTACCACATTCCAAATTTCATCTCTAGCATGTGGAAGACAGCTGAGGGTAGATATTGGCCATCAGCTCAGATGTCCTCTAACATCGGTATAGTATCGGGGCATTAATCTCCAGATGTAAGATATATGTAGACAAATAAAAGCATGTAGGTGAAACCAGTCTATGTGGCTCACACGAATTCGTAATAACGTTGTGCACAGGTATGATGCACATTTACAAATCCAAGGCATTGGCCAGATGAGGACAAACAGAGGGGGTAACGTTCGTACCACACACAAACTTCTCTAACCTTCTAAACCCTTGGTATACTGCTATACTTATTCAGTACAATGGCGTGTACCAATCAAGCAGTTTTGACACGGGAAACATTTTTATCCCACCAGTTGTGCCCTTTTGAAGTGGGCAACATTTGTAAGTTTCCCTTTTGATGTGGGCAACATTTTGAGGTCGCCCTTATGATGGTTGCCATTTAGGTGCCGACATTCCAAAAAGATACCCTTCATCTTTGTACTAATCATATGCATCCATACATATTGATGCATATTTTAGGCAAAAGTTCTTTAAAAAAAAAAAAAATTGTTCATGTGTGTGGTAGCTAATTTGTGAAAGTGATAGTAATATCAAAGAATAATATTTTATATTGTAGAAGAAAAAAAAATTATTTGTAGCAAATCCCATCTCTCAAACCGCTAAGGTTAGAGAGATTCACATTGAAAGTTCTTCCCTCCCTCCCCTTCTCCTGAGGTCAGCTGTAAAGCTGACAGCAGAAGATTTGAGTCGGCCGACTTGAGGAGGCTCTTCAGCAGAGCCGAAAATTGCATTATTTGAAAAGAACTACTTCACTGGAATGGTCTACAAAGTGTGCTGGCAAACCAGACACTTTGTAGACCATTCCAACGAATTCATTCTTTTTAAATAATGCGATTTTGGCTCTGTTGAACAGCCGACGGCTGGTCCCAGGGCCAAGATCTCCTGCTGTCAGCTACAGTGCTGATGTCAGGAGAAGGGGTGGGAGGGGGGAGAACTTTAAATGCTAATATCTCTCAAACCATAGCAGTTTGAGAGATGGGATTTGCTGCAAATGTTTTTTTCATCTACAATAAAAAAATATTCTTTGACATTACTATCACTTTAAAAACAATTTGTTAAAAAGCTCCTGTGGGCCACAAGTTGGACACACAAGTTATAAGGTAGTAATGTGGTCAGCAAGCAGGACAGTGGCTCCATCAACCTTTATTACTCATTCATGGTCTATAGGATACATTGTATCTGTTGCTGTTCTCTGCTCCTGTCCTCCTCACTGTGATAGTGTATAGTATACATTAAATCTGTCGCTGTTCTCTGCCCCTCTCCTCCTCACTGTGATAGTGTATAGTATACATTATATCTGTCACTGTTCTCTGCCCCTCTCCTCCTCACTGTGACAGTGTATAGTATACATTATATCTGTCACGGTTCTCTGCCTCTTTCCTCCTCACTGTGATAGTGTACAGTATACATTATATCTGTCACTGTTCTCTGCCTCTCCCCTCCTCACTGTGATTGTGTATAGTATACATTATATCTGTCACTGTTCTCTGCCCCTCTCCTCCTCACTGTGATAGTGTATAGTATACATTATATCTGTCACTGTTCTCTGCCTCTTTCCTCCTCACTGTGATAGTGTACAGTATACATTATATCTGTCACTGTTCTCTGCCTCTCTCCTCCTCACTGTGATAGTGTATAGTATACATTATATGTCACTGTTCTCTGCCCCTCTCCTCCTCACTGTGATTGTGTGTAGTATGCATTATATCTGTCACTGTTCTCTGCCCCTGTCCTCCTCACTGTGATAGTGTATAGTATACATTATATCTGTCACTGTTCTCTGCCTCTCTCCTCCTCACTGTGATAGTGTATAGTATACATTATATCTGTCACTGTTCTCTGCCTCTCTCCTCCTCACTGTGATAGTGTATAGTATACATTATATCTGTCACTGTTCTCTGCCCCTCTCCTCCTCACTGTGATAGTGTATAGTATACATTATATCTGTCACTGTTCTCTGCCTCTTTCCTCCTCACTGTGATAGTGTACAGTATACATTATATCTGTCACTGTTCTCTGCCTCTCCCCTCCTCACTGTGATTGTGTATAGTATACATTATATCTGTCACTGTTCTCTGCCCCTCTCCTCCTCACTGTGATAGTGTATAGTATACATTATATCTGTCACTGTTCTCTGCCTCTTTCCTCCTCACTGTGATAGTGTACAGTATACATTATATCTGTCACTGTTCTCTGCCTCTCTCCTCCTCACTGTGATAGTGTATAGTATACATTATATGTCACTGTTCTCTGCCCCTCTCCTCCTCACTGTGATTGTGTGTAGTATGCATTATATCTGTCACTGTTCTCTGCCCCTGTCCTCCTCACTGTGATAGTGTATAGTATACATTATATCTGTCACTGTTCTCTGCCTCTCTCCTCCTCACTGTGATAGTGTATAGTATACATTATATCTGTCACTGTTCTCTGCCTCTCTCCTCCTCACTGTGATAGTGTATAGTATACATTATATCTGTCACTGTTCTCTGCCCCTCTCCTCCTCACTGTGATAGTGTATAGTATACATTATATCTGTCACTGTTCTCTGCCTCTCTCCTCCTCACTGTGATAGTGTGTAGTATACATTATATCTGTCACTGTTCTCTGCCCCTCTCCTCCTCACTGTGACAGTGTGTAGTATACATTATATCTGTCACTGTTCTCTGCCTCTCTCCTCCTCTCTGTGATAGTGTATAGTATACATTATATCTGTCACTGTTCTCTGCCTCTCTCCTCCTCACTGTGATAGTGTATAGTATACATTATATCTGTCACTGTTCTCTGCCCCTCTCCTCCTCACTGTGATAGTGTATAGTATACATTATATCTGTCACTGTTCTCTGCCTCTCTCCTCCTCACTGTAATAGTGTAAAGCAGTGGTTCTCAACTCCTGTCCTCAGGACCCACTAACAGGCCAGGATTTGATGATTTCCTTGTTAGAACACAGGTGAGTTAATCAATGTGAATGAGCCTCTGATCACCACACCTGTGCTCTAGCAGAGAAATCCCTAAGTCCTGGCCTGTTAGTGGGTCCTGAGGACAGGAGTTGAGAACCACTGGTCTATGGTCTCTCTAAGCAAGGCATTTACATGTTCCTAACCAGGAATATACCTTTAATAGTACAACAGGACAAGGTCACCAATTCAAAAGTAACTTGCAAAAGTGTAACGGATTTGCACGCAGTTATTAAAAAAATAGCACCAAATGTAAAATTAGCAACTCATGAGACAAGTCAAAATCCAGCTCCCAGAAAATCCAGCAGTTCTACATTTAGAGATGAACAGAACAGAAAAATCATTTTGCATCTAAAAATTAAATCCAGAGAAAGGAGGTCTTATTTGAAAAACTACTGAAAGACTTTAGTGACACATTGATACATAGGTCCTTTTACATGTCGCAATCTCAAATGGGGATTTATTTCCAAACTTCAACTAGATATTAGATTTTATTTCGTAAAAATGATACTTATGGTCATTAGTTGCTATTAACCCTTTCCGTGTCAGAGGGGTACGCAGCGCATTGTGGACATATGTTCCATAATGTTGAGGAAACCAAGGCCTTCCAGCTGTTTTAAGGGATAGTAATACTTAATTACTAATCCCTGTATTAAAGACACATTAAAAAGAAATGTATTGCCCCTAGTGTCATCTCTCAATGGTCTCTCTTATGGTTTGAGAGATAATCGCTCCTAAAGTTGCCCTCTCCCGAAGTCAGCGTTGTAGATGACTGAAGGGAAATCCGGTCATAGATCATCAGGCAACCCTGCAGCAGAGCTGAGATTGCGTTAAAAAAAAAATCTTTCACTAAAATGGTCTTTTACGTGTGCTTGCAAACCATGCACATGTAGAAGACAGTTTCAGTGAAAAATTTATTTTTTATTAACACGATCGTGGCTCTGCTGCAGAGCCGCCTGACGGTCATACAACTTGCTTCCCGGCAATCAGCTAGAACGCTGATTGTGGGGAAGGGGGAGGGCAACTTTAGGAGCGATTATCCTGGGGGCAATACATTTATTTTTAATAATGTATTACTATCCCTTTAAGATTACAGGTTCAGTCATGTGATATTGAAGTCCTGAACTGGATGGCCTCAGTCTGCCCACTGATGGGGTGTAGTGCATAAATGTGCATAGTGGACTCACGCTGGTGACTTTGCGATAGATCTGAGCAGCATTCTGGCATTCAGAGTACGGGTATTCGGAGGTAGCCATTTCTAACATGCACATTCCAAACGCGTAGACGTCCACTGACTCATCATAATGTTCCTCGTACATTTCAGGAGCCATAAATTCCGGGGTTCCTGCAAAATAAGAGGCGGATGTAAACAATGAACCTGGGTAATTCCTAAGGGCTGTATTTAGGAAGATAGAGGTGCAATTCAGGGGCAAAACAACTGCACCGTAACGTAAAAGTGAAAATGTGCCTCAATTTAAATTGGAATGATAGGAATATTAATAGGGTTAGTAATATCTATACATTAAAAAAGGTCACATTGCAGCTATTAGAAAATTAAACTAAACGACCCCAGTCCCATCGCTCAAACTTTTATGGTGTGAGATATAGGAGGCTAAGATTCGCTCCTCCCTCTGCTTTCCGAGGCATCAGCTGTAAGCTGACGGCAGGATATCCTGGTACCGGGACAAGAAAGCGGCTCTTCAGCAGAGCCGAAATAGCACAATGTAAAAATAAATACTTTAGAGATGCACCGATACCGATTTTTTAACACCGAGTACCGATACTTTTTTCAAGTACTCACCGATACCAATTACCGATACTTTTTTTTGCGGTCATTTGCCAGTTTTCTAAGTATCTATATGCTTTAGGTACTTGGAAAACTGGCAAATGACCGCAAAAAAATATTATTGGTAATTGGTATTGGTGAGTACTTTAAATATATATACACACACACACACATACACACATACACCACCTCTTGATTCTCCCCTTCTGACTTTCTCCCACTCTTGATTCCCACCTTTTACTTCATTCTCCCCCTCTTGAGCCCCCTCCTTTTGCCTTGGCTTTTTCTCTCCCTTTTGATCCCCCTTTCTCCCCCTCCTTCTCCTTTACTCACCCTTTTGCCTCTCTCTCTCCTGATCCCCCCCTCCTTTTGTCTCCCGATCCTTCCTCCCTTTGCCTCTTTTCCTCCCTCTTGGCCCCCCTCTCTGCCTCTTTCACCACCCGCTGCCCCATCTTGCCTCCCTTTCTTTCCTCTGCCAGGTGCTCGCTGTTCTCTCGCTAGCCCCGGCAGAGGTCATCGTCGGAGCGTTGCCATGGTAACCCGCGGCAACGCTCCAACGCTGCAGGAGTGAGAGAGCGACCGGGGAGCATTGTGAGAAGCTCCCCGGGCTCTCTCTCTGCAGCACCAACCCTGACACAGAATATCGGTGCTGGCATCAGCCGCATTTGCGCGAGTACAAGTACTCGCGCAAATGCTGGTATCAGCACTGATACCGATACCAGTATCGGTATCGGTGCAACCCTAATATACTTCATTGGAACGGTCTACAAAGTGTGCCTGCAAACCAGGCACACTTTGTAGAACATTCCGATAAAGTATTTCTTTTTACATTCCGCTATTTCGGCTCTGCTGAAGAGCCGCCAGGAGTCGGCCGACTTGAATCTCCCGCTTTACAGCTGACATCAGGGAAAGTGGAGGGAGAGGTGAACTTTAGCCTCCTATATCTCTCACACCATAAAGGTCTGAGAGATGGGACTGGGGTCGTTTAGTCTAATTTTCTAATAGCTGCAATATGATCTTTTTTAATATATTGACATTACTAACCCTTTAAAATGTAAAGAAAATGTTATAAGGTTTATTGCCCCAAGAAAAATAAGGATACTCCTATTGAGAGGTTTTCATTATCTCAATGGCACTGAAGGTACACCATTCTATAGACAACACTGGTCAGTTCACCATAAATCTCCATAGGACGGTGTAGCAACAGTGCCACTGTACACAATTAGTTTGAGCTGTAATTACTTTTGAATTAAACAACTTTCAGCAATGGGAATAGCCTTGTTTTACTCAGGGGGATCAACCCTACAACATTTTTTTTTTGTTATGACTATCATTCACATTTATATTCAAGTTCAATACAAAGAACTATTTAATCAGCTGAGCTAGGCACAAGAGGTCATCCATTAAGACTAGAGGAAAGGCTCTTTGACAAACAAAGGCAGGGATTTTTTACAGTAAGGTTGGTAAAGCTATGGAATTCTTTGCCTCGGGATGCTGTGCTTGCAGATACCGTAACTGGTTTCAAAAAGCAATGGATGCCTATCTAGCACAGAACAATATTGAGAATTATGACATTCATGTAGATAGGATGTTGATCCAGGGAAATACCCGACTGCCATTTGGAGTCAAAAAGGAATTTTTAACCACTTGGGGCTAAATTGGAAATGGCTTCAATGTTTAATTTTTTTTTTTGCCTTCCTCTGGATCAACAGGGATTATTTGGGATGGGCTGGACTTGATAGCCGCATGTCTTTTCAGCCTCATCAACTATGTTACTATGTTATTCAAGGCATTAAAAGAGAAATAATGCCTCATAATTACCCCTAATTATCTTACTATGGACAAAAATACTCCTGTACATTTTGGCCTTGTGCCTTTGTTCAGCTCACCACTTAATCAGCCCTGCATGTCACATCCATGGAGGCAGACCTGACAAACTAGGATTAAACACAGGACAAACTAACGTTAACCCTTTAAAGGATCAGAAAGGTGTACATTGCATTACTGCACACCCCCTGGACCTCAACGGGTTAAACAGGCTCATGCACTCTGCTTTGGTTTAAAAAATTGGCGGCAACTGTCATGTCCGCCTCCAAGGAGAGGATAAATCTCTTCCAGTAGTCCTGGATATCTCTTGAATTAAGGCACAAGGGCAAAATTCATAGTGGCCATTCGGATTTTCTGGCCATAGAAAGTTAAGTGGGGTGTTCAAGGGATAGTAATACTTCGTTTTAACTTTATTTTATTTTGTAGGCATTAAAAAAACATGAAGAACGATATAAGTCTTATCTCTCAAACCTTTATGGTTTATGAGATATTCATAAGCAAAGTTTCCCCTCCCGCCCCTTTTACCTAGTGTAAGCCATCTCTTCTCAGATGTGGAATGCAGTCCATAGACCAGATAGATAACAGAAGGGGACAATCTTCTTCCTATGAGAACAATGAAAGCCCTGCCCCCCTTGACAAGTTTTTCAGGTTTTTCCCTTATCTTAATTGAAGATTGTCCCTCTCTGCAATCTACCTGGGCACCTCCCTTCTGATCTGGCTGAGCAGTGTTACATCAGTAAAAGGGGCGGGACGGGGATACTTTGTCATTAAATTACTCTTGAACTACAACCCTGACAGAACTGAAATAACACTCTCCAAAGTCCAAATACTATGATGATTAATTAGAGCTGTTTTTATTATGAAACACTACTATCCCTTTAAGAGGTTACTTCTTTTAAAAGCTCAAGTTAAAAATCAAGGGAAATGTAAATTTTTGTCCCTCTGTAGCAGAGTTGGTTTCTGACAAAATTGCTCTTCTCTGTCTTCCTGAATATGACCCGAAGTGCACTGATTAGGCCGGGGGAAGGCGGCCTCTAATACTCCAAATTTTGGAAAGTACAATTTCGATCCCCATCACCCTACCAATGGCGTAGCAACGCGAGGCACATCCCTCATCAGCAGAGAGGTAACCCTTTGAGTGCCAGAGAAGTATCCAGTGCATTGCATACCTCTCGCTGGCACTCAAAGGGTTAAAGTGAAAGTACTGTAACGATATGAAGGCACATCCGATTATTCATTATACCTTTTTACGATGCTCCGTACAGTTCTAAGCGTCCTTACCTGTTTAGTTTTATTACAATAAAGTTACAAAGTTCCCTCTCCCGCCGCCTTTTCCCGACATCACACTTCTGAAATCCGTCAGTTGACCAGACTGATCATAATGAGGGACAATCTTCTCAGTCCATATAAGAAAAACAGCGCCCCCTTTGACAAAGAGGAACAGGATTTTCCTTTTACCGACAATTTTGTCCCTCGTTGCGATCCGTCCCGTCAGCTTACTGGATTTCAGAGCTGAGGGGATGAAGAGTGATGTAGGGAGAACGGGGGAAACGTTACGATAAAATTACAATCGTACCACACGGATATGGACACTTGGAACCTGGGCTTAAAATTTAAAGGGGAACATTCACATGAAAAAAAAATTGGAGCGTTGGTTATAAGTCCTAATGCAATACCAGCGCTGGGTTTTGTTTTAAATTTACTTACCTGTGAGCCGAGATATTTATGTTTAAAAAGTGCCACTTCTGCATACTGCGGCACCCTGTATGTGCGGCATGGAGCAGCAGGACTTCCCACTTCGCTCCCAGAAGCCCCAGCGAGCGCGTTCTCGCTTCACCTCGGAGCTGTATTGTTTTGGGCTAACTTTACATCCAGCTCAGTTTGAGATGCTACGGAGGTTGCTCCAATTTTTTTTTCATGTGAATGTTCCCCTTTAAAGTCCTTTGCTACTAGCCAGACCTGAAAACTTACTCGCCACTGTAAGCCAAAACATACCCACCAGGGCTGAATTTCTACTCACCAGGGCTACATTTTCACTCACCATTGGCTAGTGGAAATTTTGAGCCCTGCGTACGGAGCATTATAAAAACGTATAAGGAATAATCAGATATACCTCTATATACTTACATTACTATCACTTTAAGCTTCATATTTCAGGGGAGGAGAACAAAACAAATAATTCACTGTTTCAGCAATTAATATTACCTATGACACTTTTAGCAAATGAAGTTCGTTTCAGTGTTGCCAGTCCGAGATCCCCTATTTTCACAGAGCCGGTGGGACCAGTAATGAAGATATTGTCACATTTTAAGTCCCTGTGGATGATGGGAGGGGTGCGCGTGTGGAGGAACTGTAAGCCCTTCAGTATCTGCCGACACCAGCTGCGCAAAACCTTGGGCTTCATCACCTTAAATCTCTTCAAGTACCTGAAAGGGTCGGATATATGGTCACTGGGAGACAACAAGCATTACCCCAGTGCAAATTAAACCATTTATAAAATTGCCAGCATTCCTATTGTAGATGCAAGATCATAAATGCTCAGCGTACAAAAGAAACCGTATATTACCAGGGGATTTGTGACTGAACAGCTAGAACATGACATTAATCCAACAACAATTAATCATCCCAGCCAAGACTAGAAACCAATGTTTTCTAAAAGGATTTGCTTCTAATATGTTTGAGGACCCTTTCACAAAGGCAATGTGTATGGTATAGGTCTCCTATTGTGTAAGATTCTGTGCTGGACTACAGACCTTTTGTCTCACATGCATGCTGCATCTTTACTGCATTCACACAAACCCTGCAAAGTTACAGTAAGGAAGGTCTGTACATAAGCCTATGGGGCTGTATTACTGTATTCCCTCAGGAACGCAGTAAAGTTACAGTAAGGAAGGTCTGTACAGAGGTCTGAGGCTGTATTGTTAATGTATTCCCTCAGGAACGCAGTAAAGTTACAGTAAGGCCTGTACAGAGGCCTATTGGGCTGTATTACTGTATTCCCTCAGGAACACAGTAAAGTTACAGTAAGGTCTGTTCAGGGGCCTATGTGACTGTATTATTACTGTATTCCCTCAGGAACACAGTACAGTTACAGTAAGGTCTGTACAGAGGCCTATGGGGCTGTATTATTACTGTATTCCCTCAGGAATGCAGTATAGTTACAGTAAGGTCTGTACAGAGGCCTATGGGGCTGTATTATTACTGTATTCCCTCAGGAATGCAGTATAGTTACAGTAAGGTCTGTACAGAGGCCTATGGGATGTATTATTCTATTCCCTCAGGAACACAGTAAAGTTACAGTAAGGTCTGTATAGAGGCCTATGGGATGTATTATTCTATTCCCTCAGGAACACAGTAAAGTTACATTAATGTCTGTACAGAGGCCTATGGGGCTGTGTTAGTGCATGTAAATGGTAAAAGAGGGACACTTGTTATAGGTGGGATTTCAGGGGTTGTGTGGCTGGTGGACGGGGCATTACCAATAATTTGAAAGTTATTTCATGACCTATTGACACCTCTTTGTATAACTGAATACATTAAAGAAAGACCCAAAGTGTTTATTTACACATTTACTTTATAAAACACATACTGACGTTTAAGCAATTATTAATGTGAGTTTTAATGCTGTGGAACAATGTGATACACTTCCCTCCTAAAAAGAGGGACACTAGGGTGGAGAAGAGGGACAGGGGGATTTGGGAGATATGTTAATATTGTACACTCAGGAACACAGTAAATTTACAGTAAGGAAGATCTATACAGAGGCCTATGTGACTATTATTACTGTATTCCCTCAGGAATAAAATTACAGTAAGGTCTGTACAGAGGCCTATGGAACTGTATTATTACTGTATTCCCTCAGGAACACAGTACAGTTACAGTAAGGTCTGTACAGAGGCCTATGGAACTGTATTATTACTGTATTCCCTCAGGATCACAGTAAAGTTACAGTAAGGAAGGTCTGTACAGAGGTCTATGGGGCTGTATTATTACTGTATTCCCTCAGGTACACAGTAAAGTTACAGTAAGGTCTGTACAGAGGCCTATGGGACTGTATTATTACTGTATTCCCTCAGGAACACAGTAAAGTTACAGTAAGGTCTGTACAGAGGCCTATGGGGCTGTATTATTACTGTATTCCCTCAGGTACACAGTAAAGTTACAGTAAGGTCTGTACAGAGGCCTATGGGACTGTATTATTACTGTATTCCCTCAGGAACACAGTAAAGTTACAGTAAGGTCTGTACAGAGGCCTATGGGGCTGTATTATTACTGTATTCCCTCAGGAACACAGTAAAGTTACAGTAAGGTCTGTACAGAGGCCTATGGGATGTATTATTACTGTATTCCCTCAGGAACACAGTAAAGTTACAGTAAGGTCTGTACAGAGGCCTATGGGGCTGTATTATTACTGTATTCCCTCAGGAACACAGTATAGTTACAGTAAGGAAGGTCTGTACAGAGGGCTATGGGGCTGTATTACTGTATTCCCTCAGGAACACAGTATAGTTACAGTAAGGTCTGTACAGAGGCCTATGGGGCTGTATTACTGTATTCCCTCAGGAACATAGTATAGTTACAGTAAGGTCTGTACAGAGGCCTATGGGTCTGTATTATTACTGTATTCCCTCAGGAACGCAGTATAGTTACAGTAAGGTCTGTACAGAGGCCTATGGGATGTATTATTCTATTCCCTCAGGAACACAGTAAAGTTACATTAATGTCTGTATAGAGGCCTATGGGGCTGTGTTAGTGCATGTAAATGGTAAAAGAGGGACACTTGTTATAGGTGGGATTTCAGGGGTTGTGTGGCTGGTGGACGGGGCATTACCAATAATTTTAAAGTTATTTCATGACCTATTGACACCTCTTTGTATAACTGAATACATTAAAGAAAGACCCAAAGTGTTTATTTACACATTTACTTTATAAAACACATATATTGACGTTTAAGCAATTATTAATGTGAGTTTTAATGCTGTGGAACAATTTGATTCACTTACCTCCTAAAAAGAGGGACACTAGGGTGGACAAGAGGGACAGGGGGATTTGGGAGATATGTTAATACTGTACACTCAGAAACACAGTAAATTTACAGTAGGAAGGTCTATACAGAGTCCTATGGGGCTATTACTGTATTCCCTCAGGAATATAGTAAAGTTACAGCAAGTTCTGTACAGAGGCCTATGGGGCTGTATTACTGTATTCCCTCAGGAACACAGTAACGTTACAGTAAGGTCTGTACAGAGGCCTATGGGGCTGTATTATTACTGTATTCCCTCAGGAACACAGTATAGTTACAGTAAGGTCTGTACAGAGGCCTATGGGGCTGTATTACTGTATTCCCTCAGGAACATAGTATAGTTACAGTAAGGTCTGTACAGAGGCCTATGGGTCTGTATTATTACTGTATTCCCTCAGGAACGCAGTATAGTTACAGTAAGGTCTGTACAGAGGCCTATGGGATGTATTATTCTATTCCCTCAGGAACACAGTAAAGTTACATTAATGTCTGTACAGAGGCCTATGGGGCTGTGTTAGTGCATGTAAATGGTAAAAGAGGGACACTTGTTATAGGTGGGATTTCAGGGGTTGTGTGGCTGGTGGACGGGGCATTACCAATAATTTTAAAGTTATTTCATGACCTATTGACACCTCT
This sequence comes from Rhinophrynus dorsalis, assembly GCA_037306005.1. NCBI lineage: Eukaryota > Metazoa > Chordata > Amphibia > Anura > Rhinophrynidae > Rhinophrynus > Rhinophrynus dorsalis. Next base: position 11,931,776 of record CM074722.1, read on the forward strand.
TTGTATAACTGAATACATTAAAGAAAGACCCAAAGTGTTTATTTACACATTTACTTTATAAAACACATATATTGACGTTTAAGCAATTATTAATGTGAGTTTTAATGCTGTGGAACAATTTGATTCACTTACCTCCTAAAAAGAGGGACACTAGGGTGGACAAGAGGGACAGGGGGATTTGGGAGATATGTTAATACTGTACACTCAGAAACACAGTAAATTTACAGTAGGAAGGTCTATACAGAGTCCTATGGGGCTATTACTGTATTCCCTCAGGAATATAGTAAAGTTACAGCAAGTTCTGTACAGAGGCCTATGGGGCTGTATTACTGTATTCCCTCAGGAACACAGTAACGTTACAGTAAGGTCTGTACAGAGGCCTATGGGGCTGTATTATTACTATATTCCCTCAGGAACACAGTAAAGTTACAGTAAGGAAGGTCTGTACAGAGGCCTATGGGGCTGTATTATTACTGTATTCCCTCAGGAACAACAAGAAACAAGCAGGACTGTAACACTAAAGTCTCCCAGTTCTGCCATAGGACCAATGAAGGAGCAGTGGTGAGTTTTCTTGAGACCCCATTGGTCAGCTAGGGCTCACAATGCATACGACTTCATTGGAAAGGTCTGAACTCATAGGTTTGGCCAGAATTGTGAACCTGCATAACCCTCCCCCCCCCCCGGGGTTCTTAAAGGGTTGAATGAAACATCAATCAAATTAAAGCATTTCTCTGATCAAGCTACAAAAGAAACTGCATTACAAGAGTGTTATTATCCGAGACAAAGGGGCATAAAAATTAACAGGTCACCAATTAAAAAAAAACAAACAAAAAGAAACACAGTTACAAATTCAGTGGTGTCCTACTTGTGACTGATAATGTGCCTAGTTATGAAAGCAAATAGTGACCAATTTAAAATTAGTAATTCATGAGACATTTAAAAAAAAAAAAAAAAAAAAAAAAATGTGAAATCCTAGACAACGCACTAGTGATCCTTAGTGACATATGTATTAAAAATATAAAGACCAGCGGTTCTCTCAAGCAAGACATTCTCAACATGAAATCTGGAATCTTCAGGTCACCCCTAGCCTTTAATCTGTAATTTCACAAGGGCTTAATGAACGTAATTATACATAATCGTATATTCTTAGATCTTATAGTCAGAATGACATCAGAGTATATAGTGTATCATTTCCATAAAGAGGTTTTGAAACATTTTTTATAAAAATTCATGGAAAAATGGGTCACTGAGCTGGGGAGTACAGCACACCAAAGTACCACAACTCCCTGGCCGAGAACCACCGATGGACAAAACAGAAACAAAAAGATTAAGCATCTAAAATGTAAAGCTACACCAGGCAGTCTTATTCATAATCTATTGAACAGAAGCTTTTATAGTCATTTTGGGCCTGATGTTTAAAAAGTGCTCATAATGAAAAAATTGTCAGATCGTGAGTTGGTGGTAAACGGACAAAATTTTCAGAAGTAATTCCACCACGTTCAAACATGTCGTAAAGGATTAAATAGGAATATTGCACTTAAAAAAATAAAATAAAATATCTGATGTTAAAAAAAAAAAAATTGTCCTTGAAACATTTTCAAAGAAAGCCTTTTTTGTGTTTAAAGCAGAACTTTCATCACAATATTGAGCCCCAAATCCTAATTACAATAGCGATATGCATATACGTACTTGTATTTTCAAGAATAATTGTAGCATTAGAGAAAAAAAAAAAAGAACATTTTAGGCAGACAAGCAGCGGGGAACAGTGCAGACATATTGCAGAGCCGGCATCTGAGTTTCTGCTGTCTGTCCTCTTTCGTTCTGCGACTAGAGAGTTGAATGCTTGCTTAAAGGGATAGTAATACCTCATTATTACTATCACCAATGTTGTAGTCCTTAAAATTCTGAATTCAATGATACCAGCGGTATCTCTCAGACCTTTATGGTTTAAGAGATATCTGCTTTCAAAGTTCCCTCTTTTTGTCTTTCCCCTGACGTCAGTGTTCTAGCTGAGAGAAGGGGAATCCGGTCCCGGGACCGGCGGCGGCTCTGAAGCAGAGCGGAGATCTTGTTATAGAAACAAAAATCCTTCACTAAAATGGTCTTCCACTTGTGCTTGCAAACTAAGTACATGTAGAAGGACATTTTAGTGAAGGATTTCTGTTTCTATAACACGATCTCAGCTCTACTGCAGAGCCGCCGCCGGTCCCGGGACCGGATTCCCCTTCTCTCACCTAGAACGCTGACGTCAGGGGAAAGGCAAAAAGAGGGAACTTTGAAAATGGATCTTTCTCAAACCATAACTGTTGAATTCATAGTTTTAAGGGCTACAACATGGGGGATAGTAATAATTAAGTATTACTACTATCTCTTTAAGGCACCGGAAGGGACTGAAAGCTCAGGAGCAGAGAGCCTACTGCAAGATCCCATCTGGTGGCTGTCTGCCGAAAAAGTTCTATTTCTCACTAATGCTGCCATTATTCTTGAAAATACAAGTCAGTCTAGGCATATTGCTATTCTAATTATGATTTGGGGCCCAGTATTAATGTGATGAAAGTGCCGCTTTAAAACAACTTTTTACCAGTTAAAGGGATAGTAATACTTCGTTTTATCTTTATTTTATTTTGTAGGCATTAAAAAAACATGAAGATAGATATGCCTCATCTCTCAAACCTTTATGGTTTATGAGATGTTCACAAACAAAGTATCCCCCCCCCTGCCCCTTTTACTGATGTAACACTGTTCAGCCAGATCAGAAGGGATGTGCCCAGGTAGACTGCAGAGAGGGACAATCTTCAATTAAGATAAGGGAAAAACCTGAAAAACTTGTCAAGGGGGGGCAGGGCTTTCATTGTTCTCATAGGAAGAAGATTGTCCCCTGCTGTTATCTGTCTGGTCTATGGACTGCATTCCACATCTGAGAAGAGATTCCTTACACTAGGTAAAAGGGGCAGGAGGGGATACTTTGCTTGTGAATATCTCTCAAACCATAAAGGTTTGAGGGATAAGACTTATATCATTCTTTATTTTATTTTGTAGGCATTAAAAAAATATGAAGTTAAAACGAAGTGTTACTATCCCTTTAACTCTATACCACTGCTTCTCACTCCTGCTAATAGCACTGTAAAGGAATAGTAATGTTAGAACATAACTATAGCTTCAATTACTTTTCAGGACCATGTAGAGCATTATTACAATTCAGTGCCATGTGTAGTTCAAGATTAATTGAATTCTAAAGCATCCCCCTCCCGCACCTTTTACCTACATAACACTGCTCTCCTCAGAGCAGCAAGGCCGTCCGGATGAATTGTGACGAGGGACAATCTTCTGTGAGCATAAGGAAAAATCTGCCCTCCGTCAAGGTGTGCGTGGGGGGGGGTTCACATGCTCACAGCCAAAAGATTGTCCCTCGCTGCGATCTGTCCGGTCTGATGACTGGATTCCACATCTGAGGGGAAGCATGGTATAATTCAATTACTCGTGAACTGCACATAGTACTGAATTGTAATAACACTACGCATGGTCCAAAAATTATGAAGAATAATCAAAACTGCATTTATATTTACATATTACTATCCCTTTCATTTGTATTCTCCACATTTAGACCATTTTTATTTTGTCAGAAAAAAAAAAAAAAAAAAGACATTAAATCAGACAAAAGTGTGACTGCTATAAATATTTTTTTCCTGAATATATGGTGGAAGATTTAACCACATCCACACTTAAGACTGCTTTTGCCCTTTGATGGAGAAACTGGTTGCCAAAAAATGACAGTTGTCTAAGAACGGACATCATGTGGTACAAGCACTTTTTAATTCTGATTACAGACCATTTAATTTACCACCACTTTTTGAACCTTTCACATTTATGAAATGTACAAGGACAAAGAAATATCAATCTTTTAATAACAAGCTGCAAATGCAGATAGTCAGTGTTTCTTTATAAGAATGATACATATGGACATCTTGCAGTCACTATTAAAGAACATTTTACTGCAATAATTTGTCAAAGTTTAGTGACATGTTGATAACTATGCCCCAACATCTACTGCTATCACCCCACTTGTGCCGTCTTATGCATTCTGACAAATAGAAGCGTCCACAAGGCATAAAGCTGTGGCTCTCAATCAGCATTATGTCTTTTATACATAACACCAGGCTTATTGAAATTATTTGGGAAAGTGTAACACCTTAATTTATGTTAACGGTGAACACCTCCTAATACCCCATGTATCTCATAGCCAGAAAATCTTAACCTCTGGATCTACGATCAATCCAGATGTCCATGGCGGGAAACAAGTCGCTGGCAGTTCCACGCCCTGAAATAAATAAATAAATATTGCAATGCCAGAGGGATGCCCAGCATATTGCAGATTGATGCAATGAGTGTCCCTGTGTTTCTTTAAGGGATAGTAATGTTTAATTTTTCAAGTAAAATTGAGTATTCGCTATTCTTTTTTTATAACGATGTGTAGCAAGAAGCTGCCGTTTTTCATTTACAGGCTAATAAAGTTTCCCCCTCCCGCCCGTTCCACTTACCTCAGCAGGCCAGCCTGGACAGAATGCGACAAGTTACAATCTTCTTCCAGCATAAGGAAAAACCTGCCCTCCTTCATCAATGGGGCAGGCTTTCCCTTATACTGAAAGAGAAAAGATTGTCCCTCGATGCAGCACGTCTGGTCCGCGGACCGGATTCCAAATCTGAGGGGAGGCTGCGGAAGTAAGTGGAAGGGGCGGGGGGGGAAACTTTATTAGATTATAAATGAAAAACAGCAGCATTTAATAACATTTTCTTGCTACATATCGTTATAAAAAAAAGAATAGAAAATACTCTATTTTACTTGAAAAATTAAACATTACTATTCCTTTAAAGGCCTGCAGGACACAGATCACTACGGGAGTCTGAAATGGAGTGCTCCAAGAGTGTAGGGGTCAGTTTCACCTTCTCTTTCTGTGAGCGGATATAAGTGATCGCTCACGTATGCCATCTCTGAATAATATCTACGCGGTCCTTAAGAGTAATCCTACCCAGAACTGCTGGCAGTTAAGTGGCTTTACCGTCCCTTTAACCCCTTGAATGTTAGGGATGTCTAGAAACATCCCTAACATTAAAAATGTTAACGGACGTTTCAAGACAATCAACATTACCGACAACTATATGGTCAACATCTAAGCCAGTCATTCTCCGTCTTGTTCATGCCACCCCTGACATGCAATCTGGGATTTTCAGGGCATCCATAGTTTTTTTTTTATGCAATTTTTATTCAAGGGAAGAAAAAAAAAATACATAAAATGTATAGTTTTTCTTCAGTCTCAAAATCAGAATGACCAAAACAGGTCAAGGGTAATTTCCACAAATCTACATTAGACATGTTTTTCCCCAATAGAACTAATTCCTCTCCATCTAATATCAATACACCCACATTGTGTGCGTGCCCCCTATTGCTTCCTGTAGGAAGAGTCTATATGACCCACAGGTTGTAGGAGTAGAGAGAATGGCTATTAGAAACCCGTGGGGAAGGATCTGAAACTCCTAACAGAGGCTCCTAAAAGAAAGAAAAACATGTTCGAGGGAAGTAGAATGAAGATCACCCAATAGATGGAGAAGGAGGTCGAATTAGGTAGGTGGGTTAGCCAGGCAGACCAGATGGATAAGAAGCTAGGTGAGGAGCCAGATGTGAGTGCAAAACAGCTTTCCCTTATTAAAGCGGAACTTTCAGAGGATAAAGTCGCCCTTCAATAATTAGACACATGGAGACTAGCTTCATAAAATGTGTATTACCTCTAAGTGACAGATACTAAATAAATCTTTACTCTTTGGAGACTGACGGCCAGGTTAGTGCCATTTGCGCGCCTGCACCGTTGGTCCCTTCCGGTTATTACCTTGTGGCACACTGCAGTGCTTCCTAGAGGAGACCGGGGCTGACAGGGCAGGTGCACAGACAAGATGTCTGCACTGATGTCTGGCTTCTGGTCTCCAATGATTAAAGTGTTAGTAATGTCCACAAAAAATGTTTTTTGAATTTAGAAGAGCTTAAAAAAACTGAACTAAATGCAAAAAAACATCTCTCTTAAACCGCTATGGTTTAAGAGATACAGGCGTTTAAAGTCTGATCTCTCCTACTGACAGCTGTAAAGCTGTCAGCAGGAGATACGTGTCGGCCTACACGGAGGCGCTTGAGAAGTGCCGCGATCTCGTTATTTACCACAAATCCCTTCATTGGAATGGTCTAATACGTGAGCCTGGTTTTCAAGTACTCATTTTAGACCATTCCAATGAAGGGATTCGTGGTAAATAACGAGATCGCGGCACTTCTCAAGCGCCTCCGTGTAGGCCGACACGTATCTCCTACTGACAGCTTTACAGCTGTCAGTAGGAGAGATCAAACTTAAACACCTGTATCTCTTAAACCGTATCAGTTTGAGAGATACGGTGTTTTGCATTTAGCTCGACTTTTTAATCTCTTCTAAATGCAAAAAAACTTTTTTTGTGGACATTACTAACATTTTAAGGATTACTTTAGAGTCTGGCACTTCTGAGAGGTGATAGAAGTATTATGAAGCGAGTCGCCATATGTTTAAATTATTGGAGGGCAACTTAATCCTATGTGAAAGTTCCGCTTTACTGTAGTATGAAATCTTACAATGCAAGGAAGAGAAGGGAGGGTAGTTTTTATTATCCCAGTATAGCGGGATCAGGGATTTCTCAGCTTTTTTCTTCTATCTCCTCCTAATCCCCACTAACAAGCAGTCGCCCTCTACTTTTAAATTACACAAGGCCCAATACAAGTCTCCACCCCAACAACACGCTACCCTCACACCTACCTCTCCCTCCAAATTCTCCCCTTCTCCCTTTATTCCCTAGCAACTAATGATTCAGATTTGTTTATTTCCTTTGTAGACTTCACTCCAACTTCTATCATAACATCTTTTATGTATCTAACTGGAGATGCAATTCATGACCTTTTTCTCGTCCACCAGCTTACATATTGGATGTGATGTTGTATTATGCAGATGTTGATTTTTCATTTCTTGTAATATTTCACTAAAGCTTTGTTTAAACTTAAAATAAAAAAATTATTTTTCCCAAAATCTTCCTGGAAGAAGTGCAACTCCCTGAGCTGGTGCCACAGCATTGACCGAGGCATATGCCTTCTAGAAAATCCATCTGAGGATTATTGCATTTACAGTTCAACCACAGATTGAAAGCTAGACCAATAGACACGGTTCTATTCTTTCCTCCAGAATGGGAGCTCTAGTAATAACGAGTCACAGCTTACCTGTGACAGCCAATACTTACGTTTTTAGCGTCCCCGAGGTCATGAGCTCCGTAACGAGAACAATACATTTCTTCCCTTTGAGACAAGACTCCCAGAAGTCATAGAACCTGACGATATTCGGATGCTGCAAACCTTTCAACATCTCCGCTTCCTCCTTAAATCTCTGTCTTTCCAACTTTGTCAGTTTACGGTCCTACAGAGTGAAAAATACTCAATGAAGCAATGCGTTATATTTCTAATACTTATAGTCAATCTTTTGGAATTTACATAATGTTTTCAAACCACCCATACTTCATTTTCACCGTCTTCACTTCACCCCTCCAAGTCTTGGACATTGAGCGCCCTATATCAGTTTCTGGAGAGCTTTGTCAAGAGCAGTAATACAATGTAAGGCTATCCTTGAAGTAGTCAGTGCTCTGTATTCTGTATATGAAGTGGATCTATCACATATAGATAAGTAATGCTCATTAGATAGAGCATTTAGCAAAAAAGTTTAATATGTTACTCTTTTTTTTTTTTTTTTTTTAAACCCGTTATCTGCGCAAAAGTTCAAGTTTAAAAGGTGCCCAGCAGCCTACGTCCTGCCTTTGCTCCCGTCCCACTACCCAGCATCCTCCGATGACGGAGGCTTTCTTTCTCTAAGCTGGAGCAATCTCATTGGCAGAGATCTATATCTAGCCAATGAGATTGCTCCAGCTTAGAGACAGACATCCTCCGTCATCGGAGGATGCTGGGTAGTGGGACGGGAGCAGCCTCTGTGTGGCAAGCAGCTTGCCGCAGCTGTAAGCGGAAGTAGGCTGCTGGGCACCTTTTAAACTTGAATTTTTGCGAGGATAACATTTTTTTTTTTTTTTTTTTCCAAAAATGACTAACAGGTTTAACTTTTTCGCTAAATACTCTATCTAATGAGCATTACTTTTCTATATGTGATAGAACCACTTTAAGAGACTGCAGTCAGGCTTTTCTGCAGTATCCCTGCTTTGTCAGGGATAGCGCAGAATCTATAGTAGGTCCTGACATGCCAACCCAGATGCTCAGAGGAGTTCCAGGAGCCGTAAGAAGCAGGTGACGAATGCAAGAATGTCGACGGCTGCTCCTATTTCACGGCTGCCTCCGGAAGGGGGGGGGGGGGACCATGGTTATAAAGGTGGGCTTTAAAATTTTTCTGAGCAAGGCAGCATAGAGGAAGCGGGCGGCGAGCATAGGAATGCCGCCTGCTGCCTCCTGATTGGGGGGGGGGGGTTTGCACTTCAAGGGGAGTTCCGATTGCAGAAAAGGGGGCAGTCAAGTACTAATACTGAGGTGGGGGACACTGGGAAGGGCAGTTGAGGGGGAGTATTTACATTTTTTTGGTGTTTTGTTTTTTTCCCACTCATGTATAACACACACACACACACATACACACACACATACACACACATACACACACATACACACACATACACACACATACACACACATACACACACATACATACACACACACATACACACACACATACACACACACATACACACATACATACACACATACATACACACACACACACACACACACACACACACATACACACACACACACATACACACATACACACACACACACATACACACACACACACACACACACACACACACACACACACACACACACACACACACACACACACATACACATACACACACACATACACATACACACCACTTCACATAAGGTAAAAGGGGGTAAAAATGTGTGCATTATACCCGAGATTTTACGGTAAGAGGAAAAGCCTTCCAGCAGAAGTGGTGGATAAGTGTGATAGCCTACCAACAGAAATGGTAGATAAGTGGAATAGCCTACCAACAGAAGTGATTGAGGTTACTACAGTGATCTGTGTCAAAGGGGGCAGGGCTTAATCATAAAGTGGGTGGGAAGTGGGAGGAGCAGGGTGAGAAGGAGGAGACATGGGCAGGAAGTGGGAGGAACAGGGTGGGAAGGTGGAGACATGGGCAGGAAGTGGTAGGAACAGGGTGGGAAGGAGGAGACATGGGCAGGAAGTGGGAGGAACAGGGTGGGAAGGTGGAGACATGGGCAGGAAGTGGTAGGAGCAGGGTGGGAAGGTGGAGCTATGGGCAGGAAGTGGGAGGAGCAGGGTGGGAAGGTGGAGACATGGGCAGGAAGTCGGAGGAACAGGGTGGGAAGGTGGAGACATGGGCAGGAAGTCGGAGGAACAGGGTGGGAAGGTGGAGACATGGGCAGGAAGTCGGAGGAACAGGGTGGGAAGGTGGAGACATGGGCAGGAAGTTGGAGGAACAGAGTGGGATGGTTGAGACATGGGCAGGAAGTGGGAGGAACAGGGTGGGAAGGAGGAGACATGGGCAGTACAGGGTAGAGAAGAAGTGGGCCAGTCTGCATCCCTCCAGCTGTGCTGGACAATTCCCAGCACCTAACTGAGGATGATGGGAATATTAATCCAGTAAGTGCTGGAGCGATACAGTTTGGCCATCCCTGGCACAGACCTATGCAAAACAGAAGTAAATATTCCTCTGTTGTGTGTTATAGCTGTGTCTTTTTTTTTTTTCTCCCCAAATCGAAGGGGTTTTGCCCCAGACAATACCTGGACATCTACTTTGCTTTAGAAAACATGAGCAGTAATTATTGGCCCAATAGAATCTGTGCACCTAGGAATGAGCTGAATGTAGACCCCACACACATCACAGCAGCACGCAACACTGATTAACGCTTTGAGAGCCAGAGGGGTAAGCAAGACATTGTTTTGCAATTCCTTGCATACCGCTCTGGCACTCAGAGTTTAAAAGTAGGGTCACCGTGTGTCCCGGATTTCTGTGAAAAGTACTGGATTTTAAGTGCGTGTGTTCCATGTCCCGGGCAGCCCCCTTCTGGGACAACACAAAGTCCTGGAATGAAGACTCCAGAGCACAGAGCTCTAAACACTAGAGGAAAACTGCTGGGCTACAACAAAATGGCTTCCAGACAGCTCTAAACCCTATAGGGAACAGAGCTTTGATCTGGACATCAAACAGGAGCTGTAGTGCAATTTTGTTGTAGTATAAAGTTAGCCTGAAGCTGTCACAGCAGGTCAGTGAGTGGGCAGTTCTCCCTCTAGTGTTAGGAACTCTGTGGTACGCTGGAGAAAGTACAGGTTTTGCACTAATGTATAGTGATCCCTCCACACATTTGCACTAGAGCCAAGGACAAGTGATCTGATGCTCTCGTATCTATAATGTCCCTGAATGGCGGAATGGAAACGTGGTCACCGTAGTTAAATGTAATCACTCGCAACCTCAGCAAGAATCTCCAATCTCCTTTTTTACGACCAAAGAAAGAGAGCAAACAAAAGCCATCCATAGAACAGCAACATCTATAGGACATTAAACATTTATGTTGGCAGCTGAAGCTCCTTTTTCTGAATGGGACAGTTTAACAATTAGTTCCAGGACACGTGACAGTTTCTTCATATTTCTGCTCAGCTTGCCGGATTGGATAAGTAAAAACTACAGGAGTGCTACTTAACCTTCTGAGTGCCAGAGGGGTATCCAACACTATCCATCTGACTCTCAAAGAATTCACCCGAAAATAAATAACCAACTCAGCCCAGGAGCGCGCGCAAGCCCAAACTCAGCCCAGGAGCGCGCGCAAGCCCCAACTCAGCCCAGGAGCGCGCGCAAGCCCCAACTCAGCCCAGGAGCGCGCGCAAGCCCCAACTCAGCCCAGGAGCGCGCGCAAGCCCCAACTCAGCCCAGGAGCGCGCGCAAGCCCCAACTCAGCCCAGGAGCGCGCGCAAGCCCCAACTCAGCCCAGGAGCGCGCGCAAGCCCCAACTCAGCCCAGGAGCGCGCGCAAGCCCCAACTCAGCCCAGGAGCGCGCGCAAGCCCCAACTCAGCCCAGGAGCGCGCGCAAGCCCCAACTCAGCCCAGGAGCGCGCGCAAGCCCCAACTCAGCCCAGGAGCGCGCGCAAGCCCCAACTCAGCCCAGGAGCGCGCGCAAGCCCCAACTCAGCCCAGGAGCGCGCGCAAGCCCCAACTCAGCCCAGGAGCGCGCGCAAGCCCCAACTCAGCCCAGGAGCGCGCGCAAGCCCCAACTCAGCCCAGGAGCGCGCGCAAGCCCCAACTCAGCCCAGGAGCGCGCGCAAGCCCCAACTCAGCCCAGGAGCGCGCGCAAGCCCCAACTCAGCCCAGGAGCGCGCGCAAGCCCCAACTCAGCCCAGGAGAGCAAGCCCCAACTCAGCCCAGGAGAGCAAGCCCCAACTCAGCCCAGGAGAGCAAGCCCCAACTCAGCCCAGGAGAGCAAGCCCCAACTCAGCCCAGGAGAGCAAGCCCCAACTCAGCCCAGGAGAGCAAGCCCCAACTCAGCCCAGGAGAGCAAGCCCCAACTCAGCCCAGGAGAGCAAGCCCCAGCTCAGCCCAGGAGAGCAAGCCCCAACTCAGCCCAGGAGAGCAAGCCCCAGCTCAGCCCAGGAGAGCAAGCCCCAGCTCAGCCCAGGAGAGCAAGCCCCAGCTCAGCCCAGGAGAGCAAGCCCCAGCTCAGCCCAGGAGAGCAAGCCCCAGCTCAGCCCAGGAGCAAGCCAAAGAACCAGACTGACAAAGAGCTTTGCTGTGAAATTTGAAATAAATATTTGAACTGGCCCATCCAGTCTGACCATTAAAAGGGAAATGCCCAACACCAGAAAATCCCACTGGCCCATAAGAATTTTTTCCCTTGTACCTCTATGTCCAACAGGTAACATTATACCAGTCCTGGATGTCATGACCAGGGGGAGGAGAATAAAAAACTTAAAGGGATAGTAATGTTTCATAATAAAAGCAGCTCTAATTAATCATCATAGTATTTGGACTTTGGAGAGTGTTATTTCAATTCTGTCAGAGTTGTAGTTCAAGAGTAATTGAATGATAAACTATCCCCCTCCTGCCCCTTTTACTGATGTAACACTGCTCAGCCAGATCAGAAGGGAGGTGCCCAGGTAGACTGCAGAGAGGGACAATCTTCAATTAAGATAAGGGAAAAACCTGAAAAACTTGTCCAGGGGGGCAGGGCTTTCATTGTTCTCATAGGAAGAAGATTGTCCCCTTCTGTTATTGGTCTGGTCTATGGACTGGATTCCACATCTTAGAAGAGATGGCTTACACTAGGTAAAAGGGGAAGGGCTTTCATTGTTCTCATAGGAAGAAGATTGTCCCTGTTGTTATCTGTCTGGTCTATGGACTGGATTCCACATCTGAGGTGAGCAGTGTTACATCAGTAAAAGGGGCGGGAGGGGAAACTTTATCATTCAATTACTCTTGTACTACAACTCTGACAGTATTGAAATAACACTCTGCACGACCCAAATACTATGAAGATTAATTGGAGCTGCAGTTTTTGTGAAACATTACTATCCCTTTAACCCTTTAAGGACCAGAGGGGTGTACAATGGATTGCAAACCATTACACTGTACACCCCTCTAGTGCTTAAAGGGTTAAGATTAAAGTGCCAATAGACTGTGAGAACTCAGCTGAGTCCATCCAATCTGGTTGAAATTGGTTTTAGCCACAAACATGCCCAATGTCATCATAACGACCAAACTGGCATTTTTTGGGAGGTCAGGCTGACTTAACTGAGTGCCAGAGAGATAGTCAACGCATTGCACCTACCTCTGTAGCACTCAAAGGGCTAAATTCCGATGGCTTGCCGATCAGACTGCTTTGTGGGAAGTCAATGGATCAAACCGCAATGATCTTGAATAGGGGTGTGAGATCAGGTCATCCAGACTCTCACTGCCTCCCCCCCACACATAGATAGGCTTGGCTATCAACCAAGATTGCACTGTGTATGGTGCCTGTGTGAGCAGTGGGTGGAGTTTCTTTCCTTTGGTCCTTCCAACAACTGTCATGTCTACCTCCATAGGCACAATATCCAGGACTGAATGAAGATCATCTCTTTAACAAGATTCATAGAGGCAAACAGCATTTTCTGGCCCTAGTAAAGGGGGGTTATTGGGAAGAGTTACTGCTTTTAAAATGCACAGACATTCTCGTATTCCCTTATAGCAGTGATTCCAACCGTGGTCCTCAAGTTCTCCTCGCAGTGTAGGATACCTGGATTCCCCTACTTGAGCACGTTACCTTCTGAAAATAAAATGATCCTGAACGCAGGTGAGTAACTAGTGGAAAAGAAAGCCCAAAAAACGTCAGTGTTACAGGTACTTGGCTGAGAAACTGCCTCAGTTATTTACCACCTCCCTATTCGAAGCTTTTCCAAGGGCCCCATCTCAAAAGTAATGGGAATATATTTTGGGATAAATTAATGGTATCACGGGGTACAGATAAAAAGCAAGTTATTTAAGGGGGAATAAGATGCACATGCCTTACCTTCCCCTTTCTCCCAACCATTACCAAGAAGCAATCCACTAGGCAAACACACACACCCTGCCTCACGGGTGAACTTGTCAACTTAAATACAGTAATTACTCAGAGAAATATGGCGGTCATAGTTACGGATTTTTTTTCTGGATAGATGGGTCCTTTAACATACTAAACCCCTCTCCTATCCCACCCCATCTGGGGGGGGGGGGAGAGTTCATGTACAGTCTTTTGTTCAGGTCCTGACCTACACAACGAGGGGGAACAAAGGCAGGAGGGCTGTACATCTTATCTAGCTTCAGGTGTACTTGGCCATTCTTTGCCATTGTTTTCGAACCCCCTTGAACACGTGAGGTCTCCAACACAGCTTGTTGCTAAAGAGATTCAGGGATGTTGCAGCATCCCTGCACTTTCATCTACTGGTGCTTTGAAGTTGCCTTCATCTGAGTTCCCATGGCAGTCACACTGGCATCAAGCCATAGCAGATTACTAGCCCACCTCACCATATATAATGGCCAATACCTACATTGGTCAGCCCTTTACTGCAGGTTACGATGAATTACACTAGACACTGCAATGTTCACATTACCTGATAGGGTAGTGGCCCCATATGCCTTCACTCAGATAAGCCCTGCTGAAACTTAATGCGATTGTACAGAAGGGGTAAAAATGCAGCATGATGGACCTTGCGAGTTAATCGCTTCCCATGACAATATACAGAATGTCTACATCTCCAACACAGTGATTCCACTCGTGTGTGAAAGTGGCCCTTATGCCCATTATTCAAAATCTTAGCTTTTCAAAACGCCAGATATATTACTTAATGCTCTGCTTTTCATGGCTGGCCAATAAACCTCATTTTGGAGGAGATAGTAAAAAAGGCTGTAAATATTCTATAATGTTTACAGAAAGCAGAAGATAGTGCAAAGTGCTTCAGTTAATGCATATCAGAGAATTGGAGACTCGGTGGACAGAAGCGTGTAGACTTCCAACAGCAAATTAAAGAGGCAATGTTTTCTCCAGAGAACATTTGAGTGAGATGAAAAGGTAAAAGGTCTTATCCTCGAAAGCAGATGGAATTGATGTACAGCAGGTGGTGCTTTTTAAGAGCCGCTACAAGATTATATTAAATACTAGCAGGAGTGTGTGACGCAGCTTTGCCCATGCAGCAATTTATTTATTTATTTTAAACCATCTGAGTGCCAGAGAGGTATCCATCCTCTGACACTCAAAGGGTTACATTTGTATTAAAAGTCAGTCCACGTGGTAGGGGTTCAGGACCTCTCCCCTGCTTCAATTCTACCCATAGCCAGGTAGGAGTGGGCGGGATCCGGAGGCTTTCCCTCATTGATGTGAGGGTTTCCCGATCTTGCCCATTCCTACCTGGAGGCACCAGGTAGAATGGAAGCAGGGCAGCTCTCTTGCTCCGGTGTCGCTTCTATTGATCTCCCAGCCGAATCAGCTGGGAGATCAGTGGCTGGGGGCATCAGGAGAGGTCCTGATGCCCCACTACGAGGTCTGACTTTTTTTGTCACAAAGTTGACATGTATCTGTTTGGCTGAGGAGGAGGGGGCAACTTGAACTGCATTTGGTGGAGGTGGTGCGGGCGCTCCTCCTGACGCAAATGACATTGTCCGATTGGCTGTTCATCCAACTCAAACCCTGCCCCACGCATCCCATTAGCTGGCTGTCAGTAAGCCCACCCCTGGGTGTGGCTGGCACCAATCCAGAAACCCTTTTTAAAGGCACACAGAACAGGGATAGCCTATAATATATATTATATATATATATATATATACATATACACACACACATATATTATATATATATATATATATATATATATATACACACGCACATACACACACACTAGCAATGTGAGACAGCGTTGCCTGTCAGTGTATTGAGCTTATGTAGAATTATTCCTAAAGTGCACTTAATTTTGTAAACGTAATGATTGTTGTGCATATTAACCAACGATATTAGTACTTTATTTGCCTAAGACCCAGAGAACAACTGCCAGGCAAAGAAAGTATATACAGATATATATTGTGGGCATAAGATAAAATTGCTTGATATTGCAGGTTCCCTTTGGTGGCCATAGTACAGGTTCAGCTGAGCTCATTGTAAGTATGTGTGCATGTGCATGTGTGTGTGCTTGTGCGTGTGCCAGTGTGTGCGTCTGAGTCAGCCATGTTTTTTGTTTATGTTCAGGCGGATTTTGAGAGAGGGCAAACTCCTTGCAGAGATTTTGACAAGAGTAGCCAGAGGGCCCCCTGGCTACGCCTGTCAAAATCACGCACAACTGGCCACCCCTGTCACAATCATTCATCAGGTTTGTTAGAAGAATTTTAAGCTTTGTTTTCATAAGAACCCTTACATTTTTCAGTTCATTGAGGCATCTTTTCCTCATTAACCCCTTAACGACCGGGGAATCCGGCCGCGGACGCGACTCAACGACCACGGAGCAAATTGTTTTTTTTGCTCCTTTGCGTTCCGGACTCCCCGAACGGCGTGCAGCCGCGGGGGGAGCCCGGAACTCGATGACGGTCATAGTACGTCATCGGTCGTTAAGTCAAATCGACCCTTGACGTACTATGACCGTCAAGGGTCGTTAAGGGGTTAATGACGGATTAATAACCTGAATCACAAAATTTATACACAAAACAAGGTGAGAGCTACACATAGCTACCGTGTCTACAGGACCATACGGAAAAACTGTTTATCAGATATGGAGGTTTATTTACATATTATAGGATTTAAATGCTGACTAGGGACACAATATATTTAACCCCTTAGGGACCCTTGACGTACCAGGACCGTCAAGGGTAAATTTGCTTGAAAGACCCTTGACGGTCCTGTTACGTCACGTACTTTTTACTTACAGCGCTCTACCGGGAGCGCTGTAAGTAAAAATGGGGCATGAAATAGACCGCTCCAAGATCGGAGCGATCTGTTTCAAGCCCCATAGTGACGCGCCGATACATGTGACAGGTCACGTGTACCGGCGCCTCAAAGTGCCCCTATGCGGTCGTTATGGGATGGAAATGTCCCATAACGTCCGGTCCTTAAGGGGTTAAACACCATTCATCTTTGATGATGCTGTCCATTTACCCTTAATGTAATAGAGAAACCTCTAGCATCCAATGTGTCTGGGTATCAGCTTATCTGTATGGGGAAACCAAGGTATATACTATACAAAAGTGCAGTTTGACAATGCCTTCTGAAATTTTGGCCTGGATTCCAATGTAGTTGACTGCTATCAAGTGTTTTAGCTACAAAAGGTCTCCATAGACTTCAATGAGAATCCGATAACACTTGCTAACTGCATACCTCCCAAGTGTCCCTCTTCAGGAAGGACAGTCCCTCAGACCCAAATCCTTCTGTCTCTCTTTTCTAAGCTTTTGTCTCTCTTTTTAGGAAATCAGAATGGGTAGTGTGTATTACATTGTTCCACAGCAATAAAACTCAAATAAATGTGTTGTTAATATTCATTATGTGTGTTATAAATTAATCTGTGTAAATAAAATACTTTGGTCTTACTCCAATTCATTTATCAGTTACACAAAGATGTGCCAAAAGGTCAAGAAATAACCTAAAAATTCTTGGTAATGCCCCACCCATCAGCCACGCCCCCTGAACCAACACCTAAAACGGAAGAGTCTTTGGCTATTTGAAATGTTGGGAGGTGTGCAGCTGCAATGTAAACTAAACAAAATGGAAGCCTGAACATCGGATCCTGATGTTTACATGTAGGGTTGCCACCCAGCCGGTATTTTACCGGCAGGCCGGTAAAAAATTGGCTTCTGTCCAATGTTAAGTCTATGGAGGGAATGCCATGGCCGGTATTTTTTTTGAAGAAAAGGTGGCAACCCTATTTGCATGATAGAAGTAACCTGTGACTTATGAATAATAAACAGTGGGGTTTAGTTATATATTTTTGGCCAAAAGTATAAAGAGATTGCCTGCCCCATCAAGGCACCCCAGATTTAGACAAGTTCCCATCTGCCTCAAATCTGTGAACATGTGTTTAGTATAACAATTAAAGGGATAGTAACACATTAAACTTGAGCTCCGAGCCTTCGTGTTTTTTTTTTTTTTTTTTAAACACACAGCACTGTACTTGAATACTGACAATTCTGTAGTTCAAGCGCTATTCAATCAGAAAGGATGCCCGTCCTGCCCCTTTCTGGACGCCTCCCATCAGATCTGTAATCTGGTCCCAGGACTGGACAGATGAAGCGAGGGACAATCTTCAGTCAGTAAGTATAAGGAAAACCCAGACCCCCCCCTCGCTTGATAAAGGAGATGATGATTTTCCTTTTGCTGACTGAAGACTGTCCTGCGCCACTCTCCATCAAGACGGGACACAGAGGCAGCGTGACACAGAGAAAGGAGCGGGAGGGGGATCATTTCAGATTGAATATCGCTTGAACTACAAAACTGAGTATTCCAATATACCACTATGTGTTAAAAACAAAGAAGACTCTGAGCTCAAGTTTAATACAAGTATTACTATCCCTTCAAAAAGCAGTGATACTGCCTTACCCCTACTATGAACAAACCCTTGTGAGGGGAATAAGGGAGGTTTTAATACCTTCAACATACCTCCCAAGTGTCCCTATTTAGGCCTTTTAGGACCCAAATCCCTCTGTCCCTCTTTCCCCTCTGGAGATCAGACAGTGTGGTGTGTATAGAAGTATATCAACCTGGTGTCCCTGTGTTTAGGAGATCAGACTGTGTGGTGTGTATATAAGTGTATCACCCTGGTGTCCCTGTGTTTAGGAGATCAGACTGTGTGGTGTGTATATAAGTGTATCACTATGGTGTCCCTGTGTTTAGGAGATCAGACTGTATGGTGTGTATAGAAGTGTATCACCCTGGTGTCCCTGTGTTTAGGAGATCAGACTGTGTGGTGTGTATATAAGTGTATCACCCTGGTGTCCCTGTGTTTAGGAGATCAGACTGTGTGGTGTGTATAGAAGTGTATCATCCTGGTGTACCTGTGTTTAGGAGATCAGACTGTGCGGTGTGTATAGAAGTGTATCACCCTGGTGTCCTTGTGTTTAGGAGATCAGACTGTATGGTGTGTATATAAGTGTATCACCCTGGTGCCCCTGTGTTTAGTAGATCAGACTGTGTGGTGTGTATAGAAGTATATCAACCTGGTGTCCCTGTGTTTAGGAGATCAGACTGTGTGGTGTGTATATAAGTGTATCACCCTGGTGTCCTGTGTTTAGGAGATCAGACTGTGTGGTGTGTATATATAAGTGTATCACCCTGGTGTCCCTGTGTTTAGTAGATCAGACTGTGTGGTGTGTATAGAAGTATATCACTCTGGTGTCCCTGTGTTTAGGAGATCAGATTGTGGTGTGTATATAGAAGTGTATCATATTACTCTACAGCAATAAAACTCACACTAATGTTTGTTTAAACGTCAGTATGTGTGTTAATAAATTAGTCTGTGTAAATAAAATACTATGATCTTGTTAGAAGTCATTTATTTGGTTTCACAATAGGTCATGAAATAGCCTACAAATTTTCGGTAATGCCCCGCCCACCAGCCACACCCCCAGTAACACCCCATAAAACACAAGTGTCCCTCTTTTGCAATTTGAAATGTTGGGAGGTATGCTTCAGTGTTCAGCTATCACCTGATTTTAGGGAGCCACCAACAAAGAGGAGGATCTCAAACCTCCCAAATTACATACAAAAACAGAATATACACTACTAATAAATGTCGTTTTGAGCTCGCCAGGAACCAGAAACCTGTTTTTGCAATGTAATATATCATTTTATCCTACTGATTGTTATTTTATTTCTGTGGAATGAAAAAAAAAAAAAATTAAAAACGAAATCTCATAAGCATAAGGTTGCCACCTTTTCTTCAAAGAAATACAGGCCATGACATTCCCTCCATAGACTTAACATTGGACAGAAGCCAATTTTTTACCGGCCTGCCGGTAAAATACCGGCTGGGTGGCAACTCTACATAAGCAATATCCCCTGGTGCATAAGAACTAAACAGGTCTAAACTTTATATCTCCAAAGAGACTACTTGCCCATTAAAATGGCACACAAACAAAAGAACAAACCCCATTATCGGATCCCAAAATCAGACATGTGCTCAGTACCAATAATCCGTGTGCCACTGTGCTGCTCACAAAAACCAAGTCTAAACACCAACTTCATCCAAATAAAGAATCTGACACAAGCCTTTATCTAGATCAGTGATTCTCCGCTCCAGGCCACGGGACACCAGGAAGATTGTAAAGCTTATCCTTAATTAAACACAAGTAGAGCAAATCACAATGAGAACCGCAGATTACCCACATGTGAGCAAGCAGGAATGCTTTTTTAATTACACATATATAAACACGGTCTGTATGCCCAGGTGCACATTCCAAATAGGAGCATTGCAGATTTCAAAGAAAAGAGCCACATCAGTGATTCTTTAATCCAGCAATTAGGCAAATCTACCGCTGAACGTTTCACTCCGTCCTGGACCTTTGTAAAGTCCTGATACAGGTCCAAGACGGACTGAAACGTTAACAGATTTGCCCAGTTGCTTATTAAAAATTCACAGGTGCATTCCTCTTTGAAATCTCTCTCTACCTATATAATATAGAAGAAAAAAATATCCTAGCGCTAAATACCAAAATATAAAAATAATTACAGTAAAATCTCAGGTATAATACGCACCTGTGTAGAATACGCAAGTGTATATTATTACCAAGATTTTAGGGGAAAACAAGAGTGCCTATGTATAATACGCACCCTTGTTTTCCCCTTTACTTAAAAAAAAATTATTGCGGTCGGCTAATTTCCCTTCCATCCCACCCAGCGCGATCCGATGTCAAAAGAAGCCTTACTTTCTTTTACTGCACTTGTATACAGTGATCGGTGTCCCATCTTCCCTGCGGGCGGGCGTCAGGCTTGCATTTTCCGCCCATTTCCGTCAATGGACTTTCTGGACCTTCCGCCTCCAGCCAATGG
Source organism: Rhinophrynus dorsalis (assembly GCA_037306005.1). NCBI lineage: Eukaryota > Metazoa > Chordata > Amphibia > Anura > Rhinophrynidae > Rhinophrynus > Rhinophrynus dorsalis. Next base: position 11,952,393 of record CM074722.1, read on the forward strand.
TAATGCAGGTGTATTATCATTGGCTGGAGGCAGAAGGTCCTGAAAGTCCATTGTAGGAAGAGGGCGGTAAATACAAGCCTGATGCCCGCCCGCAGGGAAGATGGGACACCGATCACTGTATTCAAGTGCAGCAACAGAAAGTAAGGCTTCTTTTGACATCGGATTGCGCTAGGGGGTTGGAAGGGAAGGTAACTGGCAGTAATAAAAAAAATTTAAGTCATCAGAAAAAACTCTGGTATAATACGCACCCCCCACTTCACATAAGGTGAAGAGGGGTAAAATTGTGCGTATTATACCTGAGATTTTACGGTAATCATGGATGTCCAAACCAGATCGTTGTATAAAATCCAAGATAATTTATTGAATCAAAAAGGAAATTACCACATATACGGTATCATAAAAGACAAATAGTGGTTCGCTCCCCTCCAAATCTATAAGTACAGAAGTGTGTCCAACCCTACTAGAGGCAACCAAATCACAATATGAACTGGTCCCTCACTGTCTACAGATATCCATCACACATCAGTTTGTATTGGAAGGGAGAGAAACACCTATCCAGCGGAGGAATAGATCACGACACTACAGATTACCCAGATGTTAAAGGCATCCTGTGGGGCTCCTACAAAACACCCGTAAGAAAGATGGAATGTTAGCCTGGGAATTCTAGTCCAGTCCCGGTCTATCCTCCCACACAGATATCCTCCTCCCCGCTCCTGTTTGACTCTTTCTCCCCCTCTATGATCTTACCATTTGCCTGCTCTCACACCACCTTTACCACCATCCCCCATTTGACTTTTGCTTCCCCCATATCACTATGTACCTGCTTGCCTCTCACCCCTTCCCACTTATCCCCCTCATCTCCAACACCCCAGCTTTGTGCCACTGGTAATCACAACACACACCGGCATCCCAGCTTAACCCATCGAGTGCAATGCATTGGATTCCCCTCTGTCAATCAAAAGATTAAAGGGATAGTAATACTTCGTTTTAACTTTATTTTATTTTGTAGGCATTAAAAAAACATGAAGAATGATATAAGTCTTATCTCTCAAACCTTTATGGTTTAAGAGATATTCACAAACAAAGTATCCCCCCCCCCGTTCAACCAGATCAGAAGGGAGGTGCCCAGGTAGACTGCAGAGAGGGACAATCTTCAATTAAGATAATGGAAAAAGCTGAAAAACTTGTCAAGGGGGGCAGGGCTTTCATTGTTCTCATAGGAAGAAGATTGTCCCCTTCTGTTATCTGTCTGGTCTATGGACTGGATTCCACATCTGAGAAGAGATGGCTTACACTAGGTAAAAGGGGCGGGAGGGGAAACTTTGCTTGTGAATATCTCCTAAACCATAAAGGATTGAGAGATAAGACTTCTATCATTCTTCATGTTTTTTTAATGCCTACAAAATAAAAAAGTTAAAACAAAGTATTACTATCCCTTTAAGCACTGGACTGTGGCACTGTGTTAATAATGGACATCAATGTTCCGCATCAACAAAAATACCATAAAAATAAATTCCAAGTAATATATTGCTGAGCGAATGTGGATGAAGACTACTGTGAGAAGCGGCGGAGGCAACGTGCAGTTATCTGTGATTGACTGTACAGAGGCAGGTCTCACTAATCCTGTGGTCTCTACGGCCCGGCTCCCATGGCGCAGTTTGTCTGGCACCGTTCCGCCCTCCTGGAAGCAGGTGTCTGGGTTTTTATAAAAGGTGTGATAAAGTTTTAGAGACATTCTCTGGATAATCCGTAGATTTCTGTATCTTTTTCTGTGGATTACTTAGGCTGACGGATTCAATCATCATTTTATTTGTAACCAGTTGAGTGCCAAAGTTGTTTCACCATTTCAGGAAGGAAACCAATGCCTCTAGATTCTGGACTACAACTCCCATCCTCCCACACTAGCCATTGAGAGCTGTAGTCCCCCAACAACTACAGATCAAAAATGTTGCCAACCTGTGGTTTAAACACTCCGTGACAAATGAGTGCTTTGCAATGCTTTACATGCCCCACTGGCACTCCGTTAACCCTTTGAGTGCCAAAGGGGTGTGCAACGCATTGAAAAGCAATGCGTTGCGTACCCCTCTGGTACTCAAAGGGTTTAAACTAGCATTAAAGAAAAGGAAAAAAACATTTAAAGTGACAGTCTCCTCCTTCATGTGAATATTAGCCACTTGCAGAATATCAAAAGATTTATTCTATATTTTCTTCTCTACCTCCTCCCAATCAGTCTTCACTTTTTATTGTGCACATATCCCTGACAGCGAGCTTCCTGAATTACTGTCAAGAGAGCTGTCAGTCAGGTACAGTGAAAGCAGGAAAAGCGATACAATTTAACACTATCCCAGATACACAATGCTCTGTATGCCGTAGGGGAGGGAGGCTTTTCTGCTGCAGGGCCAGTGTTATATTGTATCTGTTACTGCTTTCACTGACCCTGAAAGAAAGCTCTTGAAACACGTTCAGGGAGCTCACTGTCAGACAAATATAAACAATATTTTAAGATGGGAAAAAATAAACTGTACTCCATTATTAGGAGGTGGTTAATTATAGAACAACAAATGTGTGTGGAATAAAGAATACATATTTTTAGTAATCCAGACAGCCTCTTACCCTTCCATGTTTCACTTTACATGTTCCCTTATAGACTGGTATAGATACTGTACCCCATACCTGGGAACGGTCTTCTTCAGCTCCCCCGGAGAGGGCTCATGTGGTGTGACTGGGGATATAAATGACGCGATTCGCAGGGCTTAACTGACTTCTGTCAAAGTGGGTGGAACTAGGGAGGGAAGGAAGAGAAGTAGGCAGGAAGTAGGAGGAACAGGGTGGGAAGGAGTAGATGTGGGAGAAACAGGATGGGAAGGAGGAGAAGTAGGCGGGAAGTGGGAGGAACAGGGTGGGAAGGAGGAGAAGTAGGTGGGAAGGAGGAGATGTGGGAGAAACAGGATGGGAAGGAGGAGAAGTAGGTGGGAAGTGGGAGGAACAGGGTGGGAAGGAGGAGAAGTAGGTGGGAAGGAGGAGATGTGGGAGAAACAGAGTGGGAAGGAAGAGAAGTAGGCGGGAAGTGGGAAGAACAGAGTGGGAAGAACCAGGTGGAAAGGAGGAGACGTGGGAGGAACAGGGTGGGAAGTGGGAGAAACGGTGGGAATTAGGAGAAGTAGGAGGGAAGTGTGAAGAATAGGGTGGGAAGGAGGGAAAGTGGGGAGAACAAGGTGGGAAGGAGGAGACTTGGGAGGAAAAGGGTGGGTAAGTGGGAGGAACAGTGTGAGAAGAAGTGGGCAGGAAGTGGGGAGAACAGCATGGGAAGGAGGAGAAGTGGGTGGGAAGTGGGAGGAACAGGGTGGGAATGGGGAGAAGTGGGGAGAACAAGGGAAGGAAGAGAAGTGGGTGGGAAGTGGGAGGAACATGGTGGGAAGGAGGAGAAGTGGGTGGGAAGTGGGAGGAACATGGTGGGAAGGAGGAGAAGTGGGAGGAACATGGTGGGAAGGAGGAGAAGTGGGAGGAACATGGTGGGAATGAGGAGAAGTGGGAGGAACATGGTGGGAATGAGGAGAAGTGGGAGGAACATGGTGGGAATGAGGAAAAGTGGGAGGAACATGGTGGGAAGGAGGAGAAGTGGGAGGAACATGGTGGGAATGAGGAAAAGTGGGAGGAACATGGTGGGAAGGAGGAGAAGTGGGAGGAACATGGTGGGAATGAGGAAAAGTGGGTGGGAAGAACAGGGTGGGAAGGAGGAGACGTGGGAGGAACAGGGTGGCAATGAGGAAGAACAGGATGTGAAGGAGGAGAAGTGGGGAGAACAAGGTGGGAAGGAAGAGACATGGGAGGAACAGTGTGAGAAGTGGACAGGAAGTGGGGAGAACAGGATGGGAAGAGGAGAAGTGGGCGGGAAGAGGAGAAGTGGGCGGGAAGAGGAGAAGTGGGCGGGAAGAACAGGGTGGGAAGGATGAAAGTGGACAGAGTTTCATATGAAACTCACCACCGCCGGACAATCAGCCTCTGTCACCGGAGACCCAGTAATTAACTAAATTATAATCAGTCTCCCGGGCAAATCCCGAGAGTTCCCAAATATGTGTACCCATCACAGATGTTTTTGCTAGTGTAGAAATCTCTGCAATTCTATATTACTAACTCATGCAGGGAACAGAAGGGCTGAGAGCACAAGCAGTATAGTCATATCTACTTCCTGTTGGTAAGCGGAAAGGCCCGCTTTGATTATCTCAACCTGGCACAACAGACAGAATACTAAAAGGAAGGGTCTGCACTAAATTACATCTTACACTCACTGTAGGTACCCACATTTTAGAAATCAAAGGACACACCTGGTCAAAGAGCCACATGTTTGAAATTCCAGTTTTAGACAAGTAGTTCTTCAGGTAGCCAAAGAAAAAAATGTACTGGCCCCTTTACCTCCTGAGTCCCACAGAAGAGTACAACCTCCAGACAGGAGTGCAACGGAAAATGGTTTCCCCCAGAATAATAAATAAAATAGGATACTCCTACAAGATTATATGGATATTCCAGAATGCGGCACGATGGACGCCTACCTAGGTAAGTGCTTCTGTTACACACAGTAATGATTTAGATACACCTGACTGCTGTGTGACGGACTCCTACCTAGGTAAGTGCTTCTGTTACACACAGTAATTATATAGATACACCTGACTGCTGTATGATGGACTCCTACCTAGGTAAGTGCTTCTGTTACACACAGTAATTATATAGATACGCCTGACTGCTGTGTGATGGACTCCTACCTAGGTAAGTGCTTCTGTTACACACAGTAATTATATAGATACATCTGACTGCTGTATGATGGACTCCTACCTAGGTAAGTGCTTCTGTTACACACAGTAATTATATAGATACGCCTGACTGCTGTATGATGGACTCCTACCTAGGTAAGTGCTTCTGTTACACACAGTAATTATATAGATACGCCTGACTGCTGTATGATGGACTCCTACCTAGGTAAGTCCTTCTGTTACACACAGTAATTATAGAGATCCACCTGACTGCTGTGTGATGGACTCCTACGTAGGTAAGCGCTTCTGTTACACACAGTAATTATAGAGATCCACCTGACTGCTGTGTGATGGACTCCTACCTAGGTAAGCGCTTCTGTTACACACAGTAATTATAGAGATCCACCTGACTGCTGTGTGATGGACTCCTACCTAGGTAAGCGCTTCTGTTACACACAGTAATTATAGAGATCCACCTGACTGCTGTGTGATGGACTCCTACCTAGGTAAGCGCTTCTGTTACACACAGTAATTATAGAGATACACCTGACTGCTGTATAATGGACTCCTACCTAGGTAAGCCCTTCTGTTACACACAGTAATTATATAGATACAGCTGACTGCTGTGTGATGGATTCCTACCTAGGTAAGTGCTTCTGTTACACACTAATTATATAGCTATACCTGCTGACGGTCAGACAATGTATCAGACGTCAAACGTCACTGGCTAAGAACACTACAGAATCACAAGCTGATCTGCAACATGCTAAAGAAAGGGAACATCTCTAAAATCAACATCTGATAGAAAAAAAGTCTCAATTACTGTAAACGTCGCAGAGGTTTAAAGAAATGTCCCAATTCTTTAATCTGCAACATCTGCTGCATGAATCTACTTCCCTACAAACCAGATCACATTGGCTTCAAATGTTATCCTTAACCACTTTAGGAAGAGATGTGAAATGCATTGAAGAGCAATGCAATGAGTTGCCCACACCTCTGGTCCTCACTGGATTACAAAAAGCTCATACCTCCCAACATATCATATGGCCAAAGATGAACACTTTTCTTTTAGGTGATGTTAAAGGCTGGTGGGTGGGCTACTAGAGAGAATGTTTAGCTTAATGGTATTTCATGACCTAATGACACCTATTTGTGTAACTGAACAAATTTAGGGCAAGATCAAAGTATTTTACTTACCCAGACTAATGTATAAACACTTATTGAAGTTTAAAAATTAATGTGAGTTTTATTGGTGTGGAGCACTATACACACCACACAGTCTGATCTCCTAAACACAGGAACACCAGGGTGATACACTTATATACACACCACACAGTGTGATCTAAACACAGGGACACCAGGGTGATACACTTATATACACACCACACAGTCTGATCTCCTACACACAGGGACACCAGGGTGATACACTTATATACACACCACAGAGTCTGATCTCCTAAACAAAGGGACACTAGGGTGTGAAAGAGGGATTAGGGTCTAAAAATGGAGCTGTCTCTCCTAAAGATGGCTATATGGACCCCTAATATCTCTTAAAGTGGGACACTTGGGAGGTATGGACCCCTAATATCTCCTAAAGAGAGAGACTTGGGAGGTATGAAAGCCAGAAAGAAGAAATTAACCTAGGACCCAATATTTTTCAGTTCTTTCATCGCAGAACATGAATATTAAACCTCTGGACGCCAGACATCTCCAACACCTTACCAACCAATACAGGGATACTTTGCTAGTATCCACGGTTTTAATGGACTTTCTGGATGACCAACACTTGTGCATACAGACGTTTAGGTTCTATAGAATGGAACAGGTTTTGGATAATGTGATGTACTAAGGATTCACAGCAATTCTGGAGTAAGTAAACGGCAGAGGGGACAAAAAAAAAGTTCAAAGATTTCCAGAGATTCAAAAAGGGATATTTCAATCACTTGAATACCAAAAGGACATTTCTCTAGCATTCAGAAGGTAAAAGCCCAATGTTTGTCCCCAATGCAGAACAGCTCAAAATCTTCTGCAAAAGAAGAGAGGGAGAAAAGGACGGGGGCGCCTCTTGTGTATATCAAACAGGCTTGATGGATATGCCACCACCAGAAACACCTTTTAGATGCACACTCACAGAATGTGTTGGAGACATACTCCCGATCCAACCCAACTTTTTCTGTCTTTTAGCTGTTACATCAGGTTTTTGTTTGCTTTGATAAAGCAGCATTTTTCAGCCATAAAATATGCAAGAATTAATAGCATGTAATCTCATACCATATATGTTATAATGCTCATGTGAATTTTAATGAACTTTTGTTTAAGTTTGGAAAGTTCAAGCCTCCTCCTGTGAATTTCGTGTGCCGACCAGCTGTGAATACCTGAACAGAGACGCGTTAATTATCTCCATCTGAAAGAGCAAGTATTCTCCGTATCAAGTTTCTGGCAACAACTCAATGTGAGTACATAATAAAGACTTTTTACCGCTTTGTATATTTTTTTTAGTAAAAATATTGCACTTATGGCGCTCCTCTTGTCTGTCTTTTTGAGCTCAAAATTTTGGTAGACTGGCGCAGTGTGGCCAGATAACATGCATCGTAGCCGGGATGGTCTGAAGAGCAGAAGTAAATGGGAAAAAAAAAACCCCAAAAAAACCCCCAAAAAAACAAATAAACAACAAAACAAAACACAAAACAACAAAACAACACACACAAAAGAAAAACACAAAAGAAAAACAAAAACAAAAACAAAAAAAAAACCACAAAGAAAACCACAAAAACAAAAAAAAACATGTCCTAACTCTAAATGACAATTCCATCTGTAACTTCAAGTGTTATTATCCATTACCCTATTGGGAGATGTGATTCCGTGGGAGAAGACCTGTTTAAAGAAACACAAGCAGCTCAGTGTTCGTCATACTCCATAGTACTGATGTCTGCAAACTTCATAACGGTCTAGTTATGCTGTAATCGTATGAGGAATTTTACCCCTCCTGCCCTTTTTCCCGTTCTGAAGCCTCCTTCCCTCAGATCTGACAGCAGGGCTGGTGCAAGGATTTTTGCCACCCTCGGCAAAACTTCCTTTTGCCACCCCGTTTGGCTAGTCCCCCCCCTAGTGTCCAACCCCTTATGCACCGCATTAGGTTCTAGAATTGGAACCCCATCTGAGAAACCTCTGCCATCTCCACCCGCTCTTGACAACGCCAGTGGCAGCCTCACCTCAGCCAGGGTGCCGGCTCTGTAGCAGTATAAGTCCTACAGGGTATACAGATTAGAGCAGCCCCTCGCTTCTGCCTACACAGGCAATGGGCATTCAGTCACTAAAATAGGATGGTCCAAGGCATTTGCGCTGCATGCCTGCAATGCTCCTTGAAGGTGAAAGGAGGAGGCTTTCTAGGTGCGCACTCTTTTCAGAGCGATGCCTCTCTCTCTCCTCATAGCCGCCAAGGTGCATGCAGCTCTGCTCTGCAAGGCTGCGGCTCTGCGAGGCTGCGCCCCTGTAGATGTGCGCCCTGGGCCAGCACCTATCTTGCCTGTAGGTGGCACCGGCCCTGTCTGACAGGGGATCACGACGAGGGATAATCTTCAGTCTGTATCCATTGTGAAGGAGGGCAGAGTTTTCCTTATACGGACAGAGGAAAGATTTTCCCTCGTGATCTGTCCGGTCAAGCAACTGGACTTCCCATCTCAGGGGAGGTGGCTTCTGAACAGGAAAAGGGGCAGGAGGAGTAAAATTAATCATACGATTGCATCATAACTAGCAAGTTATGAACTTTGATAGCTGAAGACATCAGTACTATGCAGTATGACAAACGATATGAGCTGCTTGTGTCTTTAAACTTTACTATCCATTTAAGACAGAACTGAATTGTGAATCTCCATGAACAAGGGAGCAAAATGGACATCTGAAAGGAAAACCCGATGTCCCCCCTGCATCATTTCCTGTTTTGCACAATGCAATTCCCCATAGACCCTGCTGCATCGATCTTAAAGGAACAGTAATGTACCAGAAATGTGTTTTCTTGTTTTATATAGAGTTGAAAAAAATAAATTATGTGGCGCATAATTATGGTTTGATTTAAATTCTGCCTCTCCTGATGTCAGCTGTAAAGCTGACAGGAGAGCCACGTCAGCCGACACAAGGCGGCTCTACACCAGAGGAGCAATAGCGATACTGGAAAATAATTACTTTATTGGAATGGTCTACAAAGTGTGCTTGCAAAACAGGCACACTTTGTAGACCATTCCATTGAAGTAATTATTTTCCAGTATTGCTATTTTGGCTCTGATGAAGAGTCGCCGGCTGGTCCCAGGACCGGTATCTCCTGCTGTCAGCACAGCGCTGATGTCAGGAGAAGCGGAGGGAGGGGGAACTTTAGAAGAGAATATCTCTCAAACCGTAAATGTTTGAGAGATGGGATTTGTGCAACATAAAAAAAAAAAAAAAAAAAACCATTAGTGTCCCTTTAAAGGGATAGTAATACTTAAAATGTAAAAAAAAAAAAAAAAAAAAAAAAATATGTTTTAGGGTTTATCCCCCTGAGTAAAACAAGGGTACTCCCACTGCTGAAAGAGGTTTTCTTCAAAAGTTATAACAGCTCAAAGTTGAATTTTTTAGGTGCAATATCACAGTGGCCTAAAAATTGTACAGTGGCGCTGTTGCTACACAATCCTATGGACAACTCTGGTCCCGGGACCATAAATCTCCATAGGATGGTGTAGCAATAGCGCCACTGTACAATTTCAGGCCACTGTGATATTGCACCTAAAAAATTCAACTTTGAAAATTAATAACTTTTGAATGAAACACCTTTCAGCAGTGGGAGTACTCTTGTTTTACTCAGGGGGATAAACCCTACAACATATTTTTTTTTTTACATTTTAAGTATTACTATCCCTTTAAAGTCCCAAAACAGTGGGTCTGTGCGAATGCAGTTCAGGAGTCTTTAATGGAGGGCCCCAGCTGACTGAAATGGGTTTGATCTTTGCAGAGCAGCACACCCCTTTTTAACCAATTTGTGATAATTGTCCTTTTAAGAGGATCAGTGAATTGTAATTGAGAGAAATGGGTTTGAGTCACCATTTAAAAAAAAACAAAAAAAAAAAACAAAAAAAAAAAAAACAGGATTTTTTCTTTCCCTTTTGTAATGCAGCTGGTTTGCCCTAAAAATTACTTGGATCATAGATCATGTGTATACCTAGGAACTTCTTCCCAAAGAGCATCCAGGGCGTGCTGCCGACAAGGGGATGTCAGTAACGTGATTAGCGTTGAAAAGGGGCGTGGCTTAATCAGGTTGTTGGTGTCTACTTGTCAACGTGTCAAAGTGGATGGTAAGGAGGAGAAGTGGGTGGGAAACGGGATTAACTTGGTGGGAAGGAGAATAAACTCCCCACCGCTAGGACTCCATCTCTGTCCCTGGAAGGTGCGTCGAGGGGACTACGGTCTGAATTTGGAGCGTCCGCACAGTAGCCACAGCGTGGGCAGTCAGTACTGGGCATGACTGCAGCGCCGCCAGTGTTGGCCCATGTACACAGGCTTTAAAACTAGTTCGAAAATAATCTCCTGATCCTTAAGAATGCAGAATTTTGGACTTTAGCCACAAATTGAAAACGCATTCAGAGTTTAAGGAGTGGAGTAAAAATAGAGAACGATACGCCACCAGCAGTCTGCGTCTTAACCTTCTGAGCACCAGGAGAGTGCCCAACACATTTGTGCGGGTATGTGCTCAGCAACCCCTGGCACGTAAAGGGTTAATAGGATGACTGAGCAACAAAATCGCAGAGGCAATTAGGATGTTCTTGCCAGATTAAAGAGGGAGGGGGGCTAATAGGAGGAATTTATGCTAATTTAAAGGGACAGTAATACCAATTAGGAAAATGCGATCAATCATGCCGGGAGTTACAACACAAACTAGTTTTATATTAAATAGATCCCTTTGAGTGCCAGAGGGGTGCGCAACACATTGCTTTGCAAACCCCTCTAGTTCCCAAAAGGTTAAATGATAACTATATACAGAAAAATATAGAAAGCGTTACAAGTCATGTGACCAAAATTCTGTAGACCTGGTACACCCACCCGGGGGCGGCACCCCACTAGATCCATTCTTGGGGATGTGATTTTCACAAGAGTGGCTCACTGATAGAACTGTGTAACGCAGTACTTTGCAATGCATTGCACCCGTTTTTGGAAGTGAAAGAGCTAAGCACTGAAAATTCAACAAGCCTGTCAAACACATTGCCTAATTTCTGGATTTGTCTGGATGTCAGGTGAAATAACCCTATTAGCATGCTGGGAACTCCAGGATCTGCCCTGGATATATCTGTTTGCAGACTGAATTACCAGGTCTTTGGGGAGAGAGGCTGATTCTCCGGGGGTGGAGAGTTTCATCATCCCATTTATGTTCCTGCCACTTCTCCATCCCACCAATTTTGACCACTTCCTGCCCACTTTAAGGAAGAAGGATGATAAGCACCAACCACCTGATTAAACCCAACCCCTTTATTAAGCTAATCGCCTCATTTGCATCTCCCATGGTTGGTAGTACAAGTCCTCTCTGACCAATGGGACAGGCCGTATAGAAATGATCTGAATACCTCCTCCCTCTGGGTGTGTGCCAGGGCCACAGAAATTTGGTCACAGGACATGTTCCATATATTATATATTAAAATCTCTCATATCTATCCATATATCTAGATGTCTGTCTATATATCTAGATAGCCAATGACGGGCAATCACAAATGATGGTCAGAATGCTGAATGCTTCCCCCACCTTTACCCAGCAGAGTCCACTTCCTGGCCTACAGTTGAAGGAGGGAAGATTCTCTTTGGGAAACCACCATTTTGCTTTATGGCTTACCTGAGCCTCTTTAGGTTCCCTTCCTAATGGCATGTCTCACTCAGTTACAAGCTCCACATTCACTCCTCCTGCTAGGACTATGTGGTACGCTATTTAGGAGGTGGGACATGAGCCGTGAAAGTTACCAGTTGTTCCACCACTTCCCTTGGGATGTATGTTATGGGCATGAGCTTTACCATTCCCAAGATGGCAGAGCCTGCAGTGTACAGAGGGAAGCAGAAGGACTTCATTAAATCCCTTTGTATACTGATAGGGGGAGGACAGATCCAGGTTTTCAATACCACTGCGAATGTTCAGCATTTTGTAGGGGATCTTAGAGCTTGGAGGAGAAGCACCAAAATGTGATAGAGTGGAGATAATAACTTCCAGTGTTTTAAACTCTCCCATTCCTATGTTATTCTATGGAGCCAATGCTCTAAGATTTCTCCAACTTTGGAGATCTTAGTGCATCCTATCCATAGAATATATGAATTGGAAAAATTATCTAATTGGAAAGGTCATATGCACATTATCACTTTTTTAATCACAGCTTTGTGCATGACACTCCCCAATTAGGTAATGCACATTTTTTTGCAGTCAGCTAGTGTACAGAATCTGATCTCAGACCTGCAGTAAATACATCCAAAATATCTCCAGGTAAGTCAGGTTTATTATTTAAGAGTGATAGATGGCTGATGGGACCTTGCCTTTTCATCTATTGAAGACAATTCCAGCTTCTGTCTCCCTGCATTGCATATGAAAAGGAGGCAGCGGTCAGGAAGATCTGCAGGTTCTGCTGGCTTCAAATGATCATGGAAGGTCCGTCAGGCTCTTCAGAACACCTTGTTCGTCACTAAGCAAACTGGCAAAGGGGTTACAAGACACTTATTCACATCCACGGGAAAAAAGCAATCAAACCACACACAACAGGTCCAGTGATAAAGAAGAAGTCCTTTGCATATCAGGATTCTAATCATGGCGTCTTGCTGGACAAAGGATTATGGATTCATTAAAATATGATAAAGATCATGATGCCCTGTTGGGTTTCGATGTGTCATTAATTGAACCCTTCATAAAAGCTATAAAGCTGACCCTGAACTTAGAAGTATCCCAGGAGAAGCAATCGCTTAAGATGTTCCCTGAATATTCTTTTCTGTTGTACATGGTAGTAAGATGTGATCCTGGCTGAATGGTGGAAATCAGAAGGAAGATTCAAGGCCTCTACCAGAATGCTAAACAAATGTATCTTCACACTGTGGGATTCTTCTTGTTAGACAACTTGCTTAACTATGAAGACTTTTCCTTTGGATGATCCTCTAAATAGGCTGAAAAATGATCTAAAACACATCTTCCTTTAGCGATTTGACCTGCAAACCCACAGTTACACCAACATTAGCCTCCAGTAAAATGAAGATCTGTGTGGACAATATGGAATAGGCCATTTTTATAGTGGGAATACAGATCTACCATTGTGGGTTGACTTAAGAGTTGAAGTTTGCCATTGACCTGGTACATATCCAGTCCAAAGCCATATTCCTGGCTGTGTCAGTTAGAAGTGCACACTGCTTATACCAATGGAAAACTAGCAACACTGCCATGTAATACCTTTGTGCATTACCTCTCACTGGTGGAATGTTATTTAACAATAAACTGGATGACATTATAAAGCAAGCCTGTGGAGGCAAATGTCATTCTTCTACTTGATAAGGATGGTTGGGTTCAGGCCAGCAACAAAGTTCCAGAAAGATAGACTTATTTTGTCAATGTTGTTCCCATCATCCAAGAAAGGAATCTGGTAGATGACAAGCATGGAACTGAGGATAGTCATGTTTCTTCTGCAATGCCAAGTCACATGACCAAGGAGGTTGCCAGTCTTCCAACAAGTACTGATGGTTTCCAGGTCCAAGCCTTTGGTTTGGGAAGACTAAAGCATTTTAGAAGGCTTGACTCATTTCCTTAGAGATCAATGGGTCTTGCATATCAGCTTAACTTGTTATGCATTAGTTCACATATGCTCAAAAGTAACTTCAGAAGTTATAGGAATTATTCCTTCACTCGATTCGATCACATAAAAACAAAAATTAAGTCCAGCCTGTCTAAAGCTTCTGGGTCTCATACCCACAACCATTCTAGTCTAGTGGACCAGATTACACTACTGGATCAACAGAACAGCAGTTCCAATTGTCTGGAGTCCCATGAAATACACGAGGAACAGAAAAACTGTCAACATAATAGTCTGAAAAACTACGATTGCACTATACTCACCAAGGATGCCAGTGGGAAAGGATATGGTGCCATCCGCAAGGGCAACATCAAATAAGGTCAGTGGTCTCAACATTATTCTATTCTACATGCAGATGTCCGAGCTAAAGGCAGTTCAAGCAACTTACCACTTCACTGCCTGACCCTCTAATAAATAGGATACTTTTCAGATGAATAATATTCCCTGGTGCCTACATCAAGGAGCAAGGCATGACCAGAATTAGAGTAATGCTGGATGAGTGGAAGCCGATCCTGGTTCAGGCAACTATGGAAGGAAGGACGTCTAACCAGAGCAAGCCAAACATTAAAGCAGACTTACCAGAACCCAGGTGGATCCAGGCTCATGGACATTAAACTGGGAAGACCTTTGGTCAGACAACTTACAAGCAGATCTCCTGAGATAAGTCAATGGAGACTGCCATATACCAAAAACAGAGGGTTTTAAAGGAAGACATTTTTCCAGGACACACAAGGAACAGATTCTTTGATATACCCTTGGTCTGATGAGCTGGGATACATGATGCCCACGATCCCAAAGGTCCTATGGATGACGCACATACACACTGCATTAAAGAAGCTCAGTTTCTAAACCATAAATAATATCTTATCTCAGAGGAATCACAGGCAGTAACTGGCCAGAAAGAATACAGTGTATTACTTGAGAGCGTTTTTAGCTCATCAAATCGGGAATTAAAAGGTTTACAATGGGCCCTCTGTTCCAATGGGAAGATTCTGGTTATTAAATCTATTCCGGTTTTCTTATGGGTTTTATACCTACAAAAAGGTTAAAACCTCAGGGTCACGACAAGTAAAGCCTTTGAAGCAGATTTAACCCTTTGAATGCCAGAGGGGTAGCCAATGCATTGCAAACTCAATGGGTTAAGCAGAACTTAAGAAAACTAGTTACATCACTGAGGAACGTTTGTCACTCGGTTCCAGATGACTGAAATGGGACTTAACACATTCAGTGCTAGAGTTATCCAATTCATTGATTTGCCACATTTGAGACCTCTAGAATTCAATGGGTTAGTGATGCCATTTAAATCAGTGGGAAGTTCTTTTGCCCGCTGTGGTGCAGATGGGTAGCCCCAAAACAGAGTCTCTTTAGCTGAGCACCAAACCCGCAGGGCCATCTTAAATCAAGATAAAGAACTGTCTTTGGGGGGGGGGGGGGGGACTATCTTAGCAGGGATTTAAAGTTTCCAATGCTTTATATTGGACATTTAACCCCTTAAATGATAGACAGGTATCTGAAGCATTGGTTTAGAGTGCACTGGGGTTCTCTCTAGCCTTTATGGTGTTAATGTCCAATTTTAGTATGTGGAAATCTGGGGAGTTTCTCCCCAACTGTAAAGCAGCTGGTTTGCTCCTTGACTGCACCGCTACTGCTTGATGAATATGGCCAGAGGGACAATGACAGTGAAGCTGACTCAAATCCATGAAATTATGTACTCCTAGAGAGCATTTTTAATTTTATAAAATCTTATAAAACCGTAAAGTATTCTGAGATGAGAAAGAATTGAGCTCAGTGGGTTGTAATATCACTTGTTTACCAAATCCTGCCTTACATTGCCCTTACCACTTGTACTAGGGGTCAGATGTCCTCTGCACAGTTGCTTCCATATGAATAGAAAAGATTTATAATCTATTTTGTAACCAATACATTTTTTTTTTTTTTTTTTTTTTTTTTAATTAAACTAATGCTGGCTAGGAGTCCAAGGGTATGTAAAAGGGCATGACCCCCAATTTATTTTAGGTGATTAAGTACCTTTTAAAGCTCACATAACAAATTTAAAATTCAATACAAGTTAATTGCATATTGCGTAAAAGTGTACAGTGCAGCAGTAGTAGGTAATGCAATCATAAGCACGCTGCCCCGCACGGCTGCTCCACAGTCTAGAGCACGCTACTCCAATCAGCCGCTCCACGGCCAAGCTAACACCTTAGCCAAACCTACCAAATCCCACTTTATAATTTATGTTCAGTGGCAAAAAATGAGGCTGACTGGACCAGTTCTGAAACAGCTTCACCAAAGTGGTCCCAGAACGATCTCCACTTAAAGGAGCATTAAATATTTATGAAAAAAAAAATTATTATATATATATATATGTATATATGTTTCCTGTTGTGTAAAATAAGAGTACTCCCACAGCTGAGAGTTGTATGTTTCCAGGGTTATTACAGTTTAAAGCTGTGTTTTTGTTTTTTTACATTATCAGTTCCCTCTAGTGGTCAAATTCTAATTAATCTGTTATATTCTAATGGAGAGGGGAGTGACAAACAGTTCTCCACAAAATGCGACAAACTGCTGAGTCACTTCCTGTCAGTTAGAACTATCAGGAAATAAACACAGTAAATTCACTTCCTGATTATTTGAACAATTATAACCTTTTAATAAAACAGCTGACAGTGGTGAGAATGTCCTTGTTTTACTGAGCAGGAAAAGCTCTATAACAAGTGTTTTTTTTTTTTTTTTTTTTTTTGTTTTTTTAATGAAAAGTTTACTGCTCCTTTAAATGGGTCTTACACTCCCTTGAATACTAGAAGTCTCCAAACACAATTCTTCTCAGAGCACCGGAGACTTCTGTAGTGTTCAGAATACATATGAGAAGTGAATACAATTTACGCCAAAACAGATTTTCAGCCAGGTAAGTGACCCCGGGACCTTTTATAGGGGACTCTGTACATTATATTGGCACTTTGTCCATCAAGCATAAGGCAGCCTGGTACCTTTCTTCTTAGAAAGTCACCCCTGCGGCGTTTGTTAACAATAGCTCCAAGTAAGAATGTAATGAACATTTACACAGTGTTGCATAGACAACAGATCATTATAAATTATTTCATAGAGACTAATTTCTTGCTGTGGCCTACTAAAAGAGAATAAACCAATTACGTGAAGAAAAATAAAGACGTTACAGGAAATATGATTCTTACAGAATGGTTTCTACATCTACAGAGTGAAGAATTCTCCTGTAACTTCTCAGCAGAAACAGCTATAGCAGATCCATTTAAATGGGCACAGTCCTTGAGAAACCTAAAAGGTCACTGAGCCTGGGGTAGGCCACAAATCAATTTTATAGCCTACCAAGAAGTCGTCATCTAAATGCCAGCACCGCAATACATTCCTCCTCTAAAGACTAGGCCATAAACAAGATGGACGTCAACAACATTGAAAGCACGGTCATTTAGGGAGCCACTGTGTGAATCCTACACCAAATCTGAGAAGAGTCTGATAGCCAAATAATATGTAATGGGATATAAAGGGTGGAGAGGGGTCATATGTTTAAATTTAGGTGCGAGACATCTATCCAGCACTGTGCTGTAATGCCTTTAACCCTTTGAGTGCCAGAGGGGAACGGAACGCATTGCTTTGCAATGCGTTCTGTACCCCTCGGGCATTCAAAAGGTTAATACCTCTATGGAACTCAAAGGGTTATAGTAATTGGTGTCAGTCTGTGACAAATGGCAAACCAGCTGTTCTAGAGTGGACAAAAAAAAAAAAAACAGTTCCGCCAATACTGATAAAAATAGGAATTTTAAAGAGGATCTATCACCCCTTTACAACTTTGTTTAAATAGTTTTCTTATATAGCGAATATGCTTTAAAGCGGTGCTTCTCAACTCCTGTCCTCAGGACCCACTAACAGGCCAGGACTTAGGGATTTCTCTGCTAGAGCAGAAGTGTGGTGATCAGAGGCTCATTCACATTGATTAACTCACCTGTGTTCCAACAAGGTAATCATGTGATCAGAGGCTCATTCACATTGATTAACTCACCTGTGCTCTAACAAGGAAATCATGTGATCAGAGGCCCATTCACATTGATTAACTCACCTGTGTTCTAACAAGGAAATCATGTGATCAGAGGCTCATTCACACTGATTAACTCACCTGTGATCTAACAAGGAAATCATGTGATCAGAGGCTCATTCGCACTGATTAACTCACCTGTGATCTAACAAGGAAATCATGTGATCAGAGGCTCGTTCACATTGATTAACTCACCTGTGATGTAACAAGGAAATCATGTGATCAGAGGCCCATTCACATTGATTAACTCACCTGTGTTCTAACAAGGAAATCATGTGATCAGAGGCCCATTCACATTGATTAACTCACCTGTGCTCTAACAAGGAAATCATGTGATCAGAGGCCCATTCACATTGATTAACTCACCTGTGTTCTAACAAGGAAATCATGTGATCAGAGGCCCATTCACATTGATTAACTCACCTGTGCTCTAACAAGGAAATCATGTGATCAGAGGCTCATTCACATTGATTAACTCACCTGTGCTCTAACAAGGAAATCATGTGATCAGAGGCTCATTCACATTGATTAATTCACCTGTGCTCTAACAAGGAAATCATGTGATCAGAGGCTCATTCACACTGATTAACTCACCTGTGATCTAACAAGGAAATCACCACATCCTGGCCTGTTAGTGGGTCCCGAGGACAGGAGTTGAGAAACACTGCTTTAAAGTTTATTCATTTTTTTTTTAAACCGCTTGTTTGCAGAAATTAAAATAAATACAGCCCCGCGCCTACTTCCGCATAGACTGCTTTTGCCGAAGTCTGCCACACTGTCTCTGCTCCCTTCCCACTACCCAACCCCCTCTGATTACGGAGGCAGTCTGTCTCAGCTGGCACGCTCTGATTGGCAGAGATCTATTTCTGGCCAATTGGAGCGCTTCAGCTTACAAACGGAAGACTGTCATCCGAAGAGGCTGGATAGAGAGAGACAGAGCAACAGGCTGCAGCAAGGATCAGGTAACCTCCTGCCACTCTGCCTCTCTCTATCCAGCCTCTTCCGATGACGGAGGCTTTTGATCTGTAAGCTGGAGCGCTCTAATTGGCAGAGATCAGTTTCTGACCAATGAGAGAGCTCCAGTCTCCATCATCGGAAGAGGCTGGATAGAGAGGCAGAGCGGCAGGCTGCAGCAAAGATCAGGTAACCGCAGCCTGCCCCGCAAGTAGGCGCTGGCCTGTATTTATTCTTCTAATTTCTGCAAAGAAGCGGTTAAAAAAACAAAACAAAACAAAAAAAAACTTTAAAGCATATTCGCTATATAATAACTATTTACACAAAGTTGTAAAGGGGTGCTCTATCCCCTTTAAACTATTGTATGGCAGATAGGGCTAATGTATTGGAGAGCACGCAATGTATACACCAGGTCTCTTCAGAGAAGGCGATACCATCACAAGAGACTGCAGTTTTTTATTTATTTATATTTTGGAGGATGGGGTGTTAATATAAATATTTGTTAAACAATAACTTCAGCGCTAATATCTAGCAGTGGCAGTGCCATTGAATTTACTGGGCATGAAAGGAGATTTCAACTTCAGCAAAGGCTCGTTTTATAGTAAGGTCAATGAAATTGTGGAATTTCTTGACCAAGCATGTGGTAATGGCAGATACAATGGATACATTTAAGAGAAGATTAGCAGAAGGGATCATACAGGGTTATAGTGTGTGTTAGCGGGTAAAGGAAGTTCTGGTAAATGGCTTAATGCCCATTATGGAGTCAAGAAGACGTCTACAAGTCATTTCCCTGGTTTATAATGAGGCAAAGGTTGAAGTTTAAGGACATACCTGTTTTGCAACCCAGTTTACATAGATATACATACATAGTATGTGTGTATTTTAGAATATAAAAAAAAATTCTAATATAGTGAAGAGATAAACAATTGTGTATCTAACATTGGCTATTAAAGTATAGACTTTATTCTTATAAACATAAAAGAATAAAGTATATGCTTTAATAAATGATTGCATATTTAACATTGGACCTCTATTCACTATAGTAGAAATCCTATTCAATTTTGTGTCACTATTCACACAGTGACAAACGGATTGTAGAAGCCTAAAAACAGAGAAGCAATATTAACTTGCAGCATTTTTACAGGGTGATTTTTGTGGAGTATATTAGGATCAGAGCTCCAAAGGCGTGAGCGGGGCACGCGATCAAAGAGGGTGTATTATATGCCAGCTGGGATTGCGTGCCCAACCCCACCCATCTTTTTGTCTTTTAATTTTATTTTTTATACTATGTATCTGTCTCCTATAACAAAGTCCTAGAATGCGTTGCTCACTGTGTGCGTAACCGCACATGCGCAGTGGGGACTAGCAGAATGGGCTGATCCGGAGAGGATAGCTCCGGAAGGCTCACAGCCTGTCTGTGCTCCCGGCTCTGGGGCAGCAGATGAGGTGGCTGGGTGACAAACTGTCTCCCAGTGCCTCCACTGCGCCGGAGCCGGGAGCACAGACAGGCTGTGAGCCATCCGTAGCTCCCCGCTCCGGATCAGCCCATGTATACGGGCTTTGTAGTGTGCATATTTTATATACACATACACACACACACACACATACACACACATATATACATATACACACACTATATGCATATACACATACATTATAAAATATTCTATATAAAAAAATATCTTTCAGTTGAAGGACCGATACTCAGCAGAAACTTGTGAATAATTATCCTATATAATAATTCACTAAAACGCGTGTAACAACGCAGTCATGCACAGTAGAGACTGCCAGTGACGAGGCTGATACAGAGCGGGGCTCTCCGAAGGAGTGTCCCGCTCTGTATCAGCCGCGGTGTGGGCAGTCTCTACTGTGCATGACTGCCCCGTGACCGGCTGGCAGTGACACTGTGGCCCTGTAACGGGCTCTTCAACTAGTACAAATATAAAACAAATAAAGGCTGGTGTAGGGCTGAAATCCAAGGCCCCTGTAGAACCAGTGCATTGGCGCAGCATCAAGATCCACAGAATTTAGACTGTGTCAGCGCACTGGTTCTCTGGGGGCTCAAGATGTCAATCTATGCACCTATAGCACCAATCACTGATCAGACCCCCGAAATGGAGGCTCCTCAGTCTTCAGAAGACTGAGCGGAATCAGCCATGCAACAAGCTGGTAGGGTGCATGTTTTAGTTTATGGGGAGTTTTAGGGTTTACTGTTCCTTTAAGTATTAGAAGGTGTGTGTAACATTTTGCACAGCAATGCTTTATTTACACAACCCTCTGGTGCTTAACTCTTGAGTGCCAGAAGGGTACGCAATGCGTTGCGTAGCCTTCTGGCACTCGAAGAGTTAAGCAGGTAACCAGTTACATCCAAAGCTGTGAAACGAGCTCAAAAATGACCCTCAACAGATTGTGCATAGATCTGGTCTTCAACGCACATCAGATTGTATGTGTCTATAGAAGACTGCAGGCCCCTTCTCCACCTCCCAAGTAATAAAGTGTTTGGCTGCTATCTAGATAAACTCATCAAATATTTACCAGCTCAAAAGAACCTTCATGCTGGGAGCACAGCCAGCAGCTGCAAGATGTGCGACTGCGGATATTATCCTCCCATTCACCAGCAGAGTCAAAAACATAAATCTCACTTTAAAAACTCAAGGTGCCGTCACCGCACGTGCCTGATAGAAAGGACACTGCTAAAGGCCACAATGACATAACGCAACATTGGCTGAAACCGCCCACTTTCCTTCCTAGGTAACCTTCGATGAGGCTGAAAGATCTGGGTAAAGCGTGGTACCGTATAGGCTGTAGAAAAAGGAGACTAGTTTAGTAAAAATAGTACTTTCTATGATGCATGGGTTTAGAGACACCAAAGGCACTATACTATGACTACCGTTTAAAAAAAAAAAAAAAACAAAAAAAAAAAAAACAAACAGAAGGAAAAAAAAAGCCCAGTTTTAAAGGATATGTAAACTTTTTTTTATGAAAAAATATGTATTCTACGTCATTTCCTGTTGAGTAAAATAAGCATACTTCCACTGCTTAGAGCAGCATATTTCCAGAGTTTTTACAGTTTAAACCTGTTTTTTTACATTAGCAGTGCCCTCTAGTGGTCAGATGCCGATTAGTTATCCTGTTGCATTCTAATGGACAGGAAAGTCAGTGACATACAGTTCTCCATAGACTGTGATAGAAACTGCTGATTCACTTCCTGTCAGTTAGAACTATCAGGAAGTAAACACAGTAAATTCACTTCCTGTCAGAACTATCAGGAAGTAAACACAGTAAATTCACTTCCCGATTATTTGAACTGTTATAAAGTTTGAATAAAACAACTGACAGCGATGGGAGTGACATTGTTTTAGTCAGCAGGAAAAACTCTAACATTTTTATTAAAAAAAAAGATAGTTTGGGATTCTATTAACTGTGCTGTGACAAACTACTGACAGGTAAAAAGACACAATGAGTGCAACATTTGCGCCCATTTTAAACCGTGAAAAAAGATTAATTTGGTATTCAATCACATGTGGTTGTGACACACGTTAAGGGACTATTTTCATGTGAAGATAGACCTTAGCAAACCTAGGCATCGAGTCCCTAAAGTGTGTTAAAAACTACCAACGTATACTTGAACAATGGTTTCAAAACACACACACACACATGCGGCTAATGATTCCTACACTATTGACCCGTGGATGTATGGATATGGGGCCCTAAGCAGCAGATTATTCCTATTGGCTGCTGTGATCTCGCACCCAACCTCCACAGCCAAACAGGAATGAGGCCGACACTTTTAGCACCACCAGCATTAATGGGGAACATTCACATCGCAAAAAAATTGGAGCGCTGGTTTTTAGCGCTGGGTTTTGTTTTAGTTTTACCTACCTAGGAGTGGAGATATTAATCTTTAAAAAGTGCCACTTCCGCATACTGCTGCACTGTGTATGTGCGGCACGGAGCAGCAGGGCTTCTCTCCCAGCTGCCCCAGCGAGCGTGTTCTCGCTTCACTTCGGAGCTGTATTGTTGTGGGCTAACGTTACATCAAGCTCAGTTTAAGATGCTACGGAGGTTGCATGTAGCACCTCATTCCCACCTCCACCGATGACTGAGGATTTCTTCATGTAAGCTGCAGCGCTTTCATTGGCTAGACAGCACTCCTGCTTACATGGAGAATTCCTCCGTCTTTGGGGGAGGTTGGAACAAGGCACTAAGTAGGGAGGGGAGCAGACAAAGATTGACAGGCTGCAGGGCAGAGTTGTACCCACAGTCTGTAACACACAGTAACACAGTAGATAAGGCCGAAAAAGACATGCGTCCATCAAGTCCAGCCCATGCCAAAAACAGCCCTGTTGATCCAGAGGAAGGCAAAAAAAGCCCTCTGGAGCCATTTCCAATATAGTCCCAAATATGTGTGTGTGTGGTGTGTGTGTGGTGTGTGGTGTGTGTGTGGTGTGTGGTGTGGTGTGTGGTGTGGTGTGTGGTGTGGTGTGGTATGTGTGGTGTGTGTGTAAGCAAGGACCAGGATGAATTTTAAAACCTGTATAGGGGTGATAGTTCCCCTTTAACTTGCAAACCCCAGTATACTGTCCCATCTGGTCTCCTCCTCCCAACATCCAATGCGGTGTTCTGGGAGGCAGCTGATAATTCCTACTGGCTACTGTGAAGTCATACCGGTACATACAAGTAAAATTAGGGTTGTACATTAGGACACCTGCCATACTTGGGAGCACAGTTTTAGTTTTATTCAGAAGTATTCAAAACTTAAATTCTGGAAACAGATCCAGGGAGCTTACTTCTTGCTAGGGGAGTGGCTACTGACAGGAAGTGGCTCAGCAGTTTGTCTCATTCTGTGGAGAACAGTTGTTAATGATACCTCTCCTACTGAATGCAACGTAATCTGACAGCCCTGTTGGATAGTTTCATTCATCTAGATCTAATAAAAAAATCTGATACTGCAACAGCGAAAGGGATTTTCCTTGTTGGCTGCGGAATATCTTATTCTTGCAAGCTCTGCCAACAATACCTACTTATACCAGCTGATCAAGATTTTTGTTCTTTGCCTTTTGAAGAGCAAAACTGTCTGTTTTGGTTTTAAATGAACCCTTCAGTGCTAGAGATCTAACACAATGAGAGGTTAATCCTTTCAGCGACGGAGGGGTACGCAACGAATTGCAAAGCAATGCGTTGCGTACCCCTCTGGGGCTGAAAGGGTTAAAATAAATCCTAGCCAAACAGCTTTCCACACATCTAAACAAATACAGGACAACGGTTAAAAGTCATGTGTAATGTTCCTATACAAAGCTGAAGTGACACAGTAGGAAGGGGTGCTGATACGTGGAACACACACACACACATCTGGCGGACCTGTCTAAGAGTTGATGTGACAGGGAACTCAGCCCAATAAAAAGTACTGGCCAAAAACTTTGGACCCTTGGGTTTATTATTCACATCTACAGAGTCATCAGAAGGCCATTGAACTGCAGCCGACACATTTTCAAGGGTTTAATCTACACATTTAACCATAGATACCCATGGCAATCTGTTAGACAGAACAAGCGCTAACACTTCCCTACTGCAGTGGAATCTACACTTAAATTAGTAGCACAAACAGTGATGGCAGCTAGGGGGGGGCCAAGCCAAAAACTGGAAGTCTGACAATTAGGGTTGCCACCTGTTCGTTAAAAAAAAAAAAAATTTATATTATATATAATATATATATATATATATATATATATATATATATATATATATATATATATACCGGCCATGGCATTCCCTCCATAGACTTAACACTGGACAGAAGCCAATTTTTTACCGGCCTGCCGGTAATATACCGGCTGGGTGGGAACCCTACTGACAATCACAGAAAGCCTATTTAAAGGCATAATAATGGCTTCTTTTAACATTTAATATTGTAGACTAGTTGAAGAGCCCGTTACACGGGCCACAGTGCCACTGCCAGCCGGTTGCGGGGTAGTCATGCGCAGTAGAGACTGCCCGCAGCGCGGCTGATACAGAGCACGGCGCGGGCAGTCTACTGCGCATGACTGTCGTTACGCACGTTTTAGGAAATTATTATATAGGATATTAAAAAAATAAATCAATTGCTTTAAGTCCGGTCTGTCAGACATGTATAATTTGAGAGATATACACTTCTAAAGTTCCCCCCTCCCTCCCCTTTCACAGACGTCCACGCTCTAGCCGACAGCATGAGATCCTGGTCATGCGAACGGACGGTGGCTCTTCAGCAGAGCCGAAATAGCGCTAGCTAGAAAAATACTTAATTGGAAAGGTCTACAAAGCGCGCCTGCTTTGCAAGCACATTTTGTAGACCGTTCCAATTAAGGATTTCTTTGTAGATAAAGCTATTTGGGCTCTGCTGAAGAGCCGCCGGCCGGTCCTGGGACCAGGATCTCATGAAGTCAGCTAGTGTGCCGACGTCTGTGAAAGGGGTGGACCGGACTTACATCAATTCATTTATTTATTTTTTTAATCTACAATATTAAACGTTGTTAAAAGCAGCCATTACTCTACCTTTAAAACAAAAACCACATAAGGAAACCACAAAGTTGCCAACAACCAGTACATTTACTGACTGCAGAAAAACAAAAAATGTGGAATCCAGGTGATATAATGCTCTAGGGCTGTTCAATAGGACTGTCTGTAGCGGACACTTCCAAGGTGCTCTCTCCTCAACACCATGGGAAGGAATAGTCCAGCGGATAAGAGGCTGGGAAGGTGTCAGCTGACAGAATCCGCCACCACTTAAAGGGATAGTAATACCTCGTTTTATCTTTATTTTATTTTGTAGGCATTAAAAAAACATGAACGATATAAGTCTCATCTCTCAAACCTTTATGGTTTATGAGATATTCACAAGCAGAGTTTCCCCTCCCGCCCCTTTTACCTAGTGTAAGCAATCTCTTCTCAGATGTGGAATCCAGTCCATAGACCAGACAGATAACAGCAGGGGACAATCTTCTTCCTAGGAGAACAATGAAAGCCCTGCCCCCCTTGACAAGTTTTTCAGGTTTTTCCCTTATCTTAATTGAAGATTGTCCCTCTCTCCAATCTACCTGGGCACCTCCCTTCTGATCTGGCTGAGCAGTGTTACATCAGTAAAAGGGGCGGGAGGAGGATACTTTGTCATTGAATTACTCTTGAACTACAACTCTGACAGAATTGAAATAACACTTTCCAAAGTCCAAATACTATGATTATTAATTAGAGCTCCTTTTATTATGAAACATTACTATCCCTTTAAATCAAAGGGCCTAGGATAATTTAGAGTAGCCAACCTTAGGCTCTCCAGCCATTGCTTGGTAGTTTTAACTGGCAACACTTGAAAACCCAATGATTGCAGTGTAAAAATGTAAGGATAACCTGTTTACGTAACTTTTCTTGGAGGAAAACAAACAACAAAACAAAAAACAAACAGTTGCTTACAATAAAAAGGTGCATGTCCCTAGGTCATCTATAAAACATTCACTAGAATGATTAAATCATCCCTCTGTCCTACAGACCAGATGTGACTAACTGCATCCTTTAAAGGTAGGAATGCGTTCAGCACAGTGATCTTCCCTTTACACACGGTCAATGAAAGGATTCATTGTAAGAGAATTCTCTCTAATCTCCATCTTCCGGGTAGAACTCTGTAAATCTGTAAATGCCCTTGTCTTCATCTTTCACCTCATCACACAAGTGGAGGAAAACATGTCAGATACAATTACAGTAAAGTATGTGGTCACACCGACCTTGTGCGCTGCATTATTTTTTCCTTTTTCAGAGATACGGGTCGCGGTACAAACAGAAGGATCGTATTTTACGGTATTCATTTGGAAAACCCAATTTGTAAGAATCAAATGAAATTTATACCGGCACATCACACGTGTGCCCCAGCAGACAAGATGGCTGATCAATTTAGGCTCTGTCGTCCCTCTTTACTACTCCAGTGTTGAATTGGACAAGGTCATACACACAAATCACCCTTGTTATCCTACTGAAAGGAGTAACACCTCATAACCTCCACTTACGTTACACTATGGCGAAACAAAACTAATGAGCACTATGAATTTTGCCATTGTGTCTTTGATCAAGAGATAATATCTTCAATATCATGACTTCTTAATGGAGGTAGCCCAATCTAACGGGGCCATAACCCTAAGCGCCCCCCCCCCCAAGAACAAAAATACTTCTTCCCATGAGGCTGTCCCCACTGACAAAATGGCGCAGGGCAACCTCGGGGGACTTTGATAACTATAAACCCACTCAACCCACCCCAGTCCCATACCCCAATGTCAAAATATTGACAAGGAGGGGTGGGACCCCCCTCCCCACAGTCATGCCCTCCCTTTCCCAATAAGATCCAAGGAAGGTGCACTGTCTGGGAGGTGGACATGACCACTGCTAGCACGAGTACAGGCCAAACGCCATCCCCTGCTCATGATAATTTCAACCCTTTAGGACCACATGGATTACCGTTACATTGCTTAAAGCAGAACTACCACCCCTGTTATACTTTGGCCCAAATAAATACCCATCTGGCGACTAGCTGCTGAATAGCACTAGTTGCCAAAATTATTACCTGGTTATTGAGAATTAAACACTGTTCCTGGAATGACAGGCAGTAAACAGCGCAGACATCTTTTCATAGTGATGTCTGCATGCCTGCGCCGTCAGTCCCAGCCGGTACCTTAAGGTGCCAAGCAATGCCTCCTACAGCGGACTGGGACTGAGAGCGCAGGCACGCAGACATCACTATGGAAACTACGCTCGGCCGGCACTTAAGGACCACTGCAATTATTTTGTTATTTTTTTTAATCACACTCAGGGCTCCCTGAACGGCATGCAGTCACACGGGAAGCCCTGAAAACCATGACATACATGTCTGTCCTTGGACCTTACGGGATTATTGTGACCTTTATTGCTGTGGAGCAATAGGATACACTTATATACACACCACACAGTCTGATCATCTAAATACAGGGACACCGGAGTGACACACTTACATACACACATCACAAAGTCTGATCTCCTACACACAGGGACACCAGGGTGATCCACTTATATACACACCACACAGTCTGATCTCCTAAACACAGGGACACCGGGGTGATACACTTATATACACACCACACAGTCTGATCTCCTAAGCACAGGGACACCAGGATGATACACTTATATACACACCACACAGTCTGATCTCCTAAACACAGGGACACCAGGGTGATACACTTATATACACACCACACAGTCTGATCTCCTAAACACAGGGACACCAGGGTGATACACTTATATACACACCACACAGTCTGATCTCCTAAACACAGGGACACCAGGGTGATACACTTATATACACACCACACAGTCTGATCTCCTAAACACAGGGACACCAGGATGATACACTTATATACACACCACACAGTCTGATCTCCTAAACACAGGGACACCAGGGTGATACCCTTATATACACACCACACAGATCTAAACACAGACAAGGGTGGGACAGAGGGATTTGGGTCTGAAAGAGGGACTGTTCCTCCTAAAGAGGGTCACTTGGGAGGTACGGACCACTAATATCTCCTAAACACAGGTATGATGGTACCAGCGGACACCCAGCCTTTTGTGTCCCAGTCAATTGTCACTTCTTCCGCTATGAGCCAGATGGACATCCAACAGCATACTGCAATATACTCCGATCACCAGGCAAAACTTGTATCAGGGTAACCAGCACACACTCTGCATACAGCAAGCTTTACCTCACCAGGCAACACCAGTGTAGGTTAAGACAAGAACTGACTTTATTGGAACAAACCACACATATTTATACACAAAACCTACATTGAAATACATGGGCAAGCAGGATACAATAGGTGAGTCACAGGGATAATACAATCACAATATACAAGACAAAGGGCCAACAACAGAAGGTCCCAGCAATTACAATAACACAGAGATGATTGCATTACTATACAAAAGGCTAGCAACAAATGGTACAACACAATACAAAGGGCCAGACATGATTAGGTTAGCACACCACAGGGGGTCTCAGTACAGTTCACAGAACTACAATGACTGGAGTGGTTACAATACACACAGAGCCTGGGTGATGGTGAACAATGAAACAAATGGCTTGAGGAATTGCAATACAAATTTTCAGCATCTTGGCCAAACTAAAATACTTAACCCCTAATGGCCATGTCCCCTGAAAGCAGGCTATGAATTTTAGTCCTTTTGGCACAGCTGTCCGTCAATATAATGTGCCAAAGTTCTACATAGCTTGCGACACTGGGCTGACAATCCATACGCGTAGACATGGGTTGTTTTAGGCATAACAGAAATGTCCACAGTTCCTTGTTTAATAGTCTCAGGGAAACGCCATACCCTGTTCCAGGGCTAGGTTCATAGTCTGTGGGCAGGAGGCTGGCCCTCAGGCCCCTCCAGGAGCCAGGGGCCCAGTGGTTCCGGTGACAACAGGGTGGGAAGAGGGATTTGTGTCTCAGAGGATCCATCCCAACTAAAATGGACATTTAAAAGGTATGCAATTCATATCCCTGAAATCTTGTCTACTTTTCATCACATCCCTAACTCAGCCACCACATGAAGCACATGTGCCCTAGAGCTCCCCTGTGTTCCCAAATTTAATCTGTAATTCTGTGACTAAGAGTGGTCACGTCTGCTCTCCTTCCAAGTCCAGTTCCTGCTCTAGATCCAATCATACCAACCTCTGTTCATCAAAACTTTCTATCAACCCTTTAGAGGGGCGTACCTAGAGCACTTGGCACCTGGGACGAATTATATATTTGGCACCCGGACACCCCCCCCTCCCAAGTTTAAAATGTAAAAAGACACCTGGCAGAGTCTGAGGGTGTGGTGAGGTATTTAAGTCTCCGCGTCCTCCTGGACCAGTTAGTGCGCTGTACTGGCTGCGTCACTGCTCCACTCCAGTGACCAAGTCCAGGCATCTCCTCCAGACCATGCGAAACAGCGCCGCCGCATCACACGCACAACCAACGACAGAGGAGTATACTGTCAAAGCACTCCTCTCTCATTGGCTGTAGTGTGACATCATGCTAGGAAGCAGGTACTAGATGGCAGGGCACATCTAATGCAGTCAGTACCTGCCGGAAGTTAAAGGGCAATCGGGCAGTGGGCTCAGTCTGAGTGGTAGTGTGGCACCCCCCTAATGAGTGGCACCTGGGGTGGACCGTCCCCACCCGTTAGTACACCACTGACCTTTTAAAAGGACTAGTGCAGTGTATAATGTATTACTCTGCAATGTTTTCGCATCTCTCTGGTTATTTAAATTATATGAATGCACCAATTACTTTCATCCTGAAGACTATGAGAAACGTACAGAGATTAGATTTTAGTCGTCTAATGCAGGAGTAGGTAACCTCTGGTGCGTCAGCTGATCAGTATGATGGAGTTGTAATCCCTGTAACTGGAGTGACAAAAGGTTTCCTGCACTTCGTTCCATTAAAGCCATACACTGCAGAGGGAAGGATTAAAATATCAAGATTAATGATTTGCTGTTGAATTAATAAAAAAAAGGGGCCACTCTTTCAGTCTCCTGTGTCTTTCGGCGGCTTTGAACGACACAGATTTTGTCAATGTCCACTTGTTCTAGATCAGGTTCTCTTTCAGCTCTTCTGGTCTCTTCAACAACCCCCTTCATGGGCACCTAGTCTGGCAAACACCTAAAATTACAACTGTGTTGAAGTACCACAGTGTCACGGTTCCCAGAGAAGTTTAAGAGTTAGTACGGTATAGTTAAATGCAATTTATTGACAACCGAAAGGTAAGCAAAATATATACAATATATATATATACAGCAGGAAAATGCAGATGGTTACAGGCCGGCGAGCTCTGCTATCAGGAATAGTAGGCTGCAGAGCCTGACCAATCTGCTGGAGACTAGGCCTAAGCCACTGGTAGTCTGTGCTGGAGCCAGGAGCAGGAACACAGGATCTTGATCCGACATAGCAGGCATACCAACTCACGCCTGCAGTCAGTAGGGAGCAATATCTGACTCGCGCCTGCAGTCAGAATGGGAAATAGATAGCCGACTTGCCTACAGACAGTGTCAGAGCTAGTCAACCAGAGCCCCAGGTCCACACTAGGCTGGGTGTCTGCTAGGTACAAGGAACAAACTTAAGAGTAGTCAGACAAAGCCACAGATCAGCACCAGGTTGGATGGAAGACTAGCCAGGTCATACACAGAGCCCAAGGTAATAGAACTGCTATGAACAACACAAGGGCAACTGAGTCAGGACTCAGTCTGCCTTTTAAACCCTTCCACAGGAAGTAGGTAGGAGGAGCAGCTAAGGGGGAGGAAGTAGGTAGGAGGGGACTACAGGAAGCATGGCACATAAAACAGAGGCCTGCTGCATGCTTGAAGCCTTGCACCTATAGATGGTGCTGAAACCAAGGTAAGCTGTAACACACAGTGCTTAGACACTGTTCTCATCGCCATCAAATGGACAATATACAACTTCCTTGTTTCATTGGCATCTGCTAGTGGCAGGCCATTCTCTCATCCCTTTTACCTAACCCTTTGAGTGCCAAAGGGTTATCTACTCTAGGACATTGTAATTAACTAATTTTAGATTTTTTTTATTACATCGTAATGAACTAATTTTAGATTTTTTTTTATTTTCATATATGACCATAGGTCTTTTAAATAGTGTTCATATCTTGATATTACATTTAGCAGAATTCTTTTATTTCCAAAGTCCAATAGCCAAATCCCTTGTGTGAAGAGAGTTGTTAAGCCGTTCTATACCAAGATTGGGAGAAGATTTTATCCGGTGGTGCTTGAGCACCGACAAGCTGTATACTATTTTAATGCCGGTGTATGTGGAAACACCAGTATTTCCAACTCTGAGTATTGTGGTCTCATTGAAGAGACATCCTGAGAGCGCTACAATTGTAAGAATTTTACTTGCACTGTTTTCTCTTCATTTTCTGGGTCCATCGGTGGAAGCCTTAAGCCATACCTGTTGGACCATTGTGGAGCAGCTGAAGGATTAAAATACTGGAGGAGTGTGCCTAGGTGGGAGTGGGCTTTGTTATCTCCCTTATGTTGATTTAGTCTGCTTCTCACATAAGTGCCCAGCAGACCAACATATATCGTGAATACCCAAAATACTACTCTGAGGCGCCCCTCTTGTTTTTTCCCTTGTGTTTCTACTCTAGGGCAGTCCTTCTGCTGCATGCCCTTCTGATATTTAGAAGAAAACCTCAGATTAGACCTCTGGCAACAATAGACTAAAAAGGCAACACACATTCAAGCCGAAGGTAAATTCTCCCTCTTAAACTGGAACTACCACCACTAAACAACTTGATGTCTAATAATTCCCCATCTGTCGACTAGCTGCTCAGTAGCGCTAGCACCAGAATTATTACCTTATTCAATAGAATGCTCCATTCGTCCCAGGCTGACGGGCAGCACGGAGTGAAGACATCTTTCGATGCCCGCCTGCTCTGTCAGTCACTTTTGGAGCCAGATGGCTCCTAGAAACGCCTCGTAGAGCCGGCAGAGACTGACCGCGCCGGCGTGCAGACGTCACTGTTGAAAGATGTCCGCGCTCTGTACTGCCTGTCAGCCCGGGAAGAAAGAAGAATTCTATTGAATAAGGTAATAATTTGGGTGACTAGCGCTACTGGAGCTTTATTACACATCAACTTGTTTAGCGGTGGTAGTTCCGCTTTAACCCTTTGAGTGCCAGAGGGGTATGGAAAGCATTGCTTTGCACTCAAAGGGTTAAACCCTCCTCCCCCAAAAAATAAATAAAAAATAATAATTTCAGGCCCCAAGAATATTAATTCAACTCTCCCTCCACACCTTTTGACTATATACTTGTCTGAACAATTAAAGCCAAGTGTGACTGCTAAATCTAAAATGACTGACTTTCATTAAATTACATTAACTATGACCTTTGTGATAAGTCAGTTGAAACACTAGTGTCAGAGTTAAGAATAGCCAGACCAACAGTTACAACATAGCCTAGCCTTCTGGTCCAATCAATCAAAATGTGTATATAAGCATAACATGTGGTTCTTTATTACACTTTAGTTGCATATTCATGATGTAAGAGGCTCCACAGTGTATAATAATATCCATGTTTGAACATATATA
The DNA here is from genome assembly GCA_037306005.1 of Rhinophrynus dorsalis. Taxonomy (NCBI): domain Eukaryota; kingdom Metazoa; phylum Chordata; class Amphibia; order Anura; family Rhinophrynidae; genus Rhinophrynus; species Rhinophrynus dorsalis. Next base: position 11,985,132 of record CM074722.1, read on the forward strand.
GAAACTGACATATGATCTATTATTTTGAGGTACTACTGACCATGTTCAGAGACGTGTAAGTGTATAAATTAGTAAGCTATAGGCATTGGAAGAGTTAAGACCTGACAGCATATAACATCATGCTGTCTACATGCCAAAGACCATCATATAAACTTAATTAACCAATGAAAAGCTAAAACACTGCTGTTAACCCTCAAAGACCCTGTAATGCTGCAATAAAGGAAAATCTACTCCTCTTCATGACTCTGTCCACTTCTGTCAATCAAAGAATTTTAAGGGGCGCCATCACCCCAAATAAAGTTCCCCCAAGAATTACCAATCTGGCGACTAGCTGAACAATAGTACTAGTTGCCAGAACAATTACCACCTTAGAGAGAAATCCTACTTGAGCAGAGACTGACGGCCAGGAAACAGCGCAGGCATCTTTGCTTAGAGACGTCTGAGCGCCTGCGTTGTCAGCCCTGGTCTCCTGTAGGAGACATTGCTTGGTACCTTAAGGTACCGAAACAGACTGACAGCGCAGATTCTTCTAAAGCGCTGTTCCCTGGCCGTCAGTCTCGGCAGCAGTAGGATTTCTCTATAAGGTGGTAATTATTCTGGGGAATAGCACTATTGTTCAGCTAGTCGCCAGATGGGTAATTCTTGGGGGAAACTTTATGTGGGGTGATAGTTCCCCTTTAAGCCTTCAGATGCAGTTTAAGAGTGAAGTCTGATTTCATCAACACAACATTTCAATGTCATGAAAACTTATCGACTAACCAACGTATTTTTGCTTAGGAAATGCTTTTGTTAAAAATAAATAGAAATAAAAATTCCATAAAGTTGCATGACAAAATAATGACAGTCTTAGTAATGTCCAATAAAAACTATTTATAGTTTTGTAGTGCTTAAAAAGTTCCACTAAATGCAACAAATCCTATCTCTCAAACCGCTATGGTTTGAGAGATATTCCCTGTCAAAGTTTCACATTTCCTGCTGTCAGCTGTAAAGTTGACAGCAGGAGATCCATGTCGACCAACACGAGCAGGCTCTTCAGCAGAGCCGCAATCGCGTTATTTAAAACAAATTACTTCACTGGAATGGTCTACAAAGTGTGTTTGCAAACCAGGCACACTTCGTAGACCTTTCCTATGAAAGGATTCTTTTTAAATAACAAGACTATGGCTCTGCTGCAGAGCCGCCACTTGGTCCCCGGACAGGATTCCCCTGCAGTCAGCACAGCGCCGACATCAGGGAAAGGGGAGGGAGGGGGGGGATTTGAATACGAATATCTCTCAAATCAAACTGGTTTGAGAGATAGGATTTGTTGCATTTATTGGAATTTTTAAGCACTCAAAACGATAGTTTTTTTTGGACATTACGAACACTTTAAATACATGACATTCAGAACTGCTATTTCTCTGAACTTTTCATTGAAAGTAGTCATTCCATTGAAATTGTAAGCATTTGGAGAACAGCAAAGCTAAAAAGCAATTAAAGGGATAGTAATACTTCATTTTAACTTTATTTTATTTTGTAGGCATTAACCCCTTAGTGACAGCCGCGTTCGTACGCGGCTGTCACCTTAACGCCCGCCGAGCATTTTTTTTTTTTTTTTTCTCAAAGAAGTCCGGAGTCTCCGAGCAGCGTGCAGCCGCACGGAGACGCGGACTTCCGTGACTTACCAGGTACGTCCTCTGTCACTAAGTGACAGTTTCTGCGGGACGTACCTGGTAAGTCATATGTCGTTAAGGGGTTAAAAAACATGAAGAATGATATAAGTCTTCTCTCTCAAACCTTTATGGTTTGAGAGATATTCACAAGCAAAGTTCCCCTCCCGCCCCTTTTACCTAGTGTAAGCCATCTCTTCTCAGATGTGGAATGCAGTCCATAGACCAGACAGATAACAGCAGGGGACAATCTTCTTCCTATGAGAACAATGAAAGCCCTACCCCCCCTTGACAAGCTTTTCAGGTTTTTCCCTTATCTTAAATGAAGATTGTCCCTCTCTGCAGTCTACCTGGGCACCCCCCTTCTGATCTGGCTGATCAGTGTTAAATCAGAAAAAGGGGCAGGAGGGGGATACTTTGTCATTGAATTACTCTTGTACTACAACTCTGACAGAATTGAAATAACACTCTCCAAAGTCCAAATACTATGATGTTTAATTAGAGATGCTTTTATTATGAAACATTACTATCCCTTTAACACAGAAAAGCTATCTGAACTCCTACATCAATGCAACCTCTCAGTCATAATAGAAAAGGCCCTCTGGCAGTAAAACTGTGCATTAGATGTAACCATTTGAACGCCAACCATTGCACAAGCCTTTGGTACACAAAGGGTATAAGGATCAGCTGAGAGAAGGGTAGCCACTGAATAAATGATAACCTTCAGCATTAGCAAGAGGGAATATGGACGTCTGGTTCTTACAGTGACAACCTATAATTGTAATCCTACCTCAGCACAACGTGACCTGACTAACGTAATAGGACAAACAGGTCATTTTTGGCTATATGCAAAAAGTAAAAAAAGGGGATGAATTCCACGGCAAACCAACTGAAGTCTACGAAAAGCAAAATTTCCATTGATTTAAATGGGCCTTTTAACCCTTTGAGTGCCAGAGAGGTACACAACGCAAGATCGCTCTCCAATGCAATGCAAGACCGTGGAGAAATATTTAGTATTCAAGGGTTAAGAGACCCATTTAAAAAATTTAAATGGGAATTTATCGGTTGCCAGTTGTGGATTTGGTTTACCCGAGAAGTGTATGGCCATTTGTCTTTTAGAAGCACTTTACTGCTGTAAGACTGAACTGGTGTTTTGTGTTCTTGTGCAGATCTGCACATCGTCTCACTGAACGCAGGAATAATCTACAGAACAGGGGACAGATGGCTCACCGTTCCCAGAGACCCTTCTGGGAAAACACATGGTAGCTAACGGAAGCAATATTCAAATCAATGCTCACACCTTGTCCATCGAATGCCAGAAATAAAAGGATTACGGTTAGGGTTCTGTGCCGCTAGGTACAGAATAATTTTAAAATCATAAAAGGTGTTAGACTATACTTCCCATGATCCTCAGGGTGGGGTGTAGTGGAGGGGTCTTTCACTGCTCCTGATGGAGACTTCTAGCAACCAAGGGATAAACATTCTTATGTGTCAAGGTTTTGCTGAGCTGCTCCCATTCTGACTATTGATTCTGATGTCTGAGCTAATTTAGTGCTCTGCTATCCACTGCTGCCGTCTTCTGAGTTTCTGGCTCAGGCTGAATCAGTTGACCTCTCTGATTACTCACCTGTGTTATCAGCCAACCCTCCCAGGGTATTTAAAGCAGCTTGGCTCACTTCCTCATTGTCCTTGTGTTTGTTTGCTGACCTGTTGCTGCTGTGGATTTTCCCGTGCTTCTGTTTGCTGTGTTCCAGACCACTTGGCTTGTTCCAGACTTCACTGACTTCTGTACTCCAGACCCTTGGCTTGTTCCCAACTCCAGCTCGGCTGAATACCTGTCTTGGTTCCTGACCCTGGCATGTCTTTTGGTTTATGCTCTTGGATCTTGCTTCTATTTTTGTTGCACTAATAAAGGTGTATTGCATTTTACCTTTTTGTGTCCTGTCTGGTTCATGGTCCCCAACATTATGTTCTTGCTTGTTATATGCCAAGGGTATTTTTATACTAGAAAACAATGGCTAGGACTGGCAGTGGGGTCATTTGAGTTGATAAGTTGTGCCAATGGGCAGAGCTAAGGACACCTAGATGCCTTTTTGAGAGTTGTGTTTGGTCTTATTTACCAGCGGAGATCAAGGGGTTTAAGAACCTTACCCAAGACCAGACACACATTTTTTGGACATTCTGCTGTTAAAAACAAACTCCTATTATCCTTAATAGGTCAATGGCTGATTGGGGATGATGGGCATTGTAGTGTGAAAGCAGAAGGTCCAAAATTTGGCAAACACTGCCCTAGAATCAATTTGACAGATTATGTGCAAAACCCAGCAGAAGAAACAAAGATGGCAAGAAATGAGTGGACACTTTGGTTTTAAAGTGATAGTATTGCCAAAAAAAAAAAAAAAAAAAAAATCTTGTAGGCATAAAAAATTAAACTAAAAACTCCCAGTCCCATCTCTCAGACCTTTATGGTTTGAGAGATATTAGTCACTAAAGTTCCCCCCTCCCTCCCCTTTCCCTGACGTCAACGCTCAAGCTGACTGCAGGCGAATCTGGTCCCGGGACCATCGGATGCTCTTCAGCAGAGCCAAGGTCACGTTATTGAGAAAAATCCTTCACTGGAACGGTCTACAAAGTGTGCTTGGTTTAGCTTAAGCATAGCATAACCATGTTCCTTTTACTATACAGAAGACTGTATAAAGATTATACAGTCTATCCCTTTAAATGCTTAAAGTGGACTAAAAACCGGGAATTAGTGGTTCTTAATATGTTTAAAACATAATTCCTTAGTTAGATTACATTCAAAGCTCAATATGATATCTATAGGTTTTTATTTTTTTCGCATATTTATCTCCTTAACAAGTGGCATATCAGGACTGAAAGAACTCCATCCTTAGACGATGGATGACTGCTCTGGCACATCATGGGTTAATGATCGAAGCGCGTCACTAGGGCGTGTTGTGATCACGGTGGGATGATTGACTGCTCCAGGACCGGAGCAGTCAATTGCAGACATTACCTGGTGGTTCTGCACATGCAATCGCTGCTACAGAGATCAAGTGTGCAAGAGGAGACATGACAAGTGCAGTTATTATAGAGAACTTTTCACAGCGCTGTGCAATGTTCCTAAAGATCACTGTTCTCTGCCTCTCCCCTCCTCACTCTAAAAATGAGGCACAGACTGAACATATCTCAAAACTTCAAATGCCAAAAAAGGGGGCACTTTTGTTTTTGCTGGGGGCAGGACTGGTGGTAGAGCATAAAATGTTTATTCAATGACCTATTGACAGCTTTGTGTAACTAATTAACCCTTTCAGTGCCAGAGGAGTACGCAACGCATTGCAAAGCAGTGAAAGTGTTAATGGATGTAAAGTAAGACCAAACAGTTTAATTTACACAGACTAATTTATAAACTCGTACACTAACGTTTATTCATTAATGTGAGTTTTTTGCTGTGAAGCAATATGATACCATTATACACTGCAGACAGTCTGATATCAGGGTGGGAAAGAGGGACACAGGTATTTGCGTCTCAGAGGGACAATCTCTCCTAAAGAGGGACACTTGGGAGCCATGAAGATATGTTCACACTTTATCCAGTCCCTGTTAAACAAAATGCACTAATCATCACATAAATATATAATATCTTGTCCTCTAGTGTAAAAAAAAAAAAAAAAGTATACTGCTGGATGCATCATTTTACAGTCTGATAAGGTAACTGCCCCTTCAGAGTCATGTCTAGTGACTTATTTGTTATAATAAGGTGTGCTAAATAATGGATGACTGCAGAGATCACTATATACAGGTATCTGCAGATACAAAGCAGATTACATATTTATTATGCACAGACTAACATATGAAGTACACCAATTCGTTAGGTCCTCCTGTTAAACAAATCCAGAGAATTATTCCTGGAAGATAAAAGTGATACCTTTATTGGCCGAGTAGCTTTAGAATGCAAGATTGAGACAACTTCGATCTCTTCTTTAGGCATATGTAGAATGCACCTTGTGACAGCACTAGCGGACACCCAGCCTTGGTGTCACCGGTCAATGGTCACTTCTGCTACGAGCCAGATGGACATCTAACAGCATACCGCAATATACCCCAAACCAGGCAAAACTTGCATCAGGGTAACCAGGAGCACACTCTGAATACAGCAAGCTTACCCCACCAGACAACACCAGTGTAGGTAAGACAAGAACTGACTTTATTGGAACAAACCACACATATTTATACTCCAACCTTACATTGAAATATATGGCCAACCAGATACAATAGGGACATAATTCTACCACAACATGTAAGGCAAAAGGCCAACAGCAGATGGTCTAGCAAATACAATGACTCAGACATGATTACATTTCACACACAGAAGGGTTGATGAACTCAGACAGTGGACACAAAGACTTGAGGGCATGAATGGATTAACACACAGGAAGGGGTCTCAGTACAGTTCACAATACACTGGCTTGAGTGGCTACAATACACATTGAAAGTAACTTTAGGTAAACTCAAATTAACCCTTAATGTCCACTGCCTTGGAAGCAAGCCAGCAGTCCATGGTTGTCAGTCTCTTTGGGCCCAGAAATGTTCACAGTCTCTGGGGTTCTTGGGATAACAGTTCCAGGCCCAGACAAGGCCTCCAGTGGTTCCAGTGACACCTCTTATTCCTAGCTCAGTGATTCACAGCAGTATCCTAGGGAGGTACCAATAGGTCCCACACAAACATGAAAAAAAAATTGAAGCCATTTCCAATTAAGCCCAAAGAGGGTAAAAAGAAAATTCCTTCTGACTCTAAATGACAGTCAGATCAACAACCTATCTGCATTGTAACCATCTGTCATAATATTGTTCTGTGCTAGATAGGTATCCATTACAGTATATGATTGCATAGCATCCCGAGGCAAAGAATTCCATAACTTTAATGCCCTTACTGTAAAAAAATCCCTGCCTTTGAGTGCCAGAGACTTATCAAACATTGCAAAATGGTTAAAACCTTTCCTATTGGTGTATGATCACTGGAGTTGAGACTCACTATTAGAGTACTGATCTCTTTAGCAATGTACTGCACACTCTTATGATACTCGATGGGTTAAACTGGCCATTTGTATACATGCCAAAAGGTACATTTTCAGGCAATGGCCAAATCAGAAGCTTTGATCTTATAGTCTAGGGTTCGCACGCAAAGCAAAGCTGCAGTTCCGGAGCAAACCAACTGCACCAAAGGACGAAAATAACAAACCCTATGGATTTAAATGGAACGTTTAAACCTTTGAATGAAATATTGGTCTCCAATGCACTGCAAAGCAATATGATTGAGCCCTAATATTCAAGGGGTTATACACCCCAGTTAACATGTGCTGGACACCCCTCTGACACTCAGACAGTTAACCCCGATTTTATTTATCCCCCTATGATGCAGTTGGTTTGCTCCACTTCTTGTGCATTTGGACTTATGGTTGTTTTAACAGGTTTAAAGATAATAAATTGCAGCCAAGTCTTCTATGGAATCCCTATGATGTTCACATTAAAGGGACAGTAATGTCCCACAAATAATGATTCTTGTTTTGTAGACTTTTAAAAAATAAATTTGGCACAAATCCAATCTCTCAAACCTTTGTGGTTTGAGAGATATTCACCACTAAAGTTCCCTCTCGCCTGATGTCAGCTGTAAAGCTGACAGCAGGAGATTCAAGTTGGCCGACTAGAGGAGGCTCTTCAGCAGAGCTGAAACCGCATTATTTAAAAAGAATTATTTCATCGGAATGGTCTACAAAGTGCGCTTGCAAACCAGGCACATTTTGTAAACCTTTCTAACGAATTATTTTCCAATAACACAATTTCAGCTCTGCTGCAGAGCTGCCAGCTGATCACAAGACCAGGATCTCCTGCTGTCAGCTACATCAGGAGAAGGGGGGGGGGACTTTAGAAGTCAATCTCTCTCAAACCATAAAGGTTTGAGAGATAGGATTGGTGCCAAATAATATATTTTTTAAACCACTACAAAATAAGCATAATTTTTTAATGGGACATTCCTTTAAGGAATAATTAATGCTTCCTAATTAAAACGTTCCACTTTCGTTACTATGTAAAAAGGGTCCTAACAGCCCCCATTAATTTTGTCCTTGCACCTTTGTTCAAGAGATACACTCTCCAATCAGTCCTAGATGTCATATCTATGGGGGAGGACATGACAGTTACCGGCATGGCCAACAGGACAAACTCCACCCATTGCGCATGCCATAAAAAAAAATATATTATGAAAACCTATGTTATAGAGCTTTTCCTGCCAAGTAAGACAAGGAATGGCACTCAAGAGGTTAACCCTTTCAGTGCCAGATGGTTTTGCGTAACCCTCTAGCACTCAAAGGGTTAAGTTGGATTCTACAAGAAGGTCTATAGGTCATTAGAAAAAAAGTGTTGGAATTATGGAGCAAACCAACTGCACTATTAAGGGAATAATTATAAATTCCCATCCTTATATTCAATGAGGCTACCCCTTAAGGACCAGCCATCTGGGGTCGGTTCCCCTTTAAGGACCAGATAGGGAAGTTCAGAGCATCTGCATACACGACTGATCACGTGTACCGAATAGGGGTCCGATAGTGACCGCTCCAGTCTTGGAACAGTCAATTTCAGACCCTGCTACTATTCACAGAGCTCCCGCAGGAACACAGAGTAAAAAATACTGGACATTGAGGCAAGGACAATGGTGACTGTCCTGACACAGACCCTTAAGGGGTTAACCCCATGACTGCAAAGCATTGCAAAATAATACATATGAGACCTCTCTAGCACTCGAAGTTTCAAAAACCCTATTTGATATATTAATGTGCTCATCAACTATTTCACCCCCAAATTGATCCATACTTGTTTTATGCAAATGGCAATGTAGCCCAAACAGTACTTCCCCTTTAAACAGAGTCATGGTGTTTCAGGATGTGTGTGTCTCCCCATTACGCCTCCTCTCAGATTCAGTTCATCTATTCCTCTGACAGTGGAGGAGGGGACGAGTGGCCCCCAGGGTTTTGCCTACAGAGATTTTATTGAAAGTTTCATGAATATTTCAGTCCTATTTAGGTACAACAGCATTGTTCAAAATTAGAATATTGGTTGCAATAAAAATATCTATCCACAGAGGTCATCCCTAAATTGACCAGCAACCAAACACCCTTAATAGTCCTTTATACCAGTGATTACAAACATGTACGTCACAATACATTTATCCATTACTCCACCAAGCTTCATGTGTCAGTTTGTTCCCAAACATATACATTGTGTTACTGTTTGTTCTATAAATATGTAAAGTTGAAATTTTTCAACTATATGTGTCGTGACTTAAAACAGATGTGTCATGACAAAGGATGGAAACCCCTGTTTAAAGGATTAGTAATGCATGATATTAACATGTAATATTGTAGATATTAAAAAAAAAATTAAACTGGTGCCAGTCCCGTCTCTCAAACATTCATAGTTTGAGAGAGAAGGTTTTAAAGGTCGCACCCTCCCCATTCACTGCCAGCTGTCTAGCAGACAGGAGGAGATTCGAGTCATGCAACCCGACAGGTTCTTCTGCAGAGCCGAAACAGCACCATCTAAAGAGAAATAATTCATTGGAACGGTCTACAAAATGCGCCTGGTTTGAAAGTACACTTCGTAGACCATTCGAATTAAGTATTTATTTTTGGAAAGCGCTATTTCGGCTCTGCTCAAGAGCCAGCAGCTGGTCCTGGGACCAGGATCTCCTGCTGTCAGCTAGAGCGCTGATGTTTGAGAGATGAGACTTGCACTAGTTATTGAACCCCTTAACCAGTTATTGAACCCCTTAACCCACTGCTTTGCAATGCGTTGTGTACCCCTCTGGCACTCAAAGGGGTAAGGACCAGTGGTCTCGGGGTGTGTGGTCCTTTAAGGACCAGGTAGGGAAGTTCAACGTTTCGTCCCACGTGACTGATCACGTGTGCCAGCACGCCGAACTAGGGACTGAAAGAGATTGCTCCGATCTTTGAGCGATCAGCTTCAGTCCCCGGGATTACTCACCGGTGAGTAAAAGTATGTGACGTGCCAGGACCGTCACTGGTCCTTAATTGCCGGACCAGCGTGATGTCCAGGTACGTCAATGGTCCTTAAGGGGTTAATATCTACAATATTACATGTTATAAACAGCAGACATTACTAACCTTTTAAATTAGACAACTTACTGTTTTTTTTGGGAGAAACAACTGTAGGTGGTGAGGCAAACGTACCAGTCTGTCACTTATAGTGAGAACTAGTAGTAAATTGAGAAAGAGGGCAATTCATTAGGTATTTTTTCTCTCCAGAACAGATATTAATGGATCGTTCCGCATATACCAATGGTTCCTGAAAACCAGTCGCAAGGAGTTGTACAGCAATGAAATGCTATTGTTACTAGCAATCTAGAGCAACACAGAGCCTTTGGCATTAAAATCTGGAAAACATCACAGATGGATTAACTGTTCAGACCTAAATGATTTATATACACACGGACTGATAATTCACTGCCAGTGGACATGAAACCACTATGCAGGGAGATCAGCTTGTAATACTGGAGTGCATATTACAGGCTATATGCACAGAGAGAGGGAGGAATTCTGAGATACTCCAATTGAAATCATATGAAGAAAAATATAAAATAAAAATTAAACAAAATAAAGTCCTCTGAAGTGAGATTTAACCATTTTTGTGCCAGAGGGGTATCCAACACACACCTCCCAAGTGTCCCTCTTTTGGACCCAAATCCCTCTGTCCCTCTTTCCCACCCTGATGTCCCTCTTTTTAGGAGATCGGATTGCATGCTGTGTATATAAGTGTATCCCAACGCTCTACAGCAATAAAATACACATTGTTTAAATGTTAGTATCTGTGTTTATAAATTTTTCTGTGTCAATAGAAAATGGATTTTGTTATGTCATTTATTAGGTTACACAAGGAGGTATTAATAAGTAATGAAATAGCCTAAAAATTCTCAGTAACGTCCCACCCACCAGCTACGCCCCCAGAAACACCCCCTACAACACAAGTGTCCCTCTTTGGCAATTTTAAATGTTTGGAGGTATGCAAACATATTGCAAAGCAATGCATTGTTTACGTCTCTAGCACTCAAAGTATTAAATGTTGCTTTAAAGGGATAGTAACACTTCGTTTTAACTTTATTTTATTTTGTAGGCATTAAAAAAACATTAAGGATGATGTAAGTCTTATCTCTCAAACCTTTATGGTTTGAGAGATATTCACAAGCAAAGTTTCCCCTCCCGCCGCTTTTACCTAGTGTAAGCCATCTCTTCTCAGATGTGGAATCCAGTCCATAGACCAGACAGATAACAGAAGGGGACAATCTTCTTCCTATGAGAACAATGAAAGCCCTTCCCCCCTTGACAAGTTTTTCAGGTTTTTCCCTTATCTTAATTGAAGATTGCCCCTCTCTGCAGTCTACCTGGGCACCTCCCTTCTGATCTGGTTGAACAGGGGGGGGTACTTTGTTTGTGAATATCTCTTAAACCATAAAGGTTTGAGAGATAAGACTTATCATTCTTCATGTTTTTTTAATGCCTACAAAATAAAAAAGTTAAAACAAAGTATTACTATCCCTTTAAATCATGGATAGCAAACCCTGCTCCTCAAAAGCTACCAACAGTGCGTATAATTCAGGCTATCCCAGCGGGAGCACAGATGGACTAATGAATGGCTTTATCACTTTAATTGATACACCTGTGCTCATTCAGGGATATCCTAAAAACATGCACTGTTGGTAGATTTTGAGAAACAGGATTGGGTACCCCTGCTTTAAAACAACTGAGTGCTGAAATATCCAAGTTGGAGGTCTCTAGAATTCAAGGTGTTAAAAGGCACACAAACAAAACTGGAAAAAGTGAACACCCTTGCCTAGTGCCTCTCAATGGATTTCATATCTGCCAGAGATCCTATAGACTTGGCATTGGTAGAGATTCTACAGTAATTTAATAAACTGACCACTAAAAATTAAAAAACCCTCAAAGTCTCCAACACGTCTTCCACTACTAAGTCAAAAGCTTTCAATGTCCAGTTTCAAGAGCAGCGTTTGTATCACTTCCAACGTAGCTATCAGGATAGGATTGTTAACTTGACGGACAGATCTATGCATTTGACAAACTATGAAGCCAGCCTGGTCATAGCAGATACTTAGACATAGCCCAGACGTCTGTTTTGCAAATATTTTTGAGGTCATTGTTGATCAAGGATATAACTTGTAGTTAGAAAATACTTAGTGTTGTGTATACACAACTGGAGTGCGATCTGAGCAACACAGGACAAGTGATAGAGCACCCTTACCCTCTAATCTGACCTACTGCAGGTACCCACACCTGCTACTCCCTTCTCTCCTGCTGACCCTCTTTCCAACACAATGCTGCTGTCCTGCTCCTCTTGCCAGCCCACCCCAAACTCTAGAGCATCACCCCTGCCCTCCTCCTCCAGAACTGTACAGCACCAGGTAATTCTTTGAGTGCCAGAGAAGTAGCTAATTCATTGCAGTGCAATGCATTGGATACCTATCTAGCTCTCAAAGGGTTAAAGGCATAGTAATACTTAAAGTGGATGTGTCACCTGTTTATAACATAGGTTACATATTGAATACTTCTACAATGTTAACATTTGTTGTAATTTTAACTTAGAAAGTCTGTCCCCCAGCTACTTCCTCAGAGTGCGGTTACCTGCTCTGTAACCGCAGTCCGTCGCTCCGCCTCTGCTCTCCTCCCTCCTCCGATGCCTGAGTCTTCTGTCTGTTAGAAGGAGCGGTCTCATTGGCAGAGATAGATATCTAGCCAATGAGAGTGCGCCAACTTACAGACAGAAGCCTCAGGCATCGGAGGAGAGCAAACGCCCGGGGGGGGGTCCATCTACCAATCAAAGTGTTAAACCACTATTGTGGAACAGTGAAGTGATTAAACTGAATGGGGTTCTAAATGCACTCCACTTAAAGTGAAAAAAATATTCTGACCACCCTACAAATAGGGGCAGCAAGGAAAACAAACTAACACCACCACTCTGTGTGTTATAATACATACATATAAAAATAAAATATTCCTGCGCCCTAAATAATATATAGATAAATTATAACCAGAGAGAAAAAAATAACACCCTAAATGGTGTCTCTTACACCTACATTTCGTCACAACATATGTATGGAAGAAAAACTCACAATTAAAATAAGATTTTAGTCTTACCTGTTAGTCCATACAGGTTACTGGTAACTTTGGGTAGGCGATCAGCCCCTTTAACAGGAAGGAACAATGCTGAGAAGTGACTGCTGGGTGGAGCCTACCTCCTCTCCTTAGCTGGCAGCTAGCCAATCCCCATCCAGTAAGATTTGCAGACTAATTATTGACTAGGAAGAAGGTAAAAGGAAGACTCCTGTGAGCATGAACCCAAAAGGACCCCCACGTTCTGCCACAGAAGCGCCAAGCATGGTCCCTTTACAGGGTGGGCGTCCAGTAACCTGTATGGACTAAGAGAAAAGGATTTAACAGGTAAGACTAAAATCCTATTTTCTCTGTCATCCAATACAGGTTACTGGTAACTTTGGGATGTCCAAACATTGACTTCACCGGGGCGGGAAGAAAGGCAAGGACCAGACGCAGGCCCCCAATGTCACCAGAGCACCAATGAACCTACAGATCACGAAGAGTTCAACAATAAACGCAAAGTGTCAACGGACAATGAACAGAGGTAAAAACAAACCCCAGGAACTGTTACACAGCACACTGAACTAGAGCCAACAGGGCTCAAAAGTGAAAGAGTACTGAGAAACTAATGAGATCCTAGACAGGCAAGGCTGCCTCCAGGATCCTCCTCCCAAAACTGGCATCAGCCGATGCCAGCACATCCACACGATCGTGTTTAGAAAAGGTGTGCACAGATGACCAAGTGGCCGCCTTGCACAACTGATCAGCTGAGGCCTGGTTCTTGTAGGCCCAAGAAGCCCCAATAGACCTCGCAGAATGAGTCATGACCCTGTAGGGAACAGGCTTCTTCCAAAGTTCGTAAGCCTTACGAATCGTGGACTTGATCCAAGAAGCAATGGTAATGTTGGAAGTTGGCTTCTCTGCCCTAGGAATGACAGAGTGTCAGACTGCCTCAAGGACTCAGTGCAATTCACATAGAACTTGAGACAATGCACAACATCCAACAGATGAAGATCCCTCTCTGTCAGAAGTAGGGCTAGGACAGAAGGAAGGAACCACAATCTGACTGATGTGGAACTCTGACACCACCTTAGGGAGAAACTCTTGGGAGGGCTTTGTCCTTTTGAAAAACCAGAAAGGGTGGTCTACAAGACAGGGTATGCAGCTCTGCAACTCGGCAAACAGAAACAATCACGAAGAGAAAGGCCAACTTCCATGTCAGCAGACGTAGAGAAATGGTAGACTCAAAGGGAGGACGCTGGAGTACTCCCACAACCAGGTTAAGATCCCACTGAGCAGCAGGGGACTTAAACACTGGACGGGTATGAGCAACTCCCTGGAAGAAGGAGAAGGAAAGTCCAAGCCCTGCGTAGGATACTCGATCTGAAAATACACAAAATGGCTGCCGCGAAGGGAGCCAATCGGAAACAAGCAGGCGCTCATGGCAAAACGCAGTTTCGCTGACAGAGTACCCCAACAGTGCCCGAAGCCCCCCCAACATCCCCAGAACGTTGGCCGGATGACAGAGCAAGGGAAACGCAACAAAAATGAGCCATCTCTGACCACGCTACGTGGAGCGGTTGCAGAGATATGTCCCAAAATGTAAAGTCCCATAGAAGTGAATGGAGCAATGGCGTCTATGCTGTAAACGCACACCCTTAACAAAGTTAGCGAGATGAATCTCAAACGTAAACACACTCAATAAACCCTAAACCCAACAGGGAAAGTACCCCAAAACCCTCCAAACATGAGAACCAGCAACAAAAGGGTTAAGTTACCACAGAAACTTGCTCCAAACACCCCACAGACATACAGATAAACCCAATGAGTGCATGAGAATGTAATAGGAACTCAAAATGAGACCCCTGTGTGGTGGGGAAGCATGGGACATGTGGACTTCAGCACTCAAAGGGTGCTCACCTTTTTCAGCAGGTCTTCGGATTACCATATTATTAAGAAGAAGCCTCAGTGGGCAACTCCTGGGGAAAGAACTTGCAGCCAAGATTTACCCCCAGGGATTAGGTCCACAAAAGCACCTGATAAACTGAGCTATCCACATTTGGGAGATGGGAATTGTCAGTGATGGTAATCTGCCTAATGGTGGTATTCCAAATCTAACAGAAAATAAAGCTATAACTATAGAAGAACTGTTCTCTTGCTTGTGTCTTGACCAATGAACAAAGCTTACTGGTTTGGGACTGGCTAGCTGCAGGCTAAGGAGGGAAGGTTGGCTCCACCCAGCAGTCACTTCTCAGACTTGTTAGTGCCTATTAAAGGGGCTGATCGCCTACCCAAAGTTACCAGTAATCTGTATTGGACGACAGAGAAAGCTGCTGTATATTGGTAAAAAAAATGTCAATAAGGATCAAGGTGATAAACCATTCCTTAAAATAATCAAACCAACATGAATATTAAGATATTAAGTACTATAATTGATGGACACAACTATATGTCTAAGGAGAAACCCAAATTATGTTTTGGGTTTCTGCTTAGACAGGAATATTATTTAATTTTATTTTTAAGTGATTAAACCGGCCAAGGTTTGCTTTTTATTGAACATTGTGGTCATCACACCTTTAATGAAGCCAGTCCTATTAAAATTCAACCTTGCCGCTAGACCGTGTACAATTAACATACCAGTAATTAAAATCAGAATGCCCACCACTATAAGACAATTTGCTCAGGTCACAATTAGTCATAAATGAGCATCCAGCAATTTCTCTGCTGTAACTCATCTCATATGTTGTGTAAAGTGGCATCCTAACCTGATCAGCACAGAGAAATCCGCTCTGACGTTAATTCCATCTCATACGCCAGAATCTATAATTACTGCAGATCTGCATCACTCACATCTAAAGAGCTATGTGGAGATGTAGCTTTCACTAGTGATGAGCATACAAGGGGCATCCATTAACCCTCTGAATGCTAGGTAGGTATGCAACACATTGTAGAGCAAAGCATTGTGTATTCTTCTGCCACTTAAACCTAAGTTTTCCAGGGACACTTCCCTTGGGCAGGAGATGCAGTTGTGCTGGGGCCTAACATCCAATGAAATATTGGCACCGCAGCCTAATAGGTTCTTGTTATGCCTCTGATAGGCTGACCATATTTCTTTGAGGCAAAAACGGGACGGGGTGTGGGACAGACAGTGGGACGCCGTCACTCCAAGTCCGATCGTAGTAAGCTGCAAGCGAGAACACGCTTCCTCCATCTCTTACTAGCGGTGTTCTCTCTTTCTGGCAAAAAAGGCTGCCCCTGAAGTAAATCTGAACTTCCTCTCATCGTCACACACACTAGTGGTTTAACTGTTTACTATACCCATTGATTACCACAGAGTTTTATGACTCGTCGTCATATCACTGTCTAAGAGACTCTATGGTAATTTACCATAGACTCGAGAGTCTTAGACAGTTATGAGTCACTCGAGTCATAAGACTCTATGGTAATCAATGTGTACAGGAAACACAGTAAAACCACTAGTGTGACGATGAGAGGAAGTTCTGATTTACTTTATCCTATGAGAAATAAAGAAGCCGCGTTCATTTTTTTTTTTTTTTTTTTTTAATTAACAACTATATAGGTTATATTAAAAACAGGACAAAATTGACATTTATATTAAAGACGGGACGGTCTGAAAATATGAAAAAAAGGTACTGTCCCGTTTAAAATTGTACGTATGGGCAGCCTACTCTGGGAGAATATTGTATTAGGAGGCAAAAAAAAATAAATCTTCGTTTGCACCGGGGCAGCCCAACAATTAGTTACTCCACTGACATCATTAGTGGCTCATAGTGTAGCCTAGATCCAGCCTAAAAAAATCCTAACTTTTCACACAATATACATTACCACACCTAAGTACTACATGAATTATACAAGAATTATTAACATATGGAAACGCTCAGAACCTATTCAACCATTAATGGCAAACAGAATATGGGGACAAGATTCAAATTTAAAACCAGGGAGTGTAGAATCCAGGGTCAGGAAGGACAAACCGGGCAATGTCCCTGGAAAATCAGGAACAGTTGTCAGGTATGTAGTGCTTTAGTCCTAATATATATATATATTATATATAGTGCCAGGGCTTATTACTTTTCACCCCCCACCCCACATCCCATACCTAAATATACCCAAACACCATTCAGTGGTAACTCTGCCTCCCAATGTATGTTATATGTTCTCCCATGGCCTTCAACTGTCCGCTCAGTGCTCCTGTATGCGAGTCACGTGGAGAATGTGTGTATGTATCAGTGAGGCCGAAAGGCAAAGTGCAGGAAAAGCAGCGTTAGATACACTACTCTTTGTTGCAATCATTGATGGATACCTTCAGGATTTCATCAATCAGATGTTATATTTCCCTTCCTTACATATGCAAAGCAGGGAAAATTGTGTAAATGGGGCTAATCTGGCGATATACCCACATATATACAGCAAATGTATAAGCATGTGTTTGCCCCATAGATTGTCATGGGATCATGAAACTGGCAGATCTGGGCATCTCTTATTGATGAATTAGCGATGGTCAGATACAATCTGATCATCGCTAAATGGACGAATTATTAATGTGCAGAGAAATCCTGATTTCTTTGCACAATATGACATTAGCACCTTGACTGCTTCAGTCTTCTGTACTGGAAGTAACAGCATTTACCGTCACCATCCAGCTCACACACCAGCAGTGGGTAGACAGCTGAAGGCAGTAGGAGAAGACCTTCCGCACAGTGTGAAGCAGAGTTACAAATGAACAGAGGACAGGACAGCTTCACCATGATGGAGGGGGGTAAGGTGCTGTGGTGAGTAGACTGGAGTCACAGGGCAGTGCCAAGCACACCTCTGATCTGCTAGACACCTCTTGCATACAAGGTCTGAAGTGCACGAGAAAGAGAAAAGTGAACAGGACAAGAGGGGAGATGGTTCCTCTGCAATTTGGGCCCCTTATTCAATCCAGCTCCAGCAGGGCCGGCCCAAGACATTGTGCTGCCTGGATCAAAGGATGAAATGCTGACCCCCACACACCAAAGCCACGCCCACATCCTTAATTATATTAACCCCTCTCCTGCCCCTAAAACTACATAGAACTGTCATGTTTTTTGTTTACACCCCTTGTACCTCTTACTCCCACCCCTTGTGCCTATTTTCCCCTCTTCATCCCATGTGCCTCTTTTCCCCCTCTTTTCACCCCTTTTGCCTCTTCCCCCCCTCTTTTCACCCCTTGTGTCTTTTTTCCCATCTTTTCCCCCCTTGCCTGTTTCTCTTCTCCTTCTCTGTCTCTCTTCTCCACTTGTCTGGCTCTTCCTCCCACCCCCTTTGCCTGTTTCTCTTCTCCTTCGCTCTCTCTCTTCCTTCTGGCTCTTCTCCTGCTTTTTACTCAGTCTCCCCGCTATTTACTCAGTCTCCCCGCTGCTCCGCACTGATGACAGCCAGTACCATGTCACATGTGGAAATGCAGCGTGGTGCATGCTGGGATTTTGTCCGTCTGGGCGCCAGTTTTTAAATTGCACTGGCCTCCGAACAGACCAAGAAAAACCCGGCATGCTCCACACGGCGTCTCCACATGTGACGCGGTCCCAGCTGACATCAGTACGGGGCAGTGGGGAGACACCACCCACAAAATAGCACGCCTTGGGGTGCAAATCCAACAGGACCCATGTAAGGGCCGGCCCTGACCTCCAGCCATATCTGTACATGGCTACGGCTGCAGGAGGACACTGCATCTGCAGACTGGAGAAATATACAGCAGCACAGGATCATCTAAATTTTAGTCTGGAATTTTGGGGGCACACGACATCTAAATTATTATAGGTAATTTGTCAAGGCGTAAGAAAGGGTACAAATACAAAATATGTAGTTATTTTAAACAAATCGTAATATCTGCACATTAAGTCAGAGTATTATTCATTAAACTGTTTTATATAACGCGGTGTACCTTTTTAAGTGTCCTTAACACTATATTCTTAGTTTATTTTAAAGTGTCCTCCCCCCCCTTTTTCCTACGTCACAATGACGTCCCTCAGTGTCCTCCCCCCCCCCTTTTTCCTACGTCACGATGACATCCCTCATATGAAAGACTGTCACTTGACCGGACAGATCCAAGGAGGGACAATATTGTGTCGATTAATAGAATGAAAACCCTGCTCCCCTTGGCTAGCCGGGGCAGGATTTTCCTTTTGCTGAAACAAGATTGTCCCTCATCGCGATCCATCCGTTCAAGGGAAGTGATCTAGGGAAAAGGGGTTGGGAGGAATATAACATTATTGACACTTAGGAAGGTACATTTCGTAATAAAAAGTATAATGAATAATTGAAGATCACTTAATATGCCCACATTCTCTAAATCTCACAATCAGAATAACTAAAAACCAACAAAGCTTTAACAGTTTGCATAAATATTTAAGTGAAACTCAACATTTACATTTTTGTAAAAGGCTTTATTGAAATAAAAGTTCACCGTAAGTGGATGCCTACAGCACCCTGGCAGAGAACCACAAAAAAATGTAAAATGTAAATAAATCATTACGTCCAATATTTGTGTATAAATACCACAATTTTTAGAAGCCTTGAAACATTTTTATTAGTCTTGCCATATTTTCTTAGATAAGAATGACGTTTTATTACTATTTCCAACTTCTAAGAAACAATCACATTAGAAATGCAGAGCTGTTACGGTTGGCAAGCAAAACCAGGAGTCAGACGGTATAGGTAATAGAACCTTAATTATGAGAATAATGACCGTAATGCAATATATAAATATACACACAGAGGGTGATTGAAACGGCGAGCACTGTATCAGGAATAGCAGTCTCATAATATCACCACCACACTGTCCGAGACTAGGCCTCAGCCCACTGGAGTCTCGTGGTAAGGTAACATAGTAGATAAGGCTGAAAAGAGACATGCGTCCATCAAGTCCAGCCCATGCAAAACACACCCCTGTTAATCCAGAGGAAGGCAAAATAAGCCCTCTGGAGCCATTTCCAATCTAGTCCCAAGTGTGTATGTGGGGGGGAATTGTTCCTTCCTGACTCCATCTGGTAGTCAAATAGTTCCCCGGATCAATATCCTATTTGCTTTGAAGCCATCTGTCATATTTATCAATATTGTCCTGTGCTAGATAGGCATTCATTGCTTTTTTGAATGCAGTTGCATTATCTGCAAGCACAACATCCCGAGGCAAAGAATTCCATAGCCTTACCTCCCTTACTGTAAAGAATCCCTGCCTTTGTTTTAGTCAAAAGCTCCTTTCCTCTAGTCTTAATGGATGCCCTCTTGTTCTTAGCTCAGCTCTTTGCATAAATAATTAATTGGATAGGTTTTTGTATTGACCTTGAATGTATTTGTAAATGGTAATCATATCACCCCTTAGATGTCTCTTCTCTAATGGAAACAAACCCAGTCTCTCTTTATAACTCAGATCCTCCAATCCTTTTATCAGTTTTGTTGCACTTCTCTGCACCTTTTCCAGTTCAGTAATGTATTTTTTTTAGAACAGGTGCCCAAAATTGTACTCCATATTCTAGATGAGGCCTAACCAAGGATTTATACAGAGGTAGGATAATATTAGCATCCCTTGCTTCTACACCTCTTTTTATGCAGGCTAGTACTCTATTTGCTCTTGCAGCAGCTGAGTGACTCTGCAAACTGCTGTGAAGTCTATTGTCTATCAGTACTCCTAAATCTTTCTCTAATGAGGATTCCCCAAGTTGTTTCCCATTTAGAGTATATGTAGCAAGTTTGTTTCTACAGCCCAAATGCATAACGTTACATTTATCTACATTAAATGACATCTGCCACTTTTCTGCCCATTCACTTAGTTTATCTAAATCCTTCTGTAGGGAAAAAACATCCATCTCTGTATGTATTTCCTTACATAGCTTAGTGTCATCAGCAAAGATTGAGATGCTACTTTCAATTCCCACTTCTAGATAATTAATAAACAAATTAAAAAGCATTGGTCCCAGGACTGAACCCAGCGGCACCCCACTTATAACCTTAGACCAATTTGAAAAAGTTCAATTTACAACAACTCTCTGCCATCATTTAACCAGTTCTCAATCCATGTACAGATAACACCGCCCAAACCGAAGCCTTTTAATTTATGCAGTAACCTGTTGTGAGGCACTGTATCAAAAGCTTTTGCAAAATCCAAGTAAACTACATCAACAGCAAGGTAACGCCCAAGAGATACTGACTCAGCCTGCAGTCAGTAGTTAGGAGTCTGCTAGAGCCCCAGGTCAGTACTAGGAAGGATGTCTGAATAACGGAACCAACAGAGAACAGAGCCTTCTAGTAAGCACCAGATAGGATAGTCAGACAAGTCATACACAGAGCGGGTAGTCAGCCAGAGTCACAGGTTTGCACCAGATAGAATATCCACTGGAGCGTATGTATGCTGGATGCGCAGTGGATAGAGCCCCAGGTCAACACCAGAGTGGGTCGTCAGACAAGCCTAGGTCATACACGGAGTGGGTAGTCAGCCAGAGCCACAGGTTTGCACCAGAAAGGATATCTGAGCCAAATCGGAACGCCAAGGAGAATAGTCTGACAGAACCACAGGTCAACACCAGAATGGATGGACAGACAAGCAGGATCATGCACAGGAATCAGGAATACTAGATAATGAACTGCTCAGAACAACAACGTAAGGGTGACCGAGTCAGGACTCAGTCTGCCCTTTAAACCCCTCCACAGGAAGTAGGTAGGAGGAGCAGCTTACAGGAAGGAAGTGGGTAGGAGAAGACTACAGGAAACACACACATAAAACAGAGGCCTGCAGCATGCTTGAAGCCTCTTGCCTGCAGATGACACGTGGAAAGACGCCAAGCGTTTCTGAAGCGGCGGTGCTGGTAACAAGGTACTGTGACAAGAGTTTGCTATGAACAATGGGTATAAGCTAAAATGGATTTTATGTGCAATTTGCTTTCCATCATTATTTTATGACAACCTACATCGTAAGCACCATTTGTTTTGCTCTATATTTTTATAGTGTAATTTTATTAAACGGACCCCACTGAATAGACTTCAGTTATGCATTTGGCACAAACACTTTCTTCTTCCTTCAGCTGTAGAGACATAGCAGTACATGAGGGAATGTAAAAATCTCCTTGTGTGTAAGATTTGCTGAGCATTGCAGAGTCGAGTAGTTCAATAAACACTCAATACCCCAAGGCGTACTGGAAGACCTGCAGACCTGGTGAGTCAGACGCCTGACAATGAGCGCTGATTTATCTGCGCTTACAACTTGTTCAATATACCTTGTTTTCTACATGCCAGTAGATTTTCATTGCAACAGACTGCTCATCCTCAGCACATGGAAAGCCATAAAAGGAGCAGTAAACTTTTTTTAATGAAAAAATATATATTGTAGGGATTTTCCTATTGAGTAAAATAAGGGTACTCCCACTACCGAAATATACATATTTCCAGAGTTATTACAGTTTATCCCATGTCTTTTTAAATTAGCAGTGCTCTCTAGTGGTTAAATTCTAATTAGATTTCCTGTTACATTCTAATGGAGAGGAAAGTCAGAAAAGTCAGTGACATACAGTTCTTCATAGAATGTGATAGAAACTGCTGAGTCACTTCCTGTCAGTTAGAACTATCAGGAAGTAAACACAGTAAATTCACTTCCTGTCAGAACAATCAGGAAGTAAACACAGTAAATTCACTTCCTGGTTATTTAAACTGCTATCTTGAATAAAACATCTGACAGTGATGGGAGTGACCTTGTTTTATTCAGCAGGAAATGCTCTATACAATATGTGTTTTCATAAAAAAAAGTTTACTGCTCCTTTAATTCTGAATAATGGACAGCTCTACTACTGGTTTACATAAACAAAGGTTTTATGTATAAGAGACTAGAGCTGAAGATGCAGACCAAACCATGTACCATAAGGCCAAAAAAAAACACCCCCATTGATTTAATTGGGAATTTTAACCCACTGAATGCTAGAGAGGCCAATAACTGGAGAAAGGAAGCTCATACTACACCTTTACAGTCAACACACAACGAGCACATTTATTTTATTTCCCTCCCTGCTAAGGTATGATTGAGAGGCAGTTTGAAGGGACAGTAGTTAAAGGGATAGTAATGTTTCACAAAAACAGCAGCTTCAATTAATCTCCATACTATTTGGGCCATGGAGAGTTCTTTCAATACTATCAGAGTTGTGGTTCAAGAGTAATTGAATGATAAAGTATCCCCCTTCCCCCCCTTTTACCTAGTGTAAGCCACCTCCCCTCAGATGTGCAATCTGGTCACTTGATCGGACAGGTCACACAAGGGACAATCTTCTTACTGGGAGCATAAGGAAAACCCTGCCCTCCTTGACAGGTTTTTCCTTATGATCACTGAAGATTGTCCCTCTCTGTGATCCACCCGAACAGTCTTGCTGTACTGATGTGAGCAGTGTTACATCCATACATTCCAACATTTCAAACTGCCAAACAGGGACACTTGTGTTTTAAGGGGTGTTGGGGGCGTGGTTGGTGGGCAGGGCATTACAGATAATTTTTGGGCTATTTCATGGCCTATTGACACCTCCTTGTGTAACCTAATACAACACATATATACGTTTAAACAAACAATAATGCGAGTTTTATTGCTGTAGAGAAATGTGGTGCTCTTCGATACACACCAGAGGGACACCAGGGTGGGAAAGAGGGATTTGTGTCTAAAAGAGGGACTGTCCCTTTCAGGGTATAGAAAGCAAGGTTTTCTTGGAAGCAGTGTCATCAGACCAGATCTTGAGCCAAAGAGCTCATCTGGCAACCACGGACATGGTAGAAACCCTTGCCACCAAACGGATGGCATCAAATAAGGCTGCAGAAACATAGTGCTGGGCCTCAGAGATGTTGGCAAGAAGCCACAACATATCCGAAGAAGGAGTACCCTGATGTACAGCCAGGGTGAGCTGTTCAGTCCAGACCGCAATGGCCCAGTTAACCCATGCCGAAGCAAACGCTGGACGCGCGGCAGTGCTAGCAGTGGCAAAAATAGACTCGAGGGATACCTCAAGCTTCCTGTCAGTCCAATCTTTCAGAGCGGACGCGTCAAACTGGCAATGCAGTATACTTAGATAGCATGGATATAGGAGCATCCATTTTAGGGATGCTTAGCAAACTTCTTGGAAACAGAAGGCTCTCTGTCTGGAGATTTACACTCAGACACAAGGCGGTCAAGAGTGGGGTTAGGTGGGAAACAAGTAAGGGGCTTTTTAGGCTCCTGAAAAAACCTCCTGAACTAGGGGAATGTTAAGGTGGTTAAGACAGCCCCAATCAGGCCCTCTACTGGAGGCTCAGGATCAACCTCTAAAGGTCCCAAAAAAAACTGAGGAGCCTACAGCAGAACATTCCTCAACATCTGAATCCACCAACAGTTCCTCCTCAGAGGAATCTGACACGTCAGGTACTCCCTGCGGTTTTGGCAGGGATGATCTGACTGAGGAAGGGGTCTGCCAGGAGTGGAAGATAGGACTTCCAGAACTGACTGAGAATGTTCTCTCTGGAATCAAAAGAAAGATTTGTAGGGGCCATTAGGATTTTCTGCTATTTTAAGGCAAGTTTGGGTCGGGGTTAGTAGGTGGCAAGTCTCCTTTAATAAGAAATACAATGTTTAATAATCCTAGTAACCAAAATGCACTGTTACAAATGAGAAGTATAACTGAAGACTAGAGAACCACCAGCAGGTTAGCTAGACCCATATCGCTAACCCTTTGTGGTGCCAGTGGGGTACGCAAAGCAAGCAATGGCACTCAAAGGGTTAAATCAGGGTCACAAACCACACAGCAGGTTTCCACAGATTCCCATACAGTGCTACAGAATTCATTTTGCATGCTCCCTGATTTAAAGGGATGGGTCATTGATACCTCCTACAGATCGAAAACCTTTTTACCTTCATCAGGACAGAGAATCCTAATGGCCTCTGATTGGGTGACCAATCCCCACCGATTGGCCACAAAGTGTTACTCATTAATCAGTATGTCTTAGTAAGCCTTCGGTGTGAGGAGTTTGGGGTTTTGGAGTCCTGCACCTTATATTCCACTTGGCCACTGTGGTATTGATTAAGGTAAGTGGGTGTTATATTAAGACATGTTGGGGTTCCTCTCATATTTCGAGAGACTCTTCTCCAAAGAGCTTTCAATCAATGCATAAATTACTTTGTTGTTTGAAAGCCTATATGGGATTAATGGTTCCCTGGCTGGAGGTGATTTCCAATGATTTCAAAAAACAAAGTTAAAATAACCAACAGGTGATAAAATGACTTGGGTGTGAAGATTCACACAGTCCTCTGTATCACCAGCATGGAGGACTTGCTGGCAATAACCCATCTCTGGGATCATTGTGAATTCCTCTTCTCCCATCCTCCTTTGGTTACACTAAAAGTTCTATGGAACAGTCCTTACTATGTTACCTTACAGTAAAGTTTGGTTTCCGGGGAGGGGGGAGAGGAGAGATGCACCATGAGTCAATAAGGGTCCGGGTTGGAGATATGATTACATATTTGCTTTGATGACATCTTGATACATGCACGAACATGTCTTCATCATCATTCTTGCGACTACTCCACAAATATGCAGACACTATCAATATGCCATGCCTTCACCAGGTTTACTATTTTACAGTGACTGTTGCTAAAGTTTAATTTGCATATTAAAGTGGATCACCCCAAATAAAGTCCCCCCCCTTCCCAATAAGCTTTTATTATCCAGCATAAGTACAGACTTCATCTGAGACTGACGGGCAAGCAACAGCACAGACATGTTGCCTTAGAGACATCTGCTCCTGCGAGGTCAGTCTCGGTCTCCTCTAGGAGTCGCTCCATTGTACGTTGAGGGAACCGGAAGGGACTGAAGAAGCAGATGCCTTTAATTAAAGAAGCCTGGCCGTCAGTCTCAGAAGTAGGATTTCTTAACACTAGACTAACGCTGGATAATATTACTATTTCTAAGCTTTTCGCTATATGACTAATTATTGGGGGGGGTGTTATATATAGGTGATAGTCCCGCTTTAAAATACAGCTTTTTTTTTAGAAAATGTTTTACCAGGAAGAATACATTGAGATTTCTCTCGTTTTCAAGTATGTCCTGGACATTGTTGTATTCATGCGATTCCATTCATATGTTAAAGGGATAGTAATGTGTCATAATAAAAGCAGATCTAATAATCATAGTATTTGGACTTTGGGGAGTGTTATATCAATTCTGTTAGAGTAGTAGTTCAAGAGTAATTCAATGACAAAGTATCCCCCTCCCGTCCCTTTTACTGATGTAACACTGTTCATCCAGAGCAGAAGGGAGGTGCCCAGGTAGACTGCAGAGAGGGACAATCTTCAATTAAGATAAGGGAAAAACCTGAAAAACTTGTCAAGGGGGGCAGGGCTTTCATTGTTCTCACAGGAAGAAGATTGTCCCCTGCTGTTATCTGTCTGGTCTATGGACTGCATTCCACATCTGAGAAGAGATGGCTTACACTAGGTAGAAGGGGCGGGAGGGGCATACTTTATCATTCAATTACTCTTGAACCACAACTCTGACAGTAATGAAATAACACTCTCCATGGTCCAAATACTATGAAGATTAATTGGAGCTGCTGTTTTTGTGACGTGTTACTATCCCTTTAACTTGGTACACTCACCAAACTCCAACAGCCATCTGTGCTTTTGGAGTTCATGGTCCCAACATTACCAAACTGAGGTTGTGGAGCTCTCCCCGTAGTTTCCTACGTAGTTACAGCCACTGACATCCCCCACCCTTAAATGATGTGTCTCAATTATAATAGAACATTTCTGAATTAAATTGAGCAGTACAAGTATGATTAAGTGTCATGAGATTCCCGGTGAATTAAAAACATGCATTGTCTGCTTAAATTAACTAAAGTCACTGGGTTTTGCTGAATAAGCATGTTACTTTGCAGAAATCTTCAGTGACAAATGGGACAGTTACAGACAATAAAACAATTTGATCTTTCATTCACTTTAATATACAACAATGGTTCTCCTTTTTCCCCCCTCAAGGTACACCTAACGCATAGTCAGGAGCTTTCACGGCATACCTCAGATTTGATGTAATTTGTTCAGGATGTAATGAAGTTTACAAATACATAAGCATATCGTTATTCTTACCGCTCACAATCACTAAAATAAACAATGTGCATAACAATTTCCATAAATATACAGTTATAACTCAGTCACATTATACAGTAATAAAGTGCTTTGTGTGCAGTGGTCAATGCAGATGTTATGTGGTTTCATAAATGACTCATTGCATCGAGGATAACCCTTGGATAGAAGATATCAGCAGTGTTTGTGTCTGGCGGTGGAGGTGACTTTGCCAAGCAGATACCAAAACAATCGGTTGTGAATTGTGTATAGTCATGCATTTGGGAGGAAACAATCCCAAGGCGGCTTATGAACTTAATGGAATCATTTTAGGGGACTCGTTGCTAGAGAAAGACCTGGGTATCCTTGTCGACTACAAACTTGGAAACAGTGACCAGTGTCAAACAGCAGTAGCAAAGGCAAACAAAATCCTGTCTTGTATAAAAAGAGGTATCGAAGCAAGAGTGGATAACATTATTTTGCCATTATACAAATCATTGGTAAGACCTCACCTTGAGTATGCAGTGCAATTTTGGGCACCGGTTCTGAAAAAGGATATACTAAAACTAGAGAGGGTACAGTGAAGAGCAAGAAAATTAATTAAGGGAATGGAGGACTTGACGTATGAGGAATGACTAGACAAACTTGGTTTATTTACTCTAGAAAAAAGACGACTAAGAGGAGACCTTATCACATTGTACAAGTATATGAGAGGTCTATACAAGGATCTCTGTGGTGAGCTATTTATTCCAAAGGCCTGATCAGGCGACCAGGGGACACCCCTTGAGATTAGAGGAAAGGAGGTTTAGACTTCAGCAGAGGAAGGGTTTTTTTATGGTTAAGGTCTGTTAAATTGTGGAATTCATTGCCCAAGGAGGTGGTTTTGGCAGATACAATGGATACATTCAAGAGAAGATTAGATACATTTCTTTCAAAAGGGAACAGAAGGTTGAACTTTATGGAATTGTGTCTTTATTCAACCTAAATTTATTATGTTACTATGTGACATTTTTACAACCCCCCAACCCAGCTGAAAATGACCACTTATTTCCTCCAATGTATCAGTGCTATACGGCGAGATACATTGTATAAGACTGATGCAATAAGGAAAGTCATAGAATTCTGATGCAAACCCAGAGCACCATAGTAAATTCAAAAATTCTTCATTAAATTGTGTTTAACCCCTTGAATGAAAGAGTGCTACAGGAGGTCTCCAATACAGAGAACAGTCTAACATTCGAGGAATTGCATTTGATAACTGGCACTCAATGGGTTAAACTCAATTTAAAAATCAACAGGAGTCTTTACAAGTTCCATTTGTCCCCTGTGGTCAAGATGGCCAGATATCCCTTTAAAATCAGGAAAGCTTTATAAAAACACACACTACAGGGTGACAGATTCTGGCACAGTCCTGCACAAGGACGTTTTCCCAAGCGGCCCTGAGTTAGACACGTGTGTCATCTTATCTGATCCCTCTGGTGCAGTAGCCCCAGAATTGCAGTTTTAATACGCGAGACTCAGTGATGAGCTTTGATAACACATCACTCTTCTTTTGTTGATCAAGTCAGAAGCGATCGTGTACAGCACCAGTGTATGTGTATAGGCAGCAGATTAACTCAGTCCATAGGCCACACTGCTCACATCTGCTCTAGGTGAAATAATGCAGATCGTTGCTACACCTCTACCCCCACCCCCTATACACACTATGTGCTGGGAAGAAGCGTGAGGAGAGGTACACAAACTGAAATCTGTACCAGCAAGACAGATACAGGTAGTACTAAACGAGATTCACACAGTGTAGTTCACTACAGGGTCAGGATATATATAAATAACACAGCATTGCACTCAATCATTACCAACTGTTCCACCTGCAAGTGAATCTGCACTCAGGCTGAGCTTTCACCAGTCTCCCCCACTGGGACCTGTGTCACCTTATCTGTTCTTAAAGGGATAGTAATGTTTCATAATAAAAGCAGCTCTAATTAATAATCATAATATTTGGACCTTGGAGAGTGTTATTTCAATTCTGTCAGAGTTGTAGTTCAAGAGTAATTCAATGATAAAGTATCCCCCCTCCCGCCCCTTTTACTGATGTCACACTGCTCAGCCAGATCAGAAGGGAGGTGCCCAGGTAGATTGCACAGAGGGACAATCTTCAATTAAGATAAGGGAAAAACCTGAAAAAACTTGTCAAGGGGGGCAGGGCTTTCATTGTTCTCATAGGAAGAAGATTGTCCCCTGCTGTTATCTGTCTGGTCTGTGGACTGGATTCCACATCTGAGAAGAGATGGTTTACACTAGGTAAAAGGGGCGGGAGGGGAAACTTTGCTTGTGAATATCTCTCAAACCATAAAGGTTTGAGAGATAAGACTTATATCGTTCTTCATGTTTTTTTAATGCCTACAAAATAAAATAAAGATAAAACAAAGTATTACTATCCCTTTAAAGTTGATCTCACCTTCTTGAACATTTACTTTCTCTTGTAGCGTAATTAGTAGAAGAAGCTGTAATAGTTTGGTTTCATGTTTTTTTTTTTATGAAGTAGTTGCAGAGAAAAAGGAGTTTAAAGTTGCCCTTGTGACGTCAGCTGCTCCGGAGCTGTACCCGCAGCCTGTCACTCTTTCTTTTACCCTCCCCTTGTAGTGTCTCTTCTCTGATGACCGAGGAGGACTGCATATGGCCTGGCATGCTCTTGTGCCTAAGAGTGCCCAGTTCAACGTGTATACATAGGCGGATCGCTTTCATGAGCTTTATGAGTGCCAGTCCACTTGCCTCTGTGGCTATTTGACTTAGGAAACATTACTATCCCTTTAACACACTGCTAAACAAAGTCACACAGGACTCTAATCCTTAAAGGTATAGTATTGCAAAGTTAAAAAAAAAAAAAAAAAAAAGCCCCTAAGGCTACTGATTCTCCTCTAGGATTGGTTGGTCACAAAACTCTGTTTCAGTCCCTTGGCATCCTGACATGGAGCCCTCCAACTTACTCCTCCAAGTGCTCAACTGTTGAACCCTTCGGACATTCCGTCTACATCCCTCATCATTTTTTCCTCCCCTCCTTTTCTCTCCCCTCACACATTACGGGTCTTACTCTTTCCTTTCCTACCCGCTGCTCCTTTTCTTTGCCTTTTCCATTTTTCTACTCTCCCCATTATCCCCCAATATGCTTCTTCGTCTCCCATGCTTACTGCCCGCTTCACCAGCTGCTTCTCACTCCCCTTATATCTATACTATGTCTTGCTCCACTTTTTCTTGTGCTACATCTTTTGTCTTCCCTGTTCTTCTCTTCTTTCTTCGGCTCCGGGTTAGCCATTATAGTTTAATTTTAAAGTCTCTAACTTGCTTGAACCTAATATTTTGATGTATTTTCCACTATTGACCCTGTTGTTCTTTGTATAATGGTAACTTTGTCCATCATATTTCTGCACGTTTATTTTCTTCTACTTAATGTGATGTGTTTCTACATTGACTTTTTATTTTGTCACATATAATTTTTTCAATAAAAAATATACTTAAAAAAAAAAAAAAAAGCGAATATTGTAGGCATTAGAAAATGAAACTAAATGCCCCCAGTCCCATCTCTCAAACCTTTATGGTTTGAAAGATATTCGGGACTAAAGTTCCATCCTCCCTCCCCTGACATCACCACTCTAACTGACTGCAGGGGAATCCGGTCCTTTGATAAGCGGAGGCTCTTCAGCAGAGCAGAGATCGCATTATTGAGAAATAAATCGTTCACTGGAACAGTCTACAAAGTGCAAATGGTTTGTGCTTGGTATGCAAGCACACTTTGTAGACCGTTCCAGTGAAGGATTTTTTTCAATAACACAATACCGGCTCTGCTGAAGAGCCTCCGCTTTAGTCCTGAATATCTCTCAAGCCATAAAGGCCTGAGAGATGGGACTGGGGGAATTTAGTTCCATTTTTTAATGCCTACAATATCCACTTTTTTTTAAAGCTTGCCAATACTATCCCTTGAAAGGGTAAAGATTACCATGTACCTTGGGCAGAGTGTCCTGTGGTCCGGCTAGCAACTGTAATATCTGCTTCTATGGACACGATATTCGGAACCGAATTACGTAGGTGGGAACGCTCCGAATTTGCCCCGGAGACTCCGGCTTTTGCTGCCAATTACCAGGTCTTCGGGGCAGAGTCCAATTCTCTGGATGGGAGCAGTTTCTAATGAGACCCTGCCCACTTTTGCTCCTTCCCAGTCTGTTCCTCCCACCCACTTCTCCTCCTTCCCCAGCCTATTCTTCAAACTTTTACTTTGTTTTAGAAGCTCCACCCCCACTTGCTATTAATACCCACCCCCTTTTGATGCATATCACATATTTTCTCCCCCCAGCGGCACCACACGACTCCACAAGTCAAAAGTTCCAGGTATGATGCCGATTGAAGATGTGGTTTCTTTAACAAAGAGTAAAAAGGCCTGTTTCCATAATACGTAAAAAGCGTTGAGAGGCGTTCATTCTCCTTTAAAATGACGCAATCGTACAATACCGCTACCCATGAAAGCATCCATGGTATACATTCTAATGCAGGTGTCTCCCACCGTCTCCCTTGCGTGATTTCCCTACACCACAAGCATTAAATAATGCAATTGTCTTTCAAGTGCATCTTCAGGAAATCCTCTCATCTCTGCTCAGAAGAATCTTCATCTCATGTCACGTTCCCAGTGAGACAGATACTAATCCAGTGTTAATGTGGAGATTCTGTGAAAGAAGCTTGTCATATCCATAATGTAAGGCTAAGTGTGGTTAATTACAGAGCAATCATCCACTCATCTTAACTGTGAATGGGCCACGTCAGATATAACAGTATGTCAGATTTTACATGAAGACCCACTTGTAGAAATCATTTGTAGTGTCTCAGTCAATGGTTTTCAGTCTTTTCTTGCCCAAGGCACCCCTAACACTGTCTCGAAATACAGGACACCCCTGACATTTATGTAAAATGTCAAGGGTGTAATGAAGGTTACAAATACACACAGAATTATTCTTTGTTCTCAGTCAAAATAAAAAATAATAAAAAAATAGTGCTCAGTATTTTCCATAAACAGTCATGTCTCAACAGTTGCATTTTGTCAGATTTTTTCACAGATAAAACAAAGTTCCCTATATGAGAGCTGCCCAAGTTCAGTCCTCAAGGGCCACCAACAGGCCAGGATGTAAGGATTTCCCTGATGAAGTACAAGTGAGTTAATCAGTGGATCGTTCATTGTGACTGACTCACCTGTGATTAATCAGGGAAACCCTTACATTCTGGCCTGTTGGTGGCACTAGAGGACTGGAATTGGACAGCCCTGACATAAGTGGAGGTCCATGAGACAGCAAAGTGTCCCAGCACTCTGGGTCAAACACTGGTCTAAGTGCATATCTAGCCAGCAATACAATGCCAATTTCTTAGATGACCAGTAATGTCTAAGGAAAAAAAAAAAAAAAAAAAAAAAAAAATAAAATAAAAAAAAAAAATAAAATAAATAAATATATATATATATATATATATATATATATATATATATATATATATATATATATATATATATATATATATATATATATATATATATATATATATATATCTCAAACTGGAAAGACTGGACGCACTCACGGATATAGGTTTAAATTATAGCGATATATTTAAAATGTCACCACATGCCAATGAACACAATGAATACAGCAACGTTTAGATCCTCTCAAGATCCCGGTGAGAGGATCGAAACGTTGCTGTATTCATTGTGTTCATTGGCATGTGGTGACATTTTAAATATATTGCTATAATTTAAACCTATATCCGTGAGTGCGTCCAGTCTTTCCAGTTTGCTGTATATCGAGGACCGGCACCCGGTGGGTAGATGGTGATCAAGGTCGAAAAATACGTGAGTGCCTGTACCAGTTGATAAGATGTTTTTATATTATATATATATATATTATATATATATATATATATATATATATATATATATATATATATATATATATATATATATATAATATATATACACACACACACACACACACACACACACATATATACACTAATACACGCACGCACACACTCTAGTATGAAAGCCCGTATACATGGGCTAAAATGCCACCCAGCGGCCTCCCCATTATAATTCTATGGGTACATTTTCTATTCTTTCCAGGTATTGCTGTTGCCATCACTTTCTATAATCTATAAGATTTTTAGTTTGACTCTCTCTCTCCTATATAGAGAAGAGTAAAAATAAAAATAATTAGCCTTCTGGACATTAGGGGATGCTATTACTATTAAAAAGGAAGGATTTTTTTACAGTAAGGGCAGTAAAGCTATGGAATTCTTTGCCTCAGGATGCTACTGTAACAGTTTAAAAAAAAAGAAACACAGAACAATATTGAGAATTATGACCATTGCCTTCAATGCAGATAGGTAGTTGATCCAGGGAAATATCTGAATTTTTTTATCCACTTGGGGCTTTATCATAACTGGCTTTAATTTTTTTTTTTTTTGCCTTCCTCTAGATCAACAGAGGTGATCTGGCGTGGGCTGGCATTATGGACGCACGTCTTTCAGCCTCAAACTATGTTACTAACAGTTTAATAAATAATATTTCAGTTGCAATAACTTTTCAACCCCCCCCCCCCCATCTCCTAGCAGTGGGAGTACCATACAAAGCTCTACAGTCACTTTTTTCCCCTGGGAATCCCATTACTAGGAATCCCTAGTGGTCCATAGGTTTTCTATTGGGGTAGCGCTACGCAGTACTAACATGCTTTTAAACCCGCACTTCTACAGCAGATTAGATATCACTTGCGCATAAATACTACATGAAATTATAAATGTGCATATAGCACATTTAACTTGTGGGGAATCTTAAAACGCATTAACCTTTTAAAAAGATAATAGTATAGGGGCTAAAATCAAATGTTGAAATCATGAACAGGATAGCAGGATTCAGGGACAGAGCTAGAATAGGGGACAGCTGGCAGGCGCGTCATACCCCTTGTTTTACTGGGCAGGAAAAGCTATACATTTTCCAAAGGAATAGCGACATTTCATTAACCCACTAAGTGCCAGAGGTATCCAACGCATTGCTTTGGATACCTCACTGGCACTCAGTGGCTTAATTATACATGTTTGTTTCAAAATCGCAGCCATTAGGGTTTTCTTGTATATGAATGATTTTACGTTTGCAGATCTACAAGTATTTCATAGCGAGCATTGGATAATGTTTGAAAATTCCATAACGCCAGAGCTACTAGCTCTTGCCAAATTGACAAAATTGCCAGTGGAGACACCCATTCACTGCCCCCATATAGGAATATATCCTAATACCTTAATCTTATTCCCATTAGTATCAGTGGGAAAAGCAGCCACATGGGTGAGTTGTGTACACAGGTCACAGCCTCTCCTAAAACTGCTAACAACCTGGGTTATCTAACTCTAGGGAAGGCCTCTGAATCTGCAGGCCTGTAGCAGATGTCAGGCACTCACATGCATTACAGTGCCCCTAGATCAGTGGTTCTCAGCGTTTTAACCCCTTACCGCCCAATGATGTACATGTACATGTCCCAGGTGGACAGAGGACATACATGTACGTCCCGGAAGTCATTTTATGTAAGGTAAAAAAAAAAAATTCGGTGGGTGTTAAGGGTTAATTTCTTCCCCTAAGTACACGTGTTGGGTGTGCTAAGGGAATGGCGTTGGGTTGACTATAGTGGTAAAAACCTAGCTCTGCAACACCGCCTTCATGTCTTCCTGCGAGGAATGGGATTATGGGAGTTGTAGTTCAGTGTTTCCCGGTGATTCTCTTGGCCTCTCTGCCTTGCCCCGGCAGAATTTCTATGCCTTGGTGGACCACGCTGACATTGGCAACCTAATATTTTAAAGGGATAGTATTACTTCAAAATTACTATCCCTCATATAGTAGCCCTTAATAAACTGAGTTAAAGGGGAACTTTCACCTCCGTGTTATCATTGTTGTATCCCTTCCTTTGTGTCCCCTCTGTACAGTGCGGTCTTTTTGCCTACAAATCTGTTTAAATGAAGCAAAAAGATACTTGAATTGTGTACCTGATGACGTTAGCAGCCGCACAGCCGCGCACTGTACGGTGCAGAAGACACTCCCACAGCCTCAGCTCCTTTCACTTGCCCCAGCATCCTCCGATGACGGAGGCGTTCTGTTAGTAAGCTGGAGAGAGATCTCATTGGCTAGATATCGATCTCTGCCAATGAGATCTCTCTCCAGCTTACTAACAGAACGCCTCCGTCATCGGAGGATGCTGGGGCAAGTGAAAGGAGCTGAGGCTGTGGGAGTGTCTTCTGCACCGTACGGTGCGCGGCTGCTAACGTCATACGGTACACAATTCAAGTATCTTTTTGCTTCATTTAAACAGATTTGTAGGCAAAAAGAAACACCGCAATGGACAGAGGGGACACAAAGGAAGGGATACAACAATGATAATGCGGAGGTGAAAGTTCCCCTTTAAATGACACCAGCGGCATCTCTCAGACCTTTATGGTGTAAGAAATAGCCGCTTTCAAAGTTTCCTCTCCCCTGCTGTCAGCGTTCTGCTGCCAGCAGGAGAATCCGGTCTCTGAATCAAGCGGAGGCTCTTCAGCAGAGCCGATATCTCGTTATGGAAGGAAAAATTGAAACAGTCTTCTACAAATGCTTTGTAAACAAGCACACGTAGAAGTCTGTTTCAATCAATCATTTTTCCTTCCATAACGAGATATCGGCTCTGTTTAAGAGCCTCCGTTTGTCCCGGGACCGGATTCCCCTGCTGGCAGCAGAACGCTGACAGCAGGGGAGAGGAAACTTTGAAAGCGGCTATTTCTTACACCATAAAGGTCTGAGAGATGCCGCTGGTGTCATTTAACTCAGTTTATTAAGGGCTACAATATGAGGGATAGTCATTTTGAAGTAATACTATCCCTTTAAGTAGTTTGTCAAGAATGTAATGGAGGATACAAATGCATAAATATTTAGCTCTTTTTAGGTCTCCGTAATAAACCAAAACATTGTGCAGAAAAATTTCCAGAAAAACCTTTTAAACTAAGTATTCACATTTTGTCAAAGACTTTATAGAAAGCAAGGGGCACCCTAAATGGATCTCCGCGGCACACAGTCCTGTTTGAGAACCACTGCCCTAGATCTTCCATAAACTGCACCTTCATCAGGCCAGGCTTCTATTTTAATTCTGAGCATTACCATTGATTTCTCATTGATCTAACGCTGCACAAAAGAAAACAGAAGTACAAAAGAAAACCAACTAGATTGCAGAAAATAAATAAAAATTCCCTCGTGATCAAATGGGCCTTAACACCTCCTGAATGCCACAAAGGCCTCCAACATATTGCTTCACAAAGCATTGGAGACTTCTAGTATTCAAAGTGTTAAAATCCCTATTTAATAAAGTGCACTTTGTTCCAAAATTACTTACATGACTCTCAACCCCTTAAAGGGATAGTAATACTTGCAAATTACTAATCCCCATATTGTGGCTTTGTTAAAAAGAAACTTATTGCCCCCAGTGTCATTTCCCAAACCCTTATGGTTTGAGAGATGATAGCGCTCAAAGTTCTCCCCTCCCCCCCCCCCTTCCCTGACTGAACGCTGACTGCAGGGATATCCGGTATTACTTGCATCAGGCGGCTCTGCAGCATTGCCGAGATCACGTTTATAAAAAAGAAACCTTTCACTAAAACGGTATTCTACGTGTGTTTGTAAACCAAGCACACGTAGAAGACCGTTTCAGTGAAACAATTCTTTTTTATAAACGCGATCTCGGCTCAGCTGCAGAGCCACCTGATGCACATAAGACTGTCGTACGACAGCTTCCCCTGCAGTCAGTGTTCAGTCAGGGGAGCGGGAGGGAGGGGGGAACTGTGAGCGCTATCATCTCTCAAACCATAAGGGTTTGAGAGATGACACTGGGGGCAATAAGTTTCTTTTTAACAAAAATACAATATGGGGGATTAGTCATTTGCAAGTATTAGTATCCCTTTAAGTGTCAGATGCTTGGGGAATTTTTTGTACCCTGCTGGCCAGACACATTTTCAGCATTTTTGCCGTCTGTTTAGGTATGGATTTCATCTGGTAACTTTCTAGTTAAATATGGTAAAATATTTTTTATGGCACCTCACAAAAGTTGCATCACGTGACAAGCTATGATGTGAAACTTATTTTGCCACTATCAAATTGTATATCGAACATTTTGGTAGTGAAAAATGTCAAATTTTATAAGCCTTGAACCCCCACCGAGTACAAAAATACCAGTTACCAACATGCATGACATCTAATTACCAGGATGCCAAAAGGGTATTTTCAACATAGGTTACATGTCATAAAACAGCTCAATAGCTATGCAAAAGCATATTTTTCCTGAAATTAAATATCCAAAAGGATCTAATGATCCTATATAATTCGGTTCACTTGCATTTCCAGAAGATGGAACAGGCTTTTTTTGGTTTACATTTCCACCACTTCGAATGTACCGAAATCTTAAACTATGAGATTTTCCAACTGGATTCATTAGCTATTGCTCTTATGAGAAAAATGTCACCTATCAACATGAATTGCCTGTACTATAATGGTTGTACAAACTAGAAATAAAGAAATGGTAGACGCACCACACCATTTTGTAAAGAAAACCACCACATTACTTTCCTTTCTACCCCTAAAATGGGGTGCACAAATACTTCCAGAAGGTGGGGCTAAAGGGAAAACAGGCATTTACATTTCCACCCCTTCAAAATATTCAAAAATCTTTGAAAAAACTATGTAATTTCTTACTGCATTCATTAGATACTACTTGTCCAAGGAAAATGGTACCCCAATACATTGTCCACCTCCCGTAACAGACTTCCTGTCTTATCCCTACATTACCTCCCCACTCACTAACACTGCTCAGCAACACACTGCAGCACTGACGTCCTGTCTTATCCCTACATTACCTCCCCCACTAACTGACACTGCTGAGCAATACATTACCCACCTCCCCTAGCACTGACTTCCTGTCCTATCGCTACATCACTTCCTCCACTCACTGACACTGCTCAGCAATGCATTGCCCACCACCCTAGCACTGACTTCCTGTCGTATCCCTACATTACCTCCCCACTCACTGACACTGCTCAGCAATGCATCATCCACATCCCCTAGCATTGAAATGGTTAAGTAAGTGCGTGCGGTAGGCAATGTTGGGCTAAGATAGGAAATGGCTGCATGACCTGCACTATTTACCATCTATATATATCTACTCAAACTAGTTTTCTTCATATAATATGGTAAACATAAGGGACTGCAAAAGCTTTCAAAGTTGCATGTTTTTAGGCGAGTAGAACCCTTTCAGTTCTTATATTTTAACCTTTTGCGAGGGTTGTCCAATACATTGCCACTCAGATGATTTAAACATGCCACCAAATCACGGATTTGTCCCTTATGGGAGTATTTGATATTTATGGTTGCAAGGTTCGTAGAGAAGTACGTACAATTTATGCTTTTTCAAATCCTTCTGCTCAGCTGGAACAGCGAGAAAATGTCTCTTGGTCTCAGGAGGAGAAAAATGGTGCAAATGAATAATGCATCTGCTGACCTCTGCCCACTGGAATGCGTTAGCATATTAATGTGTAAAACCGCAGAGATGCATTTCTGCTTCCTGCGCTGTAATGATTGGTACACGATTTGATAGGAGGAGAGGTGGGGTAAAATCTCCTTATTCATCCGCACCAAGTTTACAAGAACAGAAGATATAATCTATATATATATATATCTGTATAAAAACAGAACTTGACGGCAGATAAGAACCATTCGGCCCATCTAGTCGCCCATTTTCCTACTGTAAAAACCTCAAGCTTTATTTGGTCCTATGTCTTGTCTTATATTAAGGACAGCCTTATGCCCATCACATGCTTACAATACGTTACTGTATTAGACTCTACTACTTCTGTTGGTAGGCTATTCCACTTATCTACTACCCTCTCAGTGAAGTAAAACTTTTACATTACCTGTAATCCTCTGTCCCTCTAGTTTTAGACTATGGTCTCTTGTCCTAATTTTTACTCCTTTGAAATGCACTTCCCTCCTGCACTTTGTTGAATCTCTTCATGTATTTCAATGTTTCTATCATATCATGTGAAGGGATAAGAGATGCAGATGGCCTTCTCATTTATTTGTTGAGTATCGTAAAATCTCAAGTATAATATGCACCTGTGTATAATACATAGGTATATATTATAGCCAAGATTTTAGGGGAAAACATGTATAATACGTACCCCTGTTTCCAGGGCTGGTGCAAGGATTTTTATCACCCTAGACAAAACCTAATTTTGTTGCCCATTTGGTTCCGCCCCTTGTGTCCCACCCCTTTATACCCCACCTCATGATTGTCCTCCCTCTGCCCCCTGGGCCAGTCTGCCCCTGGTCTGGAGATGCCTATAAGAGATGCCCCCCACCAGTTCCATCACATACCTGTAGTTCCCGCGCAGTCTTCTCTTCAGTAATGCAGAGCACACCGGGAGATCATGACTCCCAGCATGCTCTGCATTACTAAAGAGCCGACAGCAATGAGCGACACAGACCTGACTGTGTTGCGGCTCCCAGTGTGGTGCGTGCGGGCGCAGCTCTTTGAAGCTGCATGCCCGCTCCCCTAGTACATGTGTGCCCTAGGCCGGCACCTACCTCACCTATAGGTGGCGCCAGCCC
Source organism: Rhinophrynus dorsalis (assembly GCA_037306005.1). NCBI lineage: Eukaryota > Metazoa > Chordata > Amphibia > Anura > Rhinophrynidae > Rhinophrynus > Rhinophrynus dorsalis. The sequence continues at coordinate 12,024,750 of CM074722.1, forward strand.
TGCCTGTTTTTTCCCCTTACTAAAAAAAAATGTTTTGGTTGGCAGACACCTTCCCTCCCTCCCCATACTCAATCTGCTTTCAAAACAAGGCTTACTTTGTTCCACTGAAGTCCCCACTGAAGCAAATAGAAGATAAGGCAAAATATAAACTTCATCTATGGAAATCTTCTCTGCGCGCTGCACGCTTGCATTTGGCGCCCGCTTCCATCAATGGGCTGTCAGGACCTGTGAATCCGTTCCTTGTGGATCAGTTCCCCATAATTATTTTTGGTTACTCTGTCATGTTCATGGAGGTAGGAATGATTGTGTTTGCTGGGATCCAGGCGAGAGGTGAACTCAGAAGAGACTGTCCAGTGCACTTCACTCTGGTCCTATCCAGCAAGGCTCGCTTTGTGATCCTAGGACACAAATGGGCAACACGAAGCCCTACAGATGTTGCCACATTACAACTTCCATGATCTGACCCCTGCCAACATGGCTGGCAGGGGATGATGAGAGTTGTACTTTGGCAGCAGATGGAGGGCCTCATTGGCATACTTGGGAACGCTGGATCTGCCCCGTACACTCCAGTTTTTAGACTGAACTCCCAGGTCTCTGGAAAAAGTGGCTGATTCTCCGGTATGGGCAAGTTTCTCCCAAATCCCACCTACTCTTCCCTCCTTGTTCTCCTCCCACTTCCCCTCCCACCCCCATTCTCCTCCCACTTCCTACCCACTTTGTAACCCAAATAAGACTAAGTTCAACCCATACAATTAAGCCCTGCCCCATTTATGATGTGAATCACGCCTACATTCTCTCGTCTGCAGCACAGGAGCCCTTGCCAGGGTCTCAAGATGACCCAATTCCCAGGTATTCCAATTGGCCACCAATGTCCTAGTGCACAGGTTCAATAGAACAATGGAGTTTTTTTTTTCTCCCCATCACCATTATCAATCCTTCATGCGTGATCTCAAACTCCTAACGGAACAGTTCTAAGGAATACTTGGGCCGGGGGAGTAATATAATGCAGGGTCCTGGTTGCCAGTATTTCTAAACAGTCACTGTTGGTTATTTTATATTCTCTTGTGTACATGCGTCCCTTCACTAGCTCCTAAAATGTTTGTTTATCTGGCTCTGACATTCGATAGAACTGTTCCAACCTGGATTTAAATTCTGCTTCAAAACGGTGTTACATGTCCCAATATTATCTCAATCAGGGGAAAACAGGTTTATTATTTTTTTTCTTTTTTCAACTACTTATTAGGAGAATTTTGAAATAGTGTACATAGTCATGACAATAACATCATACAAGAACAATCTCTTGGGAATGAAAACTAGGTACAGAAGGAGAAAAGCATTAATTGATATAAAACCCAGTATCCGTGAGCTGGGTAAACAGAGATATACCCGTAAACACTGAAATGAAGATGCCATACTCCAGCTGCAGAATATAAAGAGCAGATATGTCTAGAGGGTATATATTAACGAACTGTATACTTTAAAGGAGCAGTACACTTTTTTTTTATAAAAAAAAACATTTTACAGAGCATTTCCTGCTGAATAAAACAAAGTCACTCCCATCGCTGTCAGATGTTTTATTCAAAATTTATAGCAGTTTAAATAATCAGGAAGTGAATTTACTGTGTTCACTTCCTGATAGTTCTAACTGACAGGAAGTGAATTTACTGTGTTTTCTTCCTGATAGTTCTAACTGACAGGAAGTGAATTTACTGTGTTTACTTCCTGATAGTTCTAACTGACAGGAAGTGACTCAGCAGTTTCTATCACATTCTATGGAGAACTGTATGTCTCTGCCTTTTCTGACTTTCTTCTCCATTAGAATCTAACAGGAAATCTAATTAGAATTTGACCACTAGAGGGAATTGCTAATGTAAAAAAAAAACATGGTTTTAAACTGTAATAACTCTGGAAATATATGTTTTCATAAAGAAGTTTACTGCTCCTTTAAATAGCATAAGCACCAATAAAGAAAATATGAGAAACAGGTCATAAGACCATTTTCACACGATCATGTCCTTAATCAACAGATGATCACAAACAGAAAGAAAAACAAACACGCATGCCCAGGGGTAGAAAAGGTGACAAAAGATTCCCACTACCTGATGGTATAATGGATATACTAAAATAAAGAGCCATCTGTGGTCAAACTCCCCCTCTACAGAATGGGTAGGTGAATGAGGAAGCAAGGCATCACCTGTCTCCTCCCCAGCCTCCAAAAGGATGACTAGGATATCGTCAGCACTCTCTCACTCAACCACGAAGTGCATCAAACAACGATAGAACGCAAGTTGTCTAGAAGCGCGCAGTGTGCAGATAAAAGGTTCCCATAGGGCAATGAAACAGGCCGTCAGCACCTACTTGTCAGTGAGGGCCAAAGTGAAACAGCCTGAGAGACCATTATTTGAGGACAGAGAGCTGCAGCAACAGCCAGAGTGCTAAAATGCATTTCAACGCTCCCAAAATCCAATAAATTGGCAGGTAGATAAAACTGGTTTATTTCTTTACACCTTGAATGTTAGAGAGGTCTCCAGCACACTGTGAAGCAATGCATGAAGACCTCTAGCTTCCATTAAGGTGACCAAACACTCTATAACTTTGTCCAGGGTCCACCAGTGGCTTAAAGGGATAGTAATGGTTAATTTTAAGTTGATTTAATATTGTAGACATTAAAAAAAGATTAACATCAATGTAAGTCTTATCTCTCAAACCTTTATGGTCTGAGAGATATAACTTGCTAAAGTTACCTTTTCCTGGATGTTTTACTCAAGTCTGCCATCTAGCTGACAGCTGCAGATTCCAGTCATTTGACCAGACAGAGGCTCTTCAGCAGAGCTGAAATCACGCCATTTAGAAATAAATAATTCATTGGAATGGTCTACAAAGTGTGCTTGCAAGCCAGCCACACTTTGTAGACCGTTCTAAATGAAGCATTTGTCTTTAGATAGAGTTATATCGGCGCTGCTGAAGAGGCGCATCTGGTCAAGCGACCAGAATCTGCTTCTGACAGCTTTACAGCTCGTCAAGCAGAAAGGGGAGGGACTAGAGAACTTTATTTTCCTATCTCTCTCAAACCATAACAGTTTGAGAGATACGAATAAGTGCAAGTACTCTCTTTTAATTGTATCTACCGTATAGTTAATACTTTTTTTCCTGACATTACTATCCCTTTAAATCTGCCGTCTGCACCAGTAGGAGTTATACATCCTCCAATCCTACTTCAGTAACGCCTCCTACTAGCCCCCCACTATCTTACCCTGGCTAGAAAATCCTAATGACCTATGAATTTTGCTTTTGTTCTTAGGTTAGAAATAAAATCTTCCAGTCCATCCTGGATATCCGTCTATAGAGGAGGACATGACCGCTGGCAGATTTTCTGAAGCAGGCAGAACACATGAACGCCAGAGGTGTCCAATGGATTCTGGAACTCGAAAGGTTAATTTAAACCATAGAAGGGTGTGCAGCTCATTGCAATACATTCCTCACCCCTCTGGTCCTAAAGTATTAACCCTTTGAATGCCAGAGGGGTACACAACAGATTGCAAAGGAAACGCAACCTGTTAAGATTAACATGTGCAGTGAAGTCCATCCCTGACATCTCTTAGGGTCTTGACCCAAATCTCAGGGTGAAGGATCAAATTCTCAGGGTACCTATTACATATGCTGCTCCAGTTAAATTCTCTGTCTGGTCTTTAAATTGGTGCCACTTGTACCAGTAAGGCCGAGGGAGAAGTCCTGTTTGTCTGGTGTGTTCATCTATATATATATATAAAAGAAGACTTTGTGCCTGCCAAAACACACCCAGGGGAGGCATAAAGCAGGAGTTACTACTCCTACTGGGTGATTCAGTCATGCAGGGAGTTGGCCCGCCCCCACTATGCAGCCCGCCCACCACTATCAAGGTCAGAAAAAAATCAATATGGCCGCCACTTGCTCCTACACCACAGACAAACACACATGCCCCACACACACATGCAGACCACCACACACACATGCCCCACTCACACAGCACCACACAAACACACACACATGCCCCACTTACACAGCACCAAACAGACATGCCCCCACTCACACACACAGCACCACATACACACACAAAGCCAGAAATACATATGGCTGACACACACACACAGTCACTCACCCTGACTCCCAGAGGCCTCAGCAGGACCTGTACTGCAGCACCAGAGGAACAAAATTGCACTCAAAGGGTTAAGGTAGGTCCTCATTGCTCAATTATTTCTTCACTGTCATCATTTGCCATGCAAGACACAGGACAGACAGCCATCAGATTCACACTTAACCCACTGACTGCCACAGGGTTGTGTATCAAGTTTTACCCCTCAGGGAGTGTGTTCAAACCCCTCACACTGTAAACTTGCATTTCTCTCCCACTTCTCCTCCTTCCCCAGCCTATTACTAACACTTTTCCACATTTATGTTAAGCCCCGCCCCCTACTCGCGATTAAGCCCCGCCCCCTTTTAACCCAGATTGCCCCATTGCTCTCTCCACATCAGCACCACATGAGGGACTCCACAAGTAAAAGTTCACAGGTATTACACACTCATGCCCCACTCACACAGCACCAAACACCCATACACACACACAAAGCCAGAAAGAAAGATGGCTGACACACAGTCACTCACCTTGACTCCCAGTGGCCTCAGCAGGACCTGTAGTAAAGCCACTGAATGGTGCTGCATCACCAGGGGAACAAAATGGCACTCAAAGGGTTAAGGTAGGCCCTCATTGCTGAATTACTTCTTCACTGTCACCATTTGCCATGCAAGACACAGGACAGACAGCCATCAGATTCACACTTAACCCACTGACTGCCACAGGGTTCTGTATCAAGTTTTACCCCTCATGGAGTGTGTTCAAACCCCTCACACTGTAAACTTGCATTTCCCTCCCACTTCTCCTCCTTCCCCAGCCTATTACTAACACTTTTCCACATTTATGTTAAGCCCCGCCCCCTACTCGCAATTAAGCCCCACCCACTTTTAACCCAGATTGCCCCATTTGTCTCTCCACATCAGCACCACATCAGTCCCCTCTAGGGACTTCACAAGTCAGTGTTCCCAGGTATGAACACACTTCCCACTGCTATTTAACTCTCACATGCCTCTCTATACCTTAACCCTTTGAGTGCCAGAGGGGTACACAACTCATGAGCACATGTGTTTCTGCTCATATATGTTGCGTGTCTGTATGTGTACATCTCTGTTACATATGTGTGTCCATGTGTGCATCTCCAGTGTGTCTGTGTGTACATGTGTTTTGCATGTCTCTGCCGCTCACTGTGTGTATGTGCATACCTCCCAACATTTCACAGGGCCAAAGAGGGACACGTTAGTTTTAGGTGATATTATTGGGGGTGTGGCTGGTGGGCGGGGCATTAGTAAGAATTTTTAGGTTATTTCATGACCTATTACTGGCTATTTATGTAACTGAATAAATGATTTAGTTCAAGACCAAAGTATTTAATTTGCACAGACTAATGTATAAACACATATACAGAAGTTTATTGCTTTATTGCTGTAGAGCAAAGTAATACACACCACACAGTCAGGGCTGGTGCAAGGATTTTTGCCACCCTAGGCAAAACCTAATTTTGCTGCCCATTTCGCTCCGCCCCTTGTGTCCCACCCCTTTATACCCTGCCTACTTATACCCAACCTCTTTTCATGATTGTCCTCTCTCTGCCCCCTGAGCCACTCTGCCCCTGTTCTGGAGATGCCTGTAAGAGATGCCCCCCACCAGCTCCAACTTGCCCCTTATCAGCTTCACTTTGGCCCACCAGTTCCACTTTGCCCCTATCAACTCCAACTTGCCCCCACCAGCTCCAACGTGCCCCCACCAGCTCCAACGTGCCCCCACCAGCTCCAACGTGCCCCCACCAGCTCCAACGTGCCCCCACCAGCTCCAACGTGCCCCCACCAGCTCCAACGTGCCCCCACCAGCTCCAACGTGCCCCCACCAGCTCCACTTTGCCCCCACCAGCTCCACTTTGCCCCCACCAGCTCCACTTTGCCCCCTCAGCTCCAACTTACCCCCATCAGCTCCACTTTGCCCCCCATCCTCTCCAACTTACCCCCATCAGCTCCACTTTGCCCCCCATCCGCTCCAACTTGCCCCCACCAGCTCCACTATGCCCTCTCAGCTCCAACTTTCCACTATCAGCTCCACTATGCCCCCAGCAGCTCCAACTTGCCCCATCCGCTCCAACTTGCCCCACCAGCTCCACTTTGCCCCCCCTCAGCTCCACTTGCCCCCCCTCAGCTCCAACTTGCCCCCCCTCAGCTCCACTTTGACCCTCATCAGCTCCACTTTGACCCTCATCAGCTCCAACTTGCCCCCACCAGCTCCTCTATGCCCCCTCAGCTCCAGCTTTCCCCTAACAGCTCCAACTTGCCCCCATCGTCTCCACTTTGCCCCACATCTGCTCCAACTTGCCCCCTCAGCTCCACTATGCCCCCTCAGCTCCAACTTGCCCCCCATCACATACCTGTATCTCCCGCGCAGTCTTCTCTTCAGTAATGCAGAGCGCGGCGGGAGATCATGACTCCCAGCGCGCTCTGCATTACTAAACATCCGACCAGATGAGGGAGCGCTGTAGCAACATAGACCTGACTGTGTTGTGGTTCCTGGCGTGGTGTGTGTGGGCGCAGCTCTTCTCCGCTGCATGCCCCCGCCCCCAGTACGTGTGCGCCCTAGGCCGGCGCCTACCTCGCCTATAGGTGGAGCTGGCCCTGCACACAGTCTGACCTCCTAAAAAGAGGGACAACAGGGTGGGAAAGAGGGACAGAGGGATTTGGCCCTCAAAGAGGGACAGTCCCTCCTAAAGAGGGACACTTGGGATGTATGGTATGTGTCTGCCTGTATGCTGCATATGTCTGTGTTTATCAGTGTGTCTGCATTTCACACACATGCGCCCAATGGTCATAACATGACGGGCAACGCCGTCCCATGTTGCTAGTTCAGTGATATATACATACCTCCCAACATTTCAAATTGCCAAAGAGGGACACTGGGTTGCTGGGGGTGTGGCCAGTGGGTGGGGCATTACAATTTTTATGCTATTTCATGACCTATTGGCACCTCCTTGTGCCAATAGATCATAGTATTTTATTTACACAGACTAATTTATTAACACATATACTGATGTTTAAACATACATTAAAGGGATAGTAATGTTTCATAATAAAAGCAGCTCTAATTAATCATCATAGTATTTGGACTTTGGAGAGTGTTATTTCAATTCTGTCAGAGTTGTGGTTCAAGAGTAATTGAATGACAAAGTATCCCCCTCCTGCCCCTTTTACTGATGTAACACTGTTCAGCCAAATCAGAAGGGAGGTGCCCAGGTAGACTGCAGAGAGGGACAATCTTCAAATAAGATAAGGGAAAAACCTGAAAAACTTGTCAAGGGGGGCAGGGTTTTCATTGTTCTCATAGGAAGAAGATTGTCCCCTGCTGTTATCTGTCTGGTCTATGGACTGGATTCCACATCTGAGAAGAGATGGCTTACACTAGGTAAAAGGGGCGGGAGGGGAAACTTTGCTTGTGAATATCTCTCAAACCATAAAGGTTTGAGAGATAAGACTTATATTGTTCTTTATTTTATTTTGCAGGCATTCAAAAATATGAAGTTAAAACGAAGTATTACTATCCCTTTAAAGTGAGTTTTATTGCTGTGCAGCAATGTGATAAACTTCTATACACACCACACAGTCTGATCTCCTAAACACAGGGACACCAGGGTGATACACTTATATACACACCTCACAGTCTGATCTCCTAAACACAGGGACACCAGGGTGATACACTTCTATACACACCACACAATCTGATCTCCTAAACACAGGGACACCAGGGGGATACACTTATATACACACACCTCACAGTCTGATCTCCTAAACACAGGGACACCAGGGTGATACACTTCTATACACACCACACAGTCTGATCTCCTAAACACAGGGACACCAGGGTGATACACTTCTATACACACCACACAGTCTGATCTCCTAAAAAGAGGATCATCAGGTGGGAAAGAGGGACAGAGGTATTTGTGCCTAAAAGAGGAACTGTCCCTCCTAAAGAGGGACACTTGGGAGGGATGTATATATAAAGCTGTTGTATATTAATGGTTCCTTGAGGACCGATTGGAGAACCTCTTGATTCAAGTGATCAGGGACATATTGCAGGGAATCTACAGGATGGGAACTTAAAGCGTTAATATTTACAAGATCTCTGGAATTCCTGTGGCCCTGTCACTGTCATGTCTACTCCCATGGACATAATATCGTGAGTCATTCCTGGATGTTATCTGCTGAATCAAGGAGATAACAGAAGGGTCTACTGGATTTACTGCCCACAGTAAGGTGTGCCTGAGCGAGCATTTGTGTGTGTGAGCAAGCTCAAATGTACTAGCAAATGCATGTATGTATAAATAGGTTCTGCTTCCAATTCACGAACAATTCCATACCTACAAGGCTTTCATACTAATTGGACTGTATATTTATGAATATCCAAATGTAGCCCAGAAAGATCCCAACGCGTTGTGTGCATGCATATCTCCCAACTTTTCAAATGGCCAAAGAGGGACACACTTGGTTTAGGTGGTGTTGCTGGGGGCGTGGCTTGTGGGTGGGGAATTACTGAGAATTTTTAGGTTCTTTCATGACCTATTGACACCTCTGTGTAAAGGAATAAATTATTTTGAACAGGACCAATTATATTATATATAGTCTAACGTATAAACACATACTGACCTTTATACAAACTTCACTGAGTATAATTGCTGTGGAGGAATGTGATACACTTATATACACACCACACAGTCTGATCTCCTAACACAGGGACACCAGGATGATACACTTCTATACACACCACACAGTCTGATCTCCTAACACAGGGACACCAGGATGATACACCACACAGTCTGATCTCCTAAACACAGGGACACCAGGGTGATACACTTATATACACACCACACAGTCTGATCTCCTAAACACAGGGACACCAGGATGATACACTTCTATACACACCACACAGTCTGATCTCCTAACACAGGGACACCAGGATGATACACCACACAGTCTGATCTCCTAAACACAGGGACACCAGGGTGATACACTTATATACACACCACACAGTCTGATCTCCTAAACACAGGGACACCAGGGTGATACACTTCTATACACATCACACAGTCTGATCTCCTAAACACAGGGACACCAGGGTGATACACTTATACACACACCACACAGTCTGATCTGCTAAACACAGGGACACCAGAGTGATACACTTATATACACGCCACACAGTCTGATCCCCTAAACACAGGGACACCAGGGTGATACACTTCTATACACACCACACAGTCTGATCTCCTAAACACAGGGACACCAGAGTGATACACTTATATACACGCCACACAGGGACACCAGGGTGGGGAAGAGGGACAGAGGAATTTGGGTCTCAAAGAGGGACTGTCCCTCAAAGACAAACACTTGGGACGTATGACACCCCTATTATCTCTTACAGAGGGACACTTGGGAGATACGGGGCCCTAATGTCTCCTAAAAAGGGGCATTTGAGGTATGTGCATGTCAGTGGTGAGGACTTTGTGTGACCTGCTGCACTAGTGTTTCAGGGTATCTTGGGACGTGGGTTTATAAAAATTCTCATGTAGCGGTAATTAAAGCTATAGCATCCCTTAATATGTATATGGCCTGAAATTATAGGACTGTGCTGTTGATACATGGGTCTATGGACAGATACGGCAGAAGACAATAACCCCCATTAGGCTAATGTAGTAACGTCCTACGGCCATGTAGGTACTGCACTCAAATCCAGTCATTCCCCACAAGGGGAATTCTGGAGTAAACCGACTTCCATGGGGGGATTCCACTGACGGAAAGTTCACTTTTCAGCCCTTGAATGCACAGGGACTCCAATGCTTCAAAATGCTTTCAAGGCTTCTAGTATTCAATGGATTTAAGCTTTGAGCACCAGAGGCATCAATGCATTGTATCTCTCTCTGGCACTCAGAAGGTTAAAAACCAATTTCAGTCTCCGTGAATCTGTTTCTCCCTGTAGTGTTTGTTCCTGAAATCTACCTATTTCTTTCACTGAATGCAGTTTTTAGGACAGTATGGAATTCTGGGGGCAAACCAATTTCGCTACGGGGGGGGGGGGACTAAGAATTCACACTAGTTTAAAAGGGGGGTAAGTTAACCCCTTGAATTCTAGATAATGTCTCCAGTGCATTTAGTGTTGTAGACCTAGGGGTTAAAATGCCCAGTATCAATGGGAAGTTTTAGTTCTCCCCTATAGGGCAAATGGTTTCTTCCAGAATTCCTCATTTCCTTTTGCACCTTCGGGCCCCTAATCTAGAACCAGACAATACTGTCGTCTCTTCTCAGACCCCAATCATGGGCGTCCAGAGGGGGGGGGCAAGGGTGGCACTTCCCCCCCCCCCCCTACAATTACCCCCCTCCATATAAATAAAGGGGCTAGATGGGTTGGCCTGGGAGTCATATTATGGCTTTGCCCCCCCCCCCCCCCCTGGAAAAATGTCTATGGACACCACTGACCCCAATAACCCTTCCAGCCTGTCCTATATAATATAGGTCTTTACAGAGTCCATTGCAGTGGAACTGGGACCCTTTATCCAAACACATGTTTCTGGTTATGAATAAATCCACCTAGATGGCAATATCCGCGTTTCACTGTAGGAATTCAGCTCTGCGGGGGGCTGAATAAATGGCCTACAGCTTGTTCTTAGTGTCACAGGGATTTTTATTTACTATTCCGGATATTTGTCCAGTTACTAATACATCAGTCTCACTGACTGTTCCTCTCCTATGCACCGGCTGCTTATCTGAACACAGGATAGCAAGATACTACACAAAGTTCATATTATAATCACTATTGTACAGAGCTGCAGAATAAGCCGTCACTATTTAAAGGATAATGATCCTTTTGGTGATGGTTTGTTTGTTTTTTTTTGTGAGGAGCCCACAAGTTTTCTAGCAAATGGGCCCCCCTCAGTTTTGTCACTGAGCCCACTTATCTATAACATTAGTCCACATACCCATTAGTTTTAGGATACCTGGATCCTCAGAGACATCAGGGGAAGCAGCAGAGCAGTCAAGTCCCCCGCCTGACACCTACATAAGAAGGCAACATATCAGAATGAGTGACCACTCAGTGGGATCCACCTGGATTTCCTCATATTCATCACCCACAGACATATCACCGTTCCAGCACAATTCCTATTCAAACACAAGGATATGCTCCATGTCTCCATTTCTGGTCCCTGTATCCTTTATCAGTTGAGGTGCCAGCAGAGATTAAGTCTTTTTAAAAAAAAACAAAAAAAAATAAAAAAAAATACAAATTCCTGCCGATATGTGAGTTAGAGAGGTCTCCAGTATATAGCGAGGGGTCTCCAACACACAAGTCAGCGCTCTGAGGATCTCTCCAAAATTAAGGGTTTATCGCGTCTCATTTCAGTCCATGGGAATCTATCTGTCCTCTATATTGCCACCAGCTGGCTCTAGTTCTTTATTAAATGCAATGCATTTGATACCTCTGGAACTCAAAAGGGTTAAATCAGCCTCTTACAATGCAAACACAAAACTTATCTCAACCCCTTGGGTGCTAGACAGATCAACACGCGGTAGACCTATCATGGTGCCCGTGCTGTCAGTCTGTGTGATACGCTCCTATTGGCTGAGCTAAGCTTGGCCCACCCAGTATGGCCTTTTTTAGTGGGCCTCTGGCACCTGTCTGGTGCCCTTTCGTGGTGTTCCTGTACCAGTGCTGACTTGAGTTGCTATGTTCCCGTGTACCGACTTGGCCCGTTAGACTACTCTGCTTCTGGTTCCTGCTCCATGATTCGACCCGGCCTGGCTGACGTTCCTGCTCCGTGACCTGACCCGGCTTGTCTGACATTCCTGCTCCGTGATTCGACCCGGCCTGGCTGACGTTCCTGTTCCGTGACCCAATCCAGGTTGTCTGACGTTCCTGCTCCGTGATCCGGCCCGGCTCTCCTGTTCCTGCTTCGTTGTGTCGCTTGGGCGACATTCTGACTTCCGCTTAGACTGGGCCTACCTGGCAGAGTGTTCTGTGTTGCCTCTGTTACTGCTACAGCAGTGTACCTATTGCTGAGCATCCCGTTACCTCTTGCAGAGCTTACTGTTGCCTCCGTTACTGCTACGGCAGTGTACCTATTGCTGAGCATCCCGTTAACTCTTGCAGAGCTTACTGCTGCCTCCGTTACTGCTACGGCAGTGTGCCATTGGCTCTATTCCGTTCAGCTCTTGCAGAGTATTATTGTTGACTCCGTTTACTGCTACGGCAGTGGGTACAAGTCTCAGCTCTGCTTCGGCAGATTACCAGTGCTCTGTCTCCATTCTGCACTACAGTCTCCTATTCACTGTTATTCCATCATACTGGGCGTTACTGAGAACTCACCACAACAGAGACTGATTATATCTATTGGGACTTTAACTCATGCTGTGCTGCTACTCTGGGTATTCACCCTATCATGCCTGACCTATGACAGTATATGAACTCTCTCGCTTCCTATTATACTGGGCTGTGTAGGCATATGTATCTAAGTCCTGTATTGCACCTGTATAATTCTGCTGAAATACGCTATAGCCCTGTTAAGGGTAATTATTGTGTTTGTTTCAATAAAACTGTGTTTTACCCTAAACCACTGTGTCTGAGTGTTGAACAAACTGTTACAAGACCTCTCCATTATCCAGGGGTTAAAACAAACTGTCCAGTACAGAGGTACATGATCTGATAAAGGAGGTATGGATATCTGTATATGAACTGGACAATACAGTAGGCTTGGATTGGTGTAGAATTGGGATGGCTCCCGCACCCCTTATCCCTGGAGCTCAGTGGGAATGGACAGCACAACTGAATCACGCCTCATTCTCCCATGACGTAGTTCCCATTACGGTGTGATATGAAGTGGCTCACATGGGCAGCTATGGAAGGGCATGTCACAGTCCAGTACATGACAGCTTTCCAAGACTCTCCTCCAACAGTAAGGCCAGTGGCAGCTCTTCAGAAAGGGACAGTGTGGTCCAACGCCACTTATCTTGTCCGCCCCATTGCTATACGCACTCTGCAGTCTAATGCATGGCGAAGGCATGGAGGAGACCCATTCCCCTTGAGCTCTTCTCACATGTCCATAATAACAGTAGTCAATTGCAGCACACCCCATTGCACGTGCAAGCAGACCTGGCAGATTCCACTCCCCATCCCAGACAAAGCTATGATTCCACAGTCTGTCAGGGACTAAGGGAAATCGATATCTTAGGGAATTGGTCAATAACATCCCCTACTAGATCTGCACGTACATGTGTGCTCATGCAATGCTCTGGCTGCAACTTCATACTAGTAGTGTAGCTGGAGCAAAACAAAATTAAACACTAAAGGGATGAGTCTCCAGGCCCGGACTGGCCATCAGGCATACCGGGCATTTGCCTGGTGGGCTGGTCCAGCGACCCAGGCTCTGTAGCAATACAGAGCGCTGGGAGATGACATCATCTCCCAGCGCTCTATTACTGAGAACCGCGCGCGGGAGCTTCAGCTCTGTGCTGAAGGAGGCACAGATCTCTTTTATGGCACGCCGCTAGACTACCAGGACTCAAGGTAGGGGATCAAGGGGCAATGTGGAGATGAAGGGGCTTTATGGGGCATTGATGAAGGGGCAATGTGGAGATGAAGGGGGCATTGTGGAAGGGGCATTGTGGAGGTGGACAGTGTGGAGGTGAGGAGGAGGATGGGGTGGGCAGTGTGTGGAGGTGATTATGTGGGTGGGTGGGTGAAGGGGATTGTGGCAAGGGGGGGGCATAGGATTGTGTCCAGGTTGGAGGGGGGTGGGGCATCAAAATGCACCTGCTCCTGTATATACCAAAAATCTTGCACCGGCCCTGGGGCCGGTCTGGGCATTTAAAAAAAAAAAAAAAAAACGAACGCCCGCCCCCCCCCACCACCACCACCCATCCATGGGCTGCTCAAAAAAATAAAAATGCCTGCTCAGCCTTAAATGCTTGGGCCTATTTTTTTTTATCCCAGTCCGGGCCTGTGAGTCTCTGTCATCCCCTTGGCAACTTAGCCATTGCCACCAATGTAAGACAGGGCAACTATAATAAAAGATAGGGGCAGACAGCCTAAATGCTGGAACAGAAGGCATTGGGTACATGGCCAAGAGACCAGAGAAGGAGGGATCACCAAAGTGGTAAAGATGGTACTGGCTGTGGATGATAGAGTTGTAGCTGGTTGCCCACTCCTGGGTTAGGGACTGTTTTGGGGGTCAATTCTAATGCCAGTAACATGCTTTAGATGGGCAACCTGGCATCATCCAGCCAATGGATCACAATGCAATTTGATGTTAGGATGTTGGGAGTTTTACTTCACAACAGCTGGTGGGCCTCAGGTTTAGACCTTCAAGATTTTTTTTTTTTTTTTGTTATTTCTCCTTTAGGATACTCCTCTCCATAACGACTCCATTTGTGCTTAATACGTCAGCGCCAGTGCATTAATGCACCCGCACACCTGTATCAGGAGTTGTAATGGAACCGCACAAGTTCTCATCTGATCTTCCATTAACACCTTTGCTTCTCTGGCACTGAAAGGGTTAAAATCTGTTTCCAAGAAAACACGTTTCCACGCAGTTTTGCATCAAATATGGCTACATATAACGCTGCCCGCGTGAACGCCACATAGTGGGAAAGGCATGTTCTCCGATACAAGGAGGGTAGTTACAAATGCACCGTTTCTTCCGCTCACCAATATGTTAAGGGCCATATACACAAAGACATAAGGATCAATTCTAAATAAAGAAAAACGGACACCGTTCCACTCGTTTAAATGGAAGAGGGTAAAGCCCTTGAATGCAAGTAGTCAATCTCCATTGTTCAAGAGCCCATTTGAACTCATGGATATTAGTGTGCATCCTACATAGCAGCTGGTTTGCCCCAGTTATCTGACCAGCCGCAACCATTTAACCTTTTGAATGCCAGAGGGTTGTGCAACACATTGCAAAGCACTGCGTTGCACATCCCTCTGGCATTCAAGGGGTTCATTTTAACAATTACAAAACTGAAGGTGGGAGGGGGAGATGGTATTCAATTGGCAAGATCTCAGGAAACCACCAGCAGTGCAAGTCACCCTCTTCTGTCCATAACCGCTGTTCTGACAGAATCAATAATCAGGGTGATAAGAATGAGGGAGGTGGGAAGTGTTAATACCAGCTTGGTCTCCACTAGATACAGTATTATTGCGTGACTGCAGAGCCACAATCCACTGGGACAATGAGCTGTGTTACTGGAGTTCTGCAGTCACGTTAGTGCATGTAACGGCAATGTGACTGCAGAGATTTAAGGGGTCTGAATGATCAGTAACATTTTATTATGGGAGAAGT
Source organism: Rhinophrynus dorsalis (assembly GCA_037306005.1). Taxonomy (NCBI): domain Eukaryota; kingdom Metazoa; phylum Chordata; class Amphibia; order Anura; family Rhinophrynidae; genus Rhinophrynus; species Rhinophrynus dorsalis. The sequence continues at coordinate 12,040,205 of CM074722.1, forward strand.
CGTTCTTTTTGTTTTTACTGCAAAGAAAACTTCCCAATGTTACAAAGTGTTGACTCTATTAATGATCAATATGTATGGATAACTAGACTGCGGCTCACTTCTAGCCCTCGTGAGTAGGTCTGGTTTAAAGTCTATCCTTTATTTTAAACCCCTTAATGACAGGGGTTTTTTTCCCCCCTATTATAGCGAATGACTTCCTGGACTTACCAGGTAACTCATCTGTCACTACGGGGTTAAGAACAGGTAGATCAGTTACAGTGACTGATCCATTGCTTATCCCCCTGGTATCAAATAGGGATATTCAGGAAACTGGATCTGGTAGTGTCAGGAGGACCAGCGTTAAGAAACCCTGCTGTACAGCCCAAGGCTCACCTCTTACATGGAATGTAACAGAATACTAACTGTTCAGACACTAGATGGCACTGTTGCTAACAGATTGTATATTATACAAGACACGCATGCACAGTTTGAACAGTATTAACTTTTGAATGAAGCAACTCCCAACAATGGACGTACCCTTCTTTAAAGGTGCGGTCAACTTTTCTAAAAATTTACATATTAGGCACTTTCAGAGTTTGTTATGTCAGACTGACTTAAAAAAAAAAAAAAAAAAAAAAAAAAAAAAACATGACGGAGTGTGCCTTTTTTTTTAAATAAAGAATTTGAGATCAAAGAGCATTTACAATTCCACTGCATAGACTGGCACTAGAAAAGTGAGGAAAACTGTTAAAGCAGAACTACCACCTCAACTAAAGTTGTCCTGCAGTACTTAGGCAGGTGGTGACTAGCTTACTAATCATTATTTTGCCTCTCAATAGTGCCCCCAAATAAAGTTACCCTTAAGCTTCCAGAAGCCAGGCATCAACGCGGACATCTTGAATGTGCGCCTGCTCTGTCAGTCCTCTTCACCCTTCACCGGCATTGCACTGGCCCGGACGGCTCTGTCAGACTGACGGCGCAGGAGCACAGGCTGCAGTAACCTGGCATTAGTCTCGAAAGCTTAAGGATAACTTTATTTGGGGGCACTTTTGAGAGGTAAATTAATGATTATTAACCTAGTCGCTACCTGCCAAAATATTGCAGGGCGACTTTAGTTGAGGTGGTAGTTCCACTTTAAGTGGGTTGTGGTGTATCACTCATCCTAAGCAGTATAAGACAGCTATACACCAAATTAGGCATGCCAATTGTACATTACAGATATGGGTCTATGATCGAGAACCCATTAACCCCTCAGCATCACAACTTGCCAGGACCATTTGGCGTTAAAGACCAGTGATGGTCCTGGCACATCATGGAATTTATTTTTATCACAATCACTGGGCATGTCTGTTAAAGTGCCTTGGTCCTCCAATTGCCCCACCACCGGACCATGCAGTCCTTAAGGGGTATAAGGCCAAACAGACCATTTTCTAAGAAAAGAAAGTAATCCCAAAGTACAATAAAGAGGACAAGGAGATTGGGGAAGGAAAGAAAAGAGCAGGAAAGAGGGGAGTTAGGAGCAGGCAGGGGCTGATTGTCCTATAGTGGGATAGGGAGACCCACAGTGCACCACATGGTAATGGATCTCCACTGCCCGACCCACAATATCTTATGTGTCAGAGTGGCAGGACAGTGGGAAAGAAGAGTTAAATACTTCATAGGTTACAAAAAAAAAAATTATATATTATACATACATATATATATACATATATATATATATATATATATATATATATATATATATATATATATATATATTTATATAAAAAAAAATAAATAAAAAAAAGACAGTTATAATCAAACATTAATTTGTCAGGTGCAGTATCTCCGTGGTCTTAAATTGTACAGTGGATCTGTTACTGCACCATCCTATGGAGATGGGACCAGAGCTGCCCATAGGATGGTGTAGCAACAGCGCCACTATACAATTTCAGGTCACTGTGATACTGCACCCAAATAATAAAAAAAAAATATAAAGTTTGAGCTGTAATAACTTGAATAAAACATCTCTCAACAGTGGAAGTTCTCTCGTTTTACTCAGGAGACTAAGCCCTACAATACATATATTAAGTGTTGCTATCCCTTTAATAGACTGGATTGAGAGTTGCTAGACATACCTGTATGTGCTTAGCTGGGAACCTGCCGGTTATCACCTGGAGACCTTATGTTATTTGGGATGCGGTGCCTTTGCTGTTCATGCACAGCTAAAATATCCTATATTATAATTCACTAGGGATGTTTGTCAGAAGCAGTCATACACAGTAGAGACGGCTGCGTGTGCTGCAGTCATGCGCAATACAGACTGCCCGCACTGCAGCTGATACGGAGCGGGGCACTCTGAATTCGGCGTGCAGAGAGGACTCTGGTCTGAATTCGGTGCGCCCCGCTCCATATCAGCCACAAAGCAGGCAGTCTGTACTGCACACGACTGCAGCGCTGCCAGTGTTGGCCTGTGTACACGGGCTTTAAAACTAGTTGTAAAATAAATAAAAATTTCAGCCATAATTTCATAATCAATGCCTCTGGTATGTAAGCAACACTCCGCAATGCAATACAATGGCCCCTGGAGATGAACTAGTATAAGGCTGAAAGCTAGGTATGTCGCATCTCTGCAATAAATATAATATATCTGCAAGCAGGTGTGTGTGACTTGTCACCTGACCTGATGACTGAGCCAGCCAATGCGGATTGGTGTTGCTGGAGAGAAAGGAGGAAAACCTGCGTGATGAGTGACGTTGCTGCATGTGTGGTGTTGCGCGGTACAAGGGGTGGAGCGGGAGAAGCTGTGAAGGCAGTGGGGCAGCAGCGGGAGAAGCTGAGAAACGCAGGGGGCAGCGGGAGTGAAGGCAGACCAGAACAGAGAACCTGCACACCGCACCTCTCCAGTGTTTAAGTTCTTTTCTCGATTCATCAACAAAATGAACCAATGTCATAGCGATCATAATTTTGGAAGCTTTCACTATATTGTTGGTGATCCCACACCATTCAACTTTAACCCCTTAAGGACCAATGGTCCTGGGACGTTTCCGTCCCATAAGGACCGCTTTGATCTCTGTCGACGTGCCAGTACACGTGACCTGTTGTGTGTATCGGCGCTCTGCTTTGTGGCCTTAAAGAGATCGCTCCAGTCTTGGAGCGGTCAATTGTAGGCCCTATTTTTACTTACAGCGCTCCCGGTGGAGTGCTGTAAGTAAAAAGTATGAAGTACTATGACCGTCATCGGTCCTTACGTATTTAAGGACCATGACGGTCATAGTACATCATGTAGTCCTTAAGGGGTTAATTTATGTAAAGGTTATTGAGCAAGCTGAGCTATCCAGCGCAAGGGAGGACGACGACACTATCTGGTGGTTACTTAGTTTGTTCCTTTAAGCCATGCATCTCAAATGCAGTTGAGGGTCACAGACGCACACTCTACACCAGGGTGGATTCGATTTAAATCAAGTCAAGTTAAATCACAATTTAAAATCACTAGTCCGTAAGACTCAATTTAAATCATGATTTTTAAATGCAAAAACTCATTCTTGCTGGTAGTTAAAATCATCAATCTTTGCAACCAGGTGAAGAAGTCATATTTAGAATATAACCTGTCAGATTAGTAAAAGAGGAATATCAGAATTGATTTTAGTTTAATATATTAATCACTCATATTTGGAACATATAATAAAATAAACTACAACTGCATGACTATACAACCTCAGGTTCATAACTAAGCTCCATTTCATGCTGAATAACCTTTAAACTATAATGTATCTTAAATAGAAAACTATATTTAGATAGATTTTTCCTCCAAAAGCATTTCATTAAAATAAATTTGATTTAAATAAAAAAAAATATTTTTTTTTGATTAATATAAATCGATTTTTATCCACCCTGCTCGACACTACAATATATAATTTATCTATAGTGCAACTAAAGAAAATGGGCCTCAAGTACTGATAACTGTTCATTCGTTAGACAATCCATTATCAGTACATTTGGTCCGTTCTCTTTAGTTAGACAATCAGTAGGTTTTTATGGGTTTTTTTGGAACCTCAGGGTGAGCGATTTCTGAAAGTCCCCAGGTACGTGTATAGTTCACATACATATATTAGTTAATACTGCACAGCATCACCTATTCGATTGGGCTCTTTGTGTGTGTCAGAGAACCGCTGGATAGCAATGGAGGAGAGTCAATGCAGTGAACAGGGGGGCTGCCACTGAACCTCCTTGCAGAGATTTGGCCAGGAGTGACCAAGGGAGGCATTGCCTCTCTGCTAATTTGCTGGTTGCCATGTTGGGGAGGGACAGACAGAAAATCAGTAAAACCACTACATATTTAAAGCGGATGTATCACCTTATAAAAAAGTGTTACCATCCGCTTTGTGAATAAAAGTTATTATATGAAAGCTGAGGTTTTTTTTTTTTTTTTTTTTTTTTTTTTTTTTAAATCTAAATACTTAAAGATATTCCAGATTCTGCATTATGTGCACAGCAGAGATCTTTCAGCCCGTCCTATTTCTCCTCCCAGCTGCCCCAGGGAGCGATTTCACACTTCCCTTCAGTGTGCTGTGAACGGCTTCTAGCGTTACAGCAAGCTCCAGTAAGCATTATACTGAGGTTGCAGTAGCAGTATTACTGAGGTTGCAACCTCATTATAATGCTAATCGTAGCTTGCTGTAACGTTAGGAGCTGTTCACAGCACACCGAAGAGAAGCGTGAAATCGCTCCCTGGGGCCGCTGGGAGGGAGGTGGGACGAGAAATAGGACGGGCTGAAGAGCTTTGCCGGTCAGCATAATGGGACATGCTATGCTGATCTGCAAACTTCTGCACTTTTAAATGTAATTATATATTTAAATTCAGCTTTCATATAATAACAGCCACTTTGTGAATAAAAGTTAACACCTTTTTATAAGGTGATACATTCCTTTTAATGAAAAATCTCTCTACACACATAGGAATACTAGACAGTTGGTCGGTTTAACGGAGTGTCAGAGGTATCCAATGCTTTGCAACACAATGCGTTCCATTCCTCTTTAGTACTCATAGGGCTGGGAAAAAAAAATTTACCTGGCTGGTATGCCACTGCAATCCATCCGGAGTAGCAGGGGTAGTCGGGCAGATAAGACAAGAACTAGGAGAAGAGAACTGAGAATGTGTGGAGAAATGAATCAATGGGACCAGTTATCAGACTCCTTGGAGAAGAGAGACAAAGCATCTCTATATTCCCAATGTTCTCTAATTGCAAGAATCACAGGTTAAGACTGATTGGTCCCCTACCCTTCCACTGACCTGTGATATTAAGCCTCCCAGTTCAACATGAAGGTAGTTAACAAGTCTATCTGGAGGGTGAAAATCTACCAAAAATAATAAGGAAAGGGGTGCATAAGGAATACATCTAGCACTGATATCCTGAATGTAGAACGACATTTGATTCCGATATGACTGTGCGAAGTAACATGGAGTGTATTTGTCCCTTTACCTCCAGCAATCACTGTTACTAGTGGGGTACACAAGGGCTAATCTATGCAGTGTCATAGCCTATGAAGCGCACTACATTGGATTCCAGAGAGCTTTCTGTCAGGGACTGTGAAAGCAGGCCATTTATACAACGTTGCCTTATCCATATAGCACAGGCAGGTTTTCTACAGAGTCTACCAGAGGTACTGAAAGAGACCGGACTGAATAATGGAGGGATTGCATGGAGCTGGGGTCCCCCTCCCTCATTCCTGGTCAACGGAATTTATTGGTTAGTTGTGTGTACTGTAGCTTTAAATAATAAATATATAAATAAAGTTGAAGAAGAGTTTTTTTCTGGTTATAGGTATTTCATTCCACCTTTTTATTGGCTGAAACTAGTTACTCGCGCTAGGTGAGCTATGAGGCGGGAAGGTAGGCCATAAATATCTGCTTGGCTATCGTCTACCTCACAGTGACAGAAGCGTGCAGTATTTCAAGCTCTCACCCACCCCCCTTTATATAAAAAAAAAAAAAAAAAAAAAAAAAAAAAACACACCCTATAAAAATAAATAAATTTTAAGGTTTGTCGCAGCATGGAGGTTTTTTTTTTTTTTTTTTTTTTTTTTTTTTTTTTTTTTTTTAAAGTAAACTGTTAATTATTTATTTGGGACTCCCAGCTGGTAGGGCAGAGTCAGTCATGATATATGGTAAAATGGACTTACCAGGCTGGTAGGGCTGGTAAGATGGGTTTTGATTGAAATGGCTATTTACTTGGTGAACGGAATAAGTTATATTTGTTTCAAATAAAAAAGCTGCGGCCTTTACCACCATTTTCAAATGAGTGTTTTATTTCAGTAAGTTTTGGGGAAGGGGAATGTGGACCTCCAGCATTCATGAGAGGCAGTGCAAAGTAACCAATGTGTAGAACACAGTTACCAAACAAGTCTGCTCCTGTAAACCAGAATATACAGGCTGATCTGTGCACCTGTTTAAGAGGGAAACACCAATTTGTTCTTTAATCCTTTGAGTGCCGGAGAGTACGGTGACCACATTTCAGTTCTGCCATTCAGGGACACTGCAGAGAGGAGAGCGCACCACAGAGCTCTGAACACTAGAGGGAGACCTTCCCATTGACTGCTGTGACAAAAAGCTGTGCCTATGGTGGTCTACAAGAAAATGCACCTCAATCCCAAATCCTTAGATTAGCATTACACTACAACAAAAATTGCACTGAAATTCCTGACTGATGTCAGTATAAAGGCTCACTTCTCTCTCTAGTGTTTAAAGTTATGCCCGGCAGCCATTTTTCTGTAGCCCAGCAGAGACATCACTTTGTGACAATAGTCTATGGGCCATTCTTCTTACAGTGTTTAGACCTCTGAGTTCAGGAGTCTTCATTCCAGGTCACTGTACTGTCCCGGAAGGGGGCTGCCTGGGACAAGGGACAAACATTTAAAATCCGGGACTGTCCCGGGCAATCCGGAACATTTATTTTATAGAGCATTTCCCGCTGAATAAAACAAGGTCACTCCCATCGCTGTCAGATGTTTTATTCAACATTTATAGAAGTTCAAATAATCAGGAAGTGAATTTACTGTGTTTACTTCCTGATGGTTCTATCTGACAGGAAGTGAATGTACTGTGTTTACTTCCTGAGACTTCTAACTGACAGGAAGTGACTCAGCAGTTTGTATCACATTGTATCACATTCTATGTACTTCACTGACTTTCCTTTCCATTATAATCTAAAAAAATAATTCGAATTTGACAACTAGAGGGCACTGCTAATTTAAAACATGGGTTTAAACTGTAATAACTCTGGAAATATAAATATCTGGGCAGTGGGAGTACCCTTATTTTACTCAACAGGAAAATCCTTGAGATATGTTTTTTCATAAAAAAAGTTTACTGTACCCCTGATACAGTTGTGTCAACCATGCATCTTCCCCCACCTCTTGACTGGAACTCAGGGGAGTCGTACAGGACAGGTCCACGTGACTGCACACATGCAAATCGACATTCATTGAAAGGTTGTGATAAGGATTGCAACCTCCGACGCTGCTAGTATGCAGCCCCATAGGCCACTGTACAGACCTTACTGTAACTTTACTGTGTTCCTGAGGGCATACAGTAATAATGCAGCATCATAGGCCTCTGTACAGATAAGGTTGCCACCCAGCCGGTATTTTACCGGCAGGCCGGTAAAAAATTGGCTTCCTTCCAATGTTACGTCTATGGAGGGAATGCCATGGCCGGTATTTTTTTTTAAGAAAAGGTGGTAACCCTATGTACAGACCTTACTGTAACTTTACAGTGTTCCTGAAGGAATACAGTAATACAGCCCCACAGGCCTCTGTACAGACCTTACTGTAACTTTACTCTGTCCCTGAGGGAATGTAGTAATACAGTAAGGTCTGTACAGAGGCCTATGGGGCTGTATCTTTACTGTGTTCCTGAGGGAATACAGTAATAATACAGTCCCATAGGCCTCTGTACAAACCTTCCTTACAGTAATGTTACTGTGTTCCTGAGGGAATGTAGTAATACAGCCCCATATGCCTTTGTACAGACCTTACTGTAATGTTACTGTGTTCTTGAAGGAATACAGTAATAATACAGCCCCATAGGCCTCTGTACAGATCTTCCTTACTATAATGTTACTGTGTTCCTGAGGGATTACGGTAATACAGCCCCATAGACCATTGTACAGATAGGGTTGCCACCCAGTCTGTATTTTACCGGCAGGCCGGTAAAAAATTGGCTGCTGTCCAATGTTAAGTCTATGGAGAAAATGCCACGGTCAGTATTTTTTTGAAGAAAAGGTATGTACAAACCTTACTGTAACTTTACCATGTTCCTGAGGGAATACAGTAATACAGCCCCATAGGCCTCTGTATAGACCTTCCTTACTGTAACTTTACTGTGTTCCTGAGGTAATATAGTAATCATACAGCCTTAGTCCTCTGTACAGACCTTACTGTAATGTTACTGTGTTCCCCATAGGACCCTGTCAAAGACTTTACTGTAACTTTACTGTGTTCCTGAGAGAATACAGTAATACAGCTCCACAGGCCTATTCATAGACCTTACTGTAATGTTACTATGTTCCTGAGGGAATACAGTAATAATACAGCCCCATAGGCCTCTGTACAGACCTTCCTTACTGTAACTTGACTATGTTCCTGAGGGAATACAGTAATAATACAGCCCCATAGGCCTAGGGTGACCACGGGTCCCGGAACGTCCGGGACTGTCCCTTATTTCAGGGACATGTCCCGCGTCCCGGGTCCCCTTCAACCGGGACAATGAAGTGTCCCGGAATGAAGCCAAGCCGCCCTGAATGTCAGCCTGCAAGCGGTGTGTCACATCATGGACGCCGCTTGCAGGCTGACATCCAGGGCGGCAATGCAACTTACCTGATCTGGAGGCAAGCGCTCTAGTAATACAGAGCGCTGGGAGATGACATCATCTCCCAGCGCTCTGCATTACTGAGCACAGCGCGTGGGAGCTTCAGCTCTGTGCCGGAGGAGGCACAGAGCACTTTGCACTCCGCTAGACCACCAGGGACTCAAGGTAAGGCAATAGGGTGACCACGTCCCGGAATGGCAGAAGGGAAATGTGGTCACCCTACATAGGCCTCTGTACAGACCTTACTGTAACTTTACTGTGTTCCTGAGGGATTACAGTAATACAGCCCTATAGGCTTCTGTACAGACCTTACTGTAATGTTACTGTGTTCCTGAGGGATTACAGTAATACAGCCCCATAGGACCCTGTCATAGACCTTACTGTAACTTTACTGTGTTCCTGAGGGAATACAGTAATAATACAGCCCCTTAGGCCTCTGTACAGGCCTTCCTTACTGTAACTTTACTGTGTTCCTGAGGGAATACACTAATAATACTGCCCCTTAGGCCTCTGTACAGACCTTCCTTACTGTAACTTTACTGTGTTCCTGAGGGAATAAAGTAATACAGCCCCTTAGGCCTCTGTACAGGCCTTATGGTAACTAGGGTTGCCACCCAGCCGGTATTTTACCGGCAGGCCGGTAAAAAATTGGCTTCTGTCCAATGTTAAGTCTATGGAGGGAATGCCATGGCCGGTATTTTTTTGAAGAAAAGGTGGCAACCCTAACTGTAACTTTACTGTGTTGCTGAGGGAATACAGTAATAATACAGCCCCATAGGCCTCTGTACAGACCTTACTGTAACTTTACTGTGTTCCTGAGGGAATACAGTAATAATACAGCCCCATAGGCCTCTGTACAGACCTTACTGTAACTTTACTGTGTTCCTGAGGGAATACAGTAATAATACAGCCCCATAGGCCTCTGTACAGACCTTACTGTAACTTTACTGTGTTCCTGAGGGAATACAGTAATAATACAGCCCCATAGGCCTCTGTACAGACCTTCCTTACTGTAACTGTACTGTGTTCCTGAGGGAATACAGTAATAATACAGTCCCATAGGCCTCTGTACAGACCTTACTGTAACTTTACTGTGTTCCTGAGGGAATACAGTAATAATACAGCCCCATAGGCCTCTGTACAGACCTTACTGTAACTTTACTGTGTTCCTGAGGGAATACAGTAATAATACAGCCCCACAGGCCTCTGTACAGACCTTCCTTACTGTAACTTTACTGTGTTCCTGAGGGAATACAGTAATAATACAGCCCCATAGGCCTCTGTACAGACCTTACTGTAACTTTGCTGTGTTCCTGAGGGAATACAGTAATAATACAGCCCCATAGGCCTCTGTACAGGCCTTACTATAACTTTACTGTGTTCCTGTTCAAGGTATCATCTGCATACCTTCCAAGTGTCCCTCTTTAGGAGGGACAGTCCCTCTTTGAGACCCAAATCCCTCTGTCCCTCTTTTCTACCCTTTTGTCCCTCTTTTTAGGACATCAGAATGAGTGGTGTGTATTACATTGCTCCACAGCAATAAAACATAAATAAATGTGTTGTTAATTGTCAGTATTTGTGTTTATACATTAATATGGGCAATTAAAATACTTTGATCTTGCTCTAAATCATTTATCAGTTACACAAAGAGCTGCAGATGGGTCAAGAAATAACTTAAAAATTCATGGAAATGCCCTGCCTATCAGCCACGCCCCCAGAAATGCCACCTAAAACAGAAGTGTCCCTCTTTCACCATTTGAAATGTTGGGAGGTATGCATCTGCAGTCAGTCCTGGAGGTTGTGATCATGGAGGCGGACATGACAGTTGCTGGCGGGACCACAGGATAAACTCCACCCACTGCAGATGATAATATTAACCCTTTAAGGAGCAGAGGAGAGTGCAATGCATTGCTTAGCAAATTGTTGAATAGAGGCCAATAGGATCGTCTGGCCATAGCAAGTTAATTGCGGGCTATTATAAAGAGGCGTTACTTCCCCTGTAAAATGGAACAAATTAAAATCAATTTGAATCCTTTCTAAGTCTCCTATATTTTTAACTTCGACTATTTTTATTTTAATTTAAAGCAATGTCGTTGGAGATATTCAGCTTTGCCAGTTGATTAAAATTAGAATGTACTGGCTGGCACAGCCTGTGCACCAAATTGCCTGAGGAATTAGTACCTGGCACATAGCCTTGCCAGCCAGTACTGCCCAGTATAAATAAATGAATAAAACTAGTATTCAAAATAAAAAGCTGCTAACAAACGTTACTTTGGAAGCACTCTTATTATAAAGGTGTTCATTCTACTTTAAATCACAAAGTGTTTAAAGGGATAGTAATATTTAAAATGTAAAAAAAAAAAATATATGTTGTAGGGTTTATCCCCCAGAGTAAAACAAGGATACTCCCACTGCCGAGAGATTTTATTAAAAAATTATAACAGCTCAAACTTGAATTTATGTGCAATATCACAGTGGCCTGAAAATTTACAGTGGAGCTGTTGTTATACCATCCTATGGACTGCTCTGGTCTGTAGAGCATAAATCTCCATAGGATGGTGTAGCAACAGCGCCACCGTAAATTTTCAGGCCACTGTGATATTGCACCTAAAAAAATTCAAGTTTGAGCTGTTATAATTTAATATAACATCTCTCAGCGGTGGGAGTACCCTTGTTTTATTCAGGGACATAAGCCCTACAACATACATTTTTTTACATCGTAAGTATTACTATCCCTTTAAAGCAGAACTATACACTAGCAATAAGTAATTTGTTAAACAGAATCACTTACCTAGGTAGGAGTCCATCACACAGCAGTCAGGTGTATCTATATAATTATTGTGTGTAACAGAAGCACTTACCTAGGTAGGAGTCCATCACACAGCAGTCAGGTGTATCTATATAATTACTGTGTGTAACAGAAGCACTTACCTAGGTAGGAGTCCATCATACAGCAGTCAGACGTATCTATATAATTACTGTGTGTAACAGAAGCACTTACCTAGGTAGGAGTCCATCACACAGCAGTCAGGTGTATCTGTATAATTACTGTGTGTAACAGAAGCACTTACCTAGGTAGGAGTCCATCACACAGCAGTCAGGCGTATCTATATAATTACTGTGTGTAACAGAAGCACTTACCTAGGTAGGAGTCCATAATACAGCAGTCAGGCGTATCTATATAATTACTGTGTGTAACAGAAGCACTTACCTAGGTAGGAGTCCATCATACAGCAGTCAGTTATCCATGTATACAATTTATTTGCATTTGATCTCTATTGTAGTCTTTTTTAATTAAGTTTGATGACAAAATTATACTTATGAGTCATTCAGGTCTGTGGAACCATAATGATTACATGAGAAGCTATGACCTAGAGGCAGAATTCAAGTCAGTATACATGAAACTAATCAAAAAAATATATGTATCTAACTAGATGGACGACTGATGGATAAAAGGATACGTACCTAAGCAAGTTATTCTGTTAAACCAATTAAGATTGACTTATCTCTAGGATATAATCAAAATGAAAATTCAGAAAGTGTTCAAAGAGGGTTAATCTTAAACACCAAGAGCAAACTCCTTGCACCAGAATAATCATCGAAAGTGATGGGGAATTGTCAGCATCAGCTTTGCAGTTGGAGACCCCCTGGTTGGGTGGGACCTCTTGTTTAAAGCGGAATTTAAAAGGGAAACTACAATTTTTATGCTTAAGAAAATCCCATCGATGGAGGAAAACATTTAAGCTGAGAGACATTTCTAGGTTCTGCGGATTCAGAAAATGGTAAAATTGCAGGTTGGATTTTAAATTTACATTTTATTAAGTCTAAAACAGTCTCATGATGTTTAACCATTCAAAGGCCTATGAACAAAATAGCAAAATCCTGGGTCAAGAAAACAGATAGGTGGGGCAAAATATTCCTCAATAAATTAACAGTTTAACCCTTTGAGTGCCAGAGTGGTATGCAAAGCAATGAGTTGCGTGCCACTCTGGCACTCAAAGGGTTAACAAAAAAAAAAAAAAGGACTGGATTGGAGTCCAACACATTGCAGAACAATGCACTGTACATCCCTCTTGTCCTTAAAAGAAGCTTTTGATTTCTTGAATGCTAGAGATGTCTTCAAAGCATTCGTCCACATGAAGGAGTATGGATAAAGAAAAGGTGGACTAAACCAAATGCATCACAGGACAAACTGATTTTCATTGACAAAAACACTCTGCATTGCTTTAAAAGGGGATTTAAATCTGCAACACATTGCAAAGCATTAAAAGCACCACCCACGTTCCATAGTATTTAATCTGTAATGGGCGTTTCTGCTTCTTTTTAACCCAGAAGCACTCAAAGGGTTAAGCCCTTGACATCTAATCTGCATAAAGATATATAGTAATCTAGAACAGTGGTTCTCAACCCGTGCCTTCAGTGGCTACTAACAGGCCAGGATTTTAGAATTTCCTTTTAAAAGCACAGGTGAGTTAATCAATACAACTGAGCCTCTGATCAACACACTTGTGTTCTAGCAGGGAAATTCCTAAGTCCTGGCCTGTTAGTGGCCACTGAGGGCATGGGTTGAGAACCTTTGATCTAGAACATAGTCATTAAAAGGGATAGTAATGCTTAAAATGTAAAAAAAAATATGTTGTAGGGTTTATCCCCCTGAGTAAAACAAGAGTGCTCCCACTGCTGAAAAGTATTTCATTCAAAAGTTATTAATTTTCAAAGTTGAATTTTTCAGGTGCAATATCACAGTGGCCTGAAATTGTACAGTGGCGCTGTTGCTACACGTTCCTATGGACAGCTGTGGACACGGGACCATAAATCTCCATAGGATGGTGTGGCAACAGCGCCACTGTACAATTTCAGGCCACTGTGATATTGCACCTAAAAAAATTCAACTTTGAAAATTAATAACTTTTGAATGAAACACCTTTCAGCAGTGGGAGTACTCTTGTTTTACTCAGGGGGATAAACCCTATAACATTTTTTTTTACATTAAGTATTACTATCCCTTTAAATCCTTGTATGCTACAGCAGCCTCCAATACACTGCAAAATGCATAGGAGACCTCTAACATTCAAAGGGTTGCTTTAACTTTTAACCCTTTGGAGTGCCAGAGGGGTGCAGAATGTGTACCCATTTAGAACGTAAAGGGGAAGACAAAAAAAAACAAACAAACAAAAAAAAAAAAAATAGTCAGTGGGAATTTATTGGTCACATTTAGTGAACTTGGTTTGACCCTGAATTATTCCCTTTCTTTGTGCGCATTGGGGGGGGTTCACAAGGAATGATCTAATGCAAGCTCAGTAATGGGTTCAGCTTTCTGTTTGCGCTATATCACGGGAATTAACATATTTGCATAAGATTTATACAGGTCTCTGAAGTTCAGCAGGAAAAAAAAAAAAAAAAAAAAAAAAAAAAGACTCAGTTGTGACGTTTCTGCTGCTTTTTCCACAATTTAACGTTTTTCTACATAGCTTTTACATTGGCTAACAGTACCAAGATTAGGCCAAGGAGGTGGACAAGTTATTAGAGAAAAGTAAGTGATCTTAGTCATAAAATGCGTCAGTTTTTAATGCATGGTCCGTGACCATTTTTTTTTTGAGCAACACCCGCAAATTACACAGAGAAGCGTTTTTGACACATGAAGCAAATTAAGGCTTTTTGTGCTCAAACGCCTTTATACATGCAGTCAATTTTTGTGAAGTTAATGGCATAACCCTCCCCAAATATAGTCCTTAAAGTACCACGAGTGTGTGCAGTAGAGTGCATTGCATACCTTTCTGGTACACATGCACTAAGGGGTGATAAAGAGGAGATAACTTCTCCAGTGATATCACTTCTCCAGTTCCTATGTTATTATATGGAGCCAAAGCACTAAGATTTCTTCAGCTTTGGAGATCATAGTGCCTTGGTTCCATATAACATAGGAACTGGAGAAGTCATCTCCACTTTAACACCTCTTTATCACCCCTTAGTGCACAAAACCCTTGTGCCAGAGGGGTATCAGACGCATAGGTTTGCCATGCGTTGGATACCCCTTTGGCACCTAAATTCTGATATGAAGAAAAAAAAACATTATGTACCAATGATAATTTACCCCACTGAGGACCAGATAGGCGTGAAAGTCATACATCCCAATTATAATCAAGAGAGTAAGGACATGGTCGATATCACTTACCTGGAGCTCACACCAAGCAACTTCCACCCAGGTTTCTGTATCCAGACCCTTGTAGACAGTCTTAAAAGAACCTCTTCCTATTTCAATATCAAACTTTAAGAACCTGCCATCAGGGGAAGTGGAAACGGCCTTCATATCATCCTCCTCTTCGTTCTCCTCCTCCTCCTCTTTCTTGAACTTTGGGACATCTTTGGAAGTGTCCGGTTGCTCTTTATTCTTTGGGTCTCCCACCTGCTTTGGTGTCTCATCTATACTATTACCCTTAGAGGATCCAACTCTAGGTTCAGAGACCTCTGTGCCAGCAGATTCCTGGTCACTGACCCCATGTGCTCTCTTTGCAATGGCCCTCCTTGCCCTGGAGATGGGGATCACCTTGTCCTGGCGCCCCGATTCATTTAAATCTAGAACTGGGGACTCCTCCTGATCAGAGTCCACTACGGTCCTCCTCAAAAACCTCAGCTTGACCGTCTTAGAGCCCTTAACAGCAGGCGCAGCCCGAGCATCTTTGCCCAAGTTCAGCATTGCAGTATCCATGATATCCACCAGGATCAGCCCATAAATGTTAATGGGGATTTCAGCCAGATCATCGGGTTCTGCTGATTCTTTCAAACGTGGATCTGAGCTGGCATCAAGCCCACTTTCCAGACAATTTCAGCTTTTATCTCCTGTGCGCCCAGTATGTGGGAATCATGGTCCAAACCAGCATTAAAAAAAAACATACAAACTGAGTCGATTCCCCTGCAGGAGTCAGTGACGCAGACACATGGACTTGCAGCAGCGGTTTGGTAATCTCCCGTCCAAGGTGATTAAAGAGCTTCCCTTTAATATTGCTGATCGTCCCTTTAACTCTTCCCCCTCCCCAGATATCTGCAGTTTCTCCGGGCAGGGATGCTCTTGTCAGAAATCCATACTGAACCTGTGTGATGGAAACAGCATTAAAGACCGAGCCTGCACGCCCCCCACCCCCACTCCAAACAGCATGGACACAGGCAGAGAGACAAAAGTGGTTCAATACTGGGGCCAAACATGCCCCTTGGTTTAAATGGGACTATTTTGCAATGTGTTCGAGACCTCTGACATTCACAGAGTTAAAAAGCCCGATTTAACCCCTTCAATGGCAGAGGGTTATCCCTTTTAGCGGCAGAGACATATCCAATGCATTGAATTGGATAAATCTCTGGCACTCAGAGTTACTGCAGAACTGCTCCACTTGCATACAGCTGTGCGTGAGCAGCAGTACACCTTGCTTTGAGGAGTAAGGGGTTAATAGGAACATTTATGTCACGTGACTAAGGAGGCAACAGGGCATGGCACTCACCACAGACTCACGTAAGGGACTGTGCGAGCGGGTATTAGCAACTGTCAATCCTCAATATTGGCTCACATGGGGAGGTATGAGTGGGCATCAGCCTGGCACCCTCTATATAAAGATCACAGTCTGTGTGACTGGTTATGAAAGAATGGTATAGAATGGCATGGGGGACTGAATGAGTTCTACTGCCTGGCACCCTCAGTATAGAATCATATGTGGGTGTGAGTGGGCATCAAGTCCTGGCATTAGCAGTATAAGCTTATTTGGGAAGTGGGAGGGTATCAGGGCCTAATATGATCAGTATAGAATCAAGAGTGGTTATCAGGGCCTGGCATCGTCTGTATAGAACCACATGAGAGGAGGGTGTGTGGATATCCGGGCCTGGCATCATCTGTACAGAACCTCATGGAGGGGAGGGGGGAGTGGGTATCAGAGCCATTAACATCTGTACAGAACCTCATGGAGAGGGGAGTGGGTATCAGAGCCATTAACATCTGTACAGAACCACACGAGGGGAGGGAGTGAGTGGGCATCAGGGCCCGGCATCATCTGTAGAAAACCACACAGAGAGGGGAGTGGGTATCAGGGCCTGGCATCACCTGTACAGAACTACATGGGGGGGGGGGGGGAGTGAGTATGACGGACTGGCATCTGTACAGAACCAATAACGGCAGTGTGAGTATCAAGGCTTGGGATCTGTGCAGAACCACATGGGGGGCAAGTTGGTATCAAAGCTTGGCATCTTTTGTATAGAACCCCATTGGGGTGTAAGATGGGTATCAGGGTCCAGCGCTCTTTGTACAGAACCACATGGGGGGTAAGTGGGTATCAGCCTGGCATCCTCAGAATAGTACCACATGGGTGGTGTGTGAGTGGGTATCAAGGCCTGGCATTCTTAGTCTAGTACCACATGGTGTTGTGAGGGTGGGTATCAGGGCCTGGTATCCTTTGCATAGATTGGCATGGGGGCGTGCGTGGGTATCAGGGCCTGGCATCCTCAGCTGCAGCTCGCATTGTGCCAGTGGCTCTGCAGCAGTGTGTGGGTGAGCGCAGAATCCCGCAGCAGACAGCGAAAGTGAATTTAAACATTAATGATATTCTGAATGCGACAACATGCAGCCAGGGGGTCCCCGGGGGCCCTGCAGTGACATGGCTGTAGCTTAACCCTTGGATGCCAAAAGCAAGTGAAGGCAAGCAACAGAGGCTTCTGGTATCCACTGGGTTAACACAAATGTAGCTCCATTACAAAGAAATACTGCACTTTATTAATTAGGAAATGAAAAATTCTGAAACCTAAAATTCCCAGTAATTTAAATGGGACTGATTACATTCTAGGAGATATACCCCCCCCCCATTTAACCCCTGGAATGCAAAACACACAAACATACATTGATTAAACGGGGGTGGGGGTGTTAACCTCTCACATGATAAAAATACAAGCCTCCTTGTATCCCCTTCAGTGTGAGAGGTACAATACAAAATTACCACTGACTTAAGGGAAGCTTTTAACCCCTAATATTAAGGGGCTTGAAAGCCCCAAATTCAAATGGGCTTTAATGACATTATTAACCATTTGAATGCTAGTGATAACTAGCATTTTAAGAGGGTCAAACACCCATTTCCCATTGTTTTAGAAATTGGCTTTTAACCCCCTGAATGCTAGAGAAGTCTTTAAAGCATCTCTCTAGCATTCAAGAGGTTAAAGGGCTTCTTTGAGAATTTGTGGAGGTAAAGGCCGTAAAGGGGAGAGGCAGGCGATACTCACATGGAGGCAGAAGGACCAGGTCACAGGGATGAACTTGTCTCCTTTATCTCATCCTGGTACCATCCATCCTGGGCTAATGCGGACCCCACCCAGCATGCACCGCGCCTCTCCCTATGTGTACTGAGCAGTGACAGGGGATAGGGGTGCCGCACCCACTAAATGCCAGGGGTGCCCGGATCTCCCGGTGCCAGCAGCAGCTCGCCCGGTGTGTGTGCAGTCACAGCAGGCAGTGGACCCCTCCTCTCCGCCCCCAGCAGCCTGTCCGCCCTCCTCTATGGGGACTGCTCGCTAATGAGCGCTCCATTTAACTAGCCGGCTCCAGGACAAGGGGAAGCCTCGGCGGCCAATACAGAGAGGAGGAGGGGAGAGGAGGGATCATCTGCCCCTGGACCAAAAGGGAATCGCTCAGGCTCCTCCCAGGCATCGCTCTGACAGCGGCATGGCCCGGTACAGCTGCCTCATCATCAGGTCCATGGCTTAACCCTACCTGTACCGGCCTCATCATCAGAGCCATGTCTTAACCCTTCCTATACATCATCAGGTCCATATCTTAACCCTTCCTATACACCATCAGATCTATGTCTTAACCATTCCTGTACCGGCCTCATCATCGGTCTGTGGCTTAATCCTTCATATACCGACTTCATAATCAGGTCCATGCCTTAACCCTTCCTATACACCATCAGGTCCATGTCTTAACCCTACCTGTACCGGCCTCATCATCAGAGCCATGTCTTAACCCTTCCTATACATCATCAGGTCCATGTCTTAACCATTCCTGTACCGGCCTCATCATCGGTCTGTGGCTTAACCCTTCCTATACATCATCAGGTCTAGGTCTTAACCCTTCATATACACCATCAGATCTATGTCTTAACCCTTCCTAAACATCATCAGGTCCATGTCTTAACCATTCCTATACATCATCAGATCCATGTCTTAACCCTTCCTATACACCATCAGATCTATGTCTTAACCATTCCTGTACCGGCCTCATCATCGGTCTGTGGCTTAACCCTTCCTATACATCATCAGGTCCATGTCTTAACCCTTCCTATACATCATCAGGTCTATGGCTTAACCCTTCATATACCGACTTCGTCATCAGGTCCATGCATTAACCCTTCCTATACATCATCAGATCCATGTCTTAACCATTCCTATACATCATCAGAGCCATGTCTTAACCCTTCCTATACATCATCAGGTCTATGGCTTAACCCTTTCTATACCGACCTCATCATCAGGTTTATGTCATAACCCATCATATACCGGCCATATCATTAGATGTATGTTGAATGTTTTAACCCTTCCTGTACCGGTCTCTACCCATCATATACCAGCCTTATCATCAGGTCTATGCCTTAACTCTTCATTTACCGGCCTTATTATCAAGTCTGTCTCTTAACCCTACCTATATCCGTCTCATCATCAGGTCTGTGTCTCAACTCTTCCTATACCAGCCTCATAGCAGGGCCATACCTTAAGCCTTCCTATACAGGCATCATTGGGTAGGTTATTTAACCCTTCCTATACCTGTCTCATCAGGGCTATCACCTCCTTATCACCTTATTATGCCAGGCTCATCCAGGCTATCATGTAACCCTTCCTATACCTGCTTTGTCGGTGCTGTTGTTTAACCCTTCAAGAGCTCCTTGTGTTAGATATATAACTTAACTCTTCCTATACATATTATCATCAAGGCTGTCAACCCTTCTGGATATGCTTATATTCAAATTATTATAATTCAGTCCTTTAGTTTATCTGTCTCATCTGGGTTGTCATTTAACCCTTTTGGATCTGCTGATATCAGATGTATGATTTAACCTTTCACATACCTGCCTTAATCAGATCTGTAATTTAAAACCCTTATTTATAATCCATTTACCATTTCTGGAGCTACTCGTGTTAGAGCTATAACCTAATCCTTTTATAACCATCTGTTAATCATACGTATACCTGACACATCAGGGCTATCACTTAACCCTTCCTATATCTGACACATCAGGGCTATCACTTAACCCTTCCTATATCTGACACATCAGCTATATCACTTAACCATGTCTATACCTGACATATCAGGTCTATCACTTAACCATGATGAGACAGGTATTGCAAGGGTTATGACTGAACTCTTTTTATATCTGCCTTGTAAGGACTCTCACTTAACCCTACTTATTCCTGCAGCTCTGTCACCTAACCTTATCTATGCCTCTCTCATCAGTGTTTTCACTTAATCCCTCTGCAGCTGCTTGTATTAGATCTTTATTTTATACCCCCCCCCCCCCCCCGGTCTAGAGTGGAGTATAGCACATTCCTTTGCAATGCAATGTATTCCCTGCTGGTCGTTAAAAGGTTAAAGGGATAGTAATGTTTCATAATAAAAGCAGCTCTAATTAATCATCATATTATTTGGATTTTGGAGAGTGTTATTTCAATTCTGTCAGAGTTGTATTACAAGAGTAATTTAATGACAAAGTATCCCCCCTCCCACCCCTTTTTAATGATGTAACACTGCTCAGCCAGATCAGAAGGGAGGTGCCCAGGTAGACTGCAGAGAGGGACAATCTTCAGTTAAGATAAGGGAAAAACCTGAAAAACTTGTCAAGGGGCCAGGGATTTCATTGTTCTCATAGGAAGAAGATTGTCCCCTGCTGTTATCTGTCTGGTCTGTGGACTGCATTCCACATCTGAGAAGAGATGGCTTACACTAGGTAAAAGGGGCGGGAGGGGAAACTTTGCTTATGAATATCTCTCAAACCAAAAAGGTTTGAGAGATAAGACTGATATCATTCTTCATATCTTTTTAATGCCTACAAAATAAAATAAAATTAAAACAAAGTATTATTATCCCTTTAACATTTGTTATCACTGCCATAATCAGGAGTATGACTTTGCCATTCTTGATCTGTTTTTATTAAATCTATACCATAACCCTTTGGGTGCCAGAGGTGCAGACAATGCATTGTGATGCAATGCATTGCCTAACCCTCTGGCACTCAAAGGGTTAACTTTTTTTTTTTTTTTTTTACATGAGATGATAAATTATAACTTAAAGGTAAAGTAACATGTCTAATTAAAAAAAAAAACTTACCTTTAATGGCCATAAAATCCTAATGGCCACTCTGAATTCTCCTGTTGTGAGTTTGTTCAAGAGAAAACATCTTCAGTTAGTCATGAATCTCCATGGGGGCAGACATGATAGTTCCTGGAAGTTTCTTAAATCTACAAGCAGTCAGAGAGCGTGATCCTACTAAACCCTTTAATGACAGGGTAGTGAGCAATACATTGCTAATTAGTGCATTACCATATATATATCACAAAATTAGCATAACATAATGCAAGTATTCAATAGATATTCATGAGGGCACATGATAATTGTGTTAGTAGAACTGCTTCATGTGAGTTAATTTGGGACAAATTATTTGAAATATAACCTTTATTAAATAAATATAAAAGAAACATCAATATTAAAAATACATATCATGCCTTAACCATGACTCTGCCATAATGAGAGTCGTAAAAGGTGTGACTGAAAATTAGATTCTGCATTTAATATATAATTTAAAGAGAAAAGCAATGAGATTGTAAATGAATAATGGAAAAATAATCTCCATACACCCTAAATGTGTCTGAATTAGAGTTATAAAGTGGAAGGGAATCTGTTGCTCTAGTTAATTCCAGTTGAAACTTAGAGTATATGCTATCCTATAATATAAAAGGCCAGATGTATGTTTGTCCGATGCAGTCATGCGCAGTAGAGACTGCTCGAACACAGGCTGATGCACTCATATGCAGTAGAGACTGCCCGAACGGAGGCCGATGCACTCATGCGCAGTAGAGACTGCCCGAACGGAGGCCGATGCACTCATGCACAGTAGAGACTGCCCGAACGCAGGCTGATGCACTCATGCGCAGTAGAGACTGCCCGAACGCAGGCCGATGCACTCATGCGCAGTAGAGACTGCCCGAACGCAGGCCGATGCACTCATGTGCAGTAGAGACTGCCCGAAAGCAGGCCGTTGCACTCATGCGCAGTAGATACTGCCCGAACGCAGACCGATGCACTCATGCGCAGTAGAGACTGCCCGAACGCAGGCCGATGCACTCATGCGCCGTAGAGACTGCCCGAACGCAGGCCGATGCACTCATGTGCAGTAGAGACTGCCCGAACGCAGGCCGATGCACTCATGCGCAGTAGAGACTGCCCGAAAGCAGGCCAATGCAGTCATGCGCAGTAGAGACTGCCTGAACATAGGGCGATGCACTCATGCGCAGTAGAGACTGCCCGAATGCAAGCCGATGCAATCATGCGCAGTAGAGACTGCCTGAACGTAGGCCGATGCAATCATGCGCAGTAGAGACTGCCCGAACGCAGGCCGATGCACTCATGCACAGTAGAGACTGCCCGGATGCAGGCCGATGCACTCATGCGCGGTATAAACTGCCCAAATGCAGGCCGATGCACTCATGTGCAGTAGAGACTGATCGAACGCAGGCCGATGCACTCATGTGCAGTAGAGACTGACCGAACGCAGGCTGATGCACTCATGCACTGTAGAGACTGTCCGAACGCAGGCCGATGCACTCATGCGCAGTAGAGTCTGCCCGAACGCAGGCTGATGCACTCATGCACAGTAGAGACTGCCCGAACGCAGGCCGATGCACTCATGTGCAGTAGAGACTGCCCGAACGCAGGCCGATGCACTCATGCGCAGTAGAGACTGCCCGAACGCAGGCCGATGCACTCATGCGCAGTAGAGACTGCCCGAACGCAGGCTGATGCACTCATGCGCAGTGGAGACTGCTCGAACGCAGGCCGATGCACTCATGCGCAGTAGAGACTGCCCGAAAATGCAGGCCGATGCACTCATGCGCAGTAGAGACTGATCGAACGCAGGCCGATGCACTCATGTGCAGTAGAGACTGACCGAACGCAGGCTGATGCACTCATGCGCTGTAGAGACTGCCCGAACGCAGGCCGATGCACTCGTGCAGTAGAGACTGCCCGAACGCAGGCCGATGCACTCATGCGCAGTAGAGACTGCCCGAACGCAGGCCGATGCACTCATGCGCAGTAGAGACTGCCCGAACGCAGGCCGATGCACTCATGCGTAGTAGAGACTGCCTGAACGCAGGCCGATGCACTCATGCGTAGTAGAGACTGCCCGAACGCAGGCCGATGCACTCATGCGCAGTAGAGACTGCCCGAACGCAGGCCGATGCACTCATGCGCTGTAGAGACTGCCCGAATGCAGGCCGATGCACTCATGCGCAGTAGAGACTGCCCGAACGCAGGCCGATGCACTCATGTGCAGTAGAGACTGCCCGAATGCAGGCCGATGCACTCATGCACAGTAGAGACTGCCCGGACGCAGGCCGATGCACTCATGCGCGGTATAGACTGCCCAAACACAGGCCGATGCACTCATGCGCAGTAGAGATTGCCCGAACGCAGGCCGATGCACTCATGCGCAGTAGAGACTGCCCGAACGCAGGACGATGCACTCGTGTGCAGTAGAGATTGCCCGAACGCAGGCCGATGCACTCATGCGCAGTAGAGATTGCCTGAACGCAGGACGATGCACTCATACGCAGTAGAGATTGCCCGAACGCAGGCAGATGCACTCATGCGCAGTAGAGACTGCCCGAACACATGCCGATGCACTCATGCGCAGTAGAGACTGCCCGAACTAAGGCCGATGCACTCATGCGCATTAGAGATTGCCCGAACGCAGGCCGATGCACTCATGCGCAGTAGAGACTGCCCGAACGCAGGCCGATGCACTCATGCGCAGTAGAGACTGCCCGAACGCAGGCCGATGCACTCATGCGCAGTAGAGACTGCCCGAACGCAGGCCGATGCACTCATGCGCAGTAGAGACTGCCCGAACTCAGGCCGATGCACTCATGCGCAGTAGAGACTGCCCGAACGCAGGCCGATGCACTCATGCGCAGTAGAGACTGCCCGAACTCAGGCCGATGCACTCATGCAGCAGACACTTCCCGAAAGCACAGAATGCTGGGAGATGTAGTTCTGCGGTAGTACCCCTGGCGTGTAGTTCGCACTTTGGCCCGGGTACACAGTCTTTTACACTAGTATACCATAATTTCACTAACTGTAGAGTGGAGGTAACATAAGATCTTGTCACGGATACCCAGAAAAGTTCAGGAGTCAGTACGGTATAGTTAATGCAATTTTATTTACAAAATGAACAAAGAAAATCTATACATATATACATACAAAGGAACAGGCAAAGGGTTAAAACCAGCAGCCCTGCTATCAGGAATAATAGGATGCGAGGCTAAACCTCAGTGATGGAGACCAGGCCTTAGCCACTGGTAGTCTCAGCAGGAACCAGGAACAGGATCAGTAACACAGGATCTTGATCCAACGTAGCGGGCTTACCGATTCACGCCTGCAGTCAGTAGGGAGCAGTAACAGATCTAGATTGGTACAGTAAAAAGAGATTTGATATTACCTTTAAAATCTTGGGGATAATACGCACCTGTGTATAATATGCAGGTGGAAATTATACGGTTAGATTTTTGGTAAAATATTTAGTTAACGTTTATAATATGCACATCTTTTCCCTCTCTCTATCCCCCAAAAATTAAATGCCCCCCAATCTCTCTCTTCCTTCCCTCCCTCTCCATTCCTCAATACTACAACCTGCGTGCCCCATTTCCCTACCTGTACCCGCCTCCATAACCAGTATCCCCTTTTGGAGACAGCTGGGACATTAGTGCAGCAAGCAGCATTCTTGCATTCACTGCCTGCTTCCTCTACTACCTGCCTGCCCCCTTTCCATCCCTGTACCCTCCTCCTTAACCAGGACCTCCCTCTGGAGACAGCTGGGACATTGGCGCAGCGGGAGGCATTCTTGTATTCACCATGGTGTTCCTCCACTGCTGAAAATGCTCTACCATAGATTCAATTTGAGGATCTATGGTGGGGGAGGGTAGGAAGGAGGACAGAGATCGAGGGGGACATTTTAATTTTTTTGGTGTTTATTTTTTTTTCACTCGTGTATAAAACGCACCTCCCACTTCACATAATGGGATAAAATATGAGTATTATATCCCAGATTTGCTGCCAAATGGAGTGTGGGGTCACAATAAAGTTTAGTACATCACAGAATGAAAATCCTTCTTAGCTAAAATTCAAATTCAGAATGTCACTGTTAAAGGGATAGTATTGCTTCAAAATAATTTTATTTCATATTGTAGCCCTTTAAAAAACATTAAAAATAACATAAGTCTTATCTCCCAAACCTTTATGGTTTGGGAGATATTAGCAAGTAAAGTTTCCCCTGGAGTCACTGCTCAAGCCTTCAGATTTGGAATCCGGTCCCCAGACCTGAAGCGGCTCTTCAGCAGTGCCGAGATCACGATCTTTAAAAAGAATTTCTTCACTGGAATGGTCTACAAAGTGTGCTTGCAAGCCAGGCACACTTTGTACACAGTTCCAATGATGTAGTTCTTTTTAAAGATCGTGATCTCGGAACTGCTGAAGAGCTGCCTGCTGATCTGTGGACCGGATTCCAAATTTGTCCACTAGATGGCAGGCTTGACTAAAACAGCCAGGAAAAGGGAAATTTACTTGCTAATATCTCACAAACCACAAAGGTTTGGGAGATAAGACTTATATCATTTTTTTAAAGGGCTACAATATAAAATAAAATTATTTTCAAGCAATACTATCCTTTTAAGTAGAATTATTTTAATATATATTAAGTCTTACCCTTTTATTAGAGGGTAAGGCATGAGTTAAGGGACAGTAACAATTCATATATATTGAAAATATATATTGTAACATTTATCGTCCTGAGTATAAAAAGGGAACTCCCACTGCCGAGAGGTGTTTTATTCAAAATTTACTGCAGCTCAAACTTGAATATTTTTTGTGATGCAATATCTCAGTGGCCTGAAATGTTACAGTGGAGCTGTTGCTACACCATTCTGTGGAAGTTTATGAGCTTTCCATAGGCTGGTGTAGCCACAGCGCCACCGTACAATTTCAGGCCATTGAGATATTGCACCTAAAAAATTCAAGTTTGAGCTGCAATCATTTTTTAATAAAACGCCTCTCAAAAAGAGGGAGTGCCCTTGTTTTACTCAGGAAGATAAACAAAACAATATACATTTTTTTTACTAACCCTTTAAAAAGAGAGAAACTGATCAACTCGTAAACATTTTTAGAGGAATATAGAGTGTCACACCTTAGTGCGTCTATGCTAGGGTGACCAGACCTCACCTTTAACTGGGGACACACAGGAAATAGACATATTTCAGGACTTCACTGAAATCAAAGCAGCTCTGCAGTATGCATTTTTCCTATGGGTCTCCAGTTAAAGGTGAGGTCTGGTCACCCTAGTCTATGCTCCCAGTGACTCCCAAATTCCTTTATTCTGATATTTTTGTCAGCACAGTACCAGTAAGCACATGTTTCACCTCTGGGTTTCTGAATCCTAAATGCATTGTCTTGCACTTTTCAGCACTGACCTTTTGAGCGCCAGAGAGGTATTCAACGCATTGCCCTGCGATGCGTTATATACCTCTCTGGCACTCAAATGGTTAAACCTCAGATCCTATACTCTTGTTCATTCCTCCACTTTTTCTGAATCATCATACATTTGGTTTATCTCTCCTGGAGAGTCACCCCTTTTGCAAGTTTTGTATAATCTACAAAAACACCTTACTTTAAAGGGATAGTAATACTTCGTTTTATCTTTATTTTATTTTGTAGGCATTAAAAAAACATGAAGAACAATATAAGTCTTATCTCTCAAACCTTTATGGTTTAAGAGATATTCACAAGCAAAGTTTCCCCTCCCGCCCCTTTTACCTAGTGTAAGCCATCTCTTCTCAGATGTGGAATCCAGTCCATAGACCAGACAGATAACAGCAGGGGACAATCTTCTTCCTATGAGAACAATGAAAGCCCTTCCCCCCTTTGACAAGTTTTTCAGGTTTTTCCCTTATCTTAATTGAAGATTGTCCCTCTCTGCAGTCTACCTGGGCACCTCTCTTCTGCTCTGGCTGAGCAGTGTTACATCAGTAAAAGGGGCGGGAGGGGGATACTTTGTCATTGAATTACTCTTGAACTACAACTCTGACAGAATTGAAATAACATTCTCCAAGGTCCAAATACTATGATGATTAATTAGAGCTGCGTTTATTATGAAACATTACTATCCCTTTAAATCTACTGGCATCAGCCTCCAACCCAAATAACTGCACTTCTGGGTATCTGTACTAGAGTGGATGATCGCTATAATACTTAATGGTGTACACATTAAGACTTTTAACCCTTTGAGTGCCGGAGGGGTACAGAATGCATTGCTTTGGCACTCAAAGGGTTAAACAAGACTTGTTAACTTAAAGGGATAGTAATGTTTCCCCAAGAAAAGCAGCTCCAGTTTACATTTGTGATTTAATGTATTTGGGCCATGGAGAGTGTTATATCAATACTGTCAGAGTTGTAGTTCAAGAGTAATTAATGATAAAATATCCCCCTCCCGCCCCTTTTACCTATTGTAAGCCTCCTCCCCTCAGATGTGGAATCTGGTCATTTGACCAGAAAGCTCACAACAAAGGACAATCTTCTTACTGTGAGAACAAAGAAAACCCTGCCCCCCTTGACAGATTTTTCTGGTTTTCCCTTATGATCAATGAAGATTGTCCCTCTCTGTGATCCATCCGGACAGTCTTGCTGCTCTGAAGTGAGCAGTGTTCCATCAGTAAAAGGGGCGAGAAGTGGATCCTTTATCATTGAATTACTCTTGTACTACAACTCTGACAGTATTGAAATAACACTCTCCAAAGCCCAAATACTATGATGATTAATCAGTGCTGCTTTTATTATGAAACATTACTATCGCTTTAAACTAGAGCCCTATGGCATTTTGGTGTTCTGCTGACATCCACTTAGGGCTCCTCATTTCTCTATAAAAAACGTTGACAAATATATGAATTATGAGTTACAAATGTACATTTATTTATAATAAAATGTGTTTGTTCTACTGACTGTTAGACCAAAACATCTCTGTATTTTCAAATTTTACCTTTTATTACATCCTAGAAAAATAACCTATAATATGTTCGGTGTACTCCAAAAATCTCCAGTTTGAGTTTTAGAGGAACCTTGGGCAAACAATCATTTTTGAACCACTGCATTAACCCCTTTGGGTACCCCTCTGGCACTGAAAGAGTTAAACATAAAATCTGAGCAGTGGTTCTCAATCTTTAAACTCTTCTCAAACACCCTAGTGTACAATCTTCTATAGGAGCACCCCCATCATATTTAATGTAGTTTATCAAGGTTATAATGAAGGTTACAATATATAAATATTTATTTAGAAGAATATGTTGAGATTTCTCTAGTGTTCAACTATGTCCTAGAGTGGTTACAGCAAATATTTGCACAAATACAGAGATATAATACGTATATACACACCTATATACTAAAAAATGTTATATACAGTTGCATATTATTTTTAGATATGAAGAAGCAGTTATTTTTAAGGATTTTAGACTGGGAGAAGATCTGATTTTTTCGGGAAAGTTATTCCAGACTTTTGGAGCTCTGAAGGAAAAGGCAGATCGACCGGCTTCTTTCTTGTAGTGTGGAATAGTCAGTGAGTTGTTAGTAGTGGATGTTATAGTTAGTATAGAGATCTGGAGTGATCATACTGCTCAGGTAGTGTGGAATAGTCAGTGAGTTGTTAATAGTGAAGTGGAGGTTATAGTTAGTATGGAGATCTGGAGTGATCATACTGCTCAGGTAGTGTGGAATAGTCAGTGAGTTGATAGTAGTGGAGTGGAGGTTATAGTTAGTATGGAGATCTGGAGTGATCATACTGCTCAGGTAGTGTGGAATACTCAGTGAGTTGTTAATAGTGAAGTGGAGGTTATAGTTAGTATGGAGATCTGGAGTGATCATACTGCTCAGGTAGTGTGGAATAGTCAGTGAGTTGTTAGTAGTGGAGGTTATAGTTAGTATGGAGATCTGGAGTGATCATACTGCTCAGGTAGTGTGGAATAGTCAGTGAGTTGTTAGTAGTGGAGGTTATAGTTAGTATGGAGATCTGGAGTGATCATACTGCTCAGGTAGTGTGGAATAGTCAGTGAGTTGTTAGTAGTGGAGGTTATAGTTAGTATGGAGATCTGGAGTGATCATACTGCTCAGGTAGTGTGGAATAGTCAGTGAGTTGTTAGTAGTGGAGGTTATAGTTAGTATAGAGATCTGGAGTGATCTTACTGCTCAGGTAGTGTGGAATAGTCAGTGAGTTGTTAGTAGTGGAGGTTATAGTTAGTATGGAGATCTGGAGTGATCATACTGCTCAGGTAGTGTGGAATAGTCAGTGAGTTGTTAGTAGTGGAGGTTATAGTTAGTATAGAGATCTGGAGTGATCATACTGCTCAGGTAGTGTGGAATAGTCAGTGAGTTGTTAGTAGTGGAGGTTATAGTTAGTATGGAGATCTGGAGTGATCATACTGCTCATGTAGTGTGGAATAGTCAGTGAGTTGTTAGTAGTGGAGGTTATAGTTAGTATGGAGATCTGGAGTGATCATACTGCTCAGGTAGTGTGGAATAGTCAGTGAGTTGTTAGTAGTGGAGGTTATAGTTAGTATGGAGATCTGGAGTGATCATACTGCTCAGGTAATGTGGAATAGTCAGTGAGTTGTTAGTAGTGGAGGTTATAGTTAGTATGGAGATCTGGAGTGATCATACTGCTCAGGTAATGTGGAATAGTCAGTGAGTTGTTAGCAGTGGAGGTTATAGTTAGTATGGAGAACTGGAGTGATCATACTGCTCAGGTAGTGTGGAATAGTCAGTGAGTTGTTAGTAGTGGAGGTTATAGTTAGTATGGAGATCTGGAGTGATCATACTGCTCAGGTAGTGTGGAATAGTCAGTGAGTTGTTAGTAGTGGAGGTTATAGTTAGTATGGAGATCTGGACTGATCCTAATGCTCAGGTAGTGTGGAATAGTCAGTGAGTTGTTAGTAGTGGAGGTTATAGTTAGTATGGAGATCTGGAGTGATCATACTGCTCAGGTAGTGTGGAATAGTCAGTGAGTTGTTAGTAGTGGAGGTTATAGTTAGTATGGAGATCTGGAGTGATCATACTGCTCAGGTAGTGTGGAATAGTCAGTGAGTTGTTAGCAGTGGTGGTTATAGTTAGTATGGAGATCTGGATTGATCATACTGCTCAGGTAGTGTGGAATAGTCAGTGAGTTGTTATCAGTGGAGGTTATAGTTAGTATGGAGATCTGGAGTGATCATACTGCTCAGGTAGTGTGGAATAGTCAGTGAGTTGTTAGTAGTGGAGGTTATAGTTAGTATGGAGATCTGGAGTGATCATACTGCTCAGGTAGTGTGGAATAGTCAGTGAGTTGATAGTAGTGGAGGTTATAGTTAGTATGGAGATCTGGAGTGATTATACTGCTCAGGTAGTGTGGAATAGTCAGTGAGTTGTTAGTAGTGGAGGTTATAGTTAGTATGGAGATCTGGAGTGATTATACTGCTCAGGTAGTGTGGAATAGTCAGTGAGTTGTTAGTAGTGGAGGTTATAGTTAGTATGGAGATCTGGAGTGTTCATACTGCTCAGGTAGTGTGGAATAGTCAGTGAGTTGTTAGTAGTGGAGGTTATAGATAGTATGGAGATCTGGAGTGATCATACTGCTCAGGTAGTGTGGAATAGTCAGTGAGTTGTTAGTAGTGGAGGTTATAGATAGTATGGAGATCTGGAGTGTTTATACTGCTCAGGTAGTGTGGAATAGTCAGTGAGTTGTTATCAGTGGAGTGGAGGTTGTAGTTAGTATGGAGATCTGGAGTGATCATACTGCTCAGGTAGTGTGGAATAGTCAGTGAGTTGTTAGCAGTGGAGGTTATAGATAGTATGGAGATCTGGAGTGATCATACTGCTCAGATAGTGTGGAATAGTCAGTGAGTTGTTAGCAGTGGAGGTTATAGTTAGTATGGAGATCTGGAGTGATCATACTGCTCAGGTAGTGTGGAATAGTCAGTGAGTTGTTAGCAGTGGAGTGGAGGTTATAGTTAGTATGGAGATCTGGAGTGATCATACTGCTCAGGTAGTGTGGAATAGTCAGTGAGTTGTTATCAGTGGAGTGGAGGTTATAGTTAGTATGGAGATCTGGAGTGATCATACTGCTCAGGTAGTGTGGAATAGTCAGTGAGTTGTTAGTAGTGAAGCGGAGGTTATAGTTAGTATGGAGATCTGGAGTGATCATACTGCTCAGGTAGTGTGGAATAGTCAGTGAGTTGATAGTAGTGGAGGTTATAGTTAGTATGGAGATCTGGAGTGATTATACTGCTCAGGTAGTGTGGAATAGTCAGGAGTTGTTAGTAGTGGAGGTTATAGTTAGTATGGAGATCTGGAGTGATTATACTGCTCAGGTAGTGTGGAATA
The DNA here is from genome assembly GCA_037306005.1 of Rhinophrynus dorsalis. Taxonomy (NCBI): domain Eukaryota; kingdom Metazoa; phylum Chordata; class Amphibia; order Anura; family Rhinophrynidae; genus Rhinophrynus; species Rhinophrynus dorsalis. The sequence continues at coordinate 12,071,719 of CM074722.1, forward strand.
GTCAGTGAGTTGTTAGTAGTGGAGGTTATAGTTAGTATGGAGATCTGGAGTGTTCATACTGCTCAGGTAGTGTGGAATAGTCAGTGAGTTGTTAGTAGTGGAGGTTATAGATAGTATGGAGATCTGGAGTGATCATACTGCTCAGGTAGTGTGGAATAGTCAGTGAGTTGTTAGTAGTGGAGGTTATAGATAGTATGGAGATCTGGAGTGTTTATACTGCTCAGGTAGTGTGGAATAGTCAGTGAGTTGTTATCAGTGGAGTGGAGGTTGTAGTTAGTATGGAGATCTGGAGTGATCATACTGCTCAGGTAGTGTGGAATAGTCAGTGAGTTGTTAGCAGTGGAGGTTATAGATAGTATGGAGATCTGGAGTGATCATACTGCTCAGGTAGTGTGGAATAGTCAGTGAGTTGTTAGCAGTGGAGGTTATAGTTAGTATGGAGATCTGGAGTGATCATACTGCTCAGGTAGTGTGGAATAGTCAGTGAGTTGTTATCAGTGGAGTGGAGGTTATAGTTAGTATGGAGATCTGGAGTGATCATACTGCTCAGGTAGTGTGGAATAGTCAGTGAGTTGTTAGTAGTGGAGGTTATACTTAGTATGGAGATCTGGAGTGTTCATACTGCTCAGGTAGTGTGGAATAGTCAGTGAGTTGTTAGTAGTGGAGGTTATAGTTAGTATGGAGATCTGGAGTGTTCATACTGCTCAGGTAGTGTGGAATAGTCAGTGAGTTGTTAGTAGTGGAGGTTATAGATAGTATGGAGATCTGGAGTGTTCATACTGCTCAGGTAGTGTGGAATAGTCAGTGAGTTGTTAGTAGTGGAGGTTATAGATAGTATGGAGATCTGGAGTGATCATACTGCTCAGGTAGTGTGGAATAGTCAGTGAGTTGTTAGTAGTGGAGGTTATAGATAGTATGGAGATCTGGAGTGTTTATACTGCTCAGGTAGTGTGGAATAGTCAGTGAGTTGTTATCAGTGAAGTGGAGGTTGTAGTTAGTATGGAGATCTGGAGTGATCATACTGCTCAGGTAGTGTGGAATAGTCAGTGAGTTGTTAGCAGTGGAGGTTATAGATAGTATGGAGATCTGGAGTGATCATACTGCTCTGGTAGTGTGGAATAGTCAGTGAGTTGTTAGCAGTGGAGGTTATAGTTAGTATGGAGATCTGGAGTGATCATACTGCTCAGGTAGTGTGGAATAGTCAGTGAGTTGTTAGCAGTGGAGTGGAGGTTATAGTTAGTATGGAGATCTGGAGTGATCATACTGCTCATGTAGTGTGGAATAGTCAGTGAGTTGTTATCAGTGGAGTGGAGGTTATAGTTAGTATGGAGATCTGGAGTGATCATACTGCTCAGGTAGTGTGGAATAGTCAGTGAGTTGTTAGTAGTGGAGGTTATAGTTAGTATGGAGATCTGTAGTGATCATACTGCTCAGGTAGTGTGGAATAGTCAGTGAGTTGTTAGTAGTGGAGGTTATAGTTAGTATGGAGATCTGTAGTGATCATACTGCTCAGGTAGTGTGGAATAGTCAGTGAGTTGTTCGTAGTGAAGGTTATAGTTGGTATGGAGATCTGGAGTGATCATACTGCTCAGGTAGTGTGGAATAGTCAGTGAGTTGTTAGTAGTGGAGGTTATAGTTAGTATGGAGATCTGGAGTGATCATACTGCTCAGGTAGTGTGGAATAGTCAGTGAGTTGTTAGTAGTGGAGGTTATAGTTAGTATGGAGATCTGGAGTGATCATACTGCTCAGGTAGTGTGGAATAGTCAGTGAGTTGTTAGTAGTGAAGCGGAGGTTATAGTTAGTATGGAGAGCTGGAGTGATCATACTGCTCAGGTAGTGTGGAATAGTCAGTGAGATGTTAGTAGTGGAGTGGAGGTTATAGTTAGTATGGAGATCTGGAGTGATCATACTGCTCAGGTAGTGTGGAATAGTCAGTGAGTTGTTAGCAGTGGAGTGGAGGTTATAGGTAGTATGGAGATCTGGAGTGATCATACTGCTCAGGTAGTGTGGAATAGTCAGTGAGTTGTTAGCAGTGGAGTGGAGGTTATAGTTAGTATAGAGATTTGGAGTGATCATACTGCTCAGGTAGTGTGGAATAGTCAGTGAGTTGTTAGTAGTGGAGGTTATAGATAGTATGGAGATCTGGAGTGTTCATACTGGTCAGGTAGTGTGGAATAGTCAGTGAGTTGTTAGTAGTGAAGTGGAGGTTATAGTTAGTATGGAGATCTGGAGTGATCATACTGCTCAGGTAGTGTGGAATAGTCAGCGAGTTGTTAGCAGTGGAGGGGAGGTTATAGTTAGTATGGAGATCTGGAGTGATCATACTGCTCAGGTAGTGTGGAATAGTCAGCGAGTTGTTAGCAGTGGAGGGGAGGTTATAGTTAGTATGGAGAGTTGGAGTGAGCATACTGCTCAGGTAGTGTGGAATAGTCAATGAGTTGTTAGCAGTGGAGTGAAGGTTATAGTTAGTATGGAGATCTGGAGTGATCATACTGCTCAGGTAGTGTGGAATAGTCAGTGAGTTGTTAGCAGTGGAGTGGAGGTTATAGTTAGTATGGAGATCTGGAGTGATCATACTGCTCAGGTAGTGTGGAATAGTCAGTGAGTTGTGAGCAGTGAAGGTTATAGTTAGTATGGAGATCTGGAGTGATCATACTGCTCAGGTAGTGTGGAATAGTCAGTGAGTTGTTAGCAGTGGAGCGGAGGTTATAGTTAGTATGGAGATCTGGAGTGATCATACTGCTCAGGTAGTGTGGAATAGTCAGTGAGTTGTTAGTAGTGGAGGTTATAGTTAGTATGGAGATCTGGAGTGATCATACTGCTCAGGTAGTGTGGAATAGTCAGTGAGTTGTTAGCAGTGGAGATTATAGTTAGTATGGAGATCTGGAGTGATCATACTGCTCAGGTAATGTGGAATAGTCAGTGAGTTGTTAGTAGTGGATGTTATAGTTATTATGGAGATCTGGAATGATCATACTGCTCAGGTAATGTGGAATAGTCAGTGAGCTGTTAGGAGTGGAGTGGAGGTTATAGTTAGTAAACATTAAAAATGATATGTCTTATCTCTCAAACCTTTATGGTTTGAGAGATATTCACAAGTAAAGCTTCCCCCTCATTGACCAAAAAGGTCAAGTCTGCCATCTAGCGGTCACATTTGGAATCCAGTCCGCAGACCGGCTGTGGCTCTTCAGCAGAGCGGAGATCGAGAGATATAAAAATAACTACTTTATTGCAACGATCTACAAAGTGTGCTTACAAACCAGGCACACTTTGTAGCCCATTCCAATGAAGTAATTATTTTTATATCTCTCGATCTCGGCTCTGCTGAAGAGCCGCAGCCGGTCTGCGGGCCAGATTCCAAACCTGACAGCTAGAAAAGTGACGTCACTCAGGGGGAAACTTTGCTTGTGAATATCTCTCAAACCATAAAGGTTTGAGAGATAAGACTTATATCGTTCTTCATGGTTTCTAAATGGCTACAATATAAAATAATTTTTTTTAAGTATTATTATCTCCTTAAAAAGAAAAACAAGTAAGTTTGCCACCGGCCTAACGTGTGTCTGTGCGCCTACTCTGCGTGTGCGCTGTGCTGGGTAGCATATAATATTAGCGTAATAGGAACAGGATTTATACTATGGTTCATAAAAAGAAGCAATAGGTAGAAAAAAACTTGGGTTTCTGTTGTGATCATTCTCAAGTTATCACCTTGCCTCAAACAATGTTTATGAGTTGATTGTGTTGCTGATTATCTGATATGTAGACTTAGTAATTTGTCCAAAGTCATGTTTATCTTTGGTTCTCATTACGGCTATGTTTATGAAAGACAAACTTAAAGGGGAACTATCACCTTAGAATTACTTGCTCCCATTTGAAAGTTGGTACAAAAAAAATAAAAAGTCTTGTGTTCATTTTTTTTTTTTTTTGCACTTTAATCCATTTGCTGTACAGCTTGCCTTTGGCATTATATGCTGACCAGCATCTTCCCATTGTCCTCCAGCCGCAGGTCTAAACAGTTGCCTGCGCGCAGCAGCGGCTTGAAAGGGCAATGTGGGCAATGAATACAGAGTAAAAATCTATTTCCTGTACTTAGTGCAGGGCATTGATTTTACAGTGAATTAATTGCCCAGCTTGCTCCTTCATATCGTTGCTGTTTAGACTCGCTGTCGGAAGAAAAGGGGAAGGTAGACGATGGGGAAAGCACTGTAATATGGGAAAGATGACTGCCTGTCACGCTCTGCTATGATTGGAGGATAAGTAAGTTAGGCTCCTCCAACAAGGGATAGCAAAGCAAGCTGCTAGGATACGAGGCTGGGGTACGGAGCTCGGGTTGTCCAGGAGAGGGTTGTGCTGCTGCTTGGCTGACTAAAGGTGCTAGCTGTGAAGGTAGTTGTTGTGGCCCCCAACAGAGGAGCTGAAGGGAGGCCCAGGATAACCCCCACCAAGACAAACTATACAAAACTATCCCCAGGGAGAAAAACATACACTCCAACAGGGAAACAGGAAGTACTCACAGAGGCCAAAGGACAGGAGGCCCCGCAGGATGAACAGTAGAACAGGAACAGGAAGAGACAAGAGATCCGGAGAAACACAGCACTTGAATCTGCAGGAAAAAGGGCGGTCAGAAGGTCCAGGTCATATACAGGTCACAGCACTTGAAACGGCAGGCAACGGGTGGTCAAGAGGTCCAGGTCATGCACAGGAATCACAGGGCTTGAAACGGAGAGCAACGGATGGTCAAGAGGTCCAGGTCATACACAGGTTACAGCACTTGAAACAGCAGGCAAAAGAGTGGTCAGGAGGTCCAGGTCATACTGTTACGGTTTTCAGACACTCAGACAGTGGTAGATAAAACAAATAGAGTTTTATTAAAGCAAATGAATGACAAGATCGCCACTGGGGCGGTACTGGCATAAGCAGAAATAAGGCAGAGATACCTGGCGCAACAGGTAATGCTTTACAAAGTATGTAAGCACAAAACAGGACACAAGAGGTTAATAGTATTGGTAATCAGTCTCAAGTGTGGTGTTAGGCACGCCCTTGGTGCTGCATATAGCGATATGTGCTGTAAGATAGCACCTAAGTCCATTCACTGTGTGGAGCTGTAGCATAAAGTTCTGACTGAACGGTAACTGCAAGTGATAAGGAGATAGCCCCCACGGGCGTAACCGGAGACTACTAGTACTGTGATTGCGTGAGCCAATAGCCCCCGCGGGCGTAACCGGAGACTACTAATATTGGAATTGCTTGAGTCAATAGCCCCCACGGGCGTAACCGGAGACTACAGTATCGTGATTGCTTGAGTCAATAGCCCCCACGGGCGTAACCGGAGACTACAGTATCGTGATTGCTTGAGTCAATAGCCCCCACAGGCATAACCGGAGACTACTAGTACTGTGATTGCGTGAGCCAATAGCCCCCACGGGCGTAACCGGAGACTACTAGTACTGTGATTGCGTGAGCCAATAGCCCCCACGGGCGTAACCGGAGACTACTAATATCGGAATTGCTTGAGCCAATAGCCCCCACGGGCGTAACCGGAGACTACAGTATCGTGATTGCTTGAGTCAATAGCCCCCACGGGCGTAACCGGAGACTACAGTATCGTGATTGCTTGAGTCAATAGCCCCCACGGGCGTAACCGGAGACTACAGTATCGTGATTGCTTGAGTCAATAGCCCCCACGGGCGTAACCGGAGACCACCAGAATCGTGATTGCTTGTGTCAATAGCCCCTCCACGGGCGTAACAGAGACTACTGGGTACTGCTTGCCAACAGCCAACGGGCGTAACAGAACCGCTGCTCTGTCACAGAGAGCCGCCGACTCACAGAGGCCCGAAAGCGGCCGGCTCACAGAAACAGCAACCAGGCTGAGGCAATAGGTGGAAGAGTAGCAGTAATTGGATGAACAACACCAGTGTCTCACGTGTAGAAGACGACACAGCTCAGTAAGGTCTGGACTCAGCACACGAAAGGCAGATAAGGAAGGCTCGGCAATGGCTCAGCAACGGATAAGCGGAGGCTCAGACACATTATGCAGTATAAGAATGTCGCCGAGACGACAACGGGAATCGTCAGTCAGGATACACAGGAGATTCGCAGACAAGCCGGGTCGGTAACGGAGAAGGATCGTCAGCCAGGCCGGGTCAGGATACACAGGAGATTCGCAGAAAAGCCGGGTCGGTAACGGAGAAGGATCGTCAGCCAGGCCGGGTCAGATGCAGTAGTAGATTCGCAGACAAGCCGGATCAGGAACACGCAGGAAGTCAGCCAGGCCGGGTCAATCACGGAACAGGAACACAGGAACGTCGTCGGACAAGCCTAGTCGGTACACGGTAGATCAGGATACTAGAATACAGCAACAGCAACGCTGGCTCGGAGACACCACGAAAGGGCACCTGACAGGTGCCAGTGGCCGGATTAAAACGGATAACCAGGGGCGGGCCAACACAGCTCAACCAATCCGGGAGCAGCACAGTTGAGAGTGACAGTAAGAATCACGGGGGCCGTGATACATACATAGGAATCACAGGGCTTGAAACGGCAGGCAACGGGTGGTCAAGAGGTCCAGGTCATACACAGGTCACGGCACTTGAAACAGAAGGCAACGGGTGGTCAAGAGGTCCAGGTCATACACAGGAATCACAGGGCTTGAAACGGCAGGCAACGGGTGGTGAAGAGGTCCAGGTCATACACAGTAATCACAGGGCTTGAAACGGCAGGCAACGGGTGGTGAAGAGGTCCAGGTCATACACAGGAATCACAGGGTTAAAGCTGGCTGCAAGGCAATGGCAGAGACTAAGCTCAGGTTAGACGCTATAATGACGCGTCACCCTGACCACAGAGACAGCCTTAAGTAGCGCCAACCCAGAAGCGGCGTTCACAACGAGGCGTGGATACTGGCCTGGAGCACACCACTTTAAGGTAACGTGGTAAGCGTTGGCCAGAAATAGCAAGACACAGGAGGGGCGGACGGAGCAGCGGCATGACGCTCTTCCTTGTCTCTGCTAAAGATGCAGGCTACAGTTTCACCTACAGAGAAATGGTTTAGTAGGTGAAACTGCCAGCATTTTACTATTTATAATATAAATAACTGATTTGTTTTTTTTTTTGTGTGATGAAAGTTCCTCTTTAAAGTGATAGTAATGTCTCTTTAAAAGTCGTTCGCTGAGGCTTCTGTATATTAAAAGTAACAGATTGTGCTATGATTAAGACTTACCGTTGAGTAGTTCAAAAGTTATGAAACAATAAAGATTCCCCTCCCACCAGTTTCTGGTTGCCTCCCACTAAATCTGAAATCTAGTCATGCGACTCGACGGCTGCAGCGAGGGACAATCTTCAGTAAGTATAAGAGAAATCCCGCCCCCTTGATAAAGGAAGGCAGGACTTCCCTTTGCTTATGGAAGATGTACCTCGCTGCAGCTGTCCTGACCAGACTGCATCTTCTGCGTGACCTGGCCAGAAGGGGCGGGCGGTGGATCTTTATCTCTTCATAACTTTTGATCTACACACAATTAAGGGCTTAGACATAGCACAATATGTTACTTTTAATATACAGAAGACTCGGTGAACAACTTTTAAAGATACATTAATATCCCTTTAAGCAGTTCTGTGTGTAAGTCCTAAGTTTGGTGCTAGCACCAGATGGACCAATGAAGTGTTTTATATTGCTCCCAATTTTGATGTTGGCCCCAGAATTACTCAAGTTAACTTCATGGATGTGGCCAGTAGCATAACAATAGGGGTGGCACCTGCTACTGGGCCTGTCACTCCAGGAACCTGGCCGCCCCCTGCGACCCTAACCCCACAACAAGCAACAAGCTGAGGTCTGTGCCTTCTTCGGCACAGACCTCTATTAGCAGCTGAGCTCCCTCTTCGGCACTCTAGTAATGCAGAGTGCTGGGAGATGATATCATCATGACATCATCTTCCTGCGCTCTGCATTACTAGAGAGAGGACCGTGCGGGAACTCCAGTTGCTAATAGAGGTCTGTGCAAAAGGAGGCACAGACCTCTCCTGTCACACCGCTGGACCACCAGGGAGGTAGGAGATAGACACTGGGGGTCAATAAGGGCATTGTGGGGGTGGCGATTGGGAACAATGTGGAGATAGGCGACAATGTGGAGATGGCCAATGGGGTGCAATGTGGATATGGCTAATGGGGGGCAATGTGGAGGTGGCCAATAGTGGGGCAATGTGGTCAGGGTGGGCCATGGCAATTTTTGCACCAGGGACTGGTGGCTTCTAGTTACTCCTCTGCATGTGGCCTACAGTTCTTCTCCATTTTCAAGGTGTTGTTATTGAAGCCTCTTTTTGCCCAAAGCAATCATTTTGCTTGAGAAATTTGTGATCAGTAGAAAAGTATTGACAATGCTTATGTTCTGTGACCAAACATGAGCTTCTAAACTGGAGAAAATCGAAGGAACATACAACTATCCTGATGTAAGATGTAATAGTGCTGGTTATATTCTTCCCGGAAGGACAATTAAGTACTTCGTTATTAGACTGCATCATTCATAGATCCAGAGCTGTTTTATACATCACATCCATGCAGATTTCATGTTGTGAGTGTGGATCTGAACACTGTTGTTTCCCACAGTTATTGAAGTAGCTTTCCCCAGCTTAGGTGTTGTTTACTTTACTTCCATACCCCAAAAACACTACCTGTTATTCGCAGGAGGCCATTATAGTCAAATAAAGGGGAACTTTCAGACCAACTAATGTTAATGCTGGTGGAATCCTCTGGTGCCATGTGGTAAAACCCTGTATTTTTTTTTTAATATCATTCTGTCCAGAAATTCACTTTTTCCGGTTGCCCGAAACTCGCTCTGTGCGGCACAATCAGTGCCACACGGCTTCTTATTTCCTCCTCTCTCTGCTCACTGACGAATAGCGCACACTGTGAGAGAGGAGGAATAAGGAGACACAGACGGAGAGAAAGAGCGCTGTCAATCAAGAGCACGTCAACAACATGGCAGCGTTCTCCCTAAATCGCTGCCTTACTACTGAGGTAATAATTATATATTTATACTAGTTGAAGAGACCATTGCATGGGCCACAGTGCCACTGCCAACCGGTCGCGGGGCAGTCATGCGCAGTAGAGACTGCCCGCTCCGCAGCTGATACAGAGCAGGATGCTCCTTCAGGCAGTCTCTACTGCGCATGACTGCGTCATTACATATGTTTTAGCGAATTATTATATAGGATTTGTTAGCGGGCATTTTTACTGTTGTTTCCCTATAGAAGTGGATGGAAAACACTTATTGGGGGCAAGTTTTGTAGACGTTATAGTTCCACTTTAATACCTTTATTGGCTAAAGAAGCAGGTTAACATGCCTGAGGAAGAGACTTAAAGGGATAGTAATACTTCAGTATTACAAATCCCTATATTAAAGCCCTTGTAAAAGAAACGTTTTGCCCCCAGTGTCATCTCTCAGACCTTTATGGTTTGAGAGATAATCACTTCTAAAGTTCCCCTCTCCCTCCCCCTTCCCCGTAGTCATAATTTTAGCTGACTCAGGGAAATCCGGTCAGAGATCATCAGGTGGCTCTGCAGCAGAGCCGCGATAGCGTTAACTAAAAAAAAATTTTTTCACTAAAACGGTCTTCTATGTGTGCTTGCAAACCATTTCAGTGAAAGTTTTTTTTTTAGTTAACGTGATCAGGCTGTGCTGGAGAGCCGCCTGAAAGTCGTACGAAGGGGGGAAGGGGGAGGGAGAGGGCAACTTTAGAAGCGTTCATCTCTCAAACCATAAAGGTTTGAGAGATGACACTGGGGGCAAAACGTTTCTTTTTGCAAGGGCTTTAATATAGGGATTTGTAATACTGAAGTATTACTATCCCTTTAAGAGGTCTTGAAAGCTTGCATCTTAAATCTGCTTCGTTAGCCAATAAACTTGACTACAATTGCCTCCTGTATTTCTATGGCTAACATGGTACAAGCTCTTGTCTTTTGTTATTTGCAAGGGTTTGTTTTTAGCAGTGAGTCCAATAGTCCTGTACTGATGAGATACAAATTTTAAAATGTTTTTCTGTATTATGAATGTTCTCGTATGCCTGTTTGCTACTTTCAGATTACTCCAGAGTCTAAAAAGCAAATATTATTACACCTTTGGCTGTACCAAAAAAGTGCACATGTATTGTCATTTCATCAGTCAACACTGAGTTTTCCATTGTCTAATAATGTAATGTGCCCATATGTAGGAAACTGCTTTTTAGAAACCACTTCAAACTAGTTAAGTCCCTCTTGATTTGAACCAAACAACGAAACTCTTTGTCTATCCAGCTAATCTTAAAAGTCAAATGTCTAAATTCCACTTCTAATCTAATGTAAATCCAAATGTTTATAGCCCATCATTACTGCTCAATGAGGGATACAGCTTCTGTGTACTCACTGTAGTGTTTCCAACACCATCGTCCTGAAATTAAGTGTTTTCCATGCTCAAATGTTTGCCCAGATTGTATGTAGATTGTAGAGGAGTTGGGACTGTTTCTGGAAAGTGTTTTGTAACTGAAACCCTTCCTTGTCCAAAGTGTTTGTTTGTTTGTCCGTCCAAGTGTTGTGGGTCTTCTCATATTCACATTCCTGTATTTATCAAGGCCAAACTAGTTCCATTATTGGGGAACAATGCAACATTAAAAGCAATCACTATAGCAATTGATTGTTTAATGTTGCTCACAGTTTGTGCACATTGCTCCAGTTTTCTTCTAAAAAATGTATATGTCAGATTCCAGTGTTAAAGGGATAGTAATACTTCGTTTTAACTTTATTTTATTTTGTAGGCATTAAAAAAACACGAAGAATTATATGTCTTATCTCGCAAACCTTTATGGTTTGAGAGATATTCACAAGCAAAGTTTCCCCTCCCGCCCCTTTTACCTAGTGTAAGCCATCTCTTCTCAGATGTGGAATGCAGTCCATAGACCAGACAGATAACAACAGGGGACAATCTTCTTCCTATTAGAACAAAGAAAGCCCTGCCCCCCTTGACAAGCTTTTCAGGTTTTTCCCTTATCTTAATTGAAGATTGTCCCTCTCTGCAGTCTACCTGGGCACCTCCCTTCTGATCTGGCTGAACAGTGTTACATCAGTAAAAGGGGTGGGAGGAGGATACTTTGTCATTGAATTACTCCTGAACTATAACTCTGACAGAATTGAAATAACACTCTCCAAAGTCCAAATACTATGATGATTAATTAGAGCTGCTTTTATTTTAAAACATTACTATCCCTTTAATGTTGATTTCATTATATATTTAAGCTACTGTTAAGGCTGAGTATCCTTTGCTGACAGCTGCTATGTTGTTACTTTATAATAGTGTAAAGTCGATAACTACACTTTTACGTTCAGTTTCAAACTTGGTGGTATCACAGAAAAACATTCAAGTGTCACTCTCCATTTCATACGTCCCAACATTTCAAATGGCCAACGAGGGACAATTTTGTCTTAGCTGGTTTTGCTGGTGGACGGGGCATTACCGAGAATTTTTAGGTAATTTAATGACCTACTGACACCATTCTTTGTAAATGAATAAATGGTTTAGAGGACCAAAATATTTTATTTACACATATTAATTTATAAACACATGTACTGAGTTTTAACAGAACTTTTAATGAGTTTTTGTTGCTGTGGAGCAATGTGATAAAGCAATAAAGCTTACTGAGGTCTGAAAGTAGTTGCATTATCTGTGAATTCCATAGCTTTGCCACCCTTACTGTAAATAATCCCTGCCTCTTTCCTACAGTGGTGTCCCTCTTTTTAGGAGATCAGACTGTGCGGTGTATAAATACCATAAAATCTCGGGTATAATACGTACAATTTTACCCCACTTCACCTTATGTGAAGTGGGGGGTGCGTATTATACACGAGAGATTTTTTCTGAAGATCTTTTTTTAATGCTGGCAATCCCTTCCCTCCCCCAGCGCTATCCATTTCATAATAAAGATATAAAGCTTACTGAGGTCTGTAGGCAAACTTCATCTGCATCTGGGTAAATCTTTGCGGGTGGCATGCTTGCATTTGCCGGCCACCCGCCAACTTCCTTCCATGGCTTTCAGGACCTTCCTCCTCCAGCCAATGGTACACAGGACATTACCATTGGCTGGAGGCAGAAGGTCCTGAAAGCCATGGAAAGAAGCGGGTGGGAACGCAGCCGGCAAATGCAAGCATGCCGCTCGCAGAGATTTACCCAGATGCACATGAAGTTTGCCTACAGACCTCAGTAAACTTTATAACTTTATTATGAAGCGGATAGCGCCGGGGGAGGGAGGGAAGGGATCGCCAGCATTAAAAAAAGATCTTCAAAAAAAATCTCTTGTGTATAATATGCACCCCCCACTTCACATAAGGTGAAATGGGGTAAAATTGTACTTATTATGCCCGAGATTTTATGGTATATATACACCACACAGTCTGCTCTCCTAAAAAGAGGGACACCACTGTGGGAAAGAGGCAGGGATTCTTTACAGTAAGGGTGACAAAAGCTATGGAATTCACAGATAATGAAACTACTTTAAAAAAAGTAATGGATGCCTATCTAGCACAGAACGATATTGGAATTTATGACAGTTGGCTTCAAAGCAGATAGGATGTTGATCCAGGGAAATATCTGACTGTCAATTGGAGTCAGGAAGGAATTTTATACCCATTTGGGGCTAAATTAGATATTGCTCCATAGGGCTTTATTTTATTTCCTTCCTCTGAATCAAGGGGGTATTTTTGGCATGGGCTGGACTTGATGGACACATGTCTTTTTTCAGCCTCATCAACTATGTTACTATGTGGAGCCTGTTCCTCCAAAAGAGGGACACTTGAGAAGTATGCCATTTACTTGTGTCACATGAAGCTGGCTGATACAATGGATGAGCGTTAGTCTCAGTAAAAATTAAGAGGCATAGTTGGTTTCATGTGTTTTTTTTTGTATTCATACCAAAAACTGTTTAGATCTGTCTCATAACATAAGGAGTACTCAATTATGTATTGCTGTCTATTCACATGTCTTCACACAATGATATCATGTCTCCATGGTACCCTCGCTGCACTGGTACTTTGATTTATCCAACCTAGTCGCACGGCAGAATTTGTGTACTTGGGCCCAAAAAGATTCTCCATCACTGGCAAATAGCATGTTTTGCGGATAGAGTATAGCACAATGCGTATAGCATTTTGCGTATTGTATTTTGCGAATAGCCTTTTGCACATAGAGTATTGTGCATAATGGTTTACATATGGCGGTTTACATATAGTGGTTTGTGTTTTGCATATGTCGTACACCATACTGCGTATAGAATTATGTATATGGAGTATAGTATTTTGTGTATTGCAAATATAGTGTTTCACGTAAAGGGTTTTGCGTACTACATTTTGGTATAGTGTATAGAGTTTTGCATATTGAACACTGCGTATTGCATATAGTATCTTGCATATTGCATATAGCGGTTTGTGTATATCCGTTTTTATATATCAGTTTGCGTTTTGCATATACCATATTGCATCTGGAGTTGTGTATATTGTGTCTGTGTTTTGTCTACATTGTGTGTGTGTGTATATTGTGTTTATTTTATGTTTTACTTGTATTGTGTGCATGTATTGTAAGTATTGTGTTTGTGTGTATGTACTGTGTTTGTGTATATGTGTACTGCGTAATTGTATATTGTGTTTGTGTATGTATGTGTATTATGTGTGTGTGTATATTGCAGGTGTATGTGTTCTGCATGTATGTATGTATTGAATGTGTGTTGCTGGTGTGTGTTGTGTGTGTGTTTGTGTATTGTATGTGTGTTGTACGTGTGTGTATTGTGTATCTGTGTTGTGTGTTGTGAGTGTCAGACCACTGTCATGTCAATGAGATCACACGCTGGATTCCTCCATCAGAGTAGGAGGTGGCAACGCGGAACAATTGGGGAGGGTAAGAGGCACAGACTGACAGGCTGCTGTACCTCAGCCTGTCCTGAACTAACGTTACAATCTTATTTTTAAAAGCTTGGATCTAGAGCTATACTGCATTAACTAAAAAAATAAAAACAGATTGAAGATTTACTCACATGGAACATTAAGAGTAGAAGAGCTTTAACAGAAGTGAGAGTTCTCCTTTAAAAAAAACTTTGCATTCTGGGTGAATTTTCTCCACTATGGTAAGGAGGTCTTAATGCAGGTTCTGCTGGGAAAAAAAAAACATGTAACATGGCAAGGTTTCTCACAAAACAATTGCTACGGTCGCTGTTTGACTTTAACCCCTTAAGGACCAGCGGTCCCGAGGTGTGTGGTCCTTTAAGGACCAGATAGGAAACTTTGACGTGCCGTCCCATGTGACTGATCACGTGAAGCGGCACACCGAACTGGGGACTGAAAGAGTTCGCTCCGGTCTTGGAGCGATCAACTTCAGTCCCCGGTATTACTCACCTCGCTCCTGCAGGAGTGCGGTGAGTAAAATTACGTGACGTACCAGGACCGTCATTGGTCCTTAAGTGCCGGAGCAGTGTGACGGTCCTGCCACATCAATGGTCCTTAAGGGGTTAAATAGCAACAGTGCTGTGTGTTTCATACACAGCACTGTTATAATACAAATCTTGGGGGGGGGTTATGGTTCATCAGGGTTTTATAACCACAAAGTGGAATTATTCTATAGCTGCACGTTAAAGGACAAATTCAAATTCCCATTTATTTATTTTGCCTTTTTTAACCAATTAGATGCCAGAAAGTTCTTCAACGGATTGTGTCACAATGTATTGCAGACCTTTGTAGAATTCAAGGGGTTAAAATCTTGTTTTAAAACAATAGGAATTTGGAGAATTTGTATTTATCTCCTGCGGTGAAGTTGCTTGTCCAAAATGGCTCCATTGTGCCTTTATACATACGTCTCGGCTCGTAAAGTCTGCTTGTCGCCTTAAGATAAATGCAGTTAATTTTAAAGAGAAGCCAAAAAGTGTCTGTATGTTGTAATAGCCATTTACTTGTGACATAAATATAAGTATATGAGAAATGAACTTTAATTTGTAGATTGTAGAGTCTGGATCTTTAATTAGTTTTTGTGCTCGGCCATTATTACCCCAAACTGTGTAATGAATGAATCAGGCAGGGCCCACACTGGGGGGGGGGCATGTGTAATAGCCACCGAGCTAATTAGAATATTGTGCATAAAATTAGCATCAAGTGCCAGTTTCAAAAGCTGTGGGGGCCGCATGATGTTGACTTTTAAGTGTGTGAGGCAGCATGTTGAACATAAGTATTGTGGGGTATAACCCACACAACCACTTATTACCTGCGGTGCTAATGTGTAAACACAATATTATAAAAGAGAAATAAATAATAATAATAATGGGATACACCTAGTCTGGGCAATAAGAGTCCTTAACCCCTTAAGGACCGGAGGTTATGGGACATTTCCGTCCCATAACGACCACATAGGGGCACTTTGACGAGCCGGTACACGTGACCTGTCATGTGTATCGGCGCGTCACTATGGGGCCTGATAGAGATCGCTCCGATCTTGGAGCGGTCTATTTCATGCCTTATTTTTACTTACAGAGCTCCCGGTAGAGCGCTGTAAGTAAAAAGTACGTGACGTACCATGACCGTCATCGGTCCTTGAGTAGTTCAAGGACCGTGACGGTCCTGGTATGTCAAGGGTCCCTAAGGGGTTAAATACTCGTCTGCTTGTTGTTGCTGCCGTCCCCGTCCCCCCCAACCTCTGGTTTTACCTCCCACCAACATATGTAATAAAATACAAAAAAGTGAGAAGGAGCACACAATCTAAGTGCAGACAGGGCCGGATTTGCAATAAGGCAGAGTAGGCATCTGCCTAAAGGCACACCCCACAGAGGGGCGCCTGTCATTGGGATAACATTTTTTTATATTAGCCTCGCTGGCTGCGCAGTGGCATAACAATCCCCCCCACCCGGTGCCCTCACATTGCCTCCCCCTCCGTTGTCCGTTTCCTACCTCCCTGACAGGACAGGTCTGTGCCTCTTTTGGCACAGTCCTGTAGCTGCTGAGCTTCCTTGTAGGTTCTTTAGTAATGCAGAGTGCTGGGAGATGACATCATCACCCAGCGCTCTGCATTCCTGAAGAGAAGACTGCGCGGGAGCTCCAGCAGCTACAGGACTGTGCCAAAGGAGGCACAGATGACAGATCTCTCCTGCCAGGGAGGTAGGAAACGGACAACGGGGGGGGAGGGAATTCCCCTGCAACATTGTATCTGAAGGATCTGTCGGGACGGAGATCTTCTATTAGGTCCGGGCGAGAGTATCAGAGACCCTGAGGGGGGACGGGTGAAAAATTCTCCGTGTACCGAGATGGATCATCATTAAATGTGAGTGAAAACTTACATTTTTATTGTTGCAGATAGTTACAATATCACACTATTGGGCGCCCTCCCTATCTTTTTTGTCTTGCATTGTGCCGATTCAGGAGAGCGAGGTTTGGAGGAGGAGCAGTCTGAAGAAGAATATCTATACTATAAGCCTTTTTGACAATTCTTATATAAGCAAGCAGTTGGCCAGTTTCTATGTGAGTACCCACCTGGAGGTGATACGGTAGTGCTTACGGTGCCAAGTTGAATTACACTAGGGCCGCCCCCCGTTTTTTTTTTCTCCCTTTTTTTTTAAGCACTGTACTAGATAACCCCCAGTATTGGCATACTCAGTAACCTCTCCTCCACCCGCCCTCCTTACGGTTGTCTTGGTTTCTCCAGGTTAAATCTGCAATAACCTCCCTCTGTCTAGGGGCTGCATACCTTAGGGTACCTGTCCTGTGCTGGAAGAACCTAGATTTCCAATGAGTTATCCAAACTAGCGGGGCCAGTATACAAATATTTATTAAAATATTCTTATTATAAAAGCAATTTTGCATTACATTTAAAAACAATATTTAGCACACCATAGGTACAAAAACGCATACAGACAATATTCTATATCTTAGGACTATAAGCTTAAACGCTCAACGTGTTTCTCAGGCAAAAAGCTGCTTTGTTTTTAAATATAGCACAGAATTGCTTTTATAATAATAATAGCCTTGTTCCCTTGCCCACTGGTTGCCACAGATTCCCCATGTACACCTCCTGCCCCCAACCTTGTTCCCTTGCCCAGGCAGTGGCCATGGGGCTCTGTGTATACCAGTGGGTAAGGGAAGAAGGCTGGAGGCATGAAGTACACAAGGGGTTCTGCAGCTACCAGTGGGCAAGGGAACTAGGCTGGGGGCCAGACATTGTACATGGGGATCTGTGTATACCCGTGGGCAAGGGAACAAGGCTGGGGGCCATGCAGTGTACGTGGGGTTCTATGGCAACCAATGGGCAAGGGGACAAGGCTGGGGGCCAGGCAGTGTACATGGGGTTCTATGGCAGTCAATGGGCAAGGGGACAAGGCTGGGGGCCAGGCAGTGTACATGGGGATTTGTGGATTCCAGTGAAGAAGGGAACAAGGCTGGGGGCCAGGCAGTGTACATGGGGTTCTGTGGATACCAGTGAACAAGGGAACAAGGCTGGGGGCCAGGCAGTGTACTTGGGGTTCTGTGGATACCAGTGAACAAGGGAACAAGGCTGGGGGCCAGGCAGTGTACATGGGGATCTATGGATACCAGTGAACAAGGGAACAAGGCTGGGGGCCAGGCAGTGTACTTGGGGTTCTGTGGATACCAGTGAACAAGGGAACAAGGCTGGGGGCCAGGCAGTGTACATGGGGTTCTGTGGATACCAGTGAACAAGGGAACAAGGCTGGGGGCCAGGCAGTGTACTTGGGGTTCTGTGGATACCAGTGAACAAGGGAACAAGGCTGGGGGCCAGGCAGTGTACTTGGGGTTCTGTGGATACCAGTGAACAAGGGAACAAGGCTGGGGGCCAGGCAGTGTACATGGGGTTCTGTGGATACCAGTGAACAAGGGAACAAGGCTGGGGGCCAGGCAGTGTACATGGGGTTCTGTGGATACCAGTGAACAAGGGAACAAGGCTGGGGGCCAGGCAGTGTACTTGGGGTTCTGTGGATACCAGTGAACAAGGGAACAAGGCTGGGGGCCAGGCAGTGTACTTGGGGTTCTGTGGATAACAGTGAACAAGGGAACAAGGCTGGGGGCCAGGCAGTGTACATGGGGTTCTGTGGATACCCATGAACAAGGGAACAAGGCTGGGGGCCAGGCAGTGTACATGGGGTTCTGTGGATACCAGTGAACAAGGGAACAAGGCTGGGGGCCAGGCAGTGTACTTGGGGTTCTGTGGATACCAGTGAACAAGGGAACAAGGCTGGGGGCCAGGCAGTGTACTTGGGGTTCTGTGGATACCAGTGAACAAGGGAACAAGGCTGGGGGCCAGGCAGTGTACATGGGGTTCTGTGGATACCAGTGAACAAGGGAACAAGGCTGGGGGCCAGGCAGTGTACTTGGGGTTCTGTGGATACCAGTGAACAAGGGAACAAGGCTGGGGGCCAGGCAGTGTACTTGGGGTTCTGTGGATACCAGTGAACAAGGGAACAAGGCTGGGGGCCAGGCAGTGTACATGGGGTTCTGTGGATACCAGTGAACAAGGGAACAAGGCTGGGGGCCAGGCAGTGTACTTGGGGTTCTGTGGATAACAGTGAACAAGGGAACAAGGCTGGGGGCCAGGCAGTGTACTTGGGGTTCTGTGGATACCAGTGAACAAGGGAACAAGGCTGGGGGCCAGGCAGTGTACTTGGGGTTCTGTGGATACCAGTGAACAAGGGAACAAGGCTGGGGGCCAGGCAGTGTACTTGGGGTTCTGTGGATAACAGTGAACAAGGGAACAAGGCTGGGGGCCAGGCAGTGTACTTGGGGTTCTGTGGATACCCATGAACAAGGGAACAAGGCTGGGGGCCAGGCAGTGTACATGGGGATCTGCGGATACCAGTGGACAAGTGTGACAGTTACCTAGTTCCAGCGCCTCTGCCGACAAGAACACAGAAGGCGTCGATATGTTGTGGTCGCCTCCTCCCAGACATCGCTGACTATGCCTGGTTTGAGCAGTCTGAAGCAGATGTGGGCCGGTGGTTTGATGCATTGCGGCGGGATGTGTCATTTACGGGCGCGAAGCAGCAGACTGATGCTGACCCCTGTTTTATACTGCTTGGTTGAATTCTCCTCCCATCCACTTCCTGGGCTGGTCTTTAATAAGGGAACTGAGCCAATTCTCAGTTGTCCTTGCGTTGTTGTTCATCACAGTTGGGTTTCCTTGGGCTCTGTGTTGAATTGGCTTGTCTGTCCATCCATCCTGGTGCTGACCTGTGGCTCTGTCTGACTATTCTTCTGCGTACTCCCTTGTGCATAGCGGACATCCAATCTGGTGCAGACCTGTGGCTCTGGCTGACTACCTGTATTATTTATGACCCGGCTTGTCTGACCATCCATTCTGGTGCTGACCTGTGGCTCTGTCTGACTATACTTCTGCCTGCTCCCTTGTGCATAGCAGACACCCAATCTGGTGCAGACCTGTGGCCCTGGCTGACTACCTGTACTGCGTATGACCTGGTTGGTCTAACCATCCAACCTGGTGCTGACCTGTGCCTCTGTCTGACTTCTTGCATAGTAGACATCCAATCTGGTGCGGACCTGTGGCTCTGGTTAAGACGTTTATTTCTGGATTCTCTTCCCAGTAGCGCTTCCTGGGGAAGGTTTCCTTCTTGGCACTGATGGCAGGCTTGCATCAGTTAGTTCTTCCTCTTACCACCACCTTTTTGGGAGATCCCTGGGCCTACCACTGACTGCAGGCATGAGTCAGGTGGCCTCTTGCTGAGTATCCCTGTTCATTTCCATATACAGAAATAACAGGACGTGTGCCGGTCTCTGGTAAAGTTTCCCTCTTTCAGGCAGACTCCTATTACTGATAGAGTTGCTGTCCTCTAGTGGGATATCTACAGCATTTCCTTGGTCATTGCCTGATTGTTATGTCTACTTATTGTATACGCTGTTTATATCGTTTTAATAAAGATTGTTAATTTTACTATACCAGTCTGACTGCTGAGTTGTCTTTTGGAAACCGTGACAACAAGGGAACAAGGCTGGGGACCAGGCAGTGTACATGGGGTTCTACGGCAACCAATGGGCAAGGGGACAAGGCTGGGGCCAGACAGTGTACATGGGGTTCTACGGCAACCAATGGGCAAGGGAACAAGGCTGGGGGCTAGGCAGTGTACATGGTGATCTACTGCAGCCAATGGGCAAGGGGACAAGGCTGGGGCCAGACAGTGTACTTGGGGTTCTGTGGATACCAGTGGGTAAGGGAACAAGCCTGGGGGCCAGGCAGTGTACATGGGGATCTGCTGCAACCAATGGGCAAGGGGACAAGGCTGGTGGCCATGCAGTGTACATGGGGTTCTGTGGATACAAGTGGGCAAGCGAACTAGGCTGGGGGCCAGGCGGTGTACATGGGGTTCTATGGCAACCAATGGGCAAGGGAACTAGGCTGGGGGCCAGGAAGTGTACATGGGGTTCTATGGCAACCAATGGGCAAGGGAACTAGGCTGGGGGCCAGGAAGTGTACATGGGGATTTGTGGCAACCAATGGGCAAGGGAACAAAGCTGGGGACCAGGAGGTGTACATGTGGTTCAGTGGATACCAGTGGGCAAGGGAGCAAGGCTGGGGCCAGGCAGTCTACATGGAGTTTCATGGCTACCAGTGGTCAAAGGAACAAGGCTGGAGGCCAGATGGTAATTTTTAACCCTTTGAGAGCCACATGGGTGTACATTGCAAGTCCTTATGGCACTCGAAGGGTTAAACGAATGATGCTGTTTGTGGTGCTGAAAGAATTCTCTCCACTCCCCTAGTGACCATGTGGGGAAGTACAGAGAATGCTGTCAGACTTCAGGGTGGTCTACTGCTGGTGATGTGTTAGCTAGGGCATCCATTCCCCAAGGACAACCCTGTAAGCTAATGGGGACCTTCTCCTCCCCTGGCATCCCTACATTTTTGTGCATATGGCGATGTGTGTCTACAATGAAAAGTCAAAGTATTGTATTGTATTGTATATTTTTATTTATATAGCGCCAACCGGTGTACTTGGCACTTTACAGATTACATTTAATATAGAAGGGGTACAATAAGTGCGGTGATTAAGTGCTTATATAGGCAGTCATAAGGGGAACAACAGGTGAGTATACATTAGGATAAGAGGTCCCTTACAATCTAAGTATAGGATGGGTGACATACAGATACAAGCTGGTAGAGGAGGAAGTGCAGTGTTTGGCTTATGATAATAATGATAATGTTTCCATATTATGCTATTGCTAGAGATAAAAGGAGCTCTTTTAGTTTAGATTTAAAGTTGTTGAGGGTTGAGGCTTGGCGAATACTGGGTGGTAGGGCGTTCCAGAGGTAAGGGCAGCAAGTGCGAAAGCTTTCAATCATCAAACAGCGATAGTGGTTAAAGGGGCAGTGAGTCATCCAGCATGTGTGCTGCGTAGTGGACGTGCAGGAATATGGCGGGATATCAAAGATGAGATATAAGGCGGGGACAAGTGATGGAGAGCCTTGAAGGTAATGAGGAGGATTTTGAATGTGATACGCTGCTTTATGGGAAGCCATGACAGTGATTTTAGGAGTGGTGGGGTGAGTACTGTTCTGGAGGAGAGGAAGAGTATTCTGGTGGCTGAATTAAGAACTGATTGAAGAGGAGCGATATGGTTAGTAGGAAGACCAGTAAGTAAAGAGTTGCAGTAGTCCAGGCGAGAAAGGATAAGAGCATGCATGAGGGTTTCTGTTGTAGAGTGAGAGTGAAATGGCCAGATTTTTGCTATGTTCCAAAGAAAGAAGCGACAGGTTTGGGTTACGTTGTTAATGTGGGTGGAGAAGGAAAGAGAAGAGTCCAAAGTTACCCCAAGGCAGCGGGCCTTGACTACAGGGTAAATTGTGGAACCTTCGACAGTTATAGAGAATGGAGGTGTTGTGCAGGATTTAGGAGGGAAGATAAGTGCTTTGAACACATCCACAAAATCATATCGCCACAGCATCGACCTTATCGCATCACCCCCAAAGGGTTAATTGTCTGTAGAACAAACTAAACACATCTTGAAGTGATAGGTCATTCTAGGAAATAAACCCAATATCTCTAATTATGAGATAAGTCTGGCAGGATCTTCTTAGTGCAGAGTGCTGTACAGAAAATCAATTCAATTCAATGCGTTGAAGAACTGTCTAGCACCCAAGCTGTTAACATTTCAAGCTATTGTATGTCAATCACAGCAGATAAATCTCAATGCCACATGGTTCTGTCACATATTAGGATTTAAACCTTTCGAATTAGCATTTAGCAAATGACACCATTCAGTGCTGTACAATGGAATGACATTTATACCCAAAGTGCAGCCATATAAATATACAGGCAGGATTTACATGTCATGAATATGTCAAGGCCACACGGAGGAGTACAGTCAGTGTTGATTTTGACTGGCCATTATCTGTTCTAGCCAGATTATCTGAACAAAACTGATAATACAGAAATATATATTACCATTTCATTTTGGGTGTTTGTGTTTCTTTAAGAAAAGGAAATATATTTTAAAAAAGTAATAAATGAACATCCCCCATTTTAGTTTATCTGAAGTTAAAGAAACTATGGGGAATATTCACTATGAAGGTGAAAAGGAAGTGATAAAGTGGAGATGACTTCTCCAATTCCTATAATATTCTTTGTAGCCAATGCACTAAAATTTCTTCAGCTATGGAGATCTTAGTGCATAGCCTCTATAGAAGAATAGTCAAGCTTGGCAAGGTCTTTAACAGGCTGACGACAAAGTATTGATTCAGCAGTAGGGTTGCCACCTTTTGTTCAAAAAAATACCGGCCAAGGCATTCCCTCCATAGACAATATTGGAAAGAAGCCAATTTTTTACCGGCCTGCCGGTAAAATACCGGCTGGGTGGCAACCCTATTCAGCAGGCAGAAGAATGGTCAAACTTGGCAAGGATCGGCAACAAACAGGGTCAAGATGAAGGCTCAGGTTACTGCTGCTCTAGAGAGCAGAACTAGGCCCCGAACTGCAGCTCTAACAAATGCTATAATCGCTCACAGGAGGGACCGGCGCATGTCCTATATATAGGCCTAAACCAGAAGTTCACTCTGGAGACCATAGAGAGGAAAACTACCAACAAGACACGCCGCTATGCGGTGAAACACTGGGGAGACTATCATCAAGGTGAACATTGCCCCTGACAATACTGTTCTGCTATTAGCCTCGACGCTGAGAAATCCTTCAATTTGATTTCATGTGGTCGCCTCCTTAAAGTGTTGCCGCTCCAGGGCTTTGGTTTCACATTTATTTCCTATATTCAACTGATCTACACCACCCTGCAGGCTTTTGTCACCAGCAACAATCTTAATTCTCCCATCTTAAGGCATAGCACCTGTCAAAGTTGCCCACTCTCTCCTATGCTATCTAACCTCACTTTAGACTCCATCCTACCTTACTTCCATCAGCTGCAGACTTCCAGAAGCCTGGAGGTGGGTGGGAGGGACATAAAAATGTCAGTGTTGGCTAACAACATACTCCCGTATGTAACAGATCCCTTGGAGGTGATTCCTGAGATATTGCAAACACTTGAAAGGTTTGGCAACCTGTCGGGTCTGAGAATAAAGTTAGACAAATTAGAGGTGCTATGGCTGGCTCGGGGTCCGATGCTGGGACATCCAGCTTGCCTACCATTCCACTGGGCCCCCCACTACTATTAAATATTTGGAAGTCTACTTAACCAAAAATCGCACAGATCTTTGGCTGCTAACATTTGCCCGCTTATAAGACAATGCTTCGGGACTTTGCAAATTGGAAGGGCCTACCGTTATCTTATACTGAAAGAATAAATTTAAATAAAATGGTGACGATCCCACGCTTCTTGTATGTGTAACCCCTCTGGGATCACAGTGATTTCTGCTGCCACTGACTATCCTGCAGTTCCTGTGAGTGGCCAGCAAATGGCGAGCTCCTATGCACATGGATGGATATTCAGGACTCCATTTTAGTTTCCTGTTGGTTTTAGAGCTGGCTGATCCAGTGCTGGAGGATCCTGGAAGAAGCATTCCAGCAGACAGCTGTAACCAGACCAAGGCACATAACTGATCCTGGCAGGGAATGCTGTGAAGAGTGCAGGAATTCCAGCAGCAGTTAAAGGAACAGGCGCTCCCCTTCCTGAACTGACCAGATTGCAGATTGTGGAGTGGTAATCTTGAAACCTCTCCCCTGTTTCACCACAGGGCACCCTGAATCTGGTTACACAATTAAAGAGACCTTGCTCTATAGATTCTCTGATCATTGGAAGATTACAGCATAACACAAACCATAATGTGGATTACAGTTACTCTGGGCCCCAGCTATGTGCACCAACTAATGGTACCCAACTGCCACTAGGGGGAAGCCTAGGGTGGGCCGTAGTATTTGCTGTGGGTGGGTGAATACCATATTGACCATTGCATTCTTGTACTGTTTTACTGTATTATATTCCTGTATCTGTTATATTCCTGCATATCTGTTATATTCCTGCATAGGGTTTTCTTTCTGTGCAATACAAAGTTCTATTTAACATAGTTCTGTGTCCGTTTTATTGCTCACTTAAATATGTTCCCAACTGGCCCCACATCCATACCCTGGATGCCCAGCTGGGTGGAGGCACTGTCGCAGTCATGTACCCCAACACCCAGGTAGCGGAGGCTCAGGATCGGCTTGCAGAGCACAAATTGGTTTCTGGGGTAAATGACCACAGGGGTGTCTGTGGGCCTATGCAAAACCCCATTACATATGTTTTCCAGATGCTTCCCATATACCTGACAAAACAGGATGTTGACGCTGTTACTAGAAACTTTCAGGGGTTCATAATGGTGTATAGGAGACCAAAATTGCTTCATCCCAAAGATAATGGAAGGTTCAACCTCCCTGACCTCAAATTGTATAACATCTTGAGACTTCTCTGAGTGGCCTCTGACTGGTTAGCCTGCACAAACACTTATAGGGACTGGAGCCTAGATCAACACTTTCTTGCTTTTATTAATTTACGCTTTTTGCTGCATACATGTCCTTCTCAAATCCCCTCGTTACGTCTATCTAATGCCCTTATATTTAACGTAAACAAATCATGGCAATTTCCGCAAAGGTCCCACTACAGTGATAAATATAATTTGTCATTCCTACCACTGACCAGAAACCCATACTTTCCAAACAGTTGTGATGATACCAAATTTACTCCATGGGAAAGAGAGGGAATAAGCATGGTGGGTCAGCTATTAGATCCTGAGACATCCAATATTTACACATTTCCTTCCTTACAAGCAAAATATAATCTTGCCCCAACACACTTGTTTGCATACTTCCAGGCTAAAAATTATGCAGTTGCTATACTTCAAAAGATAAAGGCACGTTCATATGTCAGCACCTTCTACATAAAGTCCTCATTCCTCACATTTCTAGGATATTTAGATACCTCATTCCAGAAGTCCAGTTCTTATAGTTGGAGCCTGAGTTACAATACAGAATATTACACAGAGCCTATGTCACTTCTGTCATTGCATGTCGCATAGTCCTAACGTCCTCATTGTCCTGCCCCAAATGCAAGGCTTCACACCAGGCCCGGACTGGGACAAAAAATAGGTCCAGGCATTTAAGACTGAGCAGCCCATTTTTATTTTTTGAGCAGCTCATGGTGGGGGGGTCGCGGCGGTGGGCGTTCATTATTTATATAGCGCCGCACGGCAGCACATTGATTGCCCTCCTACCAGGAAACTTGTAACGAGGTGGCTGTCTTTCAGAAAGTGAAAGACGGCCCAAACTCGTTTAATGATTAATTTTTTTTTAAGTGCCTGGACCGGCCCCGGACCGGCCCACCGGGCAAATGCCCTGTATGCCCGATGGCCAGTCCGGGCCTGCTTCACACGTAGAACTGTTTCTTCTGCTCTGACACTGCCCTGCTATATTTCAGTTCTGGGGGTCAATTATTTCCCATATTCATGCGATAACTGGAAATGCATTACAGGACCATACCGTCTCATTACTGCTAGGTATTTACAACACTGATACTACCCAGGACCGAGACACTACCCGTCTTACAGACATACTATTGCTGGTGGCTATAAAATGCATCCAGTCTCACTGGACCTTGCACACTTCTCCTAATTTGGAGTGGCTTGACAAGGTTAACCACGTCATTAAAGGGATAGTAATACTTCGTTTTAACTTTTTTTTATTTTGTAGGCATTAAAAAAACATGAAGACTCATATAAGTCTTATCTCTCAAACCGTTACAGTTTAAGAGATATTCACAAGCAAAGTTTCCCCTCCCCGCCCCTTTTACCTAGTGTAAGCCATCTCTTCTCAGATGTGGAATCCAGTCCATAGACCAGACAGATAACAGCAGGGGACAATCTTCTTCCTATGAGAACAATGAAAGCTCTGCCCCCCTTGACAAGTTTTTCAGGTTTTTCCCTTATCTTAATTGAAGATTGTCCCTCTCTGCAGTCTACCTGGGCACCTCCGTTCTGATCTGGCTGAGCAGTGTTACATCAGTAAAAGGGGCGGGAGGGGGATACTTTGCCATTGAATTACTCTTGTACTACAACTCTGACAGAATTGAAATAACACTCTCCAAAGTCCAAATACTATGATGATTAATTAGAGCTGCTTTTATTATGAAACATTACTATCCCTTTAAACTCTTTTGGTTATTAGCTACTCTGAACAAATAAATGGACAGGGAAACATTGTTATAAGACATGGAACCCATTTATGCAGACTCTCTCTAGAGACTCACAAACACAATTCTACAATTATTTCAGGTATACCTCCTGGATGACTACTGAGGAGCTTAGATCCGACTCAGGCAGCACAGCGAGGTCTGGGGGGAGAGAGGATGGGAGGATCTGATGTCCGATGGATGTCTACCACTTGGGCACATTGTATGGGTATCTATGTTATTTTGTGTTCTCACCTGCATGATTACGCAGTGTCATTGCAGGGGATCACCTTGGTTGGATCGGGAGGGTACACTGCCATCATCACAACTAGACATTCCTAGGTAACTGCTGTTGATGACACTTTTCACTGTTGGGTGGGGGGCAGACTCCTCAGGGCTGACTTGTGTTTATTACTGTTGTTTAGCTAGCTCTTAAATCTAGACAATGTTAGCTTACTGTTTGCACTATTATGAGGAGGGCTGGGTGGGGTGGGGTCTCTGGTCTTGATGGGGGCCCCCTGGGAGGGCGCCCTTCCTTTACTACCATGGGGGACGGGTGTCTGGGGACCCGGGGAGCCTGTATAGGATGTGCAGGGGGTCTCTGGTTCCATCGGTATACCTTCGTGTGGGGGGTCTCCAGTTCTTGTCAACGAATCAGGTGTTTGTTTTGGAGTAATAATTTTTTGGCTTCCCACTGATGAGAACTACTATTATGACGGGGGTGGGGGGGTTGACGGCCCTGTTGGGGGAATCTCCCCCTTACACACTATTACATCATGCAATTGACACTGATATTGATACGTTTCTGGCAGTTCTTGAAATTCTATCTGCATAGTCTCAAAATGTGCTGTAACTACAAAATGTGCATTATTATGATTATTGTTTCAGTACATTTGAAAACCTCCATAAAAAGTTATTAAAACAAAAAGCCACATTTAAATAAATGAGGATTTTGGGAAGTATTTTTGCTCCTTAGTGTACAATAGGTATGCTCCAGAGTCATATATGATGCCCATTGACAAAGATCTGATATTCTGAATCTGTTTACTAAACAATAAAGTTGTCTGCTGATGAAAGTCTCCCGTTGCTTCTGCAGTCACTGTCCTCCCACAGACCTGATACATTTAGTGACTGAGCGTCTCACTAATGACTCTGAGAGAACACTTAGCGCACCAGACTCATTCAGTCCAACCCACGCTGTGTGTCAAGATCCTGACTTCAGCACGCAAATATAAATTATGGGATTTTACCAGCGTTTCCAGATGCTTCTATGAACAGAGTATGAAAATATTCTTAACCCTTTGAACATACCTCCCAACATTTCAAATTGCCAAAGAGGGACACTTGTGTTTTAGGTGGTATTGCTGGGGGCAGGGCTGGTGGGTGGGGCATTACTGAGAATGTTTGGGCTATTTCATGACCTATTGAGACCTTCTTGTGTAACCTAATAAATTACTTATAACAAGACCAAATAATTTTATTTACCCAGACTAGTTTATAAACACATATACTGATCTTTAAATAAAAAATAATGTGAGTATTATTACACTGAAGCAATGTAATACACTTAAATACACACCACACACTCTGATCTCCTAAAAAAAGAGGGACATCAGGGTGAGAAAGAGGGACAGAGGGATTTGGGTCTAAAAGAGGGACTGTCCCTCCGAAAGAGGGACACTTGGAAGGTATGCTTTGAATGCCAGAGATCACAAACCTGGACTTAACGTCCTCATACCCTGCTGTTTTTCTTCTGTTACCCATTTAGACTGTAAGCTCCTTGGGCAAGGACTTCTTTCCTATTTTTTCTATGATTGTGACACTTATTTTATTCCCATTTATTAATTGTAACATACTACTGTTTTTAGGTGATGCGTACACTGTGTGGCACATACGTTTTGTACTCATGAATCAAATAACCACTTTATAGGCTGCACCTGACAGAGTCCCTGTGGGAAAGGTTTTGTATAACAGCACCCTCTAGTGTACTAATGACAGACGAGCAGTAAATATAATAGCGTTCCATACTCAGCAAGGGAATGGCTATGTTCCCAAGAGATCCAGGGCTTGGGCCAACCTAGTTCATGCCTGGTGCACAGTGCAGCCCTTTTCCATCATTATTAACAGGGAGATTAGCACCATTATATGTTCCAAGCTGGCAACAAGACCCAGGGCTTTAAAGGGACAGACCCATTCAAGACCCTTTTAAATCCTTGGCTGTCTGATAAGAAAACTGAGTTTCCATAGCTCAGAACTTTTCCTTTGTTCTCCTGTTTGCCCTGTAGATCACGGTGACCTACAGGGCTTGGTCAAGTCAGTGCCTCACTTGGTTCTCATGCGAGATGACTATAACTTGCTGTAGAAGTCTAGAGAAATGAGGGCAGTAATCTCACATGAGCCCAGAGGAACACAGACAAGCATTTAATAACCCTTTAAGTGCCAGGGAGGTATACGAACTAACATGTTGCAATGCGTTGCATGCCTCTCTTGTACTCAAAGAGTTAATAACGTCTTGTATGGTCCATATATTGCCCCTTTGAGCATGACACTCCCCCAGTAAGTAACGAGCAACACCTCTGGTGCATAGGAAAAGGATCACTGCCTAATATTAACCCTTTGAGTGCAGAGAGGTACGCAACACATTGCTCTGCAATGCGTTGCGTACCCCTCCAGCACTCAAAGGATTAATTCCGCCACATTAACTTACTATGCTCAGAAAGTCCCAGTGACCACTATAAATGCCGCCATTGTGCCTTGGATTAAGTTATTCTCAACCAGGGCGCCGTGGCAATTTTTTATGCATCCCGAGAACCAGCTTAGGGTGCCACTCTTTTCTGTGAAGACTTTAAAGCGGAACTACCACCCCGCCTAAAGGTGCCCCCAAATAATTACCATCTGGTGACTAGCTGCTCAATAGCGCTAATCGCCAGACTTATTACCTCCTTATAGAGAATTCCTACTGCTCCCGGACTGACAGCCAGAAAACAGCGCATCTTTGCACAGTGGCAGCACGCCTTCACTGTCAGTCCCAGTCTGTATCCTAAGGTACATAGCAACGCCTCTTTCAGCAGACTGGGACTGACAGCCAGAAAACAGCGCATCTTTGCACAGCGGCGGCGCGCCTACACTATAAGTACCAGTCTGTATCCTAAGGTACCTAGCAACGCCTCTTTCAGCAGACTGGGACTGACAGCCAGAAAACAGCGCATCTTTGCACAGTGGGGGCGCGCCTGCGCTGTCAGTCCCAGTCTGTATCCTAAGGTACCTAGCAACGCCTCTTTCAGCAGACTGGGACTGACAGCCAGAAAACAGCGCATCTTTGCACAGTGGGGGCGCGCCTGCGCTGTCAGTCCCAGTCTGTATCCTAAGGTACCTAGCAACGCCTCTTTCAGCAGACTGGGACTGACAGCCAGAAAACAGCGCATGTTTGCACAGTGGCAGCACGCCTACGCTGTCAGTCCCAGTCTGTATCCTAAGGTACCTAGCAACGCCTCTTTCAGCAGACTGGGACTGACAGCCAGAAAACAGCGCATCTTTGCACAGTGGCGGCGCGCCTACGCTGTCAGTCCCAGTCTGTATCCTAAGGTACCTAGCAACGCCTCTTTCAGCAGACTGGGACTGACAGCCAGAAAACAGCGCATCTTTGCACAGCGGCGGCGCGCCTACACTGTCAGTCCCAGTCTGTATCCTAAGGTACCTAGCAACGCCTCTTTCAGCAGAATGGGACTGACAGCCAGAAAACAGCGCATCTTTGCACAGTGGCAGCACGCCTACACTGTCAGTCCCAGTCTGTATCCTAAGGTACCTAGCAACGCCTCTTTCAGCAGAATGGGACTGACAGCCAGAAAACAGCGCATCTTTGCACAGTGGCGGCACGCCTACACTGTCAGTCCCAGTCTGTATTCTAAGGTACCTAGCAATGCCTCTTTCAGCAGGCTGGGACTGACAGCCAGAAAACAGCGCATCTTTGCACAGTGGCGGTGCGTCTACGCTGTCAGTCCCAGTCTGCTCCAGGAGGCGTTGCTAGGTACCGTAAAGCAATGACGGCACTGGCACTCAGATTCTTTTAAAGCGCTGTTCCCTGGCCGTCAGTCCCAGGAGCAGCAGGATTTCTCTATAAGGAGTTAATAATTCTGGCGACTAGCACTACTGATCAGCTAGTCGCTAGATGGGTAATTTTTGGGGTTTAACTTTACTAGTATTGGTAGTTCCACTTTAATTCAGGTTTGCATATTTGAAAACTGCTTTAAAAACTGCTAATGTGTCATGTTAGCCATAAAACCAGCAAATGTACAGTTAAGGAGATATTCAAACTTGTTATCATATGCTAATGTATGCTAATTGTGGTACCAGTGCAGTACCAGTGACATTTCCATATGCTAATTAAGCTAACCAATGACATTTCGTATGCTAATGAAGTATTTTTAGTGAAGTCTTGTTTGCTTTTGAAGGTTTCACTGACATTTCATATGTTAATTAAGTATTTTAGTGAAGTATCATATGCTAATGAAGGTTCACTGACATTTGATATGTTAATGAAATATTTTTAGATGAGTGCCTTATACTAATGAAGGTTTCACTGACATTGTAGATGCTAATGAAGTCTTTTCAGTGAAGTGCCATATGCTAATGAAGGTAAAACTGACATTTCATATGCTAATGAAGCTCTGTGCTGTACCAGGAAAAATTCAGTTTCACTTCTACAGAAACAAAAGTGTTAATATCTCCTAAACTATACATCTGCTGGAATTTTGGCTAACATGACATATAGGCAGTTTTTAATGCAGTTTTCAAACTGAATTAAGGTGAAAGTCCCAGTCTGCTCTAGGAGGCGTTGCTAGGAGCCATATGGTACCGGAAGGGACTGACAGTGCAGACGCACAGACGTCACTATGCAAAGATGTCTGTGCTGTTTCCTGGCTGCAGTCCCAGAGCAGTAGGAATTCTCTATAAGGAGGTAATAATTCTGGTGACTAGTACTACTGATCAGCTAGTCGCCATATGGGTAATTCTTTGGGGGAAACTTTAAGCGGGGTGGTAGTTCCACTTTAACAAATGCATGAATATTTCTGCTTCAGATATACAATTATAAATATTGATATTCACAATATATGTGTTTTGTCATTATAATCCTATATAATATTCCGCTAGGGTGTTTGTCAGAAGCCGTCATGAGCAGTAGAGACTGCTCGAAAGCACAGAATGCTGGGTGCACAGAATGCTGGGAGCACGGAATTCTGGAAGCACAGAATGCTGTGCGCATGGAATGCTGGGAGTTCTGTGCTGGGAGCATTCTGTGCTTTCAGGCAGTCTCTACAGCGCATTGCGTGAGTGACAGCAGACACAGAGCAGGACCGGCCTTTTAAACCTTTGAGTGCGGAGGGGTATGCAACGCATTGCAAAGCAATGCGTTGCGTACCCCTCCAGCTCTCAAAGGGTTAACATCTCCCAGAAACTGGCCCATGTACACAGGCTTTTACACTAGTGGTTAAATATAAGAATAGATAATATGCATTTGTACCCCTCATTACACCCATGACAAATATAATGTAGGGGGTGCCACGAAAATGTTAGATTGAGTGTGAAGGGTGCCTTGAACAAATTTAGATTGAGAACCACTGGTTCAAGAGATAACATTTTCAGTCGGCCATGTCTGTTTTGTCCACAGACTCTTGCTTTCATTATTTAACCCCTTGACGCCCAATGCCACGCCAGGATTGTCACGGCTGTCCGGCACTTAAGGACCAGTGACGGTCCTGGCATCTGATGGAATTCAGGGATCCCCACGAGCCCTGAATCGGATGAGAAGAAAAAAAAAAAGTTCTGTGGTCCTTAAGTGCCGGCAGTGCGTGTGCTCGCCAGTCCATAAGGGGTTAACCTCTTCAGAAACTCGGGTTCCAGGGGCGAGGTGCCCTGGAGGACAAAGCCAAAGCTATGTAATGGAATCTACTTGTTTGATACTTGCCCTGTGTTTTTGGACTCTGCTCGTTCAATACCTGTCCTGACATATGCTATGTTCTTGCACACTGTTTATTTGATGACAACCCAGACACTTGCTGTGCTTGCACTCTGCTTGTTTACTATCTACCCTGACTTGCGCTATGTTCTTCGATTCTGCTTGTTTGATACGTACCCTAACTTCTGCTATGATCTTGGACTCTGCTTGTTTACTACCTGCCCTGACCTCTGCTGTGTTCTTGGACTCTGCTTGTTCACTACGTGTTCTGACATCTGCTACATTCCCGGATTCTGCTTGTTTGCTACCTGCCCTGAATTCTGCTACATTCTTGCACTCCCATTTATTGCATCCTGCTCTGACATCCTGCTACCAACACTGACATCTGCTACGTTCTTGGACTCTGCTTGTTTATAACCTTCCCTGATTTCTGTTACTTTTTTGACTCTGCTTGTTTATGACCAGCCCTAACTTTTGCTACATTCTTGGAATCTGCTTGTTTGCTACCTACCGTGCTGACATCTGCTGTGTTGTTGGAAATAAAAGTATCACTATTGGCTAAACTGTGTATCTGCTGGTCTTTTGTCTAACATGATACAGTAGCAGATTTGGATGAATTTTTCAAATATGCAAAATGAATTCAAGTTGACGGGTCCACTTTAAAATGAAAGTATACCCTAGAAATAAGCCACTCTTAATTTCATTCCCACTCCCTCAACATCTAGGGGTAAATTTAAAGGCAGCCGTTAAGCTAAAAAAACACCAACGGGTGTTTTAACGTGTAGGAAACCATACAAAGGGCCATGGAATGAACTGATAGCGGCAGTTCATCCAGTATGCTGGCCGCTACACTAACGTGTGTTTTGGCCCATGTTAAAAAAAAAAAAAGCGCTCAATTTTGCCATTTAAAGCACTACATTAGCTGAAAAAATCCGATAAAGGAATCACTTACCTCATAAAACTTAAGACCCAGTTTTGTTTGGCCGTAAAGTCCCTTATTGGATCTTTTGCCAGCTGACGCAGCTGTTAACTGACAAAAGAACCCAATGTCCACAGTGGTTGTCTTGATATAGGGCCCTAAGCCCCTAGGGCCGGATTTACATCTCAGGAGCCTGTAGGCACAGAAATCTAAAGCGCCCCCCCATTGGACATCTCCACTGGACACCTCCACAATGCTCCTAATGTCCACATTGCCCCCATCATCTCTTTATTGCCCTCACATTGCCCCATCATCTCCAACTTGCCCCCTCAGCTCCACATTTCCCCCACCATCTCCATATTGTCCTCACATTGCCCCCCATCAGCTCCAACTTGCCCCCCATCAGCTCCATGCTACCCTCACATTGTCCTCCATTAGCTCCACATTGCCCCCACCATCTCCAAATTGCACCCACCATCTCCATGTTGCCCTCACAATGCCCCCCTTCGGGTCCAACTTGCCCCCACCATCTCCATGTTGCCCTCACATTGCCTGCCTCCCTCCCATTGTCCGTTTCCTACCTCCCTGGCAGGAGATCTGTTGTCTGTGCCTCCTTTGGTACAGTCAGCCCTGTGGTTGCTGAAGCTCCCGGGTGGTCTGCTATTCAGGAATGCAGAGCGCTGGGAGATGATGTCATCTCCCAGCGCTCTGCATTCCTACAGAGCCGACGATGGAGCTTCAGCAACCACAGGGCTGACTGTACCAGAGGAGGCACAGACAACAGATCTCCTGTGCCAGGGAGGTAGGAAACGGACAGACTTCCTGCCAGGGAGGTGCAATGCGAGGGCGACATGGAGTGGGCGCTGGTGCAGCCAGCGCGGTGGCCATTTTTTTTTTAATCTTTTTTTTATATTCTTTGAAAAGTATCCTGCTGGCAGGCACCCCTCGGTGGCGTGCGCCTGTAGGCAGGTGCCTACTTTGCCTTATGGCAAATCCAGCCCTGTAAGCCCCACATCAATACATCCAAAGTGCCTAAAACCCGTCCAGAGTTAGTAAGATTAACCCGCTCCAAGTGGTGGAGACACAAATGTCCCACTACGCTCCCATTCAGCTGTGTATGGGCTGAGATGTCATGGGACATTTGTGTCTCCGCTGCCGCCGCCCTCGCGGCCGCTCCCAGCAGCGGAGACATGAATCTCTAAGCTAAGTGTAATACTGGGCATTAAGGAATAGCACTGATTAATGTCTATGTGGATCATTTTATTTTTTGGCATTATTTCTTGGCATTTGTATTCTTTGGGACATTACACGGAGGCATATATGGGTATCTTTGGGGCGCACTACTATTGAACTCTTTGAGTGCCAGTGAGGTATGCAACGCATTGCTCTGGAATGCGTTGCGTACCCCACTGTCACTCATAGGGTTCTGGAATGTATTCATTCATGCTTGGAAATACCTGGTTTCTTTTCTTTTACAGAGAGAAGATGGAAGAATGAAGAGAAGGCGGAAGATAAAAGAGAAGACAGAAGGACAGTGGATGAGAAGACAGAAGGACAGTGGATGAGAAGACAGAAGGACAGTGGATGAGAAGACAGGAGGACAGTGGATGACAGGTAAGTGTAACAAGGATCAGTTAATGATCGGTGCTTGGCAGTATGTCAAGTACCAATAGTTAATTGTTTTTCACTGTTCAGTTCCCAATATCGCTGCTTTTACCTGCGTTTTGGGAACTAAACGCAGAAAACGGACGTTCAGCCACAACACTGTTTTTGTGGCTTAAAGTGTTAGTAATGTCTGAAAAAAACTTTTTTGCATTTAGAAGAGCTTAAAAAGCTGATCTAAATGCAAAAACCGTATCTCTCAAACCGCTATGGTGTAAGAGATACGGGCGTTTGAAGTTTGATTTCTCCTACTGACAGCTGTAAAGCTGTCAGCAGGAGATCCATGTCGGTCGACACGGTGGCGCTTGAGAAGTGCCGAGATCTCGTTACTTACACCGAATCCCTTCATTGGAATGGTCTAAAACGTGTATCTAGTGTTCAGGCACATGTTTTAGACCGTTCCAATGAAGGGATTCTGTGTAAATAACGAGATCGCGGCACTTCTCAAGTGCCACAGTGTCGACCGACACGGATCTCCTGCTGACAGCTTTACAGCTGTCAGCAGGAGAAATCAAACTTTAAACGCCCGTATCTCTTAAACCATAGCGGTTTGAGAGATTCGTTTTTTTGCATTTAGATCAGCTTTTTAAGCTCTTCTAAATGCAAAAAAGTTTTTTTCAGACACTACTAACACTTTAACGTCCTTTGTAGTTCTAGCTGGTAGGGACTTTAAATACTGCGCTAAACATGTTAGTTTAACAGCCGTTATTCACTTTGGCCCTACCGGCTATGTTAACGCCTACCATTAAATCTAGTCCCTAGTCCACTGCTTACCTGTTCACCGTGTATGTGTGGAGGGGTTCATTCCAGACTCTTCCTTTAGTGTCTGCATGCTCGTCATGGTAAGTCCTACTCTGTTGACATATTATGCAGTCATAATCAGATAAACTCACACTGTATGCAAGTACAAGTACGCACAGTTGCTTGTGACTGCATGCATGTGGAGAAGAGATGCCTGTAATGACTCCTGAACCTGATAATCCCACCCTGACCTTGGCTTGTCTACCGGGTCCGAATCTGTGTTGCCTACCTGTGATCTCAGCTTGCCCACACACTTTGCTTACTTCATTTCTTGCATTTGGGCTCCAGTATGTGTTGTAGGTGCAGTCACCCTGTTCAGTTACTGGCTCAACCAGTATCTAACTTTGAGACAAGCACCTGCAGCCTGGCTTTTAACTGCATCAAGGCTGCACCTACTACCTGTGACACCTGTCTCTTAAAGGGATAGTAATACTTTGTTTTATCTTTATTTTATTTTGTAGGCATTAAAAAAACATGAAGAACGATATAAGTCTTATCTCTCATACTATCTGGACTTTGGAGAGTGTTATTTCAATTCTGTCAGAGTTGTAGTACAAGAGTAATTCAATGACAAAGTATCCCCCTCCCACCCCTTTTACTGATGTAACACTGCTCAGCCAGATCAGAAGTGAGGTGCCCAGGTAGACTGCAGAGAGGGACAATCTTCAATTAAGATAAGGGAAAAACCTGAAAAACAAGGGGGGCAGGGCTTTCATTGTTCTCATAGGAAGAAGATTGTCCCCTTCTGTTATCTGTCTGGTCTATGGACTGCATTCCACATCTGAGAAGAGATGGTTTACACTAGGTAAAAGGGATGGGAGGGGAAACTTTGCTTGTGAATATCTCTCAAACCATAAAGGTTTGAGAGATAAGACTTATATCATTCTTCATATTTTTTAATGCCTACAAAATAAAATAAAGATAAAACGAAGTATTACTATCCCTTTAAGGAGTGTGAAGCCTAGCTCCTCCCACATCCCACCCTGTAGATATGTCAGGATTTCAGTCCAGCAGGATTGCTGGTACTTAGGCGGCTGTACTGTACCTGGTTTCTGTTAGAGGGTTTCAATAACTCCCATCATGATTATAGTTAAAGGATTGGCCATTGGAAGATTTTATTCCGAGAATCTCTGGAAAGAGTCTGACATCATATTCTAATGCTTTGGGAACATTAGCCTATCAGAAAAGAATGGGTTGTGCCTTTCTCATAGTATAAAAAACTCTGCAAAGATGCAAGTGCTCTCTTTTTCTAGACTTCCATAAAGTAACCAACGTAGGCCAGAGCTGACGAAACCTAAACCAACAACACACTGTCCTAGGACTGATAATCATAAGTTTTCTTTACAATTAATTCTGTATAGCTCTAAGAATTATTATTCATCTCATATATTTGGGATAATAGATTCTTATAATTAATCTTAAGTGAAACTGGCCAAACCATAAAAGAATTATTATAATAATCCATAATTTATTTAGTTTAGTCTTGGGAACTGAACAGGATTAATTAATTTGTCCAAATAAGTGTGAGTTAGTTTGATAGCAATTTAATAAGCGTTATAAATTAGTTTTAACTCTAATTATTAACACCTACAGTCGCTGGGCTTATATTTGTTACTAGCTGAACAGCCCGTTACACGGGCCACAGTGCCACTGCCACCTGGTCGCGGGGCAGTCACGCGCAGAGGAGACTGCCCACGTCGCGGCTGATACAGAGCTGGACGCTCCTTCGGAGCAGTCTCTACTGTGCATGACCGCAGCACGCGCAGCAGTGTGTATTGCGCATGTCGCGCGTTACACACGATTTAGCGAATTATTATATAGGATGGTGAATTTTATTATTAACCCTTATTTTGCTATCTGGAAAGTTTTCCCAACCGTTTCTATCTTGGTGTGTATTTGTCACGACCTACCGGGACTACCAAGGCAGGCGTAGGCCTGCAAGAGAGGGAGTGCTCGGGAGCGCTGGCTGGGGTGCGGTGCTAGTAATGCGGTGACTGTCTAAGGCAAGACCGTGCTGCGGCTTGAGCTGTATTAGAGGTGCTGGCCGTGAATCCAGATGTCCAATCCCGGTTGAGCCAGGACCCAGACCAGGATGGGCTCCCTGTAGGCAGTACAGGCTCTCCTGCAGGGGGTAGCGAGGGCTAGAGAGTGAAGGCTAGAGTTCGTGGATGGAGTGTGAGGGCTACCTTGCAGCAGAAACTCCCCAGGAAGCCCAGACAGAACAAACAGTAGAGTATAAGAGAATCGGCACAGACCTATATCCTCAGGAGAAAGACAGCAGGGAACAAAACAGCTACTAGTAGAAACCTAGGGTCAACGCCAGTTGGACTGCGATGAATCCCAATCGATAGGCAAGAGAGTAGTCAGCAGGGCCGGATTTGTAATAAGGCAGAATAGGCACCTGCCTACAGGCGCATCCCACTGAGGGGCGCCTGTCATTGCTGGGATAGTTTTTTTCCTTGTTTTTTTTATTTTTATTTTTTATTAGCCTTGCTAGTCACCCTGCCCCCCCTCCCCCCCCGCTTGGCACCCACAACAACATGGAGAGATCTCAGAGGAGAGGTCTGTGCCTTCTTCGGCACAGACATGTAGAGCTGCTGAGCTCTGTCAGCTCTTTAGTAATAATGCAGAACGCTGGGAGATGACATCATCACCCAGCGCTCTGCATTACAGACCGCGCGGGAGCTCCAGCAGGCAGCAGCTACAGCTCTGTGCCAAAGGAGACACATACCTCTCCTCTCCAGCGAGGTAGGAAAGGGGGGGGGGCAATATTGAGATGATGGGGACAACGTGACATGTGAGGGGCAATATTGAGATGAGATGATGGGGACAATGTGACATGTGAGGGGCAATATTGAGATGATGTGGGCAATGTGAGGGGCAATATTGAGATGATGGGGGCAATGTGAGGGGACATGCAGATGATGGGGCGCAAGTTGGCGCTGATGGGGGGCAATGTGAGGGGAAATATGGAGCTGATGGGGGCAATGTGAGGGTAATATGGAGATGATGGGGGCAATATGGAGCTTATGAGCATTGTGGAGGTGTCCAGTGGAGATGGCAAATCGGGGGGTGGGGGGGAGCTTCAGATTTCTGTGCTTACAGGCTCCTCAGATGTAAATCCAGCCCTGGTAGTCAGACAAGCTGGGTTCATACACTGTGATCTGCAGGGCGTCCAAATCGATAGGCAAGAGAGTAGTCAGACAAGATGGGTTCATACACTGTGATCTGCAGGGCGTCCAAATCGATAGGCAAGAGAGTAGTCAGACAAGCTGGGTTCATACACTGTGATCTGTAGGGTAGATGTACAGGGGCTAGGACAAGTGTGAAGACACTACGGGAACACTGTGACAGTGTCCCGAGTGACTGGAACTGCTCCTGTATGTAGGCACCGGCAGATGACATCACCAGAAGTACGGATCGTTCTGAGAAGTGGAGCGAAGACACCAGGAGGCCGCAGACAGCACGGCCGAGGGCACAGAGGTAGGCGACGTGACAGTATTTCATAAAGATTCTTTGTTTCATGTGTTTGTTTTATTGCATGATAAGTGGGGCCTAGAATCATATGTCATTGTCTTAGTAGAATAATGAAACACCGCCATCTTCGGTGGGGTAACAGTTTCTTTTACTATCCATAGTCTCTTTTACTATCCATAGTCATAGTACTATATGATGTAGCCTTTATCATTTTAATAGTATATGTTGCATGCAATTTATTAATATTGTCTTTGCTTTCTAAACATATATTATTTTAGTGTGATGATTATATTGTGATAATTATAATCTGTATTGGTAAAAAGGTATACACAATATTATATTTCATCCACAAGGTATGCAATATTGAAAACAGAAGATAAATAATTAAAATTCTATTTGTCTGATCTGGGACATTTTGTCTTCCAGATAAGTTTCTAAATCTTGAAATATTTACCTTGTGGTAAAAGGATTTGTTATAAGACGTGTGGCCAGATTGGGCCCAACTCACATAATACAATTCCTTCTACCTAATTTTTTTTTTTTTTAATGAATCTTATAAAAGATGCAACGTTGTGAGAAATGTAGACATAGAGATACACACATACACATGCAACAG
Source organism: Rhinophrynus dorsalis (assembly GCA_037306005.1). Classification (NCBI taxonomy): domain Eukaryota; kingdom Metazoa; phylum Chordata; class Amphibia; order Anura; family Rhinophrynidae; genus Rhinophrynus; species Rhinophrynus dorsalis. The sequence goes on from CM074722.1 coordinate 12,111,798, forward strand.
TCATGGAGACACACATGCAACAGACATACACATAGTGAGACACACACACAAACACACACACTGGCATACATAAAAACCGAGAGATTACACACATGCAATGTACAACATGAAGACACATGTGAGATACACACATTTACCGTACAAGCCTGTATTCTTGATTGGACATAGGAAATTTGTAGCCAATTGAAATGGCAGTAGTGGCAGTCTTTGGATTCCTTCCCCCAGTTGGTTGTTCATGTGGGGAGGGGAACGATGTTTCTAAAGTTACCTGGCCTTGCGCATGGGTTGCAGAAGAGAGGCTATGATGCATTCAATTGTCCGCATGGGGTAGTGGGGAGACAATCAAGTATAAAGCACCTTACTGTTCCGCTCTGCTTACAGAAGCCGGAGTAAGCTTACATGCATGTTGTACAGTCCTGTTAAAGTCTCCTTACAGATTAACAGAGTTAACGATGGACAGTGATACCCTTGTTATACGGAAACTGTATTTATGGTTCCATAAGCTGAGAGTTGGCTGCATGTTATGCAAGTGTTCTACTACCCCTGCAGAAGGCAAAATAACATTTGACGCATCGTGTAGTGTGGTGTCAAATTTGACCCCTTCCACATGAACAAGAGCAAGTAATGGACACATTATGAAGCGTCCTGTAGAATTTGATGTCCTCCCCACATAAACATAAGCAACGGACCAGTAATGCGCTGTTGCATTGAGCCTCTGTCAATCATGTCCTGCAACTGGTGTGTCATGGTAGGCACTGAAAAGGGTAATAGAATGTCCTCGGCAGAACACGGAAAAGCAAGCCTGCTTTTCATGTTGTGCGGAGGAAATTGTATGAACCCCTTGAGTGCCAGAGGGGTATGGAACGCATTGTAAAGCAATGCATTCTGTACCCCTCTGGCAATCAAAGGGTTAAGGATTAAGGCCTTCATAGCATGAGCAGTCAAAACGTATCCAGCACATTGCGCTTGAGTTGTTGTATTTCATCTACCACTGAAAGACTACCCTTCTGTGTGAAAACAAATAAATAATGGCAACCAAACACAAGTTGTTGGAGGCCTACAATAAAGAATGTGAACACAACCATCAACCATCTTGCTAATATTGGCTTTTTTGTATACTGATATTAAGGGTTTGATAAATCAGCTACTGCTGCGAAACGCGTACCCTTTCTAGCACTTTTTATTAATAAAATTGTATTAGTCATCAGTCCAGAACTGTTCCTTTTTTATTTTTTATTTTTATGGTCATATCGACATATAGTATTTTTTTTCCTGTTTGGATTTCTATGGAGTATCAATGGAGTTCCACTTCCTGTAATTTGGAGATTGGTTCCGGCGGAGGACGTGAACAGTGGACATCATATACCTTTACAGGGACGGGTAAAGTACCCTGTAGGCTTTTTAAGTTGGTGACAGGTATAAGCCTGATTACTAACATTTATTAAATGTGAGTTGATCTATTGTGTATATACACTCTGCCATCTTACCAACTCTGGTAATACACGATAGGCGCCTCTCCTGTTTTTTCTTTCTTTGCATCAAAGGGATTCAAGTGAGTTTGGGGGCTATATGTTGCCTTTAGCAAAATATAATCTAACACCTTGGATACTAGAGATGTTACCAAATCATTGTTTTGGGGACATATCTGGCATAAAAGGGGTTAAGAGATTAGAGTAAGCAGTTGCTTATCAACCATGAAATTGACTTTTAACCCTTAGGCATCATTCACAGGGGCAACAGTACTGTAACAGCCCCCCACTATAGTTATCTCTCTCTCGTGTTTGTACACTCACCTCCTCCTGTGTTCCACCCACCGCTGATCTGGCCAAAGGATGGTGTGTCTGATGGCTGGCCCACATAAGAACCAGCCAATATTACTGGCTGTAGCCAAGTGAGTTGACCATTAATTGGAGTTTGTGATGAGCATCACAGCCTGAAATAACACTTGTATGGAAGGCCTTCCTGATGGTCTCATAGTCCTGTGTGTAGACCTTCCTTACTGCATCTATACTGCTTCCTGATGGCATTACACACAGGGCCGGCGCTACCATTAAGGCAGCACAGGCAGCTGCCTTAGGGCGCTGCATCGGAGGGGCGCCAGAAAGGGAGAAGCTGAATTTTTTTTTTTTTTTAATATATCTGCCGTGAGGGAGAGCTCATTTACACGACCAAGCGCTCCCTCATGGCGTCTATGGGACGCTCACAATGCAGAGCGACCCAGGCTCTGTAGTAATACAGAGCGCTGGGAGATGACATCATCTCCCAGCGCTCTGCATTACTGAGAACAGCGCTGGGAGGCTGAGCTCTGTGCCAAAGGAGGCACAGAGCTCTCTTATGGCTAGACCACCAGGGACTCAAGGTAGGGAGCATTGTGGAGATGAAAGGGCATAAAGGAAGGAGCAATGTGGAGCTGAAGGGGCATTATGGAAGGGGCAGATGAAGGGATATTATGGAAGGGCAATATGGAGATGAAGGGGCATAAAGGAAGGAGCAATGTAGAGCTGAAGGGGCATTATGGAAGGGGCAGATGAAGGGGCATTATGGAAGGGCAATGTGGAGATGAAGGAGCATAAAGGGAGGAGCAATGTGGAGATGAAGGGGCATTATGGAAGGGGAAATGTGGAGATGAAGGGAGCATTGTGGAGGTGAATATGTGGGCGGGGGCAGGAGACTGTGGCAAGGTCGGGGGGGGGCAGGTGGATTGTGTCGGGGGGGGCATCAAAATGCACCTTTGCCTGTGTATATAAAAATCCTTGCACTGGCCCTGATTACACAAGAGATGATAGTTGTAAAAGACACCATAACCCAGCAGGTTATATCTCACAGCGGGTGATATTACCAACTCAGCATCTCAACAATGCACTTATCATACCTGGAATCTCTAAGGATCTGACCCAGATAGCATGGTTTTCAGATTTATTTATGGAGTCCCTGGGGATGAAGGCTAATTCTCTGCCCATTTCCAGCCCAGTTAAGTCTACTCCCATGCTTGTTCTGCCCATTTCCCTTCCCATTTCAGGACAAACCCCTCCTTTCCATCTCTTAATCCCACCCACCCTATTTAAGCACCACCCTCATTATTATGACATAAATTCCCCTTCCCTGCTTGTTACTCTGGGGGCTTGGGATGAAATGTTCCCAGGTGTATCAACTATAGTAGTATATAATTTGCACTTGGCTAGTTTCAAATCATGAGGGACAATTATGTGACTAGCACAAAATGCTTTTAATAACCCTTATATGCACTGTTATTCACACTCATTTCATGTCACAGAGGAAATAGCATGTTTTGATGTCTCTTAATAACTTCTATGCATATTACATGTCAAGTCCAAGCAGTATAAATAAAGACAAGCGGAAAAGTCAATTTATTATTAATTATGTCACTTTTGTTTTCAGGAACAGAGGAAGATCTATTTACCCAGCCCCGTGACTGAACCTCTTCAGGCTTTTGACTTTGATGCAGTATGAAGGATAAAAGTTTATTTATTGTTTGCTAACAAAAACTTGTAAATCACAGTGGATGTTAGGAATAGTAATCAGGAGACTAGGACAAGATGGTAACATATAGTTAAATTGTATACATAGTAACATAGTAAATTAGGTTGAATAAAGACACAAGTCCATCAAGTTCAACCTTTGCTTCATACCCCAGTTACAGAGAACTATATAGCTTTCCTGCTACCAAATAAGTTAGTCTTTACCAGACCTTCCTGATTTACTTACTAATAAACAGTATAACCCTATATGTTCCCTTTTGAAAGAAATGTATCTAATCTTCTCTTAAATGTATCCATTGTATCTGCCATAACCACCTCCCTAGGCAAGGAATTCCACAATTTAACAGACCTTACTGTAAAAAAAACCCCTTCCTCTGCTGAAGTCTAAACCTCCTTTCCTCTAATCTCAAGGGTTGTCCCCTGGTCACCTGATCAGGCCTTGGAATAAATAGCTCACCGCAGAGATCCTTGTATTGACCTCTCATATACTTGTACAATGTGATAAGGTCTCCTCTTAGTCGTCTTTTCTCTAGAGTAAATAAACCAAGTTTGTCTAGTCGTTCCTCATATGTCAATTCCTCCATTCCCTTAATTAATTTTGTTGCTCTTCGCTGTACCCTCTCTAGTTCTAGTATATCCTTTTTCAGAACCGGTGCCCAAAATTGCACTGCATACTCAAGGTGAGATCTTACCAATGAGTTGTATAATGGCAAAATAATGTTATCCACTCTTGCTTCAATTCCTCTTTTTATACAAGACAGGACTTTGTTTGCCTTTGCTACTGCTGTTTGACACTGGTCACTGTTGTAGTTGACAAGGATACCCAGGTCTTTCTCTAGCAACGAGTCCCCTAAAATGATTCCATTAAGTTCATAAGTAGCTTTGGGATTGTTTCTTCCCAAATGCATGACTTTACACTTCCCCACATTAAACTTCATATTCCATTTCTTTGCCCAATCTGACATTTTATATAAATCCCTATGTATAGAGCAAATACCCTGTTCTGAATTAATTATCCTGCATAATTTAGTGTCATCTACAAATATTGATATTTTGCTGTCTATATCTATTTCCAGATCATTTATAAACATGTTAAAGCAGAACTACCACCACATAGCAAGTTTATCTTAAATAAGTCCCCATCTGGTGACTAGCTGCTTAGTAGCGCTAGTCACCAGAATAATTACCTTATTTAATAGATTTCTCCTCTCTTCCATGGGTGACAGGCAGGACGGAGCGCGGACATCTTGCCATAGTGACGTCCGCACGCCTGCGCTGTCAGTCCTAGCCGACTCTAGGAGGCGTTGCTAGGAGCCGTTCGGCTCTGGAAGGGACTGACAGCGCAGACACGCGGACGTCACTAGAGCAAGATGTCCGCGCTCCATCCTGCCTGTCAGCCGGGGAAGAAAGGAGAAATCTATTTAATAAGGTAATAATTGTGGCGACTAGCGCTACTAAGCAGCTAGTCACCAGATGAGCAGTTTTTTAAGATAAACTTGTTATGCGGTGGTAGTTTAGCTTTAAAAAGCAGTGGACCTAATACTGAACCCTGAGGTATTCCACTCTCCACTTTAACTGTACTGGAGAATTTTCCATTTACAACCACACACTGTTCCCTATCGTTCAACCAGTTTTGTATCCGATTGCAAAGGTTATCTCCTAGCCCCAATTTCCTTATTTTATACACCAGAATTCTGTGTGGCACTGTATTAAACTAACAATATTGGCACAACATTGCCCTTGTGGTTAATAAAACAAATTAAAAAAAACAAAAGTCCCATGCATTTAGACGCCTTTAAAGGGATAGTAATACTTCGTTTTATCTTTATTTTATTTTGTAGGCATTAAAAAAACATGAAGAACGATATAAGTCTTATCTCTCAAACCTTTATGGTTTGAGAGAAATTCACAAGCAAAGTTTCCCCTCCCGCCCCTTTTACCTAGTGTAAGCCATCTCTTCTCAGATGTGGAATCCAGTCCATAGACCAGACAGATAACAGAAGGGGACAATCTTCTTCCTATGAGAACAATGAAAGCCCTGCCCCCCTTGAGAAGCTTTTCAGTTTTTTCCCTTATCTTAATTGAAGATTGTCCCTCTCTGCAGTCTACCTGGGCACCTCCCTTCTGATCTGGCTGAACAGTGTTACATCAGTAAAAGGGGTGGGAGGGGGATACTTTATCACTGAATTATCCCTAAACTACAACTCTGACAGAATTGAAATAACACTCTCCATGGCCTAAATACTATGATGATTAAATAGAGCTGCTTTTATTATGAAACATTACTATCCCTTTAAAAAGGGCCTGGATGCTTATTTAAAAGATCATAACATAGAGGGCTATGTACGTTAGTATTGGGATTAATAATTAGTTAGTTCTCATTGATCCAAGGAGAAATCTGATTGCCATTTGAAATCAAGAAGGAATTTCTTTCCCCCATTCAAGGCAGAATTTGAAATTCCTGTATTGAGGGGTTTTTTTTGCCTCCTTTTGGATCAAAGATGGTAAACAGGAATAGGAAAAGGGTTTGAATAGATGGATGCAAGTCTTTTTTCAACCTAAATTACTATTACTATGTATTTATGACTAAATAAATAAAGGATGTTTTATAATGGAAGTGAGTTATGAAGACAGACACCACACGAAGACATTCTAAACAGGAGTAGCCATTATGGACTAGATTTAGTGAAAAAAAAACATTGGCAGTTCTTCAAGCATGGTAAGCAATTCAACTACCTGTGTTATGAAGGACTGTTGGCAAAAAAAGAAGCATCTGGACCACTAAATTTAGCAGCCATTTGACCCCATAGAAACATACTACAAACTGTCTAAACTCCAATTAAAAGTACTGAGTTAGGCGGTAAGATACACTAAGGGAGCCACTTTTTTTGGGGGAAATTCTGCATCCATTTTTTTTGGACGCAGGGTCCCGTAAAGCGGCACTACCATGTCACAAAATGTTTAGCTTAAAGGGATAGTAATACTTAAAACGTAAACAAATATATGTTGTAGAGTTTATCCCCCAGAGTAAAACAAGAGTACTCACACTGCTGAAAGGTGTTTCATTCAAAAGTTATTAATTTTCAAAATTGAATTTTTTAGGTGCAATATCACAGTGGCCTGAAATTGTACAGTGGCGCTGTTGCTACACCATCCTATGGAGATTTATGGTCCAGGGACCAGAGCTGTCCATAGGATCGTGTAGCAACAGCGCCACTGTACAATTTCAGGCCACTGTGATATTGCACCTAAAAAATTCAACTTTGAAAATTAATAACTTTTGAATGAAACACCTTTCAGCAGTGGGAGTACTCTTGTTTTACTCAGGGGGATAAACCCTACAACATACATTTTTTTACATTTTAAGTATTACTATCCCTTTAACTAAGTCCCCTTCTGGGGACTATCTGCTTAGTAGCGCTAGTTGCCAGAATTATTACCTGATTTAATAGATATATGCTTTATTCCCCAGCTGTCAGTAGCACGGAGCGCGGACATCTTTCCAGAATGACGTCCATGTGCCTGCGCTGTCAGTCCCAGCCGGGTCTAGGAGGCGTTGCTAGGAGCTGGACGGCTCCGGCAGGGACTGACAGCGCAGGCACATGGACGTCATTCTGGAAAGATGTCCGCGCTCCGTGCTACTGACAGCTGGGGAATAAAGCATATATCTATTAAATCAGGTAATAATTCTGGCAAGTAGCACTACTAAACAGTTAGTCGCCAGAAGGGGACTTAGTTAAGCTAAACATTTTGTGACATGGTAGCTCCGCTTTAACGGAAACTTTAAAGAGATAGTAATACTTCGTTTTAACTTTATTTTATTTTGTAGGCATTAAAAAAACATGAAGAATGATATAAGTCTTATCTCTCAAACCTTTATGGTTTGAGAGATATTCACAAGCAAAGTTTCCCCCCCCCCCTTTTACTGATGTAACACTGCTCAGCCAGATCAGAAGGGAGGTGCCCAGGTAGACTGCAGAGAGGGACAATCTTCAATTAAGATAAGGGAAAAACCTGAAAAACTTGTCAAGGGGGGCAGGGCTTTCATTGTTCTCACAGGAAGAAGATTGTCCCCTTCTGTTATCTGTCTGGTCTATGGACTGGATTCCACATCTGAGAAGAGATGGCTTACACTAGGTAAAAGGGACGGGAGGGGAAACTGCTTGTGAATATCTCTCTAACCATAAAGGTTTGAGAGATAAGACTTATATCGTTCTTCAGGTTTTTTTAATGCCTACAAAATAAAATAAAGTTAAAACAAAGTATTACTATCCCTTTAAACCACCAATGCAGGAATTGAATGTTAAATTTAAAAACAAAAAAACTTAAGTCCCCAGTGGATGTATTCATATATGGGGGGCCTAAGCACACCCAACATGTGTCCAAAGTTAGTAAAATTAACCCTATGAGTGTCAATCCACTAAATTACAAAGCAACAGCCCCCGAAGAATAACATTTACCAGTAATTTAGAAGTCCAGGGGAGTCTTTGGCACCCTGGTCAGCCACTCTCCATCTTCTTCTTCTATCTGTTTTCTTCTCTATCTTCTTTTGTCTTCTCTTCGGATACCTGTAAAAAAAAAAAAAGAGAGATAAATAAATATGCCATAAAAAGAACCCACACATCTATGCATAGTTTAACCCCTTGAGTGCCAGGGGGTATGCAACGCATTGCAGAGCAATGCGTTGCTTACCTCTCTGAGACTCAAAGGGTTAAACAACGCATACTTGTGCAAGTCAATATTGTAGAGCATGCCCAAAGTACAAAACATATGTCCCCATATTCATCCTTTAACCTGTTAACGACCCATGATGTGCCAGGACCATCACAGGCAGATTTGCCTTAAGGACCCATGATGGTCCTGGCACGTCATGGGTTAAATGATAGCAGCGTGCCTCTGTGCGCACTGCTATCATTCTTTTCAGGCTGAAACTGAGCGCTCTGGGAGCAAAGCGCTCAGCTTCAGTCCTTATCTCGTCTGCAGGTTCATGTGATCGCTCCAGGAGCGATCACATGTACCGGCATTTGTATTCAAAAAGGCAGTATGCTTGACACACTGCCTTTGTGTCTGCTCTGTGCCCCTCTCTTCCTAATTATTAAAGTAAGGGAGAGAGAATCGGAGAGCAGACATATAGTGAAATAAAAGACTGTAGTAGATGGTGGTATTAACCCCTTCAGTGCTGGTGCTGGGGGCAGACTGGATGCAGGTCCATTTCTGACCTGCTTAGAGCAACTTGTTTCTTTTTTTTTTTTTTACATTGCAAACAGAGAAAATAGTTTATTAAAGCAAAGTATACATAAAACAAATCTGCTAACTGTAAATAAAAAATATTTGGAGATTGATTGTTTTGGAGCAATTGCATACACTTCTACACACCTCCAAGTCTTACTAATAAAAAAGTGTAATAATAGGGAGGTAAAGAGGGACATGGGGATTTTCACCCAGGGGAGACAGTGCACACTTAAAACTCCCATTTTGTAGGTATGAATGACCGATCATACCTTTCATGCAGTCTCCATAAAAATGTAACCCATTGCGCCGTTTTCTTTAATTTTAATAAAATAAGTATTGGGTTATCCATTTAAGTGTGGTATCAAAAGAAAGCCCTAATTGTGTGCAAAAAACGGTATATAATTTGTGGGGCTGAAATATAAGACTTAGAGGGAAAACACTGTTGAACCAAGTCGTAGTCAAAAAGGTTAGAATTGCTCCGATCCTTAAGTGCAATCCACCTCAGATTTCCCCGGTCCATAAGGGGTTAAGGTATGTGTGCTAGGAAAATCAAAAACTTGTTAAATAAAAAAGTTGGCCCTGTTGTTTGCGGCAGTTCTGGTGCAGAAAGTAAGACGGAGCACCCCCTCCCATTTCTACCTTAGAGGCCGATGCCTGTTCCACTGTGAGGGAATTTTGAACAGAGTGCCTTTATATATGGACAGTATCTGTTCAGACTCACAGCTATTGGCTGGGATGTTTGCTTACGCACTTCCCAGCCAATCAGCTTCAAGCAGGCTCCTCCAAACCCTCGCTTGAAGCTGTAAGCACACATCCCAGCCAGTAGCTGTGATTCCTATTGAACAAAGACTGCCCATATATCCTATAATATAAAAGGCCTGTATGTTTGTCCGATGCAATCATGAGCAGTAGAGACTGCCCCAACACACATAATGCTGGGAGGTATACTTCAAGCACATCCCCTGGCTGTGCGGCCTCCAAGGCGGGCGAGGTGTGTGGATGTAGGGACCGACCATCTAGAGACGTTATTGAGGAAGAAGAGGGAGGACTGTCTCCGCCCAGAGTCACTGCCCCGCTTCTTCCAGTGGTTTTTGGGCAGCTGAGGGATGTCTCCTGATGCTCCTGTGGGGCCTGTCACACCAGGAGAGCCGCAGGCTGCCGTGGCCATTCTCTAACTGAAGTGGCCCATGTACAAGGCTTTTACACTAATATATATATATATATATATATATATATATATATATATATATATATATATATATATATAAACATATAAAGGTAGTCTCTGTTCAAAATTCCCTCACAGTGGAACAGGCATCAGCCCATGTAAGATAGAAGAAGACGAGGATAGGAGAAAAAAGAAGGAAGATGGAAGGAGACAGACAGTGGATGACAGGTAAGTGTAACACAGATGAGCTAACGATCTGTGCCTGAAAGTATCTCAAGCACCAATCGTTAGCATTTTTCCTTTGATGTTGCCATTATTGCTGCTATTTATCGGTGTTTTGGTAACATAACACACAAAACTGATGTTTGGCCACAGGTCCTTTTCTGTGTCCTCACGTCCATTGTGCTTCTAGCTGGAAGGGCAATTGAATATCTCGCTAACACTTTTTGCCAACGTGACATTATCCAATTTTGCCATTAATAGAGTTAAAAAACTGGCCCCGGGGGGAAGGGGGTCACTGATTTTGATTGATGGATCTGAAGACAGGGCTATGGGTAGAGCAGGTTTATTCACTTGACAACCTAGTGCCACCTCTTTGTGTTACTGAATAAGTGTTTTAGAGCAAATATTTTATTTCCACACTCTCCTATATAATAATTTGCTAGGGATGTTTGTCAGAAGCCGTCATGTGCAGTAGAGACTTGCCGTGCCATGGCTGATATGGAGTGGGGAGCTACGATTTCAGACCGGAGTCCTCTCTGCGCACCTTCCTGGGTCCAGGAAAGTATGAAGAGAGGACCACAGTCTGAATTCGGAAAACCCCACTCCGTATCAGCCTCGGCACGGGCAGTCTCTACTGAGCATGACTGCAGCACGGCCGTTGCTGGGTGGCACTGTGGCCCGTGTACATGGGCTCTTCAACTAGTAATGTATAAATAAATATATAGTGAAGTTTACACAAATATTTATTGGTGTGGAGCAATGTGATACACTTCTATACACACCACACAGTCTGATCTCCTAAACACAGGGACACCAGGGTGATACACTTATATACACACCACACAGTCTGATCTCCTAAACACAGGGACACCAGGGTGATACACTTCTATACACACCACACAGTGTGATCTCCTAAACACAGGGACACCAGGGTGATACACTTATATATACACATCACACAGTCTGATCTCCTAAACACAGGGACACCAGGGTGATACACTTATATACACACCACACAGTCTGATCTCCTAAACACAGGGACACCAGGATGATACACTTCTATACACATCACACAGTCTGATCTCCTAAACACAGGGACACCAGGGTGATACACTTATATACACACCACACACAGTCTGATCTCCTAAACACAGGGACACCAGGGTGAAACACTTATATACACACCGCACAGTCTGATCTCCTAAACACAGGGACACCAGGGTGAAACACTTATATACACACCGCACAGTCTGATCTCCTAAACACAGGGACACCAGGGTGAAACACTTATATACACACCACACAGTCTGATCTCCTAAACACAGGGACACCAGGGTGATACACTTATATACACACCACACAGTCTGATCTCCTAAACACAGGGACACCAGGGTGAAACACTTATATACACACCACACAGTCTGATCTCCTAAACACAGGGACACCAGGGTGATACACTTATATACACACCACACAGTCTGATCTCCTAAACACAGGGACACCAGGGTGAAACACTTATATACACACCACACAGTCTGATCTCCTAAACACAGGGACACCAGGGTGATACACTTATATACACACCACACAGTCTGATCTCCTAAACACAGGGACACCAGGGTGATACACTTCTATACACACCACACAGTCTGATCTCCTAAACACAGAGACACCAGGGTGATACACTTATATACACACCACACAATCTGATCTCCTACACACAGGGACACCAGGGTGATACACTTCTATACACACCACACAGTCTGATCTCCTGAACACAGGGACATCAGGGTGATACACTTATATACACACCGCATAGCCTGATCTCCTAAACACAGGGACACCAGGGTGATACACTTATATACACACCACACAGCCTGATCTCCTAAACACAGGGACACCAGGGTGATACACTTATATACACACCACACAGTCTGATCTCCTAAACACAGAGACACCAGGGTGATACACTTATATACACACCACACAATCTGATCTCCTACACACAGGGACACCAGGGTGATACACTTCCATACACACCAAACAGTCTGATCTCCTAAACACAGGGACATCAGGGTGATACACTTATATACACACCACACAGCCTGATCTCCTAAACACAGGGACACCAGGGTGATACACTTATATACACAGCACACAGTCTGATCTCCTAAACACAGGGACACCAGGGTGATACACTTATTTACACACCATACAGTCTGATCTCCTAAACACAGGGACACCAGGGTGATACACTTATATACACACCACACAGTCTGATCTCCTAAACAAAGGGACACCAGGGTGATACACTTATATACACACCACACAGTCTGATCTCCTAAACACAGGGACACCAGGGTGATACACTTCTATACACACTACACAGTCTGATCTCCTAAACACAGGGACACCAGGGTGATACACTTATATACACACCACACAGTCTGATCTCCTAAACACAGGGACACCAGGGTGATACACTTATATACACCCCACACAGTCCGATCTCCTAAACACAGGGACACCAGGGTGATACACTTATATACACACACCACACAGTCTGATCTCCTAAACACAGGGACACCAGGGTGATGCACAAATACACAAATGCTCTGCTCAGGTAGTGTGGAAAAGTCAGTGAGTTGTTACTAGTGGAGGTTATAGTTAATATAGAGATCTGGAGTGATCATACTGATCAGGTAGTGTGGAATAGTCAGTGAGTTGTTAGCAGTGGAGGTTTAGTTAGTATGGAGATCTGGAGTGATCATACTGCTTAGGTAGTGTGGAATAGTCAGTGAGTTGTTAGCAGTGGAGTGGAGGTTATAGTTAGTATGGAGATCTGGAGTGATCATACTGCTCAGGTAGTGTGGAATAGTCAGTGAGTTGTTAGCAGTGAAGTGGAGGTTATAGTTACTGTGGAGATCTGGAGTGATCATACTGCTCAGGTAGTGTGGAATAGTCAGTGAGTTGTTAGCATTGGAGGTTATAGTTAGTATGGAGATCTGGAGTGATCATACTGCTCAGGTAGTGTGGAATAGTCAGTGAGTTGTTAGCAGTGAAGTGGAGGTTATAGTTAGTATGGAGATCTGGAGTGATTATACTGCTCAGGTAGTGTGGAATAGTCGGTGAGTTGTTTTCAGTGGAGTGGAGGTTATAGTTAGTATGGAGATCTGGAGTGATCATACTACTCAGGTAGTGTGGAACAGTCAGTGAGTTGTTAGGAATGGAGGTTATAGTTAGTATGGAGATCTGGAGTGATCATACTGCTCAGTTAGTGTGGAATAGTCAGTGAATTGTTAGTAGTGGAGGTTATAGTTAGTATGGAGATCTGGAGTGATCATACTACTCAGGTAGTGTGGAATAGTCAGTGAGTTGTTAGCAGTGTAGTGGAGGTTATAGTTAGTATGGATAGCTGGAGTGATCATACTGCTCAGGTAGTGTGGAATAGTCAGTGAGTTGTTATCAGTGGAGTGGACGTTATAGTTAGTATGGAGAGCTGGAGTGATCATACTGCTCAGGTAGTGTGGAATACTCAGTGAGTTGTTAGCAGTGGAGGTTATAGTTAGTATGGAGATCTGGAGTGATCATACTGCTCAGGTAGTGTGGAATAGTCAGTGAGTTGTTAGCAGTGGAGTGGAGGTGATAGTTAGTATGGCGATCTAGAGTGATCATACTGCTCAGGTAGTGTGGAATAGTCAGTGAGTTGTTAGCAGTGTAGTGGAGGTTATAGTTAGTATGGAGATCTGGAGTGATCATACTGCTCAGGTAGTGTGGAATAGTCAGTGAGTTGTTAGCAGTGGAGTGGAGGTGATAGTTAGTATGTAGATCTGGAGTGATCATACTGCTCAGGTAGTGTGGAATAGTCAGTGAGTTGTTAGCATTGGAGGTTATAGTTAGTATGGAGATCTGGAGTGATCATACTGCTCAGGTAGTGTGGAATAGTCGGTGAGTTGTTTTCAGTGGAGTGGAGGTTATAGTTAGTATGGAGATCTGGAGTGATCATACTACTCAGGTAGTGTGGAACAGTCAGTGAGTTGTTAGGAGTGGAGGTTATAGTTAGTATGGAGATCTGGAGTGATCATACTGCTCAGTTAGTGTGGAATAGTCAGTGAATTGTTAGTAGTGGAGGTTATAGTTAGTATGGAGATCTGGAGTGATCATACTACTCAGGTAGTGTGGAATAGTCAGTGAGTTGTTAGCAGTGTAGTGGAGGTTATAGTTAGTATGGATAGCTGGAGTGATCATACTGCTCAGGTAGTGTGGAATAGTCAGTGAGTTGTTATCAGTGGAGTGGAGGTTATAGTTAGTATGGAGAGCTGGAGTGATCATACTGCTCAGGTAGTGTGGAATACTCAGTGAGTTGTTAGCAGTGGAGGTTATAGATAGTATGGAGATCTGGAGTGATCATACTGCTCAGGTAGTGTGGAATAGTCAGTGAGTTGTTAGCAGTGGAGTGGAGGTGATAGTTAGTATGGCGATCTAGAGTGATCATACTGCTCAGGTAGTGTGGAATAGTCAGTGAGTTGTTAGCAGTGTAGTGGAGGTTATAGTTAGTATGGAGAGCTGGAGTGATCATACTGCTCAGGTAGTGTGGAATAGTCAGTGAGTTGTTAGTAGTGGAGGTTATAGTTAGTATGGAGATCTGGAGTGATCATACTGCTCAGGTAGTGTGGAATAGTCAGTGAGTTGTTAGTAGTGGAGGTTATAGTTAGTATGGAGATCTGGAGTGATCATACTGCTCAGGTAGTGTGGGACAGTCAGTGAAATGTTAGTAGTGGAGGTTATAGTTAGTATGTAGATCTGGAGTGATCATACTGCTCAGGTAGTGTGGAATAGTCAGTGAGTTGTTAGTAGTGGAGGTTATAGTTAGTATGGAGATCTGGAGTGATCATACTGCTCAGGTAGTGTGGAATAGTCAGTGAGTTGTTAGTAGTGGAGGTTATAGTTAGTATGGAGATCTGGAGTGATCATACTGCTCAGTTAGTTTGGAATAGTCAGTGAATTGTTAGTAGTGGACGTGATAGTTAGTATGGAGATCTGGAGTGATCATACTACTCAGGTAGTGTGGAATATTCAGTGAGTTGTTAGCAGTGGAGCGGAGGTTATAGTTAGTATGGAGATCTGGAGTGATCATACTGCTCAGGTAGTGTGGAATAGTCAGTGAGTTGTTATCAGTGGAGTGGAAGTTATAGTTAGTATGGAGAGCTGGAGTGATCATACTCCTCAGGTAGTGTGGAATACTCAGTGAGTTGTTAGCAGTGGAGGTTATAGATAGTATGGAGATCTGGAGTGATCATACTGCTCAGGTAGTGTGGAATAGTCAGTGAGTTGTTAGCAGTGGAGGTTATAGTTAGTATGGAGATCTGGAGTGATCATACTTCTCAGGTAGTGTGGAATAGTCAGTGAGTTGTTAGCAGTGGAGGTTATAGTTAGTATGGAGATCTGGAGTGATCGCACTGCTCAGGTAGTGTGGAATAGTCAGTGAGTTGTTAGCAGTGTAGTAGAGGTTATAGTTAGTATGGAGATCTGGAGTGATCATACTTCTCAAGAAGTGTGGAATAGTCAGTGAGTTGTTAGCAGTGAGGTTATAGTTAATATGGAGAGCTGGAGTGATCATACTGCTCTGGTAGTGTGGAATAGTCAGTGAGTTGTTAGCAGTGGAGCGGAGGTTATAGTTAGTATGGAGAGCTGGAGTGATCATACTGCTCAGGTAGTGTGGAATAGTCAGTGAGTTGTTAGCAGTGGAGCGGAGGTTATAGTTAGTATGGAGAGCTGGAGTGATCATACTGCTCAGGTAGTGTGGAATAGTCAGTGAGTTGTTAGTAGTGGAGGTTATAGTTATTATGGAGAGCTGGAGTGATCATACTGATCAGGTAGTGTGAAATAGCCAGTGAGTTGTTAGTAGTGGAGTGGAGGTTATAGTTAGTAAGAAAATCTGGAGTGATCATACTGATCAGGAAGTGTGGAATAGTCAGTGAGTTGTTAGCAGTGGAGGTTATAGTTAGTATGGAGATCTGGAGTGATCATACTACTCAGGTAGTGTGGAATAGTTAGTGAGTTGTTAGCAGTGGAGGTTATAGTTAGTATGGAGATCTGGAGTGATCATACTGCTCAGGTAGTGTGGAATAGTTAGTGAGTTGTTAGTAGTGGAGGTTATAGTTAGTATGGAGATCTGGAGTGATCATACTGCTCAGGTAGTGTGGAATAGTCAGTGAGTTGTTAGCAGTGGAGTGGAGGTTATAGTTAGTATGGAGATCTAGAGTGATCCTACTGCTCAGGTAGTGTGGAATAGTCAGTGAGTTGTTAGTAGTGGAGTGGAGGTTATAGTTAAAATGGAGATCTGGAGTGATCATACTGCTCAGGTAGTGTGGAATAGTCAGTGAGTTGTTAGTAGTGGAGGTTATAATTAGTATGGAGATCTGGAGTGAGCATACTGCTCAGGTAGTCTGGCAGTTTTCTAGAGGTTTCTAGAGTGGTTATGAACCATGGAAGAGAGGTGAAGAGTCTAGATCCAAGTGTTAGCCAATTGAGTTCTTCATACATATCACAATGATGGGTTGTGTAATTACACTGAAGGATCAAGCGGCATAATGAGTTATACAGTGTGTCAGTTTTAGGAAGATGGATTTGTGGCACAGGAGCATATACTACTACCCCCATAGTCTACAATTGGCATTATCATCTGTTGTACAATACGTCTTCTTACCAGGGGATTTAAACAGGATTTAATGCTGTGAACGTAGCATTATTAAACTGTTCTTTTAATAATAATTCTTTTTTATAATTCTTTTATTTATATAGCGCACACAGATTCCGCAGCGCTTTACACTCATATTGGTCCCTGTCCCCATTGGGGCTCACAATCTAAATTCACCTATCAGTATGTTTTTGGAGTGTGGGGGGAAACCGGAGTACCCGGAGGAAACGCACACAATCATGGTGAGAACATACAAACTCATTGCAGATGTTGTCCTTGGTGGGATTTGAACCTAGGACCCCAGCGCTGCAAGGCAACAGTGCTAAACACTGAGCCACCATTCTTTTAATTATATGTAATAATATGTAGAGTTTAGCATTTTGAATGAAGTTCCTCTGGGACTTTTAACCCTGGATTAGAGTGAGCACATGTCCCAGAATAGTCAGGACAGTTCTGTATCCTAAATGTTTATCCCACATTCCAGGAAGCCCCATTCAGAGACAATACACAGTCATATAATGAAGACTCTGGAGCACAGTGTACTAAACACTACAGGAAGAACTGCTCGTTGACAGCTGTGACAGAAAGTGACACCTTTGCTGGGCTACAAGAAAATGGATGCAGAGCTGTAGCATAGCCTTACAGTACAAAAAACAATGGTTCTGGATCCCCTGTTTGGCAGTAAATGGGGTTTTTTTCTGATAGTGGTGGTAAAAGTTACACACTGATGTTCAATGATGTTAGATCGGAGGTTAGGGGTCATGTGATGTCACATGACCCTCCCCAGGCAGCCACACTAGAAGCAAGAAAAATGACTCGCCCCTTCACCCATGTGTCACCATACCTCCCAAGTGTCCCTCTTTAGGAGAGACAGTCCCTCTTTGAGACCCAAATCCCTCTGTCCCTCTTTTCTACCCTGTTGTCCCTCTTTTTAGGAGAGCAAACTGTGTAGTGTGTATATAAGTGTATCAAATTGCTCCACAGCAATAAAACTAACATTAATGTTTGGATAAACCTCAATATATGTAATTATAAATTAGTCTGTGCAAATAAAACACTTTGGTCTTGCTCTAAATCATTTATTCATTTATACAAAGAGGCGTCAATAGGTCATGACCTAAAAATTCTCGGTAATGCCCCACCTACTAGCCAAGCCTCCAGCAACTCCACCTAAAACACAAGTGTCCCTCTTTGGCCACTGGAAATGTTGGGAGGTATGTGTCACCGTTGTCCCTGAATAACAGAAAGGAAATATGGTGTCTCTGTCCTTGAGACTCTGGTATCCTGTAACAAGGAAAATTATGTGCTAACTTCCATCCATACTGAATTATTATGAGTGTACAATTAGCAATATGTTGGCCACTACTCTGAAAGTGAAAGCAATAATGGAGACTGGAGTACAATGGATCTAGGCCCAAACCCTGTATGTTTTATGATGAAATGTTTAAGTCATAAAGTGCCATCTAGTGGAATAAACTAGAACTGTCTAACTAGTCACAGCACCATAGCATTCCTACACACAGTATGAGCTGATGTTCAAAGTAAAAATGCGTCAATTCAGGAGCAAATATCTGCACACATCTGCGAATGTGAGCGGATCCAGAGGAGAAACTTGGCAAAACATCCGCTCGCATCTGTTCACATCAGCGTCTTGCAAGGTGAGCGTAGGGTTGCCACCTTTTCTTCAAAAAAATACCGGCCATGGCATTCCCTCCATAGACTTAAAGGGATAGTAATACTTAAAATGTAAAAAAATATATATATTGTAGGGTTTATCCCCCTGAGTAAAACAAAAGTACTCCCACTGCTGAAAGGTGTTTCATTCAAAAGTTATTAATTTTCAAAGTTGATTTTTTTAGGTGCAATATAACAGTAGCCTGAAATTGTACAGTGGCGCTGTTGCTACACCATCCTATGGAGATTTATGGTCCCAGGACCAGAGCTGTCCATAGGATCGTGTAGCAACAGCGCCACTGTACAGTTTCAGGCCACTTTGATATTGCACCTAAAAAATTCAACTTTGAAAATTAATAACTTTAGAATGAAACACCTTTCAGCAGTGGGAGTACTCTTGTTTTACTCAGGGGGATAAATCCTACAACATATTTTGTTTTACATTTTAAGTATTACTATCCCTTTAACATTGGACAGAAGCCAATTTTTTACCGGCCTGCCGGTTAAATACCGGCTGGGTGGCAACCCTAGGTGAGCGGATGTCATTGGGGCAGCCTGGCACAGCATACGCTCACAATACAACATTTTATGTCTCCTTTCATTAATGATAACTCCCCACTCTTGGGAGCAAAATAATTTTATTTCATTATAAATTTTCTGGGAGAGTGAACTAAATTAGACCAAATGCAGTAGGACAAAAACCTGATCTGTGTTATCTTTCATGACTTGTTATTTATGTTTAAAGGGATAGTAATACTTTATTATTGCTATCCCCCATTTTGTAGATTTTAGCAAAATAATTTAATAGCCCCCAGATTCATCTCTCAAACCTTTATGGTTTGAGAGATAACCAAAGGCAGAGTTCCCCCCTCCCTCCCCCTTCCCTGAAGTCAGCGTTGTGCTGACTGCAGGGATATCTGGTCTGACATTCATCATGCGGCTCTACAGCAGAGCCGCAATCGCGTTATTGACAAAGAATTATTTCACTGAAATGGTCTTCTACATGTGCTTGCAAACCAATCACAAACCATTCACATGTAGAAGACCGTTTCAGTGAAATAATTATTTTTCACTAACGTGATTGCGGCTCAGCTGCAGAGCCACCTGACTGTCGTACGACAGACTTCCCCTGCAGTCAGTACAACGCTGACTTCAGGGAAGGGGGAGGGTGGGGGGAACTTTGCGTTTGGTTATCTCTCAGACCGTAAAGGTTTGAGAGATGAACCTGGGGGCTATTAAATTATTTTGCAAATACGTACAATATGGCGGATAGTAATAATAAAGTATTACTATCCCTTTAACCCTTTGAGTGCCAGAGTGGTACAGAGTGGGTTATCCAGGAAGCTAGGCTGTGATTCCAACTCTTATTGTGAAACTGACTTACTGGAGAACCCATTTCTCATCCTAGGATTTCAATGTATAGCACACACACTGAAATCCTAGGGTGAGCATTGGGTTTTCCAGTAAGTCAGTTTCATAATAAGAGTTGGAATCACAGATATTTGGCTGCATGTTCTATCTATCCTGCTTGTTAGTTCTCTGCTAAGTCAAATAGCTAAGTAATACTTCGTTTTATCTTTATTTTATTTTGTAGGCATTAAAAAAAACATGAAGAACGATTTAAGTCTTATCTCTCAAACCTTTATGGTTTGAGAGATATTCACAAGCAAAGTTTCCCCTCCCGCCCCTTTTACCTAGTGTAAGCCATCTCTTCTCAGATGTGGAATCCAGTCCATAGACCAGACAGATAACAGCAGGGGACAATCTTCTTCCTATGAGAACAATTAAAACCCTGCCCCCCTTGACAAGTTTTTCAGGTTTTTCCCTTATCTTAATTGAAGATTGTCCCCCTCTGCAGTCTACCTGGGCACCTCCCTTCTGATCAGGCTGAGCAGTGTTACATCAGTAAAAGGGGCGGGAGGGGGATACTTTATCGTTCAATCACTCTTGTACTACAACTCTGACCGAATTGAAATAACACTCTCCATGGCCCAAATACTATGAACATTAATTAGAGCTGCCTAAACCACAACAATTGATGCAGTCGAATGTTCACAGTGTTGCACCAGTTGTTGTGCTAAGGGGTAGGTTTTTGTTGTTCAAATTCAACCCACATCATGGCCATATAACACTGTCCCTGGTGGCCCAGGAGTTGCTTTCTTGCCCCCCAACCACTGTCCAGAGTGAGTGGGTATTTTCCATAACAGGAAATATACTTAGCCCCCAGCGCTCTCAATTGACCCCCCAGCTCACGAAGCAAATTAGTTTTTTAAATGTCAACCTGCCAAAGCTGGGTTACCTGGCTCTCAGGTTCGATGCAGATTAGAAAAAAAAGGACTTCATTTACAATCATCCATAGGACCATAATACACTGAGTGCTTAACCCCTTAGGGACCCTTGACGTACCAGGACCGTCAAGGGTAAATTTGCTCGAACGACCCTTGACGGTCCTGGTACGTCACGTACTTTTTACTTACAGCGCTCTACCGGGAGCGCTGTAAGTAAAAATAGGGCATGAAATAGACCGCTCCAAGATCAGAGCGATCTGTTTCAAGCCCCATAGTGACGCGTGACAGGTCACGTGTACCGGCTCGTCAAAGTGCCCCTATGCGGACGTTATGGGACGGAAATGTCCCATAACCTCCGGTCCTTAAGGGGTTAAGCTTACCCAGCTCTAGAACCGTTAGAACCGTTGTTGTCCCACCATACAGGTTGTTCAGTCTGGCGCTATTGTTTTTCATCTCTTCTAATAAAGTCTGCTGTATCTATCTACTGAGTCCTGCCTGCTCCAGTGTCCTGCAGTTTGCTACGGGCTACATCTACAGTGTTCCTGTCATCCGGAGTCCTCCCTGCATCACTCATCCTCATTTTTTTAGTCTCTTCTAAAAAAGTCTGCTGCAGAGGAGTAACTAGAAGCCACTGTGCCCTGGTGCAAGAATTGCCATGGCCCCCCCCCCCTGACCACATTGGCCCACCTCAACTACATTGGCCACCACCACATTGACCCTTCCACAATGCCCCTCATTCTCCACAGTGGCCCTTCATCTCCACAATGCCCCTCTTTCTCCATATTGCCCCTTCCACATTGCCCCTTCAACAATGCCCCTATCACAATGCCCCTCATTCTCCACAATGCCCCTTCCACATTGCCCCTCTTTCTCCATATTGCCCCTTCCACAATGCCCCCATCTCCATATTGCCCCTCAATCTCCATAATGCCCCTTCCACAATGCCCTTCATTCTCCACAATGCCCCCATCACAATGCCCCTTCTACAATGCCCCTCATTCTCCACAATGCCCCTACTGACCGCCCCCCTCCTCCTACCTCGAGTCCCTGGTGGTCTAGTGGTGAGTCAAGCTCCCGCGCGGTTCTTAGTAATGCAGAGCGCTGGGAGATTATGTCATCTCCCAGCGCTCTGAATTACTAGAGCGCCAGCCGCCAGGAGATCACTTGTGCTGCGGGCGCGTGTCGAGGGGGTTGCAGGGTGCAACTCCTGCGACCCCTATTGTTACGCCACTGGTCTGCTGTATGTATCGACTGAGTCCTGCAACAGTGTCCTGCAGTTTGCTACGGGCTACATCTACAGTGTTCCTGTCATCCGGAGTCCAACCTGCACCAGTCATCCTCAGTCTTCCTTCTTCCTTCGAATTTAATTTATTTGTTAATTCGTGCTTGTAGCTAGCTACATCCATACTTCATCTATTTCATTCATAGAACCAAAAGGCTAAAGCTTCACCTTACCCTGTTCAATCGTTTTCATTTAGACCCTGGAAATAGTTCCATTTATTTTTATTTATTTAATTTTAATTTTTTAATGTATATTTTAAAATAATTTAAATTCGGCCAAATAATTCAGACTATTGCCGAATTTCGTCCGAGTCGAAAAGGTCCGGTGCGAAATGCGGATCCTCCGAATGAAAAATAAAACAAAAAACATTTGTCTGAAATCTAATTTTACCGATTTTTTTTTCCCGTGCACAAGTCTAATGGTTTGTCTACCTTTTTCTTCACTTCTGTAAGTGTGATAATCATTTTCTTACAGGCAAGTCATGTTTGAGAAAATGTTAGAAAAAACAGAGTCTGTAGTAGATAGTCGACTAAGGGTAGAAAAGCAGGTGACCCCTCATTTGATCTGGTAGGATATCAACTTTACAACAGTATTTAATTTCATGTAGTTATTCTGCTGATTAAGGGTAGTTTTGCCACAAAAACACTAGAATGCATATATTGGTTCATAAAGTTGAAAATACTATTTTGAATTCCTGCCATTTAGGGTTCTGCATCAAATATGTAGTGCTATTTTTGGCACTAGTTCAGAGTACAGAGACGACTTTGTTTTTAAGAATGAAGAAAATCTATCCAAACGTGGTTTACAGTAGAGTAAAGATGCCTAAGAATTCTAATTGCCCTCCCCCCCCACATCATTTCTGTGTCGACTGGCCAGCCACGCAGAAATAATAAAGAGGGGCAATTAGAATTTAATCTCAGATGAAGTAGGAGAATCAGACAACACTGAGTAATGGAACCTCCATGAACATGACACCCAGGACTGACTGAAGATATTATCTACTTGAAGAAAATCCATAGGGGACATTTGGTTTCTGTGGCCATAAAGTCAAGTCTATTGGAGAGGGGTCAGTACCAAGATATTTGTATTAGCCATTTCTTATTTCAAACAATAGCTTATGAGATATTACCTTTTTATTTGTCAGTTAAAACAAATCAACTAGTACTGGAGAGGCAGTTGGAAATGTAGAGCAGTGAGGAATGTTAGTGCCTGAAAAGCAGGAAGTGGCAGTTGGTAATGTAGAGCAGTGAGGAATGTTAGTATCTGGACAGCAGGGAGTGGCAGTTGGAAATGTAGAGCAGTGAGGAATGTTAGTATCTGGCAATCAGGGAGTGGCAGTTGGTAATGTACAGCAGTGAGGAATGTTAGTGCCTGATCAGCAGGAAGTGGCAGTTGGTAATGTAGAGCAGTGAGGAATGTTAGCATGTGGCAGGCCTGACTGGCAGATTTGCTTTAACTGACAAATAAATCTAAATATTTTTAAACAATCTGTTTTTAATAAGAAAGTGTAAAAAATGTGATTTTAAAAACTCTTTGAAAATCCCTTTAGTCTTGCAAAATGACAGTTCCACTTTAATTGAAATTGACTTCAGGAGTTTATTGTTTTTCCCTTCCCTATATCAACATGGATGATTTGGCAAATACCGAACTAGATGGACACGTCTTTTATCTGCCTCATCAACTATGTTACTATGTCTTCAAATGACTATTAAATGGATAAGGATGATTTGAAAAGTCCAGCAAGCTGAAGAGCCACATGTTGTCCACCCTGCCTCCTGCTCCTCTAACATGGGTAACCCATGGCTCTCCAGCTTTAGTTTTATTGCAACCTTCATTGCCCTTAGCCAACTCCACTAAAGTAGTTTAACTGTTAGGGGCACCTATTTTAACATGACATTTATCTACTCAATATTTAACCAGTGCAGACATCTCCTTAGATTTATTTCTCATTCGGAACTTTGACATCACTATGTGTCCACTGAGACTCAGCTCTGCGGAATCCTGAGAACTAGGCAGTGACCTCAGTATAAATCATACTGACACAGCTCTGTGGGCTAGACTATGACATCACAATGCATCCATAGTGATGGAACTATTGAATCCTTTTATTTGGTTGCAGTGGCACACATCAGTCATTCAACATTACAGCTTGACAGGTGCAGCTCAGTGAACCTTACAGATCAGAAATGAGTGGAAGAATGTGGCTGTTATTTTTTATACTGCTGGTTGCAAAATCAGCTATTGGATACAATGAAGATTTTAAAGAAAGGATGGAGGTAAACTCTAAAATGCAGAGACCAGTAGTTGGACATGAATTTGTTCCAACTACAGAAAAGATATATGGCCCGATTCTGGAGAAAATCCCCCAAATGACGAATCGGATGCCTAGCTTCAACAGAAAAACACTTGCTGGACATAGCAAAGATTTAAACGTTCCTGGCTTTAAAGGACAAACAAACAGTGTTGTGAAAATGACACAGACGTCACCTGGACGTAAAATACACCGTCCTCAGAACACATTTGTAACTGGACCATGCTCAGCAACATGTGGCATTGGTTATCAAGATGTTTATCGAATTAAAGGGTGTCCAGACAATAAATCTAGATGCCGTGTTGCGGTCCAGGAGTGCAGAGTAACCCCGGATTGTGGATGGGGTAAACCTGTGTTAAACAATGAAGATTCAGTGCTCATGGACTGCAGTTACAAATCACAGACAGAACGATTCACCTATATATGGAGACAACTGGTTCAAGGTGAACGGCCTCAAGTGTTACCATATTATAAGAGCGTTTTGGCAGTCCCTAGAAGTTCAGAAGATGTCATTTATGAGTGCAACACCATAGAGAAAATTAGCTTAATTGCCAGAGTCAGATATAAGTTTCCCTCAAAGGCTAAACCGACAGAGAAGAAGGAGACAGAAACAAGTGACTATACAGAACTAACATACGCTATAGGTAGCTGTCTCGGACTTGTTACCCTAGCAGCAATAGTATATCTGGTGGATTTTATTTATCGTAAGATCTGCTCAAAGAAACAGAAAGACATTGAAAGCAAGGGAGACGTTGCAGAAGAGGACAAGAGGATCACAATCAGTATAAATGTGTCTGATAAGAAAGATCCAGCATCAGACCCTGGGCAGGAATTTAAGGAGGGACAAAGTTCAGCTTCTCCCGAGACTATTGAAATAGAAGTGAGACCCTCATCTCCTGTCATCGTCCACTGAATTGGAGTAATTACATCTAGTAGAGAACATCACACAAATAAAGTTTCTATTCAGTGTGAAATCTGAATTTGTCGTTATTAATTCTCTCTGTTGTCACAGTCAGTTGTATTCTCCTGACTTCACTGAAAAATATATACATTTAGTATTCTAAAATCCTTGGGTGCTTTAACCCTTTGATTGCTGGAGAGGTATCCAGTGCATTACAAGGCACATTCCTCAGAAAGGCAATAAAAGGAGACCTTTTTAATTCTCACAACCGGCTCCTGGCACTGGGATCCAGATAAATTGGACTCATGGTCTGCTCAGACCCCTATATCCCTGCTCCCTCATTTCCCTGTATGAATGAATATGTTTATTTATAACATATATATAAGATATCCGGAGTGTGATAGGCAGCCAATGGAGAATTTTGAGGAGGAGTGGGGCAGGGACAAACCTAGGTAACAGAAGAGTATTTCGTGCTGCTGCATTCTGTATAGATTGAAGTGGATAGAGATGGGAGGCAGGAATGCCAGACAGAAGAATGTTGCAATAGTCCATGTGGGAGAGGATGATTGCTTGTTTAAGAATTTTAGCTGTGGATGAGCAGAGGAAGGGACGGATTTTAGCAGTGTTACGCAAAAGAAAGCGACAGGATTTAGCAATGGCATTAATATGAGGGGAGAATGACAGAGACTTGTCAATTATCACCCCTAGACACCGTGCTTCTGATACTGGATTTGTAGTAGTGCATTTACAGTCACCTGGAAGGCCAGGCCTAGGTGGGATGAGGAGCAGCTCTGTTTTAGACATATTGAGTTTGAGGTGCCTATGAGCCATCCAGTCTGAGATAGCCGAGAGGCAATCTGTGACTTTAGCCTGGATATCAGAAGTCAGTCGAGGTGCAGATAAGTAGATCTGGGTGTCATCTGCATAGAGGTGATATTTGAGAAAAAATGAGTTAACCCTTTAAGTGCCAGAGTGGTACGGAATGGAGGGGGCAAAATTAGTTTGTAATGACAATGTTCATAGAGCAGCAAACCCACACCTCCCCCACGTCCAGCTGAGCGTGGAGTGTGGGAGAAGGAGAGACCGCCGTAGGAGATTGCTGCCTCTAAAGCAGTGTCAGATTGAGAGAGCCAACTTTCAGTAATAGCAATTAAATTAAGGGAGCGGGAGAAAAAGAGATCATTCACAGTGCTATATTTGTTAGTAATGGAGCGGACATTCTATAGAGCACAGGAAAAGGGAAGAAATTGAGGTTGAAGGCAGGGAATGGTGATTACATTTGAATTGTTCCTATGCTGACTGGAGGTAGAGTGTTTGTGAATGGAGATGAGGACGGGGTTTGGAGAGATATCTCCAGCTGCCATTAAAGTGATAGTAACACTTCGTTTTAACTTTATTTTATTTTGTAGGCATTAAAAAAACATGAAGAACGATATAAGTCTTATCTCTCAAACCTTTATGGTTTGAGAGATATTCACAAGCAAAGTTTCCCCTGCCACCCCTTTTACCTAGTGTAAGCCATCTCTTCTCAGATGTGGAATCCAGTCCATAGACCAGACAGATAACAGAAGGGGACAATCTTCTTCCTATGAAAACAATGAAAGCCCTTCCCCCCTTGACAAGTTTTTCAGCTTTTTCCCTTATCTTAATTGAAGATTGTCCCTCTCTGCAGTCTTCCTGGGCACCTCCCTTCTGATCTGGTTGAACAGGGGGGGGATACTTTGTTTGTGAATATCACTTAAACCATAAAGGTTTCAGAGATAAGACTTATATCATTCTTCATGTTTTTTTAATGCCTACAAAATAAAATAAAGTTAAAATGAAGTATTACTATCCCTTTAACAGAAGAAAAGCGAGACAGGAGATGAGAGAGTGATTTGTGTGTATTTGGTTTTTGGTTTGTGTGGGGTGGGGGAGTGCAGGAACAGAGAAGAGTGAGGAGTTGGTGTGTAGAGGTGAGTGTGGATGATAGAAGTGAAGGAGAGATTTAAACATTTAACCCCTTAAGGACCGGGAAAATCTGAGTTAGATTTGACTTAAGTACCGGAGCAATTTTGACTTTTTTGACTATGTCTTTGTTCAACCATATTTTCTCTTTAATTCCTTTTGTGCACCCACATAAATTATATACTGTTTTTTTAAGCACAAGTAGGGCTTTCTTTTGATACCACAATTATATGAATACCTCATTGTTTAATTTGATTAAAATAGAAAAAAAGAGGAAAAAAATTGAAAAAAAACAACATTTTGCTTATATTTTCGTGTCAGGATTTGCATACAATTAGTTTATGACAAAAAAATACCCCTAAATATATTCATTTGCTTCTCCTGAATATAAGAATACCCCATATGCCTAGTATTTCAATAACTTCCTCACATTTACAAGGTAAATATTACAAGATGGATGCCATTATTTCCAACTTGTAATTTCTCAACAATTGGCATGTGAGCATCATAGCTTAGCTGACGGTGCCAGAACCAAAAATGTCCCACAAAGGTATATGTTTCTGAAAACTACACAACATAAGGTAAATAATCAGGAGAATTTTGGAGTTTTTCATGCAGCTATTTTTCCAGAAAAAAATTTCAAAATTGTGGTAATATTTTGTTTTTTTGCAGTTTTCACACTTACATTTCAATACTACTGTTGATATCAAGCACATGATAAGTGAAGATTTTTAAAAATGCATTGTTTAGTATTCAGCTCCTTCTTCTGAGTACGGCAATACCCCATATGCATAGGTTTCTCAAGGTTTGGGAGAGCTACAGGGCCCAAATTGGAACATGCGCGTTTCCAGTTTCAAACTTTGAATTTTCACAGCTTGCATCACTGGTGCCATGTCTCATTTGGGGCTGTGTAACAATGCTCCACTCTAAGATTTCCCCCCAAAAGTATATATTTTTGGAAAGTAGACACCCCAGGCTTTCATTTTATGTATGTTTTCAATTTTTTTATGCAGCCATGTTACCACAAATCGCTTGTAAATCTTGACGTAAGTTAAAAAAACAGCGTTTTTCACACTTGCACTTCAATGTTGATGTGAATTTCAAGCACATGATAGGTGAAGATTTTTAAAAATGCATTGTTTAGTGTTCAGCTCCTTCTTCTGAGTACGGCAATACCCCATATGCATAGGTTTCTCAAGGTTTGGGAGAGCTACAGGGCCCAAATTGGAACATGCGCGTTTCCAGTTTCACACTTTGAATTTTCACAGCTTGCATCACTGGTGCCATGTCTCATTTGGGGCTGTGTAACAGTGCTCCACTCTAAGATTTCCCCCCAAAAGTATATATTTTTGGAAAGTAGACACCCCAGGCTTTCATTTTATGTATGTTTTCAATTTTTTTACGCATCCATTTTACCACCAATCGCTCGTAAATCTTGACGTAAGTTAAAAAAACAGCGTTTTTCACACTTGCACTTCAATGTTGATGTGAATTTCAAGCACATGATAGGTTAAGATTTTTAAAAATGCATTGTTTAGTGTTCAGCTCCTTCTTCTGAGTACGGCAATACCCCATATGCATAGGTTTCTCAAGGTTTGGGAGAGCTACGGGGCCCAATTTTGAACAAATATTGAATTTTCACATCTTGGTTAACTGGTGCCATTACTCATTTTGGGCTATGTTCCAGTGCTGCACTTTAGAATTTCCCCCCAAAAGTGTATATTTTTGGAATGTAGACACCCCCAGCTTTCATTTTAGGTGCGTTTTCAATTTTTTTACACAGCCATTTTACCACCACTTTCTCGTAAACTTGACGTAAGTAAAAAAACAGCGTTTTTCACACTTTGCCTTCAATGTTGATGTGAATTTCAAGCACAGAATAGATGAAGATTTTATAAACTGAATTGATTAGTGTTCAGCTCCTCCTTCTGAGTACGGCAATACCCCATATGCATAGCTTTCTCATGGTTTGGGGGAGCTACGGGGGCCAAATTGGAACATGCGCGTTTCCTGGTTCACACTTTGAATCTTCACAGCTTGCGTTACTGGTGCCATGTCTCATTTGGGGCTGTGTAACAGTGCTCTTTTTTTAAGATTTCCCCCCAAAAGTGTATATTTTTGGAAAGTAGACACCCCAGGCTCTTGTTTTAGGTGTGTTTTCCAATTTTCTACACAGCCATTTAACCACTAATCCTGTGAAAATTTGACGTGAGTAAAAAAAATTCAGCATTTTTCACACTTTGCCTTCAATGTTGATGTGAATTTCAAGCACAGAATAGGTGAAGATTTTATAAACTGAAATGATTAGTGTTCAGCTCCTTCTTCTGAGTACGGCAATACCCCATATGCATAGCTTTCTCATGGTTTGGGGGAGCTATGGGGGCCAAATTGGAACATGCGCGTTTCCAGGTTCACACTTTGAATCTTCACAGCTTGCGTTACTGGTGCCATGTCTCATTTGGGGCTGTGTAACAGTGCTCTTTTTTTAAGATTTCCCCCCAAAAGTGTATATTTTTGGAAAGTAGACACCCCAGGCTCTCGTTTTAGGTGTGTTTTCCAATTTTATACACAGCCATTTTACCACCAATCCCTCATAAACCATGACGTAAGTAAAAAAAAAAAAACAGCGTTTTTCACACTTAGGGTTGGCGGCAGTATACTGGGATGCATACAAATTGGTTTGGGACACAATTTCACCTAAAATGTCTTCCCCCAAAAACAAATAAAAAAAATGATCATGGGTAAATCCTTCCACATCAATTTGAATCCCTGGGTTGCCTGTGAATTCTGAGATTTGTGGGCATAAATTGATACCCATTCATTAGGATCCGGAGTGGCAGGTGTTGGGGCATTTCTTTGGGCAGGTCTTTTGGCAGGTCTTTGGGCAGATCTTTTGGCAGGTGCTGGGGCAGTTGCCAGGGCAGCTCTTGGGGCAGCACTTGGAGCATTTCTTTGGTAGGTCTTTGGGCAGATCTTTTTGCAGGTGCTGGGGCAGTTGCCAGGGCAGCTCTTGGGGCAGCACTTGGGGCATTTCTTTGGGTAGGTATTTTGGTAGGTCTTTGGGCAGTTCTTTTGGCAGGTGCTGGGGCAGTTTCCAGAGCAGCTCTTGGGGCAGTGCGTCTTTTCTTGACAGAAGGCCCAGCGTCATCACTAGAGCTGCTCTCACTTTCTGAAAACTGCGCTATGTCAAAATCTGACGCAGTGTCTGTTGCCTCAGAGTCAGACGCCAAAAAGGCATATGCCTCTTAAACGCTGTACCTGCGCTGCATTTTGCCCACAAAAAAAACTTTTTTTTTTTTCTTGCGCTATCCCTAAACCTAAATCTAACGCTAAAACGTACCCTAGCCTACGTATATCCTGAACCTACCTAACCCAAGTGAACTACCTATCTAAACTGCACTTATTATATATATTTTTTTTTGGGGGGGTTTGTTTTTTTTTTTTTTTCTTACGCTATCCCTAAACCTAAATCTAACCCTAAAACTTACCCTAACCTACGTATATCCTGAACCTACCTAACCCAAGTGAACTACCTATCTAAACTGCACTTATTATAATTTTTTTTTTTTTTTGAGTGGGGTTTTGTTTTTTTTTTGTTTTTTTTTTTTTCTTACGCTATCCCTAAACCTAAATCTAACCCTAAAACTTACCCCAACCTACGTATATCCTGAACCTACCTAACCCAATTGAACTACCTATCTAAACTGCGCTTATTATATATATATATATTTTTTTTTTTTTTTGGGGGGTTGGGTTTTTTTTTTTTCCCTAAACCTAAATCTATCCCTAAAACTTTCCCTAACACACGTCTACACTAAACCTACCCAACTACCTACCTAAACTATATTTACTATTTAAAAAAAAAAAAAAAAAAAAAAAAAATTTAAAAAAAATCTAAAAAAAATCAAGGGGGATGGGGGGTGTCCCACAGATCAGAAAACACTGATCTGCAGCAAATTGATCACTCCAAGAGTGATAAGATGGGGGGAACTTATTGATCACTGCAGAACAGTGATCAAAGGGTTAATTTTCTTTATTTAAACTTTTTTTTTACTTTTTTTTTTTACAGGAACACTGTAACACTATGTCTCTATGTCTCTCTCCACCTCAGCAGTATGCAAGGTGGAGGGAGGCATATAGATCTGACAGGGACAGTATTTACAAATACTGTCCCTGTCATTCAGGTTTTGCAACATGTGATTCGCTTTTGAAGCGAATCGCATGTTGCAACAATGTTTCTACCGCTTGTTACTAAGTGTCCCGATACCGGGACACTTAGTAACAAGCGGCTTGAACGCTTCCATCGCTCCGTACGGCCGCGATGGAAGAGTTTAACCCTTGACGTACCGGGACCGTCAAGGGTCGTTGGAGCACATTTACCCTTGACGGTCCTGGTACGTCAAGGGTCCTTAAGGGGTTAAACATGGGGTGGATGAGATGACGGAGAGTAGAAGGAACCAGATATTTTACTGGGAACTACAGCCATAGACAGAAGGAATATTAGGTATTTAGGTACTGTTTGTAGAGGCTATGATGTTGAAACAACAGTCCGAATGGGCCAAGAGCACCTTCTCATGATGAACTTTGCTTTGTAAACAGAGTCCAAAGATGGTGTTATACAAAGAATCTTGAAGTTTAGGAGATTTGCAGAGCTTCCATTTAGAAGTTTGCTTCAAGTCCTTTGTAGCCTTACTTTGGGAGGTGTTCTTTCTCCAGTGGAATCTGTTCTGTCTCCTGCCCCACTCCTGCTCAAGTCCTGCTTAAGTCTCAATTCACTTAAGATGGCTCACTTTACATGGGGAACCTCTTAAGTGTCACTCTTTAGGGCTGCACCCTAGACTGATGGTATTATATAGCAGTTGAATACACAGGAGGCTTATTTAGCTTAATTATGAAAGGCTGACAAAATGACTATCAGAGCTGATAAGCAAGTTAATTCACACCCATGTGAAAAGAGTGACCGAATCAGACCTCAGCAAGAACACAGGATGAATGGGGAAGGGGGTTGATCAAACAGAAATGAAGTCAATAACAATAGTTGCAGACAAACAGATGTGGGATGTGAAGAGTTAATATCATACCCAGTAAACATGAGTTGAGGTGTTAGCAGGGGTGCAGAGAGACAGATGATATGGGATGTGAAGAGTTAATATCATACCCAGTAAACAGAAGTTGATGTGTTAGGAGGGGTGCAGAGAAACAGATGAAAACAGAAACAGAAGAAAAGCGAGACAGGAGATGAGAGAGTGATTTGTGTGTATTCGGTTTTTGGTTTGTGTGGGGTGGGGGAGTGCAGGAACGGAGAAGAGTGAGGAGTTGGTGTGTAGAGGTGAGTGTGGATGATAGAAGTGAAGGAGAGATTTAAACATTTAACCCCTTAAGGACCGGGAAAATCCGAGTTAGATTTGACTTAAGGACCGCAGCAATTTTGACTTTTTTGACTATGTCTTTGTTCAACCATATTTTCTCTTTAATTCCTTTTGTACACCCACATAAATTATATACTGTTTTTTTAAGCACAAGTAGGGCTTTCTTTTGATAACACAATTATATCAATACCTCATTGTTTAATTTGATTAAAATAGAAAAAAAGAGGAAAAAAATTGAAAAAAAAACAACATTTTGCTTTTATTTTCGTGTCAGGATTTGCATACAATTGGTTTATGACAAAAAAAATACCCATAAATATATTCATTTGCTTCTCCTGAATATAAGAATACCCCATATGCCTAGTATTTCAATCACTTCCTCACATTTACAAGGTAAATATTACAAGATGGATGCCATTATTTCCAACTTGTAATTTCTCAACAATTGGCATGTGAGCATCATAGCTTAGCTGACGGTGCCAGAACCAAAAATGTCCCACAAAGGTATATGTTTCTGAAAACTACACAACATAAAGTAAATAATCAGGAGAATTTTGGAGTTTTTCATGCAGCAATTTTTCCAGAAAAAATTTTCAAAATTGTGGTAATATTTTGTTTTTTTGCAGTTTTCACACTTACATTTCAATACTACTGTTGATATCAAGCACATGATAGGTGAAGATTTTTGAAAATGCATTGTTTAGTGTTCAGCTCCTCCTTCTGAGTACGGCAATACCCCATATGCATAGCTTTCTCATGGTTTGGGGGAGCTACGGGGGCCAAATTGGAACATGCGCGTTTCCAGGTTCACACTTTGAATCTTCACAGCTTGCGTTACTGGTGCTATGTATCATTTGGGGCTGTGTAACAGTGCTCTTTTTTAAGATTTCCCCCCAAAAGTGTATATTTTTGGAAAGTAGACACCCCAGGCTCTCGTTTTAGGTGTGTTTTCCAATTTTATACACAGCCATTTTACCACCAATCCCTCATAAACCATGACGTAAGTAAAAAAAAAAAAACAGCGTTTTTCACACTTAGGGTTGCCGGCAGTATACTGGGCTGCATACAAATTGGTTTGGGACACAATTTCACCTAAAATGTCTTCCCCCAAAAACAAATAAAAAAAATGATCATGGGTAAATCCTTCCACATC
Organism: Rhinophrynus dorsalis; assembly: GCA_037306005.1. Taxonomy (NCBI): domain Eukaryota; kingdom Metazoa; phylum Chordata; class Amphibia; order Anura; family Rhinophrynidae; genus Rhinophrynus; species Rhinophrynus dorsalis. Next base: position 12,145,545 of record CM074722.1, read on the forward strand.
AATTTGAATCCCTGGGTTGCCTGTGAATTCTGAGATTTGGGGCCATAAATTGATACCCATTCATTAGGATCCGGAGTGGCAGGTATTGGGGCATTTCTTTGGGCAGGTCTTTTGGCAGGTCTTTGGGCAGATCTTTTGGCAGGGGCTGGGGCAGTTGCCAGGGCAGCTCTTGGGGCAGCACTTGGGGCATTTGTTTGGTAGGTCTTTGGGCAGATCTTTTTGCAGGTGCTGGGGCAGTTGCCAGGGCAGCTCTTGGGGCAGCACTTGGGGCATTTCTTTGGGTAGGTATTTTGGTAGGTCTTTGGGCAGTTCTTTTGGCAGGTGCTGGGGCAGTTGCCAGAGCAGCTCTTGGGGCAGTGCGTCTTTTCTTGACAGAAGGCCAGCGTCATCACTAGAGCTGCTGTCACTTTCTGAAAACTGCGCTATGTCAAAATCTGACGCAGTGTCTGTTGCCTCAGAGTCAGACGCCAAAAAGGCATATGCCTCTTCAACGCTGTACCTGCGCTGCATTTTGCCCACTAAAAAAACTTTTTTTTTTCTTGCGCTATCCCTAAACCTAAATCTAACCCTAAAACTTACCCTAGCCTACGTATATCCTGAACCTACCTAACCCAAGTGAACTACCTATCTAAACTGCACTTATTATATATATTTTTTTGGGGGGGGTGTAACGTGATGCCTTGTATCATAAGCTGGATACCTCCGTTATAGTTCTTTTCTCCCTCAGAGTAACACTCCAATAGTAAACTGACCCTCCTGTTCCCAAACATCAGCCAAGACTTGATGAAGGGAAGAACTCTCTTTTATTGCATCAAACACACAGGTTATATACACTACAGAGACTCTTATCTAGATCAGCATGCAAATGAATACTTGGGACAGTGTTTCTATGCTTGACCAATCAGCCACCAGCATCCTTATCAGGATAAGAATGCAGATTAGGAATTGAAATCCTACATTCTTAACTGGCTCATCAATAACCGCCTCTGATTGGTCAAGGAAGCACAGCAGGAATCAATTAACATTCCTTAGCACAGGCCTGGAGTATAGTGGAATCAAAGCCCAACCCCCCCTCACTATATCTGCACTCCAGCAATGTACTGGAATCAACTATGGCTAAGCTCAGTCCATGGGTGTTAGTATTTTGGGTAGAAATAGTCTCTAACACACCAATATCTCCCATAGTCACCACAGTTCTGTCACAGGGGGTTTGGGTTTTTTTTTTTTTTTTTTTCTTACGCTATCCCTAAACCTAAATCTAACCCTAAAACTTACCCTAACCTACGTATATCCTGAACCTACCTAACCCAAGTGAAGTACCTATCTAAACTGCACTTATTATATATATATTTTTTTTTGAGTGGGGTTTTTTGGTTTTTTTTTTTTCTTACGCTATCCCTAAACCTAAATCTAACCCTAAAACTTACCTTAACCTACGTATATCCTGAACCTACCTAACCCAATTGAACTACCTATCTAAACTGTGCTTATTATATATATATATATATATTTTTTTTTTTTTTTGGGGGGGGTTGGGTTTTTTTTTTCCCTAAACCTAAATCTATCCCTAAAACTTTCCCTAACACACGTCTACACTAAACCTACCCAACTACCTACCTAAACTATATTTACTATTTAAAAAAAAAAAAAAAAAAAAAAATTAAAAATTTTTTTAAAAAAATCTAAAAAAAATCAGGGGGGATGGGGGGTGTCCCACAGATCAGAAAACACTGATCTCAGCAAATTGATCACTCCAAGAGTGATCAGATGGGGGGAACTTATTGATCACTGCAGAACAGTGATCAAAGGGTTAATTTTCTTTATTTAAACTTTTTTTTTACTTTTTTTTTTTACAGGAACACTGTAACACTATGTCTCTATGTCTCTCTCCACCTCAGCAGTATGCAAGGTGGAGGGAGGCATAGAGATCTGACAGGGACAGTATTTACAAATACTGTCCCTGTCATTCAGGTTTTGCAACATGTGATTCGCTTTTGAAGCGAATCGCATGTTGCAACAATGCTTCTACCGCTTGTTACTAAGTGTCCCGATACCGGGACACTTAGTAACAAGCGGCTTGAACTCTTCCATCGCTCCGTGCGGCCGCGATGGAAGAGTTTAACCCTTGACGTACCGGGACCGTCAAGGGTCGTTGGAGCACATTTACCCTTGACGGTCCTGGTACGTCAAGGGTCCTTAAGGGGTTAAACATGGGGTGGATGAGATGACGGAGAGCAGAAGGAACCAGATATTTTACTGAGAACTACAGCCATATACAGAAGGAATATTAGGGATTTAGGTACTGTTTGTAGAGGCGATGATGTTGAAACAACAGTCCGAATGGGCCAAGAGCACCTTCTCATGATGAACTTTGCTTTGTAAACAGAATCCAAAGATGGTGTTATACAAAGAATCTTGAAGTTTAGGAGATTTGCAGAGCTTCCATTTAGATGTTTGCTTCAAGTCCTTTGTAGCCTTACTTTGGGAGGTGTTCTTTCTCCAGTGGAATCTGTTCTGTCTCCTGCCCCACTCCTGCTCAAGTCCTGCTTAAGTCTCAATTCACTTAAGATGGCTCACTTTACATGGGGAACCTCTTAAGTGTCACTCTTTAGGGCTGCACCCTAGACTGATGGTATTATATAGCAGTTGAATACACAGGAGGCTTATTTAGCTTAATTATGAAAGGCTGACAAAATGACTATCAGAGCTGATAAGCAAGTTAATTCACACCCATGTGAAAAGAGTGACCGAATCAGACCTCAGCAAGAACACAGGATGAATGGGGAAGGGGGTTGATCAAACAGAAATGAAGTCAATAACAATAGTTGCAGACAAACAGATGTGGGATGTGAAGAGTTAATATCATACCCAGTAAACATGAGTTGAGGTGTTAGCAGGGGTGCAGAGAGACAGATGATATGGGATGTGAAGAGTTAATATCATACCCAGTAAACAGAAGTTGATGTGTTAGGAGGGGTGCAGAGAAACAGATGATATGGTATGTGAAGAGTTAATATGGGATGCGCTGATCATGTAGACTGAAAAGGAATGACATACCCTGGCGCTCTATATCATTAGACTACATCAGCTGTGCAGGGGAACAGTGATATAGATGTCTGTGCTAGGGAACAGTGATATAGATGTATGTGCTAGGGATCAGTGATATAGGTGTATGTGCTAGGGATCAGAGATATAGATGTCTGTGCTAGGGATCAAAGATACAGATGTCTGTTCTAGGGATCAGTGATATAGATGTATGTGCAAGGGATCAGTGATATAGATGTCTGTGCTAGTGAACAGTGATATAGGTGTATGTGCTAGTGAATAGTGATATAGATGTATGTGCTAGGGAACAGTGATATAGATATCTGTGCTAGGGATCAGAGATATAGATGTATGTTCTAGGGAACAGTGATATAGATGTATGTGCTAGGGATCAGTGATATAGATGTATGTGCTAGGGAACAGTGATATAGATGTATGTGCTAGGGATCAGTGATATAGATGTATATGCTAGGGAACAGTGATATAGATGTATGTGCTAGGGATCAGAGATATAGGTGTCTGTTTTAGGGATCAGTGATATAGATGGCTGTGCTAGGGAACAGTGATATAGATGTCTATGCTAGGGATCAGAAATATAGATTTACTAGTTGAACAGCCCGTTACACGGGCCACAGTGCCTCTGGTAGCCGGTCGCGAGGCAGTCAAGCGCAGTAGAGACTGCCCGCGCCACGGCTGATACAGAGCTGGATGCTCCTTCGGAGCGCCCAGCTCTGTATCAGCCGTGGCGCGGGCAGTCTCTACTGCGCATGACTGCCGCACGTGCAGCAGTGTCTACTGCGCATGTCGGGCGTTACACGCGATTTAGCGAATTATTATATAGGATGTGCTAAGGAACAGTGATATATATGTCTGTGCAGGGGAACAGTGCTATATATGTATGTGCTAGGGATCAGAGATATAGATGTATGTGCTAGGGAACAGTGATATAGATGTCTGTGCTAGGGATCAGAAATATAGATGTCTGTGCTAGGGAACAGTGGTATAGAAGTCTGTGATAGGGATCAGAGACATAGATGTCTGTGCTAGGGATCAGAGATATAGATGTTTGTGCTAGGGAACAGTGATATAGATGTCTGTGCTAGGCAACAGTGGTATAGATGTATATGCTAAGGAACAGTGATATAGAGGTCTGTGCTAGGGATCAGACTGTAACGGTTTGTTTGACAAATAGACACAGTGGTTTAGGATAAAACACAGTTTTATTAATCAATCAGTAATGCAATAACCCTCACAGGTCCTGTAGTATATTAGCAGTGTAATACAGACACAAGACAGGTTACATTTACATATGCCTACACAGGTCCAGTATAAACATAGAGTCCATAACACGATATACTGACACATGTCAGGCAGAATTAGAAGGAATCCCAGTGTATCGGTACTGCATGGGTTAATGGCCTTCAGCGAATGTAAACAGACTCATGTGAAGAGAGTTCTGTTAAGGAGCTCACTTAGGATAGAGAGCTTATAGATGAGTAACGCCTAGTAATAGGTTAGCAGACAAATGTAAACTGCCTGAGCTATAATGGAGGCTGAGCAACATAGAGCACTGCCGGAGCAGTAACAGAGACTATGCCACGTGATCACTGCCGTAGTAGTAATGGAGACTGAGAGACGTGGGCACTGCCGTAGCAGTAACTGAGACCAGGCAACTTGTATTCTGCCATAGCAGTAAACGGAGACTAGGCCACTTGCACTCTGCAGTAGCAGTAACGGAGACTAGGCCACTTGTACTCTGCCGGAGCAGTAACGGAGACTAGGCCACTTGCACTCTGCCAGAGCAGTAACGGAGACTAGGCCACTTGTACTCTGCCGGAGCAGTAACGGACACTAGGCCAATTGCACTCTGCCGGAGCAGTAAACGGAGACTAGCCACTTGCACTCTGCCGGAGCAGTAAACGGAGACTAGGCCACTTGCACTCTGCCGGAGCAGTAAACGGAGACTAGGCCACTTGCACTCTGCCAGAGCAGTAACGGAGACTAAGCGACTGGAGACTGCCGTGACAGTAGTGTATGCCCTATGCTGGGGCAAAGTGCTAGCCTCTCCCTTACTAAAAACATCACTGAATTGGTGATATTCGGCTGGCTCAGAGGGAGAGGTACACAAAATCTTAACTGGATGAGTCACACGATGCTCCATACAGTACTCGGACCAAGACGTGATCTCACAAGTCTGCCAGTCAAACTGGGGATTATGCAAATGTAACCATGTGAACCCCAGAATGACCGCATGATGAGGAGAATGGATAATCTGAAACTGCTGTTCCTCCGTGTGGAGGGCCCCAGTAGTCATAGATAGGTGAATAGTTTGCATAGTTATCTGAGCTGGTTCTAACGGTCTGCCATCAATGGCCTCAATGGCTAAGGGAGATTCCCTCCTGACCAACGGAATCTGATGTAATGGCGCAAATGAACTGTCCATGAAGTATCCAGCTGCTCCGGAATCAACCAGGGCCAGAACCTCCTCTGAATGTTCTGCCCATGAAAATGCCATCTGGATCGTGGTTTTCTGCGCAATAGGGTCTAGGGACTGCTGAACACCACCTAGGGCCTGTCACCCAAGGTACCCTATGTGCATTCATTTCCCAGACGTACAGGACAGGTACATAATAGGTGCCCAGCTTTGCACAGTACAGACATAACCCCTGCCTCCTGTGGTATGCCCGTTCTTCCTTAGATAGTTTGGTGAGCCCAAGGTGCATTGGTTCACAGGTCTCCTGTGTACGTTCAGGAGGCATGGGAGGCAAGGGAGGCATGGGTGGGACCAAAAAACTGTTTTGCCCAATGTTCCTGGGCCGTAGCCTGTGGTCTTTAGCCATGAGTCTCTGACGAATATGGGAATCAATTAGGTTAGCGAAATCAATGTATTCGTCGAAATCACTAGGCACTTCTGTAGCTGCCTTCTCATCCTTAATACGGTCAGCAAGTATCACGGCGCCTGTGATCTGGGCGACATTTTGTCCATCTCTATTATGCTGCTCTCCTATTGGCTGCGCTGTATTGCGCCTCCTAGTGACAGCCTTTTTATACCCTGGGCTGTCACTCGGCTAGTGCCCTTTCGTGGTGTACCTGATGCCTAGCACTAGTTCTGTGATCCTTATACCAGTGTATGACCCCAGACTGCCTGACCACGCCATTAGTCTCTGCTCCTGATTCTGTGTACCAATTCGGATTGGCTGACGTTCCTGCTTCCTGTTCTGACCTACTGTCACGGTTTGTTAAGACTGTCAGACGCAGAGTTAGGTAAAAACACAACTTTATTGAAAAGTTCAGGCAACCCTGTAGGGTATCATACACGTACACACATATATCTTTATTAGACAGGAATACAATACTAACAATAGCAATATAGGCTCTACCGGCCCTGCCAATATACCGGTCAAGGTGGCCAGGGAATAGGAACTCGTGAGGTGGGGTTCTACCAGCCTCACCAATATACCAGGCAAGGCAGCCAATTGACAGGAGATAATGGCAACCACTAGCCTCAGTGACTGGAAGGTGGATAAGCAGTCACAACAATGACACAGAGGCTAAGTCAGACTAAGTGGGCCTCCAGCAACTGACAGGCAAAAGCCTCGGACCAACATACGGGAAGTCAGTGAGCCCAGCAATAGAGACAGTGGATGGATGCGGGGCTAACCAGTGCCCTCACACATGGAACGCCATAACTCTGTAGTAGCAACCAGGTGTGTATGGAGCAAACCAGTACCCTGTACGTGGAACGCTAGACAATCTTACAATGTAGCAGGGTGGCTTATGAAGCGAACCAGTACCCTGTACGTGGAACGCTAACAATCCTGCAATACAGCCAGGTGGCTAGAGGAGCGAACCAGTACCCTGTACGTGGAACGCTAATGGATAGTAAGAAACAGCTGGGCGGCTGTCAAGCAACCAGTACCCGCGTACTGAATAACCGGCAAAATAGAAATGTCGCCAAGGCGACTCAGGAATGTGAGATGACTGTAGGCGTACTGGACAGGAACCAGCAGATGGAAGCAGGAACCAGCATACGGACGATCAACCGGAATCAGGAACGGCGGCAGCGACTGGCAGCAGGAAGTGATGGCTCAACCGGATCAGACGGAAGCAGGAACTACCAGACTGGAAACACTGGAACAGGAGGAATACAGGTCGCAGGAACACAGCAGAGGCCCAAGATGCTCAGGAACAAGGTGTCGACTTAAGCAGTATAGAGACAACTCGAAAGGGCATCCAAAGGGTGCCCAGGCTAGGTTTAAATAGGCAATACAGGGCGGGCTGAAGGCAGCCAGCCAATGGAGAGCCCCCTACTGGTGATAGACACAGAAGGAGAGCAATCACGGGCACCGTGATACCCGGCCTGGTTGATTTCCTGCTCAGTGTACCGACCTGGCGAGACCATCGCTCCTGCTCCGTGTACCGACCCGGCGAGACTGACGTTCCTGCTTCCTGTTCCGACCCGGCTTGACTGACGTTTCTGTGCTGGTTACCGAACCGGCTTGGCAGTGGTTCCTGCTCTCAGCTTGCTTACTGGACTATCTCCGGCAGTTCCGGCTGCTTATGGTTGCACGGTTCCCTCAGAGTGTGTCTCACGTCTCCGGTACTCCGGTACCTTGTCCGATCCTGCCAGGTGGCTCAGAGTCTCAGTGTGCCAGTATCCACTCACACCGCACTGCATCGATTGGTCTTACTTGGGTTCAGTTGGGCGCTTCCCGTGGTTGCCCTTATCCAGACCATTGCGATTATTAACCCCTTCCGGGGTATTGCCTCGTATCTACTTCGTATACCAGTGTGGTTGCTTCCAGTACCTTGGGCGTACCGTTTCTTTGGGTCAGTTGGGCGCTTCCGGTTGCCATCCATTTTATGTGAAGCACATTAACCCTTTGGGGCATAGCAAGAGCATTGGTGTTGACCTCTCCATTGGGTCTCCGTTTCTCACGAGCTCTGACCAGCCTATTGTAGTCCATGGTGGGCGTCCATTGTAGCGGAACCGTGCCAGTTATCATTGCCTCCATTACTCTTATGCCATTGTCGCTTCCTGTTGCGTTAGGCGACATTGAACCGCAGCTATTGCTAGTCACTCTGCCAGTGGCTCCGCTGTAAATATCGGACTCATACATTGTATCACGATATTACCTGACCTGTGTCAGTATTCTGTTGCGTACCACACTGGACCCATGTGGGTAACCCCTTGTAACCTGTCCTGTGTCAGTTGATGCTATTTACTGCACCCTTGTGTCTGAGTGTACTGAACCATAACAGCAAGTCCCTGAACAAAAGCTGCCACCAGCGCCTCGTTGTTCCAACCTACTTCTGCTGCTAATGTAGAGAATTCTATGGCATAATCGCCCACAGTACGATTGCCCTGTTGTATCTCCATCAATTGTTGGCAGCAGAGGCAGCTCTACCAGGTACGTCAAATACTCTCAGAAAAGTATGTACAAACTCCCTGAAGTTCCTGGTGCATGGTTTAGCATTCTCCCACAGGGGGATGGCCCACGCCAGGGCTCTGCACGTCAACAGAGATATCATGAACCCCACCTTACTGCGGTCATTAGGAAAGGCGTGAGGGGTTAGTTCCAGAAAAATTTCGTACTGATTAATAAACCTTCTTCACAAGGTGGGTTCGCCATCATATCTGAGTGGTAACAGAGCAGAAGCGGTTAACCCTTTACCTTAGGCCACAGCTGTCATGGATTGAGTCTCCGGTGTCGAAACTGAGGGGACCACCGGACTCTGAACTGGTTTATCGATATGCACCGTGCACTCAAGAATAGTTTGTACAGCCAGTGCCAACTGGTCCAAATGCTGTTTCTGTACATCCATCCTCCAATGGATGTTCTGTGCATTTCCCTCACCTTTACTGTCTGACGTCATGGCCCTTTCGTACTGTAACGGTTTGTTTGACACACAGACACAGTGGTTTAGGATAAAACACAGTTTTATTAAGCAATCGGTAATACAATAACCCTCACAGGTCCTGTAGTATATTAGCAGTATAATACAGACACAAGACAGGTTACATTTACATAGGCCTACTCAGGTCCAGTATAAACATAGAGTCCATAACACGATATACTGACACAGGTCAGTCAGAACTTGAAAGAACCCAAGTGTATCAGTACTGCATGGGTTAATGGCCTTCAGCGAATGTAAACAGTCCCATGTGAAGAGAGGTCTGTTAAGGAGCTCACTTAGGATAGAGATCTTATAGATGAGTAACGCCTAGTAATAGGTTAGCAGACAAATCTGAACTGCCTGAGCTATAATGAAGGCTGAGCAACATAGAGCACTGCCGGAGCAGTAACGGAGACTATGCCACGTGATCACTGCCGTAGCAGTAAAAGAGACTGAGAGATGTGGACACTGCCGTAGCAGTAATGGAGACCAGACAACTTGTATTCTGCCATAGCAGTAAACGGAGACTACGCCACTTGCACTCTGCCGTAGCAGTAACAGAGACTAGGCCACTTGCACTCTGCCGGAGCAATAAACGGAGACTAGGCCACTTGCACTCTGCCGGAGCAATAAACGGAGACTAGGCCACTTGCACTCTGCCGGAGCAGTAACGGAGACTAGGCCACTTGCACTCTGCTGGAGCAGTAAACGGAGACTAGGCCACTTGTATTCTGCCGGAGCACTAACGGAGACTAGCTCACTTGCACTCTGCCGGAGCAGTAACGGAGACTAGGCCACTTGCACTCTGCCGGAGCAGTAACGGAGACTAGGCCACTTGCACTCTGCCGGAGCAGTAACGGAGACTAGGCCACTTGCACTCTGCCGGAGCAGTAACGGAGACTAAGCAACTGGAGACTGCCATGACAGTAATGGAGACTGCGCAACTGAGCACTGCCATGACAGTAACGGAATGAGCAACTGAGCAACTCGCCTTTAGGTGGCAACCAACCGGGAGCGTCACAAATTATAAGCCAATAGGAATGTCGCCGAGGCGACACAGAGGCAACTGGAGCAGGAAAGTCAACCAAGCCGGGTCGGTACAAGGAGTAGGAACGTCAGCCAAGCCGGGTCGGTGCACAGGAGCAGGAGAAGCAGAATGGTCAGGCAGTCCGGGTCAGTTCACAGACAGGAGACAAGATGCAGAGTAGTCAGGCAGGCCGGGTCGATACACTGAGAATACAGAGATCAGGAATAAGCACTGGTACAGCAACACCATGAAAGGGCACCAGAGAGGTGCCAGAACCCTGTATATAAAGGCCATACTGGGCGGGACAAGCACAGTATAGCCAATGGGAGTAGAGCAGGAGTGTAGACTGACAGAATGTCACAAAAAGAGCACGGCCACCGTGATACAGACATATAGATGTATGTGCTAGGGAACAGTGATATAGATGTCTGTGCTAGGGATCAGTGATATAGATGTCTGTGCTAGGGATCAGTGATATAGATGTATGTGCTAGGGATCAGTGATATAGATGTCTGTGCTAGGGATCAGAGATATAGATGTCTGTGCTAGGGATCAGTGATATAGATGTATATGCTAGGGAACAGTAATATAGATGTCTGTGCTAGGGATCAGAGATATAGATGTATGTGCTGTGGATAAGAGATATAGATATATGTGCTAGGAAACAGTAATATAGATGTCTGTGCTAGGGAACAGTGATATAGATGTCTGTGCTAGGGATCAGAGATATAGATGTATGTGCTAGGGAACAGTGATATAGATGTCTGTGCTAGGGATCAGAGATATAGATGTATGTGCTGTGGATAAGAGATATAGATATATGTGCTAGGAAACAGTAATATAGATGTCTGTGCTAGGGAACAGTGATATAGATGTCTGTGCTAGGGATCAGAGATATAGATGTATGTGCTAGGGAACAGTGATATAGATGTCTAGGCTAGGGATCAGAGATATAGATGCATGCGCTAGGGAACAGTAATATATATGTCTGTGCTAGGGATCAATGATATAGATGTATGTGCTAGGGATCAGAGATATAGATGTTTGTGCTAGGAACAGTAATATAGATATCTGTGCTAGGGAACAGTGATATAGATGTATGTGCTAGGGATCAGAGATATAGATGTTTGTGCTAGGGAACAGTGATATAGATGTCTGTGCAAGGGAACAGTGATATAGATGTCTGTGCTAGGGATCAGAGATATAGATGTATGTGCTAGGGAACAGTGATATAGATGTTTGTGCTTGGGATCAAAGATATAGAGGTATGTGCTAGGGAACAGATATAGATGTCTGTGCTAGGGAACAGTGATACAGATGTATGTGCAAGGGAACAGTGATATAGATGTCTGTGCTAGGGATCAGAGATATAGATGAATGTGCTAGGGATCAGCGATATAGATGTATGTGCGAGGGAACAGTGATATAGATGTCTGTGCTAGTGATCAGAGCTATAGATGTATGTGCTAGGGAAAAGTGATATAGATGTATGTGCGAGGGAACAGTGATACAGATGTCTGTGCTAGGGATCAGAGCTATAGATGTATGTGCTAGGGAAAAGTGATATAGATGTCTGTGCAGTGGAACAGTGAAATAGATGTATGTGCTAGGGAACAGTTATATAGATGCATGTGCTAGGGATCAGTGATATAGATGTATGTGCTAGGGAACAGTGATATAGATGTCTGTGCTAGGGATCAGTGATATAGATGTCTGTGCTAGGGATCGGTGATAAAGATGTTTGTGCAAGGGAACAGTGATATAGATGTCTGTACTGAAGGAGGCACAGACCTCTTCTTCCAAATACCCGGGACCCCTACTTGACAGGAAAGGTAGGAAATCTGGAGGGGTCAGTCCTCAGGTAAAAGAGTAGGGAGGGGGAAGTGATAAAGGAAGTCATGCGGGACACAGAGATAATGAGAATGAGTGAGAGGTTATAGACTGGGGGGATAGAAAAAGGAGGAGACATTGGGGGATAGAGAGGAGGAGAAGACACTGGTGGAGAAATAAGAGGAAAAGACTGAGGGAAAGGTATATGTGCTTCACTGATTATCACTGGAGAGTGGATCACAGTGTGTGTGTTTGTGGGACTGCCACAGGACAGTGGAATAAAGTGATTAACCCCTAGAGTGCCAGGTGGGTACATTGTATGAGCTTGGACAATGGTTCCTTCTGTGCCAAGCTTAGACAAAGTGCGAGTGAAAGGCAGTCACTGCATAAGCCAGTGGAATATTTAAAAAAAAAAATAATAATAATAATATACAGACTTGGGGGGTCACCAGGTTCTCTCCTGATGCCCCCCCCCTCCCAGTTATGGATCTCTGAGGCGATCGTGCTGGGAGATCAATATGTAAGAAGGAAAAAAGGCAACTTCTCTCTCTCTCCTACTTCCGGATAGAAGAGGGAGGGATCGGGTAAGCCTCCAAACGTCATTGGTGACATGATCATTGGTGACATGATCATTGGTGACATGATCATTGGTGACATGATTATTGGTGACATGGTCACCGGTGACATTAGTAAGCTTTACCCAATCCGATTCACACCTACCAGTGGTAGGAGAGAAGCGCAGGACAGCTATTGCTCTCCTGTGTCGCCATATTGATCTCCCAGCACAATCGGATTGGTTCTGATGTCACCCTAAGAGAACTGAGCTAAAAATAAATGGACGTCCAGTGCCGCTGGATCAATTCTTTTGGGGTCCATGACTTTTATGCAGCGCCCATTGGAGGGCATCAGGAGGGGTCTGTAATAAATAAATAAATAGTAATAATTAACTCTCTGTGTACCACATGGGGTCCAATGCATTGCTTTGCACACAAAGAATCATTATTATTTTTTTTACCTATTATTTTTTATTCAGACCTCATTGTGAGGCATCAGGAGGGTATCACGGTCGATGCTTTCCTTGCAGCCGGGAGCCGGCCGCATCGATGCCTCCTCGGAGCTGGTAACGCCGCATCTTGCATCCTCCACCTAGCCAGTGGTCTGTGTGGGTGAACATTATTGGGGGAATCCTGTAGTAACTAGCGCACTGCTCTTAAAGGAACATGGTCCCTTTACAGAGGGGCAATTAGAATGTAATATCAGATGAAGTAGGAGAATCAGACAACACTGAGTAATGGAACCTCCATGAAAATGACACCCAGGATTGACTGAAGATATTATCTAATTGAAGAAAATCCATAAGGGACATTGGAATTTTCTGGACATAAAGTCAAGTCTATTGGAGAGGGGTCAGTACCAAGATATTTGTATTAGCCATTTCTTATTTCATACAATAGCTTATGAGATATTAACTTTTTATTTGTCAGTTAAAACACATCAACTAGTACTGGAGTGGCAGTTGGTAATGTAGGTCAGTGAGGAATGTTAGTGCCTGAACAGCAGGAAGTGGCAGTTGGTAATGTAGAGCAGAGAGGAATGTTAGTGTTTGGCCAGCAGGGAGTGACAGTTGGTAATGTAGAGCAGTGAGGAATGTTAGTGTCTTGCTAGCAGGGAGTGGCAGTTGGTAATGTAGAGCAGTGAGGAATGTTAGTGCTTGAACAGCAGGAAGTGGCAGTTGGTAATGTAGAGCAGTGAGGAATGTTAGTGTCTTGCTAGCAGGGAGTGGCAGTTGGTAATGTAGAGCAGTGAGGAATGTTAGTGTCTTGCTAGCAGGGAGTGACAGTTGGTAATGTAGAGCAGTGAGGAATGTTAGTGTCTTGCTAGCAGGGAGTGGCAGTTGGTAATGTAGAGCAGTGAGGAATGTTAGCATGTGGCAGGCCTGACTAGCAGATTTACTTTAACTGACAAATAAATAAACCTAAATATTTTTAAACAATCTGTTTTTAATAAGAAAGTGTAACATATGTGATTTTGAAAACTCTTTGAAAATCCCTTTAGTCTTGCAAAATGACGGTTCCACTTTAATTGAAATTGACTTCAGGAGTTTATTGTTTTTTCCTTCCCTATATCAACATGGATGATTTGGCAAATACCGAACTAGATGGACACGTCTTTTATCTGCCTCATCAACTATGTTACTATGTCTTCAAATGACTATTAAATGGATAAGGATGATGTGAAAAGTCCAGCAAGCTGAAGAGCCACATGTTGTCCACCCTGCCTCCTGCTCCTCTAACATGGGTAACCCATGGCTCTCCAGCTTTAGTTTTATTACAACCTTCATTGCCCTTAGCCAACTCCACTAATGTAGTTTAACTGTTAGGGGCACCTATTTCAACGTGACATTAATCTACTCAATATTTAACCAGTGCAGACATCTCCTTAGATTTATTTCTCATTCGGAACTTTGACATCACTATGTGTCCACTGAGACTCAGCTCTGCGGAATCCTGAGAACTAGGCAGTGACCTCACTATAGAATCATACTGACACAGCTCTGTGGGCTAGACTATGACATCACAATGCATCCATGGTGATGGAACTATTGAATCCTTTTATTTGGCTGCAGTGGCACACATCAGTCATTCAACATTACAGCTTGACAGGTGCAGCTCAGTGAACCTTACAGATCAGAAATGACTGGAAGAATGTGGCTGTTATTTTTTATACTGCTGGTTGCAAAATCAGCTATTGGATACAATGAAGATTTTAAAGAAAGGATGGAGGTAAACTCTAAAATGCAGAGACCAGTAGTTGGACATGAATTTGTTCCTACTACAGAAAAGATATATGGCCCGATTCTGGAGAAAATCCCCAAAATGACGAATCGGATGCCTAGCTTCAACAGAATAACGCTTGCTGGACATAGCAAAGATATAAACATTCCTGGCTTTAAAGGACAAACAAACAGTGTTGTGAAAACGACACAGACATCACCTGGACGTAAAATAAACCGTCCTCAGAACACATTTGTAACTGGACCATGCTCAGCAACATGTGGCATTGGTTATCAAGATGTTTATCGAATTAAAGGGTGTCCAGACAATAAATCTAGATGCCGTGTTGCGGTCCAGGAGTGCAGAGTAACCCCGGATTGTGGATGGGGTAAACCTGTGTTAAACAATGAAGATTCAGTGCTCATGGACTGCAGTTACAAATCACAGACAGAACGATTCACCTATATATGGAGACAACTGGTTCAAGGTGAACGGCCTCAAGTGTTACCATATTATAAGAGCGTTTTGGCAGTCCCTAGAAGTTCAGAAGATGTCATTTATGAGTGCAACACCATAGAGAAAATTAGCTTAATTGCCAGAGTCAGATATAAGTTTCCCTCAAAGGCTAAACCGACAGAGAAGAAGGAGACAGAAACAAGTGACTATACAGAACTAACATACGCTATAGGTAGCTGTCTCGGACTTGTTACCCTAGCAGCAATAGTATATCTGGTGGATTTTATTTATCGTAAGATCTGCTCAAAGAAACAGAAAGACATTGAAAGCAAGGGAGACGTTGCAGAAGAGGACAAGAGGATCACAATCAGTATAAATGTGTCTGATAAGAAAGATCCAGCATCAGACCCTGGGCAGGAATTTAAGGAGGGACAAAGTTCAGCTTCTCCTGAGACTATTGAAATAGAAGTGAGACCCTCATCTCCTGTCATCGTCCACTGAATTGGAGTAATTACATCTAGTAGAGAACATCACACAAATAAAGTTTCTATTCAGTGTGAAATCTGAATTTGTCGTTATTAATCCTCTCTGTTGTCACAGTCAGTTGTATTCTCCTGATTGAAAAATATATAGATTTAGTATTCTAAAATCCTTGGGAGCTTTAACCCTTTGATTGCTGGAGAGGTATCCAGTGCATTGCAAGGCACATTCCTCATCCTATATAATAATTCGCCAAGTTGTGTGTAACGCCCGACATGCGCAGTAGACACTGCTGCGCGTGCGGCAGTCATATGCAGTAGAGACTGCCCGCACCGCGGCTGATACAGAGCTGGGCGCTCCGAAGGAGCGTCCAGCTCTGTAT
Source organism: Rhinophrynus dorsalis (assembly GCA_037306005.1). Classification (NCBI taxonomy): domain Eukaryota; kingdom Metazoa; phylum Chordata; class Amphibia; order Anura; family Rhinophrynidae; genus Rhinophrynus; species Rhinophrynus dorsalis. The sequence continues at coordinate 12,161,437 of CM074722.1, forward strand.
CAGCCGAGGCGCGGGCAGGCTCCACTGCGTGTGACTGCCCCGCGACCGGCTGCCAGAGGCTCTGTATCAGCCGAGGCGCGGGAGACCCACAACCGGCTGCCAGAGGCACTGTGGCCCGTGTAACGGGCTGTTCAACTAGTAAAGGCAATAAAAGGAGAACTTTTTTAATTCTCACAACCGGCTCCTGGCACTGGGATCCAGATACACTGGACTCATGGTCTGCTCAGACCCCTATATCCCTGCTCCCTCATTTCCCTGTATGAATTAATATGTTTATTTATAACATATATATAAGATATCCGGAGTGTGATAGGCAGCCAATGGAGAATTTTGAGGAGGAGTGGGGCAGGGACAAACCTAGGTAACAGAAGAGTATTTCGTGCTGCTGCATTCTGTATAGATTGAAGTGGATGGAGATGGGAGGCAGGAATGCCAGGCAGAAGAATGTTGCAATAGTCCATGTGGGAGAGGATGATTGCTTGTTTAAGAATTTTAGCTGTGGATGAGCAGAGGAAGGGACGGATTTTAGCAATGTTACACAAAAGAAAGCAACAGGATTTAGGAATGGCATTAATATGAGGGGAGAATGACAGAGACTTGTCAATTATCACCCCTAGACACCGTGCTTCTGATACTGGATTTGTAGTAGTGCATTTACAGTCACCTGGAAGGCCAGGCCTAGGTGGGATGAGGAGTAGCTCTATTTTAGACATATTGAGTTTGAGGTGCCTATGAGCCATCCAGTCTGAGATAGCCGAGAGGCAATCTGTGACTTTAGCCTGGATATCAGAAGTCAGTCGAGGTGCAGATAAGTAGATCTGGGTGTCATCTGCATAGAGGTGATATTTGAGAATAAATGAGTTAACCCTTTAACTGCCAGAGTGGTACGGAATGGAGGGGGCAAAATTAGTTTGTAATGACAATGTTCAGAGAGCAGCAAACCCACACCTCCCCCACGTCCAGCTGAGCGTGGAGTGTGGGAGAAGGAGAGACCGCCGTAGGAGATTGCTGCCTCTAAAGCAGTGTCAGATTGAGAGAGCCAACTTTCAGTAATAGCAATTAAATTAAGGGAGCGGGAGAAAAAGAGATCATTCACAGTGCTATATTTGTTAGTAATGGAGCGGACATTCTATAGAGCACAGGAAAAGGGAAGAAATTGAGGTTGAAGGCAGGGAATGGTGATTACATTTGAATTGTTCCTATGCTGACTGGAGGTAGAGTGTTTGTGAATGGAGATGGGGACAGGGTTTGGAGAGATACCTCCAGCTGCCATTAACAGAAGAAAAGCGAGACAGGAGATGAGAGAGTGATTTGTGTGTATTTGGTTTTTGGTTTGTGTGGGGTGGGGGAGTGCAGGAACATAGAAGAGTGAGGAGTTGGTGTGTATTTGGAATTTGGAGAGTGTTATTTCAATGCTGTCAGAGTTGTAGTTCCAGAGTAATTCAATGACAAAGTATCCCCCTCCCGCCCCTTTTACTAATGTAACACTGCTCAGCCAGATCAGAAGGGAGGTGCCCAGGTAGACTGCAGAGAGGGGCAATCTTCAATTAACCCCTTAAGGACCGGGAAAATCTGAGTTAGATTTGACTTAAGGACCGGAGCAATTTTGACTTTTTTGACTATGTCTTTGTTCAACCATATTTTCTCTTTAATTCGTTTTGTGCACCCACATAAATTATATACTGTTTTTTTAAGCACAAGCAGGGCTTTCTTTTGATAACACAATGATATGAATACCTCATTGTTTAATTTGATTAAAATAGAAAAAAAGAGGAAAAAAATTGAAAAAAAACAACATTTTGCTTATATTTTTGTGTCAGGATTTGCATACAATTAGTTTATGACAAAAAAATACCCATAAATATATTCATTTGCTTCTCCTGAATATAAGAATACCCCATATGCCTAGTATTTCAATCACTTCCTCACATTTACAAGGTAAATATTACAAGATGGATGCCATTATTTCCAACTTGTAATTTCTCAACAATTGGCATGTGAGCATCATAGCTTAGCTGACGGTGCCAGAACCAAAAATGTCCCACAAAGGTATATGTTTCTGAAAACTACACAACATAAAGTAAATAATCAGGAGAATTTTGGAGTTTTTCATGCAGCTATTTTTCCAGAAAAAAATTTCAAAATTGTGGTAATATTTTGTTTTTTTGCAGTTTTCACACTTACATTTCAATACTACTGTTGATATCAAGCACATGATAGGTGAAGATTTTTAAAAATGCATGGTTTAGTGCTCAGCTCCTTCTTCTGAGTACGGCAATACCCCATATGCATAGGTTTCTCAAGGTTTGGGAGAGCTACGGGGCCCAAATTGGAACATGCGCGTTTCCAGTTTCACACTTTGAATTTTCACAGCTTGCATCACTAGTGCCATGTCTCATTTGGGGCTGTGTAACAGTGCTCCACTCTAAGATTTCCCCCCAAAAGTATATATTTTTGGAAAGTAGACACCCCAGGCTTTCATTTTATGTATGTTTTCAATTTTTTTACGCAGCCATTTTACCATCAATCGCTTGTAAATCTTGACATAAGTTAAAAAAACAGTGTTTTTCACAACTGCACTTCAATGTTGATGTGAATTTCAAGCACAGGATAGGTGAAGATTTTTAAAAATGCATTGTTTAGTGTTCAGCTCCTTCTTCTGAGTACGGCAATACCCCATATGCATAGGTTATTCAAGGTTTGCAGGAGCTATGGGGCCCAAATTGGAACATGCGCGTTTCCAGTTTCACACTTTGAATTTTCACAGCTTGCATCACTGGTGCCATGTCTCATTTGGGGCTGTGTAACAGTGCTCCACTCTAAGATTTCCCCCCAAAAGTATATATTTTTGGAAAGTAGACACCCCAGGCTTTCATTTTATGTATGTTTTCAATTTTTTTACGCAGCCATTTTACCATCAATCGCTCGTAAATCTTGACATAAGTTAAAAAAACAGCGTTTTTCACACTTGCACTTCAATGTTGATGTGAATTTCAAGCACAGGATAGGTGAAGATTTTAAAAAAATGCATTGTTTAGTGTTCAGCTCCTTCTTCTGAGTATGGCAATATCCCATATGCATAGGTTATTCAAGGTTTGTGGGAGCTATGGGGCCCAAATTGGAACATGCTCGTTTCCAGTTTCACACTTTGAATTTTCACAGCTTGCATCACTGGTGCCATGTCTCATTTGGGGCTGTGTAACAGTGCTCCACGCTAAGATTTCCCCCCAAAAGTATATATTTTTGGAAAGTAGACACCCCAGGCTTTCATTTTATGTATGTTTTCAATTTTTTTACGCAGCCATTTTACCACCAATCGCTCGTAAATCTTGACGTAAGTTAAAAAAACAGCGTTTTTCACACTTGCACTTCAATGGTGATGTGAATTTCAAGCACAGGATAGGTGAAGATTTTTAAAAATGCATTGTTTAGTGTTCGGCTCCTTCTTCTGAGTACGGCAATACCCCATATGCATAGGTTTCTCAAGGTTTGCGGGAGCTATGGGGCCCAAATTGGAACATGCGCGTTTCCAGTTTCACACTTTGAATTTTCACAGCTTGCATCACTGGTGCCATGTCTCATTTGGGGCTGTGTAACAGTGCTCTACTCTAAGATTTACCCCCAAATGTATATATTTTCGGAAAGTAGACACCCCAGGCTTTCATTTTATGTATGTTTTCAATTTTTTTACGCAGCCATTTTACCACCAATCGCTCGTAAATCTTGACGTAAGTTAAAAAAGCAGCGTTTTTCACACTTGCACTTCAATGGTGATGTGAATTTCAAGCACAGGATAGGTGAAGATTTTTAAAAATGCATTGTTTAGTGTTCAGCTCCTTCTTCTGAGTACGGCAATACCCCATATGCATAGGTTTCTCAAGGTTTGCGGGAGCTATGGGGCCCAAATTGGAACATGCGCGTTTCCAGTTTCACACTTTGAATTTTCACAGCTTGCATCACTGGTGCCATGTCTCATTTGGGGCTGTGTAACAGTGCTCCACTCTAAGATTTCCCCCCAAATGTATATATTTTCGGAAAGTAGACACCCCAGGCTTTCATTTTATGTATGTTTTCAATTTTTTTACGCAGCCATTTTACCACCAATCGCTCGTAAATCTTGACGTAAGTTAAAAAAACAGCTTTTTTCACACTTGCATTTCAATGTTGATGTGAATTTCAAGCACATGATAGGTGAAGATTTTTAAAAATGCATTGTTTAGTGTTCAGCTCCTTCTTCTGAGTACGGCAATACCCCATATGCATAGGTTTCTCAAGGTTTGGGGGAGCTACGGGCAGGGCCGGATTTGCCATTAGGCAAAGTAGGCACCTGCCTACAGGCACACTCCACTGAGGGGCGCCTGGCATTGGGATTAAAAAAAAAAAAACTTGCTGGCTGCGCCGGCACCCACTCCATGTCGCCCTCGCATTGCCCGCCCCCCGTTGTCTGTTTCTTACCTCCCCGGCAGTTAGTGTCTGCAGGGCTAAATACAGAGCCAAAGGTAGGTCATTAAAGTGTGTGTGATCCGGGGCTTGTTAGGGGAGGGGACAAGTTCCCTTTTTTAGTTTCGGAGGGTTGTCTGTTCTAGCTTCTGTGACTGGATGACCGAAATAAGAGGGGGTAGTGGGAGAAAAGAAAACGATCCCAGTGTGTCGGAATGAGAGCTAGCAGCGGGACAGTGTCCTCTTACTTTCATTTTATGCGAGTTGAGGAAGCTCGATAGGTTGCCATTGTTTGCCTGTGGTTACATGCAATTTTCTTCAGTTGAGTTGTCTTTCACTGTGACCTCACTGATTTAACCCTTTGATCGCCAGAGAGATGTGCAAGGCACCTCAAAGCATCAACTGGTTCTTTTAACCCTTTGAGTGCTAGAGGGGTATGCACTCAGCTATTGTACACCCCTCTGGCTCACAAAAGTGTTAACTCGTTATGTTAAACCATAAGGTGCAGGGTTAAGAGCTGTTAGCCAAAGGTTTGAAGACACTTAACCCTTTGAGTACCAGAGGGGTACGCAACGCATTACAACACACACAAAACAAACAGGACTTCTCCCTCTGCCTTCCTGGTACAAGTGGCACCAATTTAGAAACTAAATAAACATTTAACTGGAGCAGAATATATAACAGGTAGCACTGAACTCTCTCACCCTGGGATTTTGGCTCTTCACCCTGAGACCCTGAGATTTGGGCCAAAACCCTGAGTCTCAGGGTCAAACCCTGAGAGTTCCCAGGTACGGCCATGGACATCTACTTAGGGTGCCCCTTTGCTCTACAAAGATTTTGAGAAAATGGTAATGTTGAGTTTCAAATGCATATTTATAGAAATTTGTTATGCACACTATGTTTATTTTTGTTAATATGATTGTGAGACCATATAATAATTTTATATTTATGATTGGAGCCTTTCATTATGGCTTTGATCAATGATACAAAATATAAGGGGTGTCTCGAAAATTCCAAATAGGATCTATTGGGTGCCTTGAGCTAAAAAGGATTAAGAACCACCATATGGAGATGGTGGGGGCAATGTGAGGGCAATGTGGAGCTGATGGGGGTCAATGTGAAGGCAATATGGTATACGGAGATGATGGGGGCAGTATGGAGCTGATGGGGACAATGTGAAGGCAATATGGTATACGGAGATGATGGGGGCAGTATGGAGATGATGGGGGCAATGTGAGGGTGATATGGAGATGATGGTGGCAAGCTGGAGCTAATGGAGGGCAATGTGGCGATGATGGGGGCAATGTGAGGGCAAAATGGAGATGATGGGGTGCGACGTGGAGATTAGGAGCATTGTGGAGGTGTCCAGTGCAGATGGCCCACGGGGGGGGGGGGGGCTTCAAATTTCTGTGCCTACAGGCTCCTGAGATGTAAATCCAGCCCTGGCTACGTGGCCCAATTTTGAACAAATATTGAATTTTCACATCTTGGTTAACTGGTGCCATTACTCATTTTGGGCTATGTTCCAGTGCTGCACTTTAGAATTTCCCCCCAAAAGTGTATATTTTTGGAATGTAGACACCCCCAGCTTTCATTTTAGGTGCGTTTTAAAATTTTTTACACAGCCATTTTACCACCACTTTCTCGTAAACTTGATGTAAGTAAAAAAACAGCATTTTTCACACTTTGCTTTCAATGTTGATGTGAATTTCAAGCACAGAATAGGTGAAGATTTTATAAACTGAATTGATTAGTGTTCAGCTCCTCCTTCTGAGTACGGCAATACCCCATATGCATAGCTTTTTCATGGTTTGGGGGAGCTACGGGGGCCAAATTGGAACATGCGCGTTTCCAGGTTCACACTTTGAATCTTCACAGCTTGCGTTACTGGTGCCATGTCTCATTTGGGGCTGTGTAACAGTGCTCTTTTTTAAGATTTCCCCCCAAAAGTGTATATTTTTGGAAAGTAGACACCCCAGGCTCTCATTTTAGGTGTGTTTTCCAATTTTCTACACAGCCATTTTACCACCAATCCTGTGAAAATTTGACGTAAGTAAAAAAAATTCAGCATTGTTCACACTTTGCCTTCAATGTTGATGTGAATTTCAAGCACAGAATAGGTGAAGATTTTATAAACTGAATTGATTAGTGTTCAGCTCCTTCTTCTGAGTACGGCAATACCCCATATGCATAGCTTTCTCATGGTTTGGGGGAGCTATGGGGGCCAAATTGGAACATGCGCGTTTCCAGGTTCACACTTTGAATCTTCACAGCTTGCGTTACTGGTGCTATGTCTCATTTGGGGCTGTGTAACAGTGCTCTTTTTTAAGATTTCCCCCCAAAAGTGTATATTTTTGGAAAGTAGACACCCCAGGCTCTCGTTTTAGGTGTGTTTTCCAATTTTCTACACAGCCATTTTACCACCAATCCTGTGAAAATTTGACGTAAGTAAAAAAAATTCAGCATTGTTCACACTTTGCCTTCAATGTTGATGTGAATTTCAAGCACAGAATAGGTGAAGATTTTATAAACTGAATTGATTAGTGTTCAGCTCCTTCTTCTGAGTACGGCAATACCCCATATACATAGCTTTCTCATGGTTTGGGGGAGCTATGGGGGCCAAATTGGAACATGCGCGTTTCCAGGTTCACACTTTGAATCTTCACAGCTTGCGTTACTGGTGCCATGTCTCATTTGGGGCTGTGTAACAGTGCTCTTTTTTAAGATTTCCCCCCAAAAGTGTATATTTTTGGAAAGTAGACACTCCAGGCTCTCGTTTTAGGTGTGTTTTCCAATTTTATACACAGCCATTTTACCACCAATCCCTCATAAACCATGACGTAAGTAAAAAAAAAAAAACAGCGTTTTTCACACTTAGGGTTGGCGGCAGTATACTGGGCTGCATACAAATTGGTTTGGGACACAATTTCACCTAAAATGTCTTCCCCCAAAAACAAATCAAAAAAATGATCATAGGTAAATCCTTCCACATCAATTTGAATCCCTGGGTTGCCTGTGAATTCTGAGATTTGGGGCCATAAATTGATACCCATTCATTAGGATCCGGAGTGACAGGTGTTGGGGCATTTCTTTGGGCAGGTCTTTTGGTAGGTCTTTGGGCAGATCTTTTGGCAGGTGCTGGGGCAGATGCCAGGGCAGCTCTTGGGGCAGCACTTGGGGCATTTCTTTGGTAGGTCTTTGGGCAGATCTTTTTGCAGGTGCTGGGGCAGTTGCCAGGGCAGCTCTTGGGGCAGCACTTGGGGCATTTCTTTGGGCAGGTATTTTGGTAGGTCTTTGGGCAGTTCTTTTGGCAGGTGCTGGGGCAGTTGCCAGAGCAGCTCTTGGGGCAGTGCGTCTTTTCTTGACAGAAGGCCCAGCGTCATCACTAGAGCTGCTCTCACTTTCTGAAAACTGCGCTATGTCAAAATCTGACGCAGTGTCTGTTGCCTCAGAGTCAGACGCCAAAAAGGCATATGCCTCTTCAACGCTGTACCTGCGCTGCATTTTGCCCACTAAAAAAACTTTTTTTTTTTCTTGCGCTATCCCTAAATCTAAATCTAACCCTAAAACTTACCCTAGCCTACGTATATCCTGAACCTTCCTAACCCAAGTGAACTACCTATCTAAACTGCACTTATTATATATATTTTTTTGGGGGGGGTTTGGGTTTTTTTTTTTTTTTTTTTCTTACGCTATCCCTAAACCTAAATCTAACCCTAAAACTTACCCTAACCTACGTATATCCTGAACCTACCTAACCCAAGTGAACTACCTATCTAAACTGCACTTATTATATATATTTTTTTTTTTGAGTGAGGTTTTGGGGTTTTTTGGTTTTTTTTTTTTTCTTACGCTATCCCTAAACCTAAATCTAACCCTAAAACTTACCTTAACCTACGTATATCCTGAACCTACCTAACCCAATTGAACTACCTATCTAAACTGTGCTTATTATATATATATATATATATTTTTTTTTTTTTGGGGGGGGTTGGGTTTTTTTTTTCCCTAAACCTAAATCTATCCCTAAAACTTTCCCTAACACACGTCTACACTAAACCTACCCAACTACCTACCTAAACTATATTTACTATTTTAAAAAAAAAAAAAATAAATTTTTTTTTTTAAAAATCTAAAAAAAATCAAGGGGGATGGGGGGTGTCCCACAGATCAGAAAACACTGATCTGCAGCAAATTGATCACTCCAAGAGTGATCAGATGGGGGGAAATTATTAATCACTGCAGAACAGTGATCAAAGGGTTAATTTTCTTTATTTAAACTTTTTTTTTACTTTTTTTTTTACAGGAACACTGTAACACTATGTCTCTATGTCTCTCTCCACCTCAGCAGTATGCAAGGTGGAGGGAGGCATATAGATCTGACAGGGACAGTATTTACAAATACTGTCCCTGTCATTCAGGTTTTGCAACATGTGATTCGCTTTTGAAGCGAATCGCATGTTGCAACAATGTTTCTACCGCTTGTTACTAAGTGTCCCGATACCGGGACACTTAGTAACAAGCGGCTTGAACTCTTCCATCGCACCGTGCGGCAGCGATGGAAGAGTTTAACCCTTGACGTACCGGGACCGTCAAGGGTCGTTGGAGCACATTTACCCTTGACGGTCCTGGTACGTCAAGGGTCCTTAAGGGGTTAAACATGGGGTGGATGAGATGACGGAGAGTAGAAGGAACCAGATATTTTACTGAGAACTACAGCCATAGACAGAAGGAATATTAGGGATTTAGGTATTATTTGTAGAGGCTATGATGTTGAAACAACAGTCCGAATGGGCCAAGAGCACCTTCTCATGATGAACTTTGCTTTGTAAACAGAGTCCAAAGATGGTGTTATACAAGGAATCTTGAAGTTTAGGAGATTTGCAGAGCTTCCATTTAGATGTATGCTTCAAGTCCTTTGTAGCCTTACTTTGGGAGGTGTTCTTTCTCCAGTGGAATCTGTTCTGTCTCCTGCCCCACTCCTGCTCAAGTCCTGCTTAAGTCTCAATTCACTTAAGATGGCTCACTTTACATGGGGAACCTCTTAAGTGTCACTCTTTAGGGCTGCACCCTAGACTGATGGTATTATATAGCAGTTGAATACACAGGAGGCTTATTTAGCTTAATTAACAATGAAAGGCTGACAAAATGACTATCAGAGCTGATAAGCAAGTTAATTCACACCCATGTGAAAAGAGTGACCGAATCAGACCTCAGCAAGAACACAGGATGAATGGGGAAGGGGGTTGATCAAACAGAAATGAAGTCAATAACAATAGTTGCAGACAAACAGATGTGGGATGTGAAGAGTTAATATCATACCCAGTAAACATGAGTTGAGGTGTTAGCAGGGGTGCAGAGAAACAGATGATATGGGATGTAAAGAGTTAATATGGGATGCGCTGATCATGTAGACTGAAAAGGAATGATATACCCTGGCGCTCTATATCATTAGACTACATCAGCTGTGCAGGGGAACAGTGATATAGATGTCTGTGCTAGGGAACAGTGATATAGATGTATGTGCTAGGGATCAGAGATATAGATGTATGTGCTAGGGATCAGAGATATAGATGTCTGTTCTAGGGATCAGTGATATAGATGTCTGTGCTAGTGAACAGTGATATAGGTGTATGTGCTAGTGAACAGTGATATAGGTGTATGTGCTAGGGAACAGTGATATAGATGTATGTGTTAGGGAACAGTGATATAGATGTCTGTGCTAGGGATCAGTGATATAGATGTATGTGCTAGGGAACAGTGATATAGATGTATGTGCTAGGGAACAGTGATATAGATGTATGTGTTAGGGAATAGTGATATAGATGTCTGTGCTAGTGAACAGTGATATAGGTGTATGTGCTAGTGAATAGTGATATAGATGTATGTGCTAGGGAACAGTGATATAGATATCTGTGCTAGGGATCAGAGATATAGATGTATGTTCTAGGGAACAGTGATATAGATGTATGTGCTAGGGATCAGTGATATAGATGTATCTGCTAGGGAACAGTGATATAGATGTATGTGCTAGGGATCAGAGATATAGGTGTCTGTTTTAGGGATCAGTGATATAGATGGCTGTGCTAGGGAACAGTGATATAGATGTCTATGCTAGGGATCAGAAATATAGATGTACTAGTTGAACAGTGTCTACTGCACATGTCGGGCGTTACACACGATTTAGCGAATTATTAAATAGGATGTGCAAAGGAACGGTGATATATATGTCTGTGCAGGGGAACAGTGCTATAGATGTATGTGCTAGGGATCAGAGATATAGATGGATGTGCTAGGGACCAGTGATATAGATGTCTGTGCTAGAGATCAGAGATATAGATGTCTGTGCTAGGGAACAGTGGTATAGAAGTCTGTGATAGGGATCAGAGACATAGATGTCTGTGCTAGGGATCAGAGATATAGATGTTTGTGCTAGGGAACAGTGGTATAGAAGTCTGTGATAGGGATCAGAGACATAGATGTCTGTGCTAGGGATCAGAGATATAGATGTTTGTGCGAGGGAACAGTGATATAGATGTCTGTGCTAGGGAACAGTGGTATAGATGTATATGCTAAGGAACAGTGATATAGAGGTCTGTGCTAGGAATCAGACTGTAACGGTTTGTTTGACACACAGACACAGTGGTTTAGGATAAAACACAGTTTTATTAATCAATCAGTAATGCAATAACCCTCACAGGTCCTGTAGTATATTAGCAGTGTAATACAGACACAAGACAGGTTACATTTACATATGCCTACACAGGTCCAGTATAAACATAGAGTCCATAACACGATATACTGACACATGTCAGGCAGAATTCGAAGGAATCCCAGTGTATCGGTACTGCATGGGTTAATGGCCTTCAACGAATGTAAACAGACTCATGTGAAGAGAGTTCTGTTAAGGAGCTCACTTAGGATAGAGATCTTATAGATGAGTAACGCCTAGTAATAGGTTAGCAGACAAATCTGAACTGCCTGAGCTGTAACAGAGGCTGGGCAACATAGAGCACTGCCGGAGCAGTAACAGAGACTATGCCACGTGATCACTGCCGTAGTAGTAATGGAGACTGAGAGACGTGGGCACTGCCGTAGCAGTAACTGAGACCAGGCAACTTGTATTCGGCCATAGCAGTAAACGGAGACTAGGCCACTTGCACTCTGCCATAGCAGTAACGGAGACTAGGCCACTTGCACTCTGCAGTAGCAGTGAATGGAGATAGCCCACTTGCACTCTGCCGGAGCAGTAAACGGAGACTAGGCCACTTCCACTCTGCAGTTGCAGTGAATGGAGATAGCCCACTTGCACTCTGCCGGAGCAGTAAACGGAGACTAGGCCACTTGCACTCTGCCAGAGCAGTAACGGAGACTAGGCCACTTGCACTCTGCCAGAGCAGTAACGGAGACTAAGCGACTGGAGACTGCCGTGACAGTAGTGTATGCCCTATGCTGGGGCAAAGTGCTAGCCTCTTCCTTACTAAAAACATCACTGAATTGGTGATATTTGGCTGGCTCAGAGGAAGAGGTACACAAAATCTTAACTGGATGAGTAACACAATGCTCCATACAGTACTCGGACCAAGACGTGATCTCACAAGTCTGCCAGTCAAACTGGGGATTATGCAAATGTAACCATGTGAACCCCAGAATGACCGCATGATGAGGAGAATGGATAATCTGAAACTGCTGTTCCTCCGTGTGGAGGGCCCCAGTAGTCATAGATAGGTGAATAGTTTGCATAGTTATCTGAGCTGGTTCTAACGGTCTGCCATCAATGGCCTCAATGGCTAAGGGAGATTCCCTCCTGACCAACGGAATCTGATGTAATGGCGCAAATGAACTGTCCATGAAGTATCCAGCTGCTCCGGAATCAACCAGGGCCAGAACCTCCTCTGAATGTTCTGCCCATGAAAATGCCACCTGGATCGTGGTTTTCTGCGTAATAGGGTCTAGGGACTGCTGAACACCACCTAGGGCCTGTCACCCAAGGTACCCTATGTGCATTCATTTCCCAGACGTACAGGACAGGTACATAATAGGTGCCCAGCTTTGCCACAGTACAGACATAACCCCTGCCTCCTGCGGTGTGCCCGTTCTTCCTTAGATAGTTTGGTGAGCCCAAGGTGCATTGGTTCACAGGTCTCCTGTGTACGTTCAGGAGGCATGGGAGGCAAGGGAGGCATGGGTGGGACTAAAAAACTGTTTTGCCCAATGTTCCTGGGCCGTAGCCTGTGGTCTTTAGCCATGAGTCTCTCACGAATACGGGAATCAATTAGGTTAGCGAAATCAATGTATTCGTCGAAATCACTAGGCACTTCTGTAGCTGCCGTCTCATCCTTAATACGGTCAGCAAGTATCACGGCGCCTGTGATCTGGGCGACATTTTGTCCATCTCTATTATGCTGCTCTCCTATTGGCTGCGCTGTATTGCTCCTCCTAGTGACAGCCTTTTTATACCCTGGGCTGTCACTCGGCTAGTGCCCTTTCGTGGTGTACCTGATGCCTAGCACTAGTTCTGTGATCCTTATACCAGTGTATGACCCCAGACTGCCTGACCACGCCATTAGTCTCTGCTCCTGATTCTGTGTACCAATTCGGATTGGCTGACGTTCCTGCTTCCTGTTCTGACCTACTGTCACGGTTTGTTAAGACTCTCAGACGCAGAGTTAGGTAAAAACACAACTTTATTGAAAAGTTAAGGCAACCCTGTAGGGTATCATACACGTACACACATATATCTTTATTAGACAGGAATACAATACTAACAATAGCAATATAGGCTCTACCGGCCCTGCCAATATACCGGTCAAGGCAGCCAGGGAATAGGAACTCTTGAGGTGAGGTTCTACCGGCCTCACCAATATACCAGGCAAGGCAGCCAATTGACAGGAGATAATGGCAACCACTAGCCTCAGTGACTGGAAGGTGGATAAGCAGTCACAACAATGACACAGAGGCTAAGTCAGACTAAGTGGGCCTCCAGCAACTGACAGGCAAAAGCCTTGGACCAACATACGGGAAGGCAGTGAGCCCAGCAATAGAGACAGTGGATGGATGTGGGGCTAACCAGTGCCCTCACACATGGAACGCCATAACTCTGTAGTAGCAACCAGGTGTGTATGGAGCGAACCAGTACCCTGTACGTGGAACGCTAACAATCCTGCAATACAGCCAGGTGGCTAGAGTAGCGAACCAGTACCCTGTACGTGGAACGCTAATGGATAGTAAGAGAAAGCTGGGTGGCTGTCAAGCAACCAGTACCCGCGTACTGAATAACCGGCAAAATAGAAATGTCGCCAAGGCGACTCAGGAATGTGAGATGACTGTAGGCGTACTGGACAGGAACCAGCAGATGGAAGCAGGAACCAGCATACGGACGATCAACCGGAATCAGGAACGGCGGCAGCGACTGGCAGCAGGAAGTGATGGCTCAACCTAATCAGACGGAAGCAGGAACTACCAGACTGGAAACACTGGAACAGGACGAATACAGGTCGCAGGAACACAGCAGAGGCCCAAGATGCTCAGGAACAAGGTGTAGACTCAAGCAGTATAGAGACAACTCGAAAGGGCATCCAAAGGGTGCCCAGGCTAGGTTTAAAAAGGCAATACAGGGCGGGCTGAAGGCAGCCAGCCAATGGAGAGCCCCCTACTGGTGATAGACACAGAAGGAGAGCAATCACGGGCACCGTGATACCCGGCCTGGTTGATTTCCTGCTCTGTGTACCGACCCGGCGAGACCATCGTTCCTGCTCCGTGTACCGACCCGGCGAGACTGACGTTCCTGCTTCCTGTTCCGACCCGGCTTGGCTGACGTTCCTGTGCTGGTTACCGAACCGGCTTGGCGGTGGTTCCTGCTCTCAGCTTGCTTACTGGACTATCTCCGGCAGTTCCGGCTGCTTATGGTTGCACGGTTCCCTCAGAGTGTGTCTCACGTCTCCGGTACTCCGGTACCTTGTCCGATCCTGCCAGGTGGCTCAGAGTCTCAGTGTGCCAGTATCCACTCACACCACGCTGCATCGATTGGTCTTACTTGGGTTCAGTTGGGCGGTTCCCGTGGTTGCCCTTATCCAGACCATTGCGATTATTAACCCCTTCCGGGGTATTGCCTCGTATCTACTTGGTATACCAGTGTGGTTGCTTCCAGTACCTTGGGCATACCGTTTCTTTGGGTCAGTTGGGCGCTTCCGGTTGCCATCCATTTTATGTGAAGCACATTAACCCTTTGGGGCATAGCAAGAGCATTGGTGTTGACCTCTCCATTGGGTCTCCGTTTCTCACGAGCTCTGACCAGCCTATTGTAGTCCATGGTGGGCGTCCACTGTAGCGGAACCGTGCTAGTTACCTTTGCCTCCATTACTCTTATGCCATTGTCGCCTCCTGTTGCGTTAGGCGACATTGTACCTCAGCTATTGCTAGTCACTCTGCCAGTGGCTCCGCTGTAAATATCGGACTCATACATTGTATCACGATATTACCTGACCTGTGTCAGTATTGTGTTGCGTACCATACTGGACCCATGTGGGTAAAGGCTTGTAACCTGTCCTGTGTCAGTTGATGCTATTTACTGCATCCTTGAGGGTTACATTATTTCATGTGTGCTTTAATAAAATGGTGTTTTTACCTATACCTAACGTGTCTGAGTGTACTGAACCATAACAGCAAGTCCCTGAACAAAAGCTGCCACCAGCGCCTCGTTGTTCCAACCTACTTCTGCTGCTAATGTAGAGAATTCTATGGCATAATCGCCCACAGTACGATTGCCCTGTTGTATCTCCATCAATTGTTGGCAGCAGAGGCAGCTCTACCAGGTACGTCAAATACTCTCAGAAAAGTATATACAAACTCCCTGAAGTTCCTGGATGGCCCACGCCAGGGCTCTGCACGTCAACAGAGATATCATGAACCCCACCTTACTGCGGTCATTCGGAAAGGCGTGAGGGGTTAGTTCCAGAAAAATTTTGTACTGATTAATAAACCTTCTTCACAAGGTGGGTTCGCCATCATATCTGAGTGGTAACGGAGCAGAAGCGGTTAACCCTTTACCTTAGGCCACAGCTGTCATGGATTGAGTCTCCGGTGTCGAAACTGAGGGGACCACCGGACTCTGAACTGGTTTATCGTGCGCTCAAGAATAGTTTGTACAGCCAGTGCCAACTGGTCCAAATGCTGCTTCTGTACATCCATCCTCCAATGGATGTTCTGTGCATTTCCCTCACCTTTACTGTCTGACGTCATGGCCCTTTCGTACTGTAACGGTTTGTTTGACACACAGACACAGTGGTTTAGGATAAAACACAGTTTTATTAAGCAATCAGTAATGCAATAACCCTCACAGGTCCTGTAGTATATTAGCAGTGTAATACAGACACAAGACAGGTTACATTTACATAGGCCTACACAGGTCCAGTATAAACATAGAGTCCATAACACGTTATACTGACACAGGTCAGTCAGAATTTGAAGCAACCCCAGTGTATCGGTACTGCTTGGGTTAATGGCCTTCAGCGAATGTAAGCAGACTCATGTGAAGAGAGGTCTGTTAAGGAGCTCACTTAGGATAAAGATCTTATAGATGAGTAACGCCTAGTAATAGGTTAGCAGACAAATCTGAACTGCCTGAGTTATAATGGAGGCTGAGCAACATAGAGCACTGCCGGAGCAGTAACGGAGACTATGCCACGTGATCACTGCCGTAGCAGTAAAGGAGACTGAGAGATGTGGGCACTGCCGTAGCAGTAATGGAGACCAGGCAACTTGTATTCTGCCATAGCAGTAAACGGAGACTAGGCCACTTGAACTCTGCCGTAGCAGTAACGGAGACCAGGCAACTTGAAGTCTGCCGTAGCAGTAACGGAGACTACGCCACCTGCACTCTGCAGTAGCAGTAAACGGAGACTACGCCACTTGCACTCTGCAGTAGCAGTAAACGGAGACTACGCCACTTGCACTCTGCAGTAGCAGTAAACGGAGACTACGCCACTTGCACTCTGCAGTAGCAGTAAACGGAGACTACGCCACTTGCACTCTGCAGTAGCAGTGAACGGAGACTAGGCCACTTGAACTCTGCCGTAGCAGTAACGGAGACTAGGCCACTTGCACTCTGCAGTAGCAGTGAACGGAGATAGCCCACTTGAACTCTGCCGTAGCAGTAACGGAGACTAGGCCACTTGCACTCTGCCGGAGCAGTAACGGAGACTAGGCCACTTGCACTCTGCCGGAGCAGTAACGGAGACTAGGCCACTTGCACTCTGCCGGAGCAGTAACGGAGACTAGGCCACTTGCACTCTGCCGGAGCAGTAACGGAGACTAGCTCACTTGCACTCTGCTGGAGCAGTAACAGAGACTAGGCCACTTGCACTCTGCCGGAGCAGTAAACGGAGACTAGGCCACTTGTATTCTGCCGGAGCACTAACGGAGACTAGGCCACTTGCACTCTGCCGGAGCAGTAAACGGAGACTAGGCCACTTGTATTCTGCCGGAGCACTAACGGAGACTAGCTCACTTGAACTCTGCCGTAGCAGTAAAGGGAGACTAGGCCACTTGCACTCTGCTGTAGCAATAAACGGAGACTAGGTCACTTGCACTCTGCCGGAGCAGTAACAGAGACTAGGCCACTTGAACTCTGCTGTAGCAATAAACGGAGACCAGGCTTCTTGCACTCTGCCGGAGCAGTAACGGAGACTAGGCCACTTGCACTCTGCCGGAGCAGTAACGGAGACTAGGCCACTTGCACTCTGCCGTAGCAGTAAACGGAGACTAGGCCACTTGCACTCTGCCGGAGCAGTAACGGAGACTAGGCCACTTGCACTCTGCCGTAGCAGTAACGGAGACTAAGCCACTTGCACTCTGCCGGAGCAGTAACGGAGACTAGGCCACTTGCACTCTGCCGGAGCAGTAACGGAGACTAGGCCACTTGCACTCTGCCGGAGCAGTAACGGAGACTAGGCCACTTGCACTCTGCCGTAGCAGTAAACGGAGACTAGGCCACTTGTATTCTGCCGGAGCACTAACGGAGACTAGCTCACTTGCACTCTGCCGTAGCAGTAAAGGGAGACTAGGCCACTTGCACTCTGCTGGAGCAGTAACGGAAACTAGGCCACTTGCACTCTGCCGTAGCAGTAACCGGAGACTAGGCCACTTGCACTCTGCCGGAGCAGTAACGGAAACTAAGCAACTGGAGACTGCCATGACAGTAATGGAGACTGCGCAACTGAGCACTGCCGTGAGAGTAACGGAATGAGCAACTGAGCAACTCGCCTTTAGGTGGCAACCAACCGGGAGCGTCACAAATTATAAGCCAATAGGAATGTCGCCGAGGCGACACAGAGGCAACTGGAGCAGGAACGTCAACCAAGCCGGGTCGGTACACGGAGTAGGAACGTCAGCCAAGCCGGGTCGGTGCACAGGAGCAGGAGAAGCAGAATGGTCAGGCAGTCCGGGTCAGTTCACAGACAGGAGACAAGATGCAGAGTAGTCAGGCAGGCCGGGTCGATACACTGAGAATACTGAGATCAGGAACAAGCACTGGTACAGCAACACCACGAAAGGGCACCAGAGAGGTGACAGAACCCTGTATATAAAGGCCATACTGGGCGGGACAAGCACAGTATAGCCAATGGGAGTAGAGCAGGAGTGTAGACTGACAGAATGTCACAAAAAGAGCACGGCCACCGTAATACAGACATATAGATGTATGTGCTAGGGAACAGTGATATAGATGTCTGTGCTAGGGATCAGTGATATAGATGTATATGCTAGGGATCAGTGATATAGATGTCTGTGCTAGGGATCAGAGATATAGATGTATATGCTAGGGAACAGTAATATAGATGTCTGTGCTAGGGATCAGAGATATAGATGTATGTGCTGTGGATAAGAGATATAGATGTATGTGCTAGGAAACAGTAATATAGATGTCTGTGCTAGGGAACAGTGATATAGATGTATGTGCTAGGGATCAGAGATATAGATGTATGTGCTAGGGAACAGTGATATAGATGTCTATGCTAGGGATCAGAGATATAGATGCATGCGCTAGGGAACAGTCATATATATGTCTGTGCTAGGGATCAATGATATAGATGTATGTGCTAGGGATCAGAGATATAGATGTTTGTGCTAGGAACAGTAATATAGATCTCTGTGCTAGGGAACAGTGATATAGATGTATGTGCTAGGGATCAGAGATATAGATGTCTGTGCTAGGGATCAGAGATATAGATGAATGTGCTAGGGATCAGAGATATAGATGTATGTGCGAGGGAACAGTGATATAGATGTCTGTGCTAGTGATCAGAGCTATAGATGTATGTGCTAGGGAAAAGTGATATAGATGCATGTGCGAGGGAACAGTGATACAGATGTCTGTGCTAGGGATCAGAGCTATAGATGTATGTGCTAGGGAAAAGTGATATAGATGTATGTGCTAGGGATCAGAGCTATAGATGTCTGTGCAGGGGAACAGTGATATAGATGTCTGTGCAGTGGAACAGTGATATAGATGTATGTGCTAGGGAACAGTTATATAGATGCATGTGCTAGGGATCAGTGATATAGATGTATGTGCTAGGGAACAGTGATATAGATGTATGTGCTAGGGATCAGTGATATATATTTCTGTGCAAGGGAACAATGATATAGATGTCTGTGCAGGGGAACAGTGATATAGATGTCTGTGCTAGGGATCAGTGATAAAGATGTTTGTGCAAGGGAACAGTGATATAGATGTCTGTACTGAAGGAGGCACAGACCTCTTCTTCCAAATACCCGGGACCCCTACTTGACAGGAAAGGTAGGAAATCTGGAGGGGTCAGTCCTCAGGTAAAAGAGTAGGGAGGGGGAAGTGATAAAGGAAGTCATGTGGGACACAGAGATAATGAGAATGAGTGAGAGGTTATAGACTGGGGGGATAGAAAAGGGAGGAGACATTGGGGGATAGAGAGGAGGAGAAGACACTGGTGGAGAAATAAGAGGAAAAGACTGAGGGAAAGGTATATGTGCTTCACTGATTATCACTGGAGAGTGGAACACGGTGTGTGTGTTTGTGGGACTGCCACAGGACAGTGGAATAAAGTGATTAACCCCTAGAGTGCCAGGTGGGTACATTGTATGAGCTTGGACAATGGTTCCTTCTGTGCCAAGCTTATACAAAGTGCGAGTGAAAGGCAGTCACCAGGTGGGGGGTCACCAGGTTCTCTAGTGTGGAAAGCCTCCAAACATCATTGGCGACATGATCATTGGTGACATGATTATTGGTGACATGGTCACCGGTGACGTTAGTAAGCTTTACCCAATCCGATTCACACCTACCAGTGGTAGGAGAGAAGCGCAGGACAGCTATTGCTCTCCTGCATGGCCATATTGATCTCCCAGCACAATCGGATTGGTTCTGATGTCACCCTAAGAGAACTGAGCTAAAAATAAAGGGACGTCCAGTGCCGCTGGATCAATTCTTTTGGGGTCCATGACTTTTATGCAGCGCCCATTGGAGGGCATCAGGAGGGGTCTGTAATAAATAAATAAATAGTAATAATTAACTCTCTGTGTACCACATGGGGTCCAATGCATTGCTTTGCACACAAAGAATCATTATTATTTTTTTTACCTATTATTTTTTATTCAGACCTCATTGTGAGGCATCAGGAGGGTATCACGGTCGATGCTCACCTTGCAGCCGGGAGCCGGCCGCATCGATGCCTCCTCGCAGCTGGTAACGCCGCATCTTGCATCCTCCTCCTATCCAGTGGTCTGTGTGGGTGCGCATTATTGGGGGAATCCTGTAGTAACTAGCTCACTGCTCTTAAAGGGACATGGTCCCTTTATAGAGGGGCAATTAGAATGTAATATCAGATGAAGTAGGAGAATCGGACAACACTGAGTAATGGAACCTCCATGAAAATGACACCCAGGATTGACTGAAGATATTATCTAATTGAAGAAAATCCATAAGGGACATTGGAATTTTCTGGACATAAAGTCAAGTCTATTGGAGAGGGGTCAGTACCAAGATATTTGTATTAGCCATTTCTTATTTCATACAATAGCTTATGAGATATTAACTTTTTATTTGTCAGTTAAAACACATCAACTAGTACTGGAGTGGCAGTTGGTAATGTAGAGCAGTGAGGAATGTTAGTGCCTGAACAGCAGGAAGTGGCAGTTGGTAATGTAGAGCAGTGAGGAATGTTAGCGTTTGGCCAGCAGGGAGTGGCAGTTGGTAATGTAGAGCAGTGAGGAATGTTAGTGTTTGGCCAGCAGGGAGTGACAGTTGGTAATGTAGAGCAGTGAGGAATGTTAGTGTGTTGCTAGCAGAGAGTGGCAGTTGGTAATGTAGAGCAGTGAGGAATGTTAGTGTCTTGCTAGCAGGAAGTGGCAGTTGGTAATGTAGAGCAGTGAGGAATGTTAGTGTCTTGCTAGCAGGGAGTGGCAGTTGGTAATGTAGAGCAGTGAGGAATGTTAGTGTCTTGCTAGCAGGAAGTGGCAGTTGGTAATGTAGAGCAGTGAGGAATGTTAGTGTCTTGCTAGCAGGAAGTGGCAGTTGGTAATGTAGAGCAGTGAGGAATGTTAGCATGTGGCAGGCCTGACTAGCAGATTTGCTTTAACTGACAAATAAATCTAAATATTTTTAAACAATCTGTTTTTAATAAGAAAGTGTAAAAAATGTGATTTTAAAAACTCTTTGAAAATCCCTTTAGTCTTGCAAAATGACAGTTCCACTTTAATTGAAATTGACTTCAGGAGTTTATTGTTTTTCCCTTCCCTGCATCAACATGGATGATTTGGCAAATACCGAACTAGATGGACACGTCTTTTATCTGCCTCATCAACTATGTTACTATGTCTTCAAATGACTATTAAATGGATAAGGATGATTTGAAAAGTCCAGCAAGCTGAAGAGCCACATGTTGTCCACCCTGCCTCCTGCTCCTCTAAGATGGGTAACCCATGGCTCTCCAGCTTTAGTTTTATTACAACCTTCATTGCCCTTAGCCAGCTCCACTAATGTAGTTTAACTGTTAGGGGCAACTATTTCAACGTGACATTAATCTACTCAATATTTAACCAGTGCAGACGTCTCCTTAGATTAATTTCTCATTCGGAACTTTGACATCACTATGTGTCCACTGAGACTCAGCTCTGCGGAATCCTGAGAACTAGGCAGTGACATCACTATAGAATCATACTGACACAGCTCTGTGGGCTAGACTATGACATCACAATGCATCCATGGTGATGGAACTATTGAATCCTTTTATTTGGCTGCAGTGGCACACATCAGTCATTCAACATTACAGCTTGACAGGTGCAGCTCAGTGAACTTTACAGATCAGAAATGACTGGAAGAATGTGGCTGTTATTTTTTATACTGCTGGTTGCAAAATCAGCTGTTGGATACAATGAAGATGTTAAAGAAAGGATGGAGGTAAACTCTAAAATGCAGAGACCAGTAGTTGGACATGAATTTGTTCCTGCTACAGAAAAGATATATGGCCCGATTCTGGAGAAAATCCCCAAAATGACGAATCGGATGCCTAGCTTCAACAGAATAACGCTTGCTGAACATAGCAAAGATTTAAACGTTCCTGTCTTTAAAGGACAAACAAACAGTGTTGTGAAAACGACACAGACGTCACCTGGACGTAAAATACACCGTCCTCAGAACACATTTGTAACTGGACCATGCTCAGCAACATGTGGCATTGGTTATCAAGATGTTTATCGAATTAAAGGGTGTCCAGACAATAAATCTAGATGCCGTGTTGCGGTCCAGGAATGCAGAGTAACCCCGGATTGTGGATGGGGTAAACCTGTGTTAAACAATGAAGATTCAGTGCTCATGGACTGCAGTTACAAATCACAGACAGAACGATTCACCTATATATGGAGACAACTGGTTCAAGGTGAACGGCCTCAAGTGTTACCATATTATAAGAGCATTTTGGCAGTCCCTAGAAGTTCAGAAGATGTCATTTATGAGTGCAACACCATAGAGAAAATTAGCTTAATTGCCAGAGTCAGATATAAGTTTCCCTCAAAGGCTAAACTGACAGAGAAGAAGGAGACAGAAACAAGTGACTATACAGAACTAACATACGCTATAGGTAGCTGTCTCGGACTTGTTACCCTAGCAGCAATAGTATATCTGGTGGATTTTATTTATCGTAAGATCTGCTTAAAGAAACAGAAAGACATTGAAAGCAAGGGAGATGTTGCAGAAGAGGACAAGAGGATCACAATCAGTATAAATGTGTCTGATAAGAAAGATCCAGCATCAGACCCTGGGCAGGAATTTAAGGAGGGACAAAGTTCAGATTCTCCTGAGACTATTGAAATGGAAGTGAGACCCTCATCTCCTGTCATCGTCCACTGAATTGGAGTAATTACATCTAGTAGAGAACATCACACAAATAAAGTTTCTATTCAGTGTGAAATCTGAATTTGTCGTTATTAATCCTCTCTGTTGTCACAGTCAGTTGTATTCTCCTGACTTCACTGAAAAACATATACATTTAGTATTCTAAAATCCTTGGGTGCTTTAACCCTTTGATTGCTGGAGAGGTATCCAGTGCATTGCAAGGCACATTTCTCAGAAAGGCAATAAAAGGAGAACTTTTTAATTCTCACAACCGGCTCCTGGCACTGGGATCCAGATAAATTGGACTCATGGTCTGCTCAGACCCCTATATCCCTCCTCCCTCATTTCCCTGTATGAATGAATATGTTTATTTATAACATATATATAAGATATCCAAAGTTTGATAGGCAGCCATTGGAGAGTTTTGAGGAGGAGCGGTACAGGGACAAAACTAGGTAACAGAAGAGTATTTCGTGCTGCTGCATTCTGTATAGATTGAAGTAGATGGAGATGGGAGGCAGGAATGCCAGACAGAAGAATGTTGCAATAGTCCATGTGGGAGAGGATGATTGCTTGTTTAAGAATTTTAGCTGTGGAGGAGCAGAGGAAGGGACGGATTTTAGCAATGTTATGCAAAAGAAAGCGACAGGATTTAGCAATGGCATTAATATGAGGGGAGAATGACAGAGACTTGTCAATTATCACCCCTAGACACTATGCTTCTGAAACTGGATTTGTGGTAGTGCATTTACAGTCACCTGGAAGGCCAGGCCTAGGTGGGATGAGGAGTAGCTCTATTTTAGACATATTGAGTTTGAGGTGCCTACGAGCCATCCAGTCTGAGATAGCCGAGAGGCAATCTGTGACTTTAGCCTGGATATCAGAAGTCAGTCGAGGTGCAGATAAGTAGATCTGGGTGTCATCTGCATAGAGGTGATATTTGAGAATAAATGAGTTAACCCTTTAAGTGCCAGAGTGGTACGGAATGGAGGGGGCAAAATTAGTTTGTAATGACAATGTTCAGAGAGCAGCAAACCCACACCTCCCCCACGTCCAGTTGAGCGTGGAGTGTGGGAGAAGGAGAGACCGCCGTAGGAGATTGCTGCCTCTAAAGCAGTGTCAGATTGAGAGAGCCAACTTTCAGTAATAGCAATTAAATTAAGGGAGCGGGAGAAACAGAGATCATTCACAGTGCTATATTTGTTAGTAATGGAGCGGACATTCTATAGAGCACAGGAAAAGGGAAGAAATTGAGGTTGAAGGCAGGGAATGGTGATTACATTTGAATTGTTCCTATGCTGACTGGAGGTAGAGTGTTTGTGAATGGAGATGGGGACAGGGTTTGGAGAGATATCTCCAGCTGCCATTAGCAGAAGAAAAGCGAGATGAGAGAGTGATTTGTGTGTATTTGGTTTTTGGTTCGTGTGGGGTGGGGGAGTGCAGGAACGGAGAAGAGTGAGGAGTTGGTGTGTAGAGGTGAGTGTGGATGATAGAAGTGAAGGAGAGATTTAAACATTTAACCCCTTAAGGACCGGGAAAATCTGAGTTAGATTTGACTTAAGGACCGGAGCAATTTTGACTTTTTTGACTATGTCTTTGTTCAACCATATTTTCTCTTTAATTCCTTTTGTGCACCCACATAAATTATATACTGTTTTTTTAAGCACAAGTAGGGCTTTCTTTTGATAACACAATTATATGAATATCTCATTGTTTAATTTGATTAAAATAGAAAAAAAGAGGAAAAAAATTGAAAAAAAACAACATTTTGCTTATATTTTCGTGTCAGGATTTGCATACAATTAGTTTATAACAAAAAAATACCCCTAAATATATTCATTTGCTTCTCCTGAATATAAGAGTATCCCATATGCCTAGTATTTCAATCACTTCCTCACATTTACAAGGTAAATATTACAAGATGGATGCCATTATTTCCAACTTGTAATTTCTCAACAATTGGCATGTGAGCATCATAGCTTAGCTGACGGTGCCAGAACCAAAAATGTCCCACAAAGGTATATGTTTCTGAAAACTACACAACATAAAGTAAATAATCAGGAGAATTTTGGAGTTTTTCATGTAGCTATTTTTCCAGAAAAAAATTTCAAAATTGTGGTAATATTTTGTTTTTTTGCAGTTTTCACACTTACATTTCAATACTACTGTTGATATCAAGCACATGATAGGTGAAGATTTTTAAAAATGCATTGTTTAGTGTTCAGCTCCTTCTTCTGAGTACGGCAATACCCCATATGCATAGGTTTCTCAAGGTTTGGGAGAGTTACGGGGCCCAAATTGGAACATGCGCGTTTCCAGTTTCACACTTTGAATTTTCACAGCTTGCATCACTGGTGCCATGTCTCATTTGGGGCTGTGTAACAGTGCTCCACTCTAAGATTTCCCCCCAAAAGTATATATTTTTGGAAAGTAGACACCCCAGGCTTTCATTTTATGTATGTTTTCAATTTTTTTATGCAGCCATTTTACCATCAATCGCTCGTAAATCTTGACGTAAGTTAAAAAAACAGCGTTTTTCACACTTGCACTTCAATGTTGATGTGAATTTCAAGCACAGGATAGTATGGCAATACCCCATATGCATAGGTTATTCAAGGTTTGCGGGAGCTATGGGGCCCAAATTGGAACATGCGCGTTTCCAGTTTCACACTTTGAATTTTCACAGCTTGCATCACTGGATAGGATAGGTGAAGATTTTTAAAAATGCATTGTTTAGTGTTCAGCTCCTTCTTCTGAGTATGGCAATACCCCATATGCATAGGTTTCTCAAGGTTTGGGGGAGCTACGGGGCCCAATTTTGAACAAATATTGAATTTTCACATCTTGGTTAACTGGTGCCATTACTCATTTTGGGCTATGTTCCAGTGCTGCACTTTAGAATTTCCACCCAAAAGTGTATATTTTTGGAATGTAGACACCCCCAGCTTTCATTTTAGGTGCGTTTTCAAATTTTTTACACAGCCATTTTACCACCACTTTCTCGTAAACTTGACGTAAGTAAAAAAACAGCGTTTTTCACACTTTGCCTTCAATGTTGATGTGAATTTCAAGCACAGAATAGGTGAAGATTTTATAAACTGAATTGATTAGTGTTCAGCTCCTCCTTCTGATTACTGCAATACCCCATATGCATAGCTTTCTCATGGTTTGGGGGAGCTACGGGGGCCAAATTGGAACATGCGCGTTTCCAGGTTCACACTTTGAATCTTCACAGCTTGCGTTACTGGTGCTATGTCTCATTTGGGGCTGTGTAACAGTGCTCTTTTTTAAGATTTCCCCCCAAAAGTGTATATTTTTGGAAAGTAGACACCCCAGGCTCTCGTTTTAGGTGTGTTTTCCAATTTTATACACAGCCATTTTACCACCAATCCCTCATAAACCATAACGTAAGTAAAAAAAAAAAACAGCGTTTTTCACACTTAGGGTTGCCGGCAGTATACTGGGCTGCATACAAATTGGTTTGGGACACAATTTCACCTAAAATGTCTTCCCCCAAAAACAAATAAAAAAAATGATCATGGGTAAATCCTTCCACATCAATTTCAATCCCTGGGTTGCCTGTGAATTCTGAGATTTGGGGCCATAAATTGATACCCATTCATTAGGATCCGGAGTGGCAGGTGTTGGGGCATTTCTTTGGGCAGGTTTTTTTTGGCATGTCTTTGGGCAGATCTTTTGGCAGGTGCTGGGGCAGTTGCCAGGGCAGCTCTTGGGGCAGCACTTGGGGCATTTCTTTGGTAGGTCTTTGGGCAGATGTTTTTGCAGGTGCTGGGGCAGTTGCCAGGGCAGCTCTTGGGGCAGCACTTGGGGCATTTCTTTGGGCAGGTATTTTGGTAGGTCTTTGGGCAGTTCTTTTGGCAGGTGCTGGGGCAGTTGCCAGAGCAGCTCTTGGGGCAGTGCGTCTTTTCTTGACAGAAGGCCCAGCGTCATCACTAGAGCTGCTCTTACTTTCTGAAAACTGCGCTATGTCAAAATCTGACGCAGTGTCTGTTGCCTCAAAGTCAGACGCCAAAAAGGCATATGCCTCTTCAACGCTGTACCTGCGCTGCATTTTGCCCACTAAAAAAACTTTTTTTTTTTCTTGCGCTATCCCTAAACCTAAATCTAACCCTAAAACTTACCCTAGCCTACGTATATCCTGAACCTACCTAACCCAAGTGAACTACCTATCTAAACTGCACTTATTATATATTTTTTTTGGGGGGGGGGTTGGGTTTTTTTTTTCTTACGCTATCCCTAAACCTAAATCTAACCCTAAAACTTACCCTAACCTACGTATATCCTGAACCTACCTAACCCAAGTGAACTACCTATCTAAACTGCACTTATTATATATATTTTTTTTTTGAGTGGGGTTTTGGGTTTTTTTTTTTTCTTACGCTATCCCTAAACCTAAATCTAACCCTAAAACTTACCCTAACCTACGTATATCCTGAACCTACCTAACCCAATTGAACTACCTATCTAAACTGTGCTTATTATATATATATATATATTTTTTTTTTTGGGGGGGTTGGGTTTTTTTTTTTTTTCCCTAAACCTAAATCTATCCCTAAAACTTTCCCTAACACACGTCTACACTAAACCTACCCAACTACCTACCTAAACTATATTTACTATTTAAAAAAAAAAAAAAAAATTAAAAAAAATTTAAAAAAAATCTAAAAAAAATCAAGGGGGATGGGGGGTGTCCCACAGATCAGAAAACACTGATCTGCAGCAAATTGATCACTCCAAGAGTGATCAGATGGGGGGAACTTATTGATCACTGCAGAACAGTGATCAAAGGGTTAATTTTCTTTATTTAAACTTTTTTTTTACTTTTTTTTTTTACAGGAACACTGTAACACTATGTCTCTCTGTCTCTCTCCACCTCAGCAGTATGCAAGGTGGAGGGAGGCATAGATATCTGACAGGGACAGTATTTACAAATACTGTCCCTGTCATTCAGGTTTTGCAACATTTGATTCGCTTTTGAAGCAAATCGCATGTTGCAACAATGTTTCTACCGCTTGTTACTAAGTGTCCCGATACCGGGACACTTAGTAACAAGCGGCTTGAACTCTTCCATCGCACCGTGCGGCAGCGATGGAAGAGTTTAACCCTTGACGTACCGGGACTGTCAAGGGTCGTTGGAGCACATTTACCCTTGACGGTCCTGGTACGTCAAGGGTCCTTAAGGGGTTAAACATGGGGTGGATGAGATGACGGAGAGTAGAAGGAACCAGATATTTTACTGAGAACTACAGCCATAGACAGAAGGAATATTAGGGATTTAGGTATTAATTGTAGAGGCTATGATGTTGAAACAACAGTCCGAATGGGCCAAGAGCACCTTCTCATGATGAACTTTGCTTTGTAAACAGAGTCCAAAGATGGTGTTATACAAGGAATCTTGAAGTTTAGGAGATTTGCAGAGCTTCCATTTAGATGTATGCTTCAAGTCCTTTGTAGCCTTACTTTGGGAGGTGTTCTTTCTCCAGTGGAATCTGTTCTGTCTCCTGCCCCACTCCTGCTCAAGTCCTGCTTAAGTCTCAATTCACTTAAGATGGCTCACTTTACATGGGGAACCTCTTAAGTGTCACTCTTTAGGGCTGCACCCTAGACTGATGGTATTATATAGCAGTTGAATACACAGGAGGCTTATTTAGCTTAATTAACAATGAAAGGCTGACAAAATGACTATCAGAGCTGATAAGCAAGTTAATTCACACCCATGTGAAAAGAGTGACCAAATCAGACCTCAGCAAGAACACAGGATGAATGGGGAAGGGGGTTGATCAAACAGAAATGAAGTCAATAACAATAGTTGCAGTCAAACAGATGTGGGATGTGAAGAGTTAATATCATACCCAGTAAACATGAGTTGAGGTGTTAGCAGGGGTGCAGAGAAACAGATGATATGGGATGTGAAGAGTTAATATGGGATGCGCTGATCATGTAGACTGAAAAGGAATGACATACCCTGGCGCTCTATATCATTAGACTACATCAGCTGTGCAGGGGAACAGTGATATAGATGTCTGTGCTAGGGAACAGTGATATAGATGTATGTGCTAGGGATCAGTGATATAGGTGTATGTGCTAGGGAACAGTGATATAGATGTATGTGCTAGGGATCAGACATATAGATGTCTGTGCTAGGAATCAAAGATACAGATGTCTGTTCTAGGGATCAGTGATATAGATGTATGTGCAAGGGATCAGTGATATAGATGTCTGTGCTAGTGAACAGTGATATAGGTGTATGTGCTAGTGAATAGTGATATATATGTATGTGCTAGGGAACAGTAATATAGATATCTGTGCTAGGGATCAGAGATATAGATGTATGTTCTAGGGAACAGTGATATAGATGTATGTGCTAGGGATCAGTGATATAGATGTATGTGCTAGGGAACAGTGATATAGATGTATGTGCTAGGGATCAGTGATATAGATGTATGTGCTAGGGAACAGTGATATAGATGTATGTGCTAGGGATCAGAGATATAGGTGTCTGTTTTAGGGATCAGAGATATAGAAGGCTGTTCTAGGGAACAGTGATATAGATGTCTATGCTAGGGATCAGAAATATAGATGTACTAGTTGAACAGCCCGTTACACGGGCCACAGTGCCTCTGGTAGCCGGTCGCGAGGCAGTCAAGCACAGTAGAGACTGCCCGCGCCATGGCTGATACAGAGCTGGGCGCATGACTGCCGCACGTGCAGCAGTGTCTACTGCGCATGTCGGGCGTTACACACGATTTAGCGAATTATTATATAGGATGTGCTAAGGAACAGTGATATATATGTCTGTGCAGGGGAACAGTGCTATATATGTATGTGCTAGGGATCAGAGATATAGATGTATGTGCTAGGGAACAGTGATATAGATGTCTGTGCTAGGGATCAGAAATATAGATGTCTGTGCTAGGGAACAGTGGTATAGAAGTCTGTGATAGGGATCAGGGACATAGATGTCTGTGCTAGGGATCAGAGATATAGATGTTTGTACTAGGGAACAGTGATATAGATGTCTGTGCTAGGGAACAGTGGTATAGATGTATATGCTAAGGAACAGTGATATAGAGGTCTGTGCTAGGGATCAGACTGTAACGGTTTGTTTGACACACAGACACAGTGGTTTAGGATAAAACACAGTTTTATTAATCAATCAGTAATGCAATAACCCTCACAGGTCCTGTAGTATATTAGCAGTGTAATACAGACACAAGACAGGTTACATTTACATATGCCTACACAGGTCCAGTATAAACATAGAGTCCATAACACGATATACTGACACAGGTCAGGCAGAATTCGAAGGAATCCCAGTGTATCGGTACTGCATGGGTTAATGGCCTTCAGCGAATGTAAACAGTCCCATGTGAAGAGAGTTCTGTTAAGGAGCTCACTTAGGATAGAGATCTTATAGATGAGTAACGCCTAGTAATAGGTTAGCAGACAAATCTGAACTGCCTGAGCTGTAACAGAGGCTGAGCAACATAGAGCACTGCCGGAGCAGTAACAGAGACTATGCCACGTGACCACTGCCGTAGTAGTAATGGAGACTGAGAGACGTGGGCACTGCCGTAGCAGTAACGGAGACCAGGCAACTTGTATTCTGCCGTAGCAGTAAACGTAGACTAGGCCACTTGCACTCTGCCGTAGCAGTAACGGAGACCAGGCAACTTGTATTCTGCCGTAGCAGTAAACGTAGACTAGGCCACTTGCACTCTGCCGTAGCAGTAACGGAGACCAGGCAACTTGTATTCTGCCGTAGCAGTAAACGGAGACTACGCCACTTGCACTCTGCCGTAGCAGTAAACGGAGACTAGGCCACTTGCACTCTGCCGGAGCAGTAACGGAGACTAGGCCACTTGCACTCTGCAGTAGCAGTAAACGGAGACTACGCCACTTGCACTCTGCAGTAGCAGTGAATGGAGATAGCCCACTTGAACTCTGCCGTAGCAGTAAACGGAGACTAGGCCAATTGCACTCTGCCGTAGCAGTGAACGGAGATAGCCCACTTGAACTCTGCCGTAGCAGTAACGGACACTAGGCCAATTGCACTCTGCCGTAGCAGTAAACGGAGACTAGGCCACTTGCACTCTGCCAGAGCAGTAACGGAGACTAAGCGACTGGAGACTGCCGTGACAGTAGTGTATGTCCTATGCTGGGGCAAAGTGCTAGCCTCTCCCTTACTAAAAACATCACTGAATTGGTGATATTCGGCTGGCTCAGAGGGAGAGGTACACAAAATCTTAACTGGATGAGTCACACGATGCTCCATACAGTACTCGGACCAAGACGTGATCTCACAAGTCTGCCAGTCAAACTGGGGATTATGCAAATGTAACCATGTGAACCCCAGAATGACCGCATGATGAGGAGAATGGATAATCTGAAACTGCTGTTCCTCCGTGTGGAGGGCCCCAATAGTCATAGATAGGTGAATAGTTTGCATAGTTATCTGAGCTGGTACTAACGGTCTGCCATCAATGGCCTCAATGGCTAAGGGAGATTCCCTCCTGACCAACGGAATCTGATGTAATGGCGCAAATGAACTGTTCATGAAGTATCCAGCTGCTCCGGAATCAACCAGGGCCAGAACCTCCTCTGAATGTTCTGCCCATGAAAATGCCACCTGGATCGTGGTTTTCTGCGTAATAGGGTCTAGGGACTGCTGAACACCACCTAGGGCCTGTCACCCAAGGTACCCTATGTGCATTCATTTCCCAGACGTACAGGACAGGTACATAATAGGTGCCCAGCTTTGCCACAGTACAGACATAACCCCTGCCTCCTGTGGTGTGCCCGTTCTTCCTTAGATAGTTTGGTGAGCCCAAGTTGCATTGGTTCACAGGTCTCCTGTGTACGTTCAGGAGGCATGGGAGGCAAGGGAGGCATGGGTGGGGCCAAAAAACTGTTTTGCCCAATGTTCCTGGGCCGTAGCCTGTGGTCTTTAGCCATGAGTCTCTCACAAATACGGGAATCAATTAGGATAGCGAAATCAATGTATTCGTCGAAATCACTAGGCACTTCTGTAGCTGCCGTCTCATCCTTAATACGGTCAGCAAGTATCACGGCGCCTGTGATCTGGGCGACATTTTGTCCATCTCTGTTATGCTGCTCTCCTATTGACTGCGCTGTATTGCTCCTCCTAGTGACAGCCTTTTTATACCCTGGGCTGTCACTCGGCTAGTGCCCTTTCGTGGTGTACCTGATGCCTAGCACTAGTTCTGTGATCCTTATACCAGTGTATGACCCCAGACTGCCTGACCACGCCATTAGTCTCTGCTCCTGATTCTGTGTACCAATTCGGATTGGCTGACGTTCCTGCTTCCTGTTCTGACCTACTGTCACGGTTTGTTAAGACTCTCAGACGCAGAGTTAGGTAAAAACACAACTTTATTGAAAAGTTAAGGCAACCCCGTAGGGTATCATACATGTACACACATATATCTTTATTAGACAGGAATACAATACTAACAATAGCAATATAGGCTCTACCGGCCCTGCCAATATACCGGTCAAGGCAGCCAGGGAATAGGAACTCGTGAGGTGAGGTTCTACCGGCCTCATCAATATACCAGGCAAGGCAGCCAATTGACAGGAGATAATGGCAACCACTAGCCTCAGTGACTGGAAGGTGGATAAGCAGTCACAACAATGACACAGAGGCTAAGTCAGACTAAGTGGGCCTCCAGCAACTGACAGGCAAAAGCCTCGGACCAACGTACGGGAAGGCAGTGAGCCCAGCAATAGAGACAGTGGATGGATGTGGGGCTAACCAGTGCCCTCACACATGGAACGCCATAACTCTGTAGTAGCAACCAGGTGTGTATGGAGCGAACCAGTACCCTGTACGTGGAACGCTAGACAATCTTACAATGTAGCAGGGTGGCTTATGAAGCGAACCAGTACCCTGTACGTGGAACGCTAACAATCCTGCAATACAGCCAGGTGGCTAGAGGAGCGAACCAGTACCCTGTACGTGGAACGCTAATGGATAGTAAGAGACAGCTGGGCGGCTGTCAAGCAACCAGTACCCGCGTACTGAATAACCGGCAAAATAGAAATGTCACCAAGGCGACTCAGGAATGTGAGATGACTGTAGGCGTACTGGACAGGAACCAGCAGATGGAAGCAGGAACCAGCATACGGACGATCAACCGGAATCAGGAACGGCGGCAGCGACTGGCAGCAGGAAGTGATGGCTCAACCAGATCAGACGGAAGCAGGAACTACCAGACTGGAAACACTGGAACAGGACGAATACAGGTCGCAGGAACACAGCAGAGGCCCAAGATGCTCAGGAACAAGGTGTAGACTCAAGCAGTATAGAGACAACTCGAAAGGGCATCCAAAGGGTGCCCAGGCTAGGTTTAAAAAGGCAATACAGGGCGGGCTGAAGGCAGCCAGCCAATGGAGAGCCCCCTACTGGTGATAGACACAGAAGGAGAGCAATCACGGGCACCGTGATACCCGGCCTGGTTGATTTCCTGCTCAGTGTACCGACCCGGCGAGACCATCGTTCCTGCTCCGTGTACCGACCCGGCGAGACTGACGTTCCTGCTTCCTGTTCCGACCCGGCTTGGCTGACGTTCCTGTGCTGGTTACCGAACCGGCTTGGCAGTAGTTCCTGCTCTCAGCTTGCTTACTGGACTATCTCCGGCAGTTCCGGCTGCTTATGGTTGCACGGTTCCCTCAGAGTGTGTTTCACGTCTCCGGTACTCCGGTACCTTGTCAGATCCTGCCAGGTGGCTCAGAGTCTCAGTGTGCCAGTATCCACTCACACCGCGCTGCATCGATTGGTCTTACTTGGGTTCAGTTGGGCGCTTCCCGTGGTTGCCCTTATCCAGACCATTGCGATTATTAACCCCTTCCGGGGTATTGCCTCGTATCTACTTGGTATACCAGTGTGGTTGCTTCCAGTACCTTGGGCGTACCGTTTCTTTGGGTCAGTTGGGCGCTTCCGGTTGCCATCCATTTTATGTGAAGCACATTAACCCTTTGGGGCATAGCAAGAGCATTGGTGTTGACCTCTCCATTGGGTCTCCGTTTCTCAAGAGCTCTGACCAGCCTATTGTAGTCCATGGTGGGCGTCCACTGTAGCGGAACCGTGCCAGTTATCATTGCCTCCATTACTCTTATGCCATTGTCGCCTCCTGTTGCGTTAGGCGACATTGTACCGCAGCTATTGCTAGTCACTCTGCCAGTGGCTCCACTGTAAATATCGGACTCATACACTGTATCACGATATTACCTGACATGTGTCAGTATTGTGTTGTGTACCATACTGGACCCATGTGGGTAACCGCTTGTAACCTGTCCTGTGTCAGTTGATGCTATTTACTGCACCCTTGAGGGTTACATTATTTCATGTGTACTTTAATAAAATTGTGTTTTTACCTATACCTAACGTGTCTGAGTGTACTGAACCATAACAGCATGTCCCTGAACAAAAGCTGCCACCAGCGCCTCGTTGATCCAACCTACTTCTGCTGCTAATGTAGAGAATTCTATGGCATAATCGCCCACAGTACGATTGCCCTGTTGTATCTCCATCAATTGTTGGCAGCAGAGGCAGCTCTACCAGGTACGTCAAATACTCTCAGAAAAGTATATACAAACTCCCTGAAGTTCCTGGTGCATGGTTTAGCATTCTCCCACAGGGGGGTGGCCCACGCCAGGGCTCTGCACGTCAACAGAGATATCATGAACCCCACCTTACTGCGGTCATTAGGAAAGGCGTGAGGGGTTAGTTCCAGAAAAATTTCGTACTGATTAATAATTCTTCACAAGGTGGGTTCGCCATCATAACTGAGTGGTAACGGAGCAGAAGCGGTTAACCCTTTACCTTAGGCCACAGTTGTCATGGATTGAGTCTCCGGTGTCGAAACTGAGGGGACCACCGGACTCTGAACTGGTTTATCGATATGCACCGTGCACTCAAGAATAGTTTGTACAGCCAGTGCCAACTGGTCCAAATGCTGCTTCTGTACATCCATCCTCCAATGGATCTTCTGTGCATTTCCCTCACCTTTACTGTCTGACGTCATGGCCCTTTCGTACTGTAACGGTTTGTTTGACACACAGACAAATTGGTTTAGGATAAAACACAGTTTTATTAAGCAATCAGTAATACAATAACCTTCACAGGTCCTGTAGTATATTAGCAGTATAATACAGACACAAGACAGGTTACATTTGCATAGGCCTACACAGGTCCAGTATAAACATAGAGTCTATAACACGATATACTGACACAGGTCAGTCAGAATTTGAAGGAACCCAAGTGTATCGGTACTGCATGGGTTAATGGCCTTCAGCAAATGTAAACAGTCCCATGTGAAGAGAGGTCTGTTAAGGAGCTCACTTAGGATAGAGATCTTATAGATGAGTAACGCCTAGTAATAGGTTAGCAGACAAATCTGAACTGCCTGAGTTATAATGGAGGCTGAGCAACATAGAGCACTGCCGGAGCAGTAACGGAGACTATGCCACGTGATCACTGCCGTAGCAGTAAAGGAGACTGAGAGATGTGGGCACTGCCGTAGCAGTAATGGAGACCAGGCAACTTGTATTCTGCCATAGCAGTAAACGGAGACTAGGCCACTTGAACTCTGCCGTAGCAGTAACGGAGACCAGGCAACTTGAAGTCTGCCGTAGCAGTAACGGAGACTACGCCACCTGCACTCTGCAGTAGCAGTAAACGGAGACTACGCCACTTGCACTCTGCAGTAGCAGTAAACGGAGACTACGCCACTTGCACTCTGCAGTAGCAGTAAACGGAGACTACGCCACTTGCACTCTGCAGTAGCAGTAAACGGAGACTACGCCACTTGCACTCTGCAGTAGCAGTGAACGGAGACTAGGCCACTTGAACTCTGCCGTAGCAGTAACGGAGACTAGGCCACTTGCACTCTGCAGTAGCAGTGAACGGAGATAGCCCACTTGAACTCTGCCGTAGCAGTAACGGAGACTAGGCCACTTGCACTCTGCCGGAGCAGTAACGGAGACTAGGCCACTTGCACTCTGCCGGAGCAGTAACGGAGACTAGGCCACTTGCACTCTGCCAGAGCAGTAACGGAGACTAGGCCACTTGCACTCTGCCGGAGCAGTAACGGAGACTAGCTCACTTGCACTCTGCTGGAGCAGTAACAGAGACTAGGCCACTTGCACTCTGCCGGAGCAGTAAACGGAGACTAGGCCACTTGTATTCTGCCGGAGCACTAACGGAGACTAGGCCACTTGCACTCTGCCGGAGCAGTAAACGGAGACTAGGCCACTTGTATTCTGCCGGAGCACTAACGGAGACTAGCTCACTTGAACTCTGCCGTAGCAGTAAAGGGAGACTAGGCCACTTGCACTCTGCTGGAGCAGTAACAGAGACTAGGCCACTTGCACTCTGCTGTAGCAATAAACGGAGACTAGGCCACTTGCACTCTGCCGGAGCAGTAACAGAGACTAGGCCACTTGAACTCTGCTGTAGCAATAAACGGAGACTAGGCTACTTGCACTCTGCCGGAACAGTAACGGAGACTAGGCCACTTGCACTCTGCCGGAGCAGTAACGGAGACTAGGCCACTTGCACTCTGCCGTAGCAGTAAACGGAGACTAGGCCACTTGCACTCTGCCGGAGCAGTAACGGAGACTACGCCACTTGCACTCTGCCGTAGCAGTAACGGAGACTAAGCCACTTGCACTCTGCCGGAGCAGTAACGGAGACTAGGCCACTTGCACTCTGCCGGAGCAGTAACGGAGACTAGGCCACTTGCACTCTGCCGGAGCAGTAATGGAGACTAGGCCACTTGCACTCTGCCGGAGCAGTAACGGAGACTAGGCCACTTGCACTCTGCCGTAGCAGTAAACGGAGACTAGGCCACTTGTATTCTGCCGGAGCACTAACGGAGACTAGCTCACTTGCACTCTGCCGTAGCAGTAAAGGGAGACTAGGCCACTTGCACTCTGCTGGAGCAGTAACGGAAACTAGGCCACTTGCACTCTGCCGTAGCAGTAACCGGAGACTAGGCCACTTGCACTCTGCCGGAGCAGTAACGGAAACTAAGCAACTGGAGACTGCCATGACAGTAATGGAGACTGCGCAACTGAGCACTGCCGTGAGAGTAACGGAATGAGCAACTGAGCAACTCGCCTTTAGGTGGCAACCAACCGGGAGCGTCACAAATTATAAGCCAATAGGAATGTCGCCGAGGCGACACAGAGGCAACTGGAGCAGGAACGTCAACCAAGCCGGGTCGGTACACGGAGTAGGAACGTCAGCCAAGCCGGGTCGGTGCACAGGAGCAGGAGAAGCAGAATGGTCAGGCAGTCCGGGTCAGTTCACAGACAGGAGACAAGATGCAGAGTAGTCAGGCAGGCCGGGTCGATACACTGAGAATACTGAGATCAGGAACAAGCACTGGTACAGCAACACCACGAAAGGGCACCAGAGAGGTGACAGAACCCTGTATATAAAGGCCATACTGGGCGGGACAAGCACAGTATAGCCAATGGGAGTAGAGCAGGAGTGTAGACTGACAGAATGTCACAAAAAGAGCACGGCCACCGTAATACAGACATATAGATGTATGTGCTAGGGAACAGTGATATAGATGTCTGTGCTAGGGATCAGTGATATAGATGTATATGCTAGGGATCAGTGATATAGATGTCTGTGCTAGGGATCAGAGATATAGATGTATATGCTAGGGAACAGTAATATAGATGTCTGTGCTAGGGATCAGAGATATAGATGTATGTGCTGTGGATAAGAGATATAGATGTATGTGCTAGGAAACAGTAATATAGATGTCTGTGCTAGGGAACAGTGATATAGATGTCTGTGCTAGGGATCAGAGATATAGATGTATGTGCTAGGGAACAGTGATATAGATGTCTATGCTAGGGATCAGAGATATAGATGCATGCGCTAGGGAACAGTCATATATATGTCTGTGCTAGGGATCAATGATATAGATGTATGTGCTAGGGATCAGAGATATAGATGTTTGTGCTAGGAACAGTAATATAGATCTCTGTGCTAGGGAACAGTGATATAGATGTATGTGCTAGGGATCAGAGATATAGATGTCTGTGCTAGGGATCAGAGATATAGATGAATGTGCTAGGGATCAGAGATATAGATGTATGTGCGAGGGAACAGTGATATAGATGTCTGTGCTAGTGATCAGAGCTATAGATGTATGTGCTAGGGAAAAGTGATATAGATGCATGTGCGAGGGAACAGTGATACAGATGTCTGTGCTAGGGATCAGAGCTATAGATGTATGTGCTAGGGAAAAGTGATATAGATGTATGTGCTAGGGATCAGAGCTATAGATGTCTGTGCAGGGGAACAGTGATATAGATGTCTGTGCAGTGGAACAGTGATATAGATGTATGTGCTAGGGAACAGTTATATAGATGCATGTGCTAGGGATCAGTGATATAGATGTATGTGCTAGGGAACAGTGATATAGATGTATGTGCTAGGGATCAGTGATATATATTTCTGTGCAAGGGAACAATGATATAGATGTCTGTGCAGGGGAACAGTGATATAGATGTCTGTGCTAGGGATCAGTGATAAAGATGTTTGTGCAAGGGAACAGTGATATAGATGTCTGTACTGAAGGAGGCACAGACCTCTTCTTCCAAATACCCGGGACCCCTACTTGACAGGAAAGGTAGGAAATCTGGAGGGGTCAGTCCTCAGGTAAAAGAGTAGGGAGGGGGAAGTGATAAAGGAAGTCATGTGGGACACAGAGATAATGAGAATGAGTGAGAGGTTATAGACTGGGGGGATAGAAAAGGGAGGAGACATTGGGGGATAGAGAGGAGGAGAAGACACTGGTGGAGAAATAAGAGGAAAAGACTGAGGGAAAGGTATATGTGCTTCACTGATTATCACTGGAGAGTGGAACACGGTGTGTGTGTTTGTGGGACTGCCACAGGACAGTGGAATAAAGTGATTAACCCCTAGAGTGCCAGGTGGGTACATTGTATGAGCTTGGACAATGGTTCCTTCTGTGCCAAGCTTATACAAAGTGCGAGTGAAAGGCAGTCACCAGGTGGGGGGTCACCAGGTTCTCTAGTGTGGAAAGCCTCCAAACATCATTGGCGACATGATCATTGGTGACATGATTATTGGTGACATGGTCACCGGTGACGTTAGTAAGCTTTACCCAATCCGATTCACACCTACCAATGGTAGGAGAGAAGCGCAGGACAGCTATTGCTCTCCTGCATGGCCATATTGATCTCCCAGCACAATCGGATTGGTTCTGATGTCACCCTAAGAGAACTGAGATAAAAATAAAGGGACGTCCAGTGCCGCTGGATCAATTCTTTTGGGGTCCATGACTTTTATGCAGCGCCCATTGGAGGGCATCAGGAGGGGTCTGTAATAAATAAATAAATAGTAATAATTAACTCTCTGTGTACCACATGGGGTCCAATGCATTGCTTTGCACACAAAGAATCATTATTATTTTTTTTACCTATTATTTTTTATTCAGACCTCATTGTGAGGCATCAGGAGGGTATCACGGTCGATGCTCACCTTGCAGCCGGGAGCCGGCCGCATCGATGCCTCCTCGCAGCTGGTAACGCCGCATCTTGCATCCTCCTCCTAGCCAATGGTCTGTGTGGGTGCGCATTATTGGGGGAATCCTGTAGTAACTAGCTCACTGCTCTTAAAGGGACATGGTCCCTTTACAGAGGGGCAATTAGAATGTAATATCAGATGAAGTAGGAGAATCAGACAACACTGAGTAATGGAACCTCCATGAAAATGACACCCAGGATTGACTGAAGATATTATCTAATTGAAGAAAATCCATAAGGGACATTGGAATTTTCTGGACATAAAGTCAAGTCTATTGGAGAGGGGTCAGTACCAAGATATTTGTATTAGCCATTTCTTATTTCATACAATAGCTTATGAGATATTAACCTTTTATTTGTCAGTTAAAACAAATCAACTAGTACTGGAGTGGCAGTTGGTAATGTAGAGCAGTGAGGAATGTTAGTGCCTGAACAGCAGGAATTGGCAGTTGGTAATGTAGAGCAGTGAGGAATGTTAGTGTGTTGCTAGCAGAGAGTGGCAGTTGGTAATGTAGAGCAATGAGGAATGTTAGTGTCTTGCTAGCAGGGAGTGGCAGTTGGTAATGTAGAGCAGTGAGGAATGTTAGTGTCTTGCTAGCAGGAAGTGGCAGTTGGTAATGTAGAGCAGTGAGGAATGTTAGTGTCTTGCTAGCAGGAAGTGGCAGTTGGTAATGTAGAGCAGTGAGGAATGTTAGCATGTGGCAGGCCTGACTAGCAGATTTGCTTTAACTGACAAATAAATAAACCTAAATATTTTTAAACAATCTGTTTTTAATAAGAAAGTGTAACATATGTGATTTTGAAAACTCTTTGAAAATCCCTTTAGTCTTGCAAAATGACGGTTCCACTTTAATTGAAATTGACTTCAGGAGTTTATTGTTTTTCCCTTCCCTGCATCAACATGGATGATTTGGCAAATACCGAACTAGATGGACACGTCTTTTATCTGCCTCATCAACTATGTTACTATGTCTTCAAATGACTATTAAATGGATAAGGATGATGTGAAAAGTCCAGCAAGCTGAAGAGCCACATGTTTTCCACCCTGCCTCCTGCTCCTCTAAGATGGGTAACCCATGGCTCTCCAGTTTTAGTTTGATTATAACCTTCATTGCCCTTAGCCAACTCCACTAATGTAGTTTAACTATTAGGGGCACCTATTTCAATGTGACATTTATCTACTCAATATTTAACCAGTGCAGACGTCTCCTTAGATTTATTTCTCATTCGGAACTTTGACATCACTATGTGTCCACTGAGACTCAGCTCTGCGGAATCCTGAGAACTAGGCAGTGACCTCACTATAAATCATACTGACACAGCTCTGTGGGCTAGACTATGACATCACAATGCATCCATGGTGATGGAACTATTGAATCCTTTTATTTGGCTGCAGTGGCACACATCAGTCATTCAACATTACAGCTTGACAGGTGCAGCTCAGTGAACCTTACAGATCAGAAATGACTGGAAGAATGTGGCTGTTCTTTTTTATACTGCTGGTTGCAAAATCAGCTGTTGGATACAATGAAGATGTTAAAGAAAGGATGGAGGTAAACTCTAAAATGCAGAGACCAGTAGTTGGACATGAATTTGTTCCTACTACAGAAAAGATATATGGCCCGATTCTGGAGAAAATCCCCAAAATGACGAATCGGATGCCTAGCTTCAACAGAATAACGCTTGCTGAACATAGCAAAGGTTTAAACATTCCTGGCTTTAAAGGACAAACAAACAGTGTTGTGAAAACGACACAGACGTCACCTGGACGTAAAATACACCGTCCTCAGAACACATTTGTAACTGGACCATGCTCAGCAACATGTGGCATTGGTTATCAAGATGTTTATCGAATTAAAGGGTGTCCAGACAATAAATCTAGATGCCGTGTTGCGGTCCAGGAGTGCAGAGTAACCCCGGATTGTGGATGGGGTAAACCTGTGTTAAACAATGAAGATTCAGTGCTCATGGACTGCAGTTACAAATCACAGACAGAACGATTCACGTATATATGGAGACAACTGGTTCAAGGTGAACGGCCTCAAGTGTTACCATATTATAAGAGTGTTTTGGCAGTCCCTAGAAGTTCAGAAGATGTCATTTATGAGTGCAACACCATAGAGAAAATTAGCTTAATTGCCAGAGTCAGATATAAGTTTCCCTCAAAGGCTAAACCGACAGAGAAGAAGGAGACAGAAACAAGTGACTATACAGAACTAACATACGCTATAGGTAGCTGTCTCGGACTTGTTACCCTAGCAGCAATAGTATATCTGGTGGATTTTATTTATCGTAAGATCTGCTCAAAGAAACAGAAAGACATTGAAAGCAAGGGAGACGTTGCAGAAGAGGACAAGAGGATCACAATCAGTATAAATGTGTCTGATAAGAAAGATCCAGCATCAGACCCTGGGCAGGAATTTAAGAAGGGACAAAGTTCAGCTTCTCCCGAGACTATTGAAATGGAAGTGAGACCCTCATCTCCTGTCATCGTCCACTGAATTGGAGTAATTACATCTAGTAGAGAACATCACACAAATAAAGTTTCTATTCAATGTGTAATCTTACTTTGTCGTTATTAATTCTCTCTGTTGTCACAGTTGTATTCTCCTGACTTCACTGAAAAATATATACATTTAGTATTCTAAAATCCTTGGGTGCTTTAACCCTTTGATTGCTGGAGAGGTATCCAGTGCATTGCAAGGCACATTCCTCAGAAAGGCAATAAAAGGAGAACTTTTTTAATTCTCACAACCGGCTCCTGGCACTGGGATCGAGATAAATTGGACTCATGGTCTGCTCAGACCCCTATATCCCTGCTCCCTCATTTCCCTGTAAGCGCTGATCATGCAGAGTGCAAAGGAATGACATATCCTGGCGCTCTATATCATTAGACTACATCAGATGTGCAGGAGAACATTGATATAGATGTCTGTGTAGGGGATCAGTGATATAGATGTCTGTGCTAGGGATCAGTGATATAGGTGTATGTGCTAGGGAACAGTGATATAGATGTCTGTGCTAGGGATCAGTGATATAGATGTCTGTGCAGAAGAACAGTGATATAGATGTCTGTGCTAGGGATCAGTGATATAGGTGTATGTGCTAGGGAACAGTGATATAGATGTATGTGCTAGGGATCAGTGATATATTTTTCTGTGCAAGGGAACAATGATATAGATGTCTGTGCAGGGGATCAGTGATATAGATGTCTGTGCAGGGGATCAGTGATATAGATGTCTGTGCAGGGGATCAGTGATAAAGATGTCTGTGCAGGGTAACAGTGATATAGATGTTTGTACTTAAGGAGGCACAGACCTCTTCTTCCAAATACCCGGGACCCCTACTTGACAGGAAAGGTAGGAAATCTGGAGGGGTCAGTCCTCAGGTAAAAGAGTAGGGAGGGGGAAGTGATAAAGGAAGTCATGCGGGACACAGAGATAATGAGAATGAGTGAGAGGTTATAGACTGGGGGGATAGAAAAGGGAGGAGACATTGGGGGATAGAGAGGAGGAGAAGACACTGGTGGAGAAATAAGAGGAAAAGACTGAGGGAAAGGTATATGTGCTTCACTGATTATCACTGGAGAGTGGAACACAGTGTGTGTGTTTGTGGGACTGCCACAGGACAGTGGAATAAAGTGATTAACCCCTAGAGTGCCAGGTGGGTACATTGCATGAGCTTGGACAATGGTTCCTTCTGTGCCAAGCTTATACAAAGTGCGAGTGAAAGGCAGTCACCAGGTGGGGGGTCACCAGGTTCTCTAGTGTGTGGAAAGCCTCCAAACGTCATTGGTGACATGATCATTGGTGACATGATTATTGGTGACATGGTCACCGGTGACGTTAGTAAGCTTTACCCAATCCGATTCACACCTACCAGTGGTAGGAGAGAAGCGCAGGACAGCTATTGCTCTCCTGTGTCGCCATATTGATCTCCCAGCACAATCGGATTGGTTCTGATGTCACCCTAAGAGAACTGAGCTAAAAATAAAGGGACGTCCAGTGCCGCTGGATCAATTCTTTTAGGGTCCATGTTTTTTAGTCAGAGTTCATTGGAGGGCATCAGGAGGGGTCCTGATGCCTCCCAATAAGTTCTGTCATAAAATAAATAAATAAATAGTAATAATTAACCATCTCTCTGCCACATGGGGTCCAATGCATTGCTTTGCACACAAAGAATCATTATTATTTTTTTTACTTATGATTTTTTATTCAGACCTTAATGTGAGGCATCAGGAGGGTATCACGGTCTATACTTGCCTTGTGGCCGGCTCCCAGATGGTTGCTCACGGCTGGTCACGGAGCATCTTGCTTCCTCCTCCCGGCTAGCGGTCTGAGCGGGTACGCGTCATCGGGTGATGTGCACACCACTCTTAAAGGGACATGGTCCCTATTGTGTGTGCCACCTACTCTCCATATTGGCAGTATGTAAGGCTGCCTGGACACCTGGGTCATTCACCGTTAAGTTGGTGTGTAGTGCAGTAGTATCCTTATCTCTATTGTCTCTGTGCTTGACCTTTGGCTTGTCTGCCCATCCATTCTTGTGCTGACCTGTGGCTCTTTCTTACTATCCGCTCCATGTAGGACCCCTGGCTTAGTCTGACTATCCAATCTGGTGCTGCCTGTGGCTCCAGCCTAGTACTACTCTATCACTTGTGGGCATTGTCGCTACCCTGTCTGGTACTAGCCTGTGGCTGGGTCATATGCCCGGTTCCAGACTCCTATAGGGGGACCCTCCAGAGCAGTGTCCTTTTCCTTGGAGGAGCCTCTTGCTCAGAGTTTGTGCTACTCTCCCACACTTCATTGTGCTCTGTGATATTTTCTATTATGTGTGCTTATTTCTAATAATGTGGTGTTTCATTACAGTACGTGTCTCTTGC
Organism: Rhinophrynus dorsalis; assembly: GCA_037306005.1. Classification (NCBI taxonomy): domain Eukaryota; kingdom Metazoa; phylum Chordata; class Amphibia; order Anura; family Rhinophrynidae; genus Rhinophrynus; species Rhinophrynus dorsalis. Next base: position 12,205,737 of record CM074722.1, read on the forward strand.
CAAGTCTTTGAGATCCATGACAGAGAGGTTCTAATGCCCCCAACGAGGTCTACACAAAAATCTTTTGGGAAAAAAAAAACACTAAAAATCCTGGATATGCTACAGGTGTGTGTGTGTGTGTGTGTGTGTGGGGGGGTCAGACCCCTGTGGCACACACACACGCTTTTTTTCATTATTTTTTATTTAGACCTTGTTGGGGGGCATCAGGAGTGGTCCTTATGCCCCCAATGAGCTATGAATAAAAAGTAATAAGTAAAAAAAAGATTAACTTTGTGTGCAACACCGTAAAGCATTGCAACACCTCTGTGGCATGCACACAAAATGCCTCCAGTCTCCCCCACACACATTCCCTAACCCCTCCCAGCCTGGTTCCACCGCCCACTGGCAGTCTCATTCCCCCAGCCTGGTTCCACTGCCTACTGGTAGACTCAAAGTACCAGTATGCACTGGATTCAGACTGGGAATCAAACCATGTATGTTGTGGGGGACATACAGTGCACACTGGAAGTCACAGATCACCCTTATGCAATGTCCGACACCGCCCCCCAACGCCACCACCATGCTTGCTCCACTGCTCACTGGTAGACATATCCACATACACTGCCTGACCCCTCGCCCCCCCTTCCCACCTGGTTCCACTGTCAGTCACAGGTCTGCATACACTGACTGACCCCTTAGCTTGTTTCAGCTAGTAGCCATAGAATCACACATACACTGTTTGTTTCCCCATTCTTGTTCCTCTGGCTGCCACACTTCTGGGGGAATACCAACCAACTGTCCCAATTTATGCAGGCAGTCCTGCTTTTTGGTTCGAAACGCACTGTCCTGCCCTCATTACACTATTATCCCTCTTTTCTGGGATCTTCCCCACTTTGTAATTATGCAGGTACTGATCCGGTAGCCTTAAAAATCATGCTCATCAAGTGAGCCACATTGCGATGAGCTTTGAGGCACCTAATGTACTACGCATGCATGTCACGCATGATACATGTGCACACATGCAGTGTTTGCTCCGTACTCCACTTTTGGCCGCATTCACAGCATGAAGTCTGAGTGTCTTTGCTTCACTCAGCAATACACCTGAAAACTACTGCGCTGTGGTGAAACTTAGTAACCTAACTGCCTCTCGCCCTGATTGATCCTCCTGTCTCAAAGGTACAATTGTGACTGTCACTGACATTGATTGACTACTATGATGATGTATGCATGGCCATGGTATGTGCGTTTCACGGACTGTACGGTTAGCTGCGTGCTTCTCACAGATCAGTAGCGTTGCTGGGGGGGGGGCCTGGGCCCCCTTCCAGAATGCCTGTGTCCCCCCCCCCCCCGTGGTAGTGGTGTAGCAGGGAGCCCAGAAAATGATAGCACATCAGCCGGGACTTGGGGACTGTGTCACACGCTATGAAGCAGATGTTGCGCATGCTGGGAGTTTCTTCATCTTTCTGGGTGCCACTTTGAAACTTTTTCTGAGGACAGTCAAGCTTAAAAGTGGCACCCAGAAAGATGAAGAAACTCCCAGCATGCATCATGTCTGCGTTGCAGCATATTACATGATTCGGTGGGCTGTTGTCAATGCAGGCAGTGGAGCCAAGACACTAAAGGGCTGACTCTGCTGAGAAAGGATGGCCTCCCAAGTCGCCCTCTTTAGGATATATTAGTGCTTTATGCCTCCCAAGTGTCCCTCTTTAGGATATATTAGTGCTTCATATCTCCCAAGTGTCCCTCTTTAGGATATATTAGTGCTTCATATTTCCAAAGTGTCCCTATTTAGGGGATATTACGGCTTCATACCTCCCAAGTGTCCCTCTTTAGGATATATTAGTGCTTCATACCTCCCAAGTGTCCCTATTTAGGAGTTATTAGTGGTCTGTATCTCCCAAGTGTCCCTCTTTAGGAGTTATTAGTGGTCTGTATCTCCCAAGTGTCCCTCTTTAGGAGTTATTAGTGGTCTGTATCTCCCAAGTGTCCCACTTTAGGAGGGACACTCCCTTTTTGAGATCCAAATCCCTCGGTTCCTCTTTTCTATCCTTTTGTCCCTCTTTTCCCGAGATCAGAATAAGTAGTATGTATCACATTGCTCCACAGCAATAAAACTCACATAACTGTGTACTTAAAGGGATAGTAATACTTTCATTTTACTGCACTGCATCTTGTAGACCTTAAAAAAGTGGCTGTTTCAAGTGATTGTGTTGGTGATGCAATGTGTGACCTGATGTTCACAGAAACCTCTATTGGAACATTCACATATAGACACGCATTCATGTGTGTACTACCACCCAGGTATCAGACCTGTACAGAACGACTGCTCATCACAGAGTACACAAACCATGTAGACAACACATGAGCAGTTCCCCAGTGTTACTAGAGTATCCCTATTTAGTTCAGATGTACGGTCTGTGTGCTCATACAAGTGTTTCATGCATATAGGCTATATACCCAGAAAACACATGTATGTGTTTCTGTAGTTTGAGACACAATCAAGGAGAACCATCACTATTCAGTATGTGTCTGTCTGTATGAATAAATGTTGGATTTGACATCTCTCAATTATGAACCATACTCAGGGCTACAGTATACCTCATACATAAGAAGGCATGACCCACATCACAGGAGTCCACTGGTTGTTTGACCATGAGTGAACATTGTGATATATTCATGCAATGGGATGATGGCAGTGATACACTAATGGGTGTTGAGGTGATAGCAGGTGATACAGGGGACATCATTACTTCCACAGTGATGTCACGTCCACAGTTTGTGTCTTGCTCAATATAATCAATGTCCTGATATTGCTGTAGGTTGACATATCTCAGTACATGGGCTATATCAAAAAATAACAAGACCAGGTGGACAAGTGTTATCACTGGTGAAGTGAGTTACAACCTGAGTTAAACAACACAACTTAGCACATAACCCAATGCCCAGCCTAAATTTTTACTGTGTTTGCTACACATTGACATCTTAGGAAAATCATTCGGTTATCCAGTAAGTTAGGCTGTGATTCAAACACCTATTATGCAACTGACTTACTGGAGAACACAATGTTCCCCCTAGGATCCCAATGTGTAGCACACACACTGGAGAGGAAGGCCCACAGCATACACACAACTCTGCACAAAGAATGAGGAACAGCACTAAATCGAGGGAAGCACCAGGCAAGGCAGTCACTCTGACGCGGGCAGCAGAGACTGGAAATGTCGCGGCGGCGACAACTGAAACGCAGGTCACTGGAACAAGCTGGAAGTCGATCTTCGGAGCAGGAAGTCAGCCGGTCCGGGTCGGAGCACGTAGGAGGCAGTCATACAAGCCGGGTCATACACGAGCAGGAACGTCAGTCTAGCCGGGTCAGGATCCAAGGGTGGTACGCAGACGAGCCGGGTCATACACAAGCAGGTACACTGGAGAATGGTCAGGACAAGCCGAATCAGTACACAGGAACTCAGAATACAGGAACACAGCAACAGCACTACTGGCTCAGGTACACCAGGAAAGGGCATCTGACAGATGTGATAGCCAGGTATAAAAAGGTCATCAGGAGGCGGGTCAAACTCAGTCAGCAAATCAGTGACAGCCACAACTGAGAGTGAGAGGAATCACAGGCACTGTTATAGTACCCCCCTCTCAAAGACCCCCTCTCCCAGCCTGAGGTCTGGGTTTCAAAGGATATTTAGAGTGAAAGCTGCGTACTAATCTCGGAGCATGGAGATCCCCCTGATCAACCCAAGAACGTTCCTCAGGGCCATAGCTCTTCCAATGAACCAAATATTGCAGCTTTCCTCTAAATCTCTTGGAATCAATAATTCTCTGGACTTCATATTCTTCTTGGCCCTGGACGTCCACCGGCCCAGGAATCACTGGCGTAGTAGTATAACGATTGCACACCAAGGGTTTCAGGAGTGACACGTGGAACACATTATGAATGTGCATAGAGGGTGGAAGCTCCAGAGCATAAGAAACCGGATTAATCTTGCGGATAATCTTAAATGGACCAATGAACCGGGGAGCCAGTTTATTGGATGGCACTTGTAAATTGAGGTTTCTGGATGACAGCCATACCCTGTCCCCAACCTGAAATGAGACCGCTGGAAGGCGTCTGCGATTAGCGTGCCTTTGCTGCCGCCTGAAAGACTGACTGAGGGACCTCTGAACCTGTGCCCAAGTGGAACGAAGTCGTGCCAAATGCTCGTCTAGAGCAGGAATCTGCTGCGCCTGAAAGGAGTCCGGGAGCAGACAAGGCTGGAAACCATAATTAACGAGAAACGGAGAGCTCCCGGAAGATGAGTTAACCGCACAGTTTCTGGCAAACTCTGCCCATGGCAACAGGTCAGCCCAATTATCATGATGATCGGTGACAAAGCAGCGCAGGAACTGTTCCAGTCTCTGATTGGCATGCTCAGCGGCCCCATTCGTCTGGGGATGGTAGGCAGAGGAAAATGACAATTGGATGCCCATCTGACCACAAAATGCCCTCCAGAACCTAGACACGAACTGGCTCCCACGGTCGGAGACAATCACTCTGGGCACTCCGTGCAGGCGGAACACCTCTCTGGCAAAAACTATAGCCAATTCCTGAGCCGATGGAAGGCCAGTCAGAGGCACAAAATGTGCCATCTTAGAGAATCTATCGACCACCATAAGAATGAACGTGTAACCTCTAGATGCCGGTAGTTCTCCCAAGAAGTCAATGGATATATGAGACCACGGACGGTCTCCGTTAGGCACCGGTTGCAATAAGCCCACGGGGAGATGCCTAGGAGTCTTGGCACGGGCACAAGTGGTACAAGCTGCCGTAAAAGCGGCGCAGTCAGCTCTCAACGTAGGCCACCAAAATAACTGCGAGAGGGACCATACTAGTTGGTCCCTACCAATATGCCCAGCCGCTTTAGAGGCGTGATAAGTCTCCAACAGACGGACACGGAATGACTCATCTACGAAACACTTCCCCACTGGGGTTTCAGGAGGTGCCCGTGATTGTGATGCCAGTATCTCTTCCCCTAGTGGCGAGGTTATGGTGGTACGAATAGTAGCCAGGATCTGATCTGGCTGAATGATGGGTACCGGTACTTCCTCCCTCTCAGTGTCAGAAGCGAACTGACGTGACAACGCATCAGCCTTGATATTCTTTGAACCAGGAAGATAGGAAACTAGGAAATCGAACCGGGACAAAAGCAGCGCCCACCTGGCCTGTCTAGAAGACAGCCTTTTGGCCTCAGAGAGATAGGTTAAATTCTTATGGTCAGTAAGAATTAGTACTGGAGTCTGAGTGCCCTCCAAGAGGTGTCGCCATTCCTTAAGTGCAAGTATGATGGCCATCAGTTCTCTGTCGCCAATCTCGTAATGACTCTGGGCGCTGGACAATTTCTTAGAGAAGAACCCACAAGGCATTAAAGTGCCACCTCCCACAGGACGTTGGGAGAGCACCGCCCCAACCCCAACCTCTGAAGCGTCAACCTCCAAAGTAAACGGCAGGGAGGGATTAGGGTGGGACAGTATAGGAGCAGATGCAAAGGCAGATTTCAGGGTAACAAATGCGTCTTCAGCTGCCTCAGACCACTGAGAGGGAGAAGCGCCCTTATGAGTCAAATCTGACAGTGGTTTTACAATCGTAGAAAAGTTCTTGATGAACTTCCTATAATAGTTCGCAAAACCTAGGAATCGTTGAATGGCCTTTAACCCCTTAGGCCGAGGCCAATGCAGAACTGCTGCCAACCTTTCCTGATCCATGGCAATGCCACTTTTGGATATTACGAACCCCAGGAACGGTACTTGAGATGTATGGAATTCGCATTTTTCTAGTTTACAGAATAACTTGTGCTTACGAAGTCGGAGCAGGACTTCAGAGACATCTTTAATATGTTGAGCAAGGTTAGCAGAGTGAATCAGTATATCGTCTAGATATACTACCACACAGGACTGGAGCAAGTCACGTAAAATATCGTTAATCAATTCCTGAAATACTGCAGGCGCATTGCATAAGCCGAATGGCATCACCAGATATTCATAATGCCCTGTTCTGGTATTAAACGCCGTTTTCCACTCGTCACCCTCTTTAATTCGGACTAGATTATAGGCGGCTCGCAAATCAAGTTTAGTAAAGATTGAAGAGCCCTTTAATCTGTCGAATAATTCTGCAATAAGTGGAATGGGATAGGCGTTCTTTGGCATCAGCTTATTCAGCCCACGGTAGTCAATGCAAGGCCTGAGTTCCCCATTTTTCTTTTTGACAAAAAAAAATCCAGCACCAGCCGGAGATGTAGATTTACGAATGATTCCCCTTTCCAGGGCATCTGTGATATACTCCTCCATTGCCTTATTTTCCTCACATGACAGGGGGTACGTACGTCCCCTGGGGGGCACAGCACCTGGAGGCAAATCAATGGCGCAATCGTATGGCCTATGGTCAGGTAATGCGCTGGCCTCTCCTTTGCTAAACACATCACTGAATTGCCCATATTCTGTTGGCACAGCTAGAGAGGTACACATAATCTTAACAGGAAGGGAGAGACAATTCTTGTTACAGTACTCAGACCAAGAGTTAACTTCACACCTTTGCCAGTCGAATTGGGGATTGTGTGTTTGTAACCATGGGAACCCCAAAATAATTGAATGATGCGGGGAACGAATGATCTGAAATTGTATCTGCTCCCTGTGACAAGCCCCCACAGTCATTGTCACTGGGATTGTCTCGAACGTAATGAAAGCAGGATCCAGGGGTCTGCCATCAATGGCCTCTATAGCCACAGGAGAGTCCTTTTTACATAACGGAATGCCCTGCAACTCAGCAAAGGACTGATCCATGAAGTATCCGGCTGCCCCGGAGTCCACCAGTGCTAGGACTTCTATGACCTTATCAGTCCAAGCAAATGCCACCTGGATGGTGGGTTTAGTGGTGCAAGTATCTAGGGACTGTTCAACACCACCTAGGGCCTGTCCCCCAAGGTACCCTAGGTGCGTTCGTTTCCCGGCCTTACAGGACAATTGCGTAATACATGACCCGGTTTGCCACAGTATAGGCATAAGCCTTGCCTTCTACGATACAGCTTCTCCTCCTTCGTGAGCTTAGTAAAACCTACTTGCATAGGTTCAGTGCTGTCATCTGTTCGCTCAGGTAGAACGGGTGGTGTGGGTGGGTTAAGGAACTGGTTCTGGCCATAACTCTTTGCTTTGGCCCTCTTAGCCAAGCGTCTCTCCCGGATGCGAGAGTCTATCAACATGACATAGTCAATGTACTCATCCAGCTCGCTGGGTACATCTCGAGCTGCTATCTCGTCCTTAATCTGTTCAGCAAGACCCTGAGTAAAGGCAGCAAGTAAGACCTCATCGTTCCAGCCTACCTCTGCTGCCAAGGTCCGGAATTCGATAGCATAATCGCCCAGAGTGCGTTCGCCCTGCTGAATCTCCGTCAGCCTTTTGGCAGCAGAGGCAGACCTGCCAGGAACCTCAAACACACGTCTGAACTTAACCACGAAATCTCTAAAGTTCAGTGTGCAGGGTCTGGCATTCTCCCATAACGGATTTGCCCATGCCAAAGCTTTGCCCGTCAACAGAGATATCATAAAGCCGACCTTGCTACGGTCATTCGGAAATGCCTGGGGTGCCAACTCCAAAAATATCTCCAACTGGTTAATAAAACCTCTGCATAGGGAGGGTTCGCCATCATATCTTAGGGGTAACGGTACCGCTGCCGTTAACCCTCTAGTGTTAGCACTGGGAGATACAGAGGGATTCCCCGGTGTCACGACTGGGGGGACCACCGGATTAGGACCAGACTTGTCCAAATGTACTGTACGTTCAAGTAACGTTTGTAGAGCCAGTGCCAATTGGTCCAGGCGCTGCTCATGGACATCCATTCTCCAGTGGATGTTCTGAGTATTACTTTCACCCTTACCGTCTGAGGTCATGGCCCTTTCGTACTGTCACGGTTTTTTAGGACTCTCAGACCAAATAAGTGAAAATAAAACACACTTTATTAAAGTGAATAAGGCACAAGTACGCCCTCTAGAGGCGGTAGGTAATACACAGATAAGTAAACTGAGATATTTACAATGGTAATAGCACAAAAGACATAAATGCAAAACAGTATGCACTAGGATGATATTGACCCCCAAGGGGTTAATGTCCATATAACAGTCTGTCTCAGATGTGGAGGTTTGACACGCCCAGGATGTTAAAAGGGTTGCGCTGTATAGACAAAGTTCATCAAGTGCTGAGGATAGAGCTGCCTTGCCAAGGTGTTGGATAGTAAGCAGAAAAGGAAACAACTTAGCCCCCACGGGCGTAGTTACAGGAACTGCTTTCGTTTGTGCAAGTGCCAATAGCCCCCACGGGCGTAACGGAAACCGGACGGCGGTGCAAGAGCTAACAGCCTCCTTAAGTGTAATCGAATGCAGGAATAAGAGAGCAAGAGCCACTAGCCCCCTCGGGCGTAGTACCGGATAAGCCAACACTGAAGCCTTTCTGCCAACACTCTGTATCAAATGATATCGTCGGTAGCCAATACCGGAGAGCCTTAAGCACCCAAACGGCCCAACTATGTGAACACTCTGCAATGGTGGACTAGAGTTGCCGACGGAGAGCGGCCAACTCAGCAGCAGTATCACGGGTAACGAGGCTCGTACAGGAGATAGCGAGAGTGAATTCGAGGCAGCACTGCAAGAGTTAAAATGCACGTTTACTCGAGGCTTCAGCGCTACTGCAAGGCTCTGCACAGAGAGGAAGGCCCACAGCATACACACAACTCTGCACAAAGAACGAGGCACAGCACTAAATCGAGGGAAGCACCAGGCAAGGCAGTCACTCTGACGCGGGCAGCAGAGACTGGAAATGTCGCGGCGGCGACAACTGAAATGCAGGTCACTGGAACAAGCTGGAAGTCGATCTTCAGAGCAGGAAGTCGGCCGGGCCGGGTCGGAGCACGTAGGAGGCAGTCATACAAGCTGGGTCATACACGAGCAGGAACGTCAGTCTAGCCGGGTCAGGATCCAAGGGTGGTAAGCAGACGAGCTGGGTCATACACAAGCAGGTACACTGGAGAATGGTCAGGACAAGCCGAATCGGTACACAGGAACTCAGAATACAGGAACACAGCAACAGCACTACTGGCTCAGGAACACCACGAAAGGGCATCTAACAGATGTGATAGCCAGGTATAAAAAGGTCATCAGGAGGCGGGTCAAACTCATTCAGCAAATCAGTGACAGCCACAACTGAGAGTGACAGGAATCACAGGCACTGTGATAAGTCTGTACAATGGGACCCTATGAACTTGATTCTTGTTTTGGCATATTCTCCACAGACTAACACTGGTACTGGTGAAGTGAGGGTGTGTGAAGGTTACTTTGTGTCCACCATCTGTTTGTCACCGCTTAGTGAATGTCCCCTGTGTAGCATGTGATCGTTGGCCTATTGACTTGGGGTTGCCAATGCATTGTTGATTGATGCATTGATGATCCCTCTAACACTCAAGGGGTTAAGGTGGGGGTGGGGACATGGGTGACATTGTGTGTGAACAGTGATAATCTATGACAGTCGACATTTTGAACATGACGGTGTAACGGTTTTTTAGGACACTCAGACCAGTAGGTGAAAATAAAACACACTTTATTTTAAAGTAAAATAATGCACAGGTTCGCCCTCTAGTGGCGGTAGGTAATACACTGATCGTGTAAACTGAGAGGTTACAATAGTAATTGCAGAATAAATATACATGCAAGAGAATAAGCAATAGAGTGGTATAAACCCCCAAGCGGTTAATGACTTGATAACAGTCCGTCTCAGATGTGGAGGTTTGGCACGCCCTGGGTGTTAAAAGGCTGTGCTGGATAGACAAAGTTCATCAAGTTTTGAAGATCGAACTGCCTCGCCAAAGTGTTTGGATATTAAGCAGGATAGGAATCAACTCAGCCCCCAAGGGCGTAGCTACTGGAACTGCTTTGGTTTGTGCAAGTGCTAATAGCCCCCACGGGCGTAACGGGAACCGGCCGGCAATGCAAGAGCTTATCAGCCTCCTCAGACTTCGCTGGATGCTGGAATCAGAATGCAAGAGCCACTAGCCCCCTCGGGCGTAGTACCGGATAAGCTAGCACTGAAGCCTTAAACTGCCACCACTCTGTATAACAGATATCGCCCAGTAATCAACACCGGAGAGCCTTAGGCGCCCAAACGGCCCAAACAATGTGACTACTCTGCAATGGAGGACTAGAGTTGCCGACGGTGAGCGGCCAACTCAGCAGCAGTATCACGGGTAACGAGGCTCGTACTGGAGGTAGAGAGAGTGAGACCGAGGCAGCACTGCTAGAGTTTAAAAGCAAGTTTACTCGAGGCTTCAGCGCTACTGGAAGGCTCTGCAATGAGAGGAAGGCGTACAGATACAGAAACAGCTCTGCACGGGTAGCGAGGCACTGCACTAATCGTGGGTAACACCAGGCAAGGCAGTCACACTGAAGCTGGCAACAGAGAGTGATAATGTCGCGGCGGCGACAACTGGAACGCAGGTCACTGGAACAAGCTGGAAGTCGATCTTCAGAGCAGGAAGTCAGCCGGGCTGAGTCAGAGCACGTAGGAGGTAGTCATACAAGCCGGGTCATACACAAGCAGGAATGTCAGCCAAGCCGGGTCAGGATCCAAGGGTGGTACGCAGACGAGCCAGGTCATACACAAGCAGGAACTTCAGCCAAGCCGGGTCAGTACACAGGAGTTCAGAACACAGGAACACAGCAACAGCACTACTGGCTCAGAAACATCACGAAAGGGCATCTGACAGATGTGATAGACAGGTATAAAAAGGTCACCAGGGGGCGGGCCAAACCAATTCAGCAAATCAGTGTCTGCCACAAATGAGAGTGACAGGAATCACAGGCACTGTGATATACGGTTTGTGTATTGTGTGTGATGAGCACAGCGACAGGAGGGTTGAAGTAGGACTTTGACAGGTTTGTCCCAAGTTGGACCTTGCCATTTGTCCTGGTGTTGTGTCCTTTTTTTAACCCTCAGGCTGCTGTGTTGGTGCAGTGGTATGGCTGAGTGATGGACATGTGTTGAGGTGTGACTGTGTGTGCAGCTGGTGTTGGTTGCTGTAGTGTGTTGTTCTGTAGTGTTGCACTTACCGGTAGTGTGGAGGCTCCTCTCATCCCCAGTGTCAGTTCCTCCAACGACCCCCTCGATCATGGTCGGGGACATGTTCTGCCGCACCATCTCCTCCCAGCCGCAGAATGTGATGGGCACAGATGGGCCACCTCCGGTGCCTCGGGCTTGCTTGGCCATGTCAGACATCTTGTTCTTGACCACCCTCCGGCAGTCGCCTCATCTCTTCTTCACAGACTCCACGTCCCGCCTGCATGTAGCCACCGCATTCACCCGGCTGCAGATCTGGTTCCAGGCTGCCTTCCTCCTCGCTGACAGGCCAGGGACCTTTGCCGTAGGGTGGAGAACACTCTGCCTCTCCAGGACAGCTTCCACGAGAGCTGTGTTCTCCTCCTCAGTATATCTCGGATCCCTGATCCTGCCCTCATCAGCTCCAGCATGGGAGGATTCAGAGCCGGAGTGCCCTGCCTGGTCTGACCCTGACTGTGTGGGGTGCTCCCCAGCAACTACCCCTCGTCCCACTGCAGGTTCTGTCCCTCTTCTTTGTGTGCCTGCTCTTGTGGGCTGGGTCCCCCTCCGCCCTGCAGATCTCCCTCTCCCACCCCTGCTCTGATGAGGGATACCTTCCTGAGCTTCCTCCTCCTCCACTACTCTCCCTATCCCTCTCTCCTGTCCTCCTCTCCTCGCCATCACTCACCCAGTCACACCCAGGCACTCCCACAGGCCCTCACAGACACACTCGATCCACTCACTCTCTGTCACATACTTTCACTCACAGATTCACACTGTCAAAATAAAAAGTAAAATGTGTAAGGTGTTATAAAATAAAAGGACTATGTGTATGTATGTGTTTGTGTTTGTGTTGAAGGTTACAGGGATAATGTGCGTAAGAATTATGTTCGGCACCTATAGGGTTAAAAGTTACATTTGACTGATTCTGCAGAAAACTATGTACAGGGGAGGAACAACACGAGTAACCACCAGATAGGTTTGTTTTAGTTCCTTATCTGAGTATGCTCAAGGTTGTTACGCGAGAATGAGCAAAGTTTCCAGAACCCCCCACGGGGGAGGTGATAGGATACTGAAGGAACTGTTATCTATACTCCCTCCCCTCCCCCCCTTCCTGGGAACAAGTTTTGCTTTTCTGTTTTTTTTTTATAATTTTCTGTTCTATGTTGAAACTGTGCACCTCGCCCCTCCCTGTAGGGGAGGGGGCTGTATGGGCCTATAAAGGCTATGTGTGATAAGAATAAAGAGAGAGCTTGTATGGTATACGCTGTTGTGTGTGTTTTTCCTTGCGATCCTTACAGCCTCATGGTACCAGTAATTGACATAGATTCCATAGATTGATCATAAGGGAGTAAAAAGGTACCATACCTAGCAAAGATAACATAAGAGTGTGACAGGTGCCCTATCAGGCAGCGATCCAGGTAAAGATTCCCTAACAGTTTTTGGTGGAAGAATGCGGGCGGTGTGCATCCATGGGTAAGTGACTATATGTTGTCGCCGTCTCAGGGATCACATTGCCGTGTTAAGGGTTGAGTGAAATAGGGAGATAGGGAGTGACTTTCTGTTAGTCTAATATATCAGCGCGCTATAGAAATAAGGTTCGAGGCATAGGGACTCGGGAACCAGTATAGTTCGAACCACCGTACTCGGGAACTAAGGCTCGAGGAGCCAGATTGATAGACCCGGGAACCAAGGTTCGAGAAATCAAACTGGCAGACTCGGGAGCCACGGTTCGAGGAACCTATAAGGTAGACTCGGGAACCGATGTTCGAGCACATTAGGGGTGGTTCGGGAACTACTGTAGTCGGGAATGACCACAGGATTCGGCCCTTGGCAGTCTCGGTAGGTCACCGTGGATGACAACCGGGAGACTGCCCGGTAAATTAAGTGAGTGGCATTTGACTACCGAATATTAGACAGCAGAACACTCTCCACTATAGGGTCCCTCTGTGAGTCTATGTCAATAATCTACTGTTCTGTCCTCTCTTGTCTGTCAAATTGTTTCGTGATACTATATGATTACTATGCACTGGTGTTGAGATATGGATGTTTGTAGAGATGTCAATTAAGTATTGTATCAAAGGATATTAGAGGCTGAGAATAAGTATTGTGTTATTGTGTGCTGTCCCCGGTTCAGGTGAAGGTAAGCACTGGGACCGGGTGTTATTCCGGGTGAAGGTGAGCACCTGAATTTTTACTCCTTTTCTTTTCCTCGTTTATTTGACATTGTGATTGCATTGTATTGTACAACTTGTTGTAAGATGGGTGGTCAAGAGAGTAAGACCCCAGAAATAGGTGAGGATTGTATACACTATGTAGAGAGACTGACAGGGGGTTCCTATTACACTATTCCATTCGTGTCTAATCTGGTCCTGCAAGATACCACCCACTGACTTTCTCCCCCTGATCACTGTGAAAATTTACAACTGTCTCGTATTTGTTGCGCATGGCTTACCTGTTTTACATACATGTTATGTGTCGTTTGTCTGGGGTAGATACGTGCCCTGTTCCGGAGGGATATAGTAAGTGAGCACAGAAAGAGGGAGAGTGTGCCTACATCACCAGAGAGAGAGACTTGAGGGACTAAATGGGGAAGTTATTCAGAGTGTGTGGATTATTGCTATCAAAATCAGGTACTAACACATTATGCATTCATTTAGTGACAGCTAGGCAGGGGTTAAGCCGCCATGCTTGTAAAATGTTGCTGCTATGAGAAAGTTAGTGCAGCTCTGATTCCCCCTCCCTTCTCTTCCATTCTACCTCTCCCCCTTGTTCTCTCTGTTCTTAGATAAGACACAAGTAACGGAATTTCAAGGTCACCAACGCTGCTGTTTTTCTAAAGGCCCTATTGTTAAGATGTTGTCTAGTAGCTGGGAACTAAGGGTTAATAAATATGATTGGGTGGAAATATAGATTTGTATTATGGTATAGATTTGCATTTAAATATCTATATACCGTTTTGTATTTCCTTGTTAAAAGGGGACCGTAATAACTCAATGATCCGAGGATTCTGACAGGGGCAGGTTTTTTTGTACATTTATGTGGATATGCATTGCCAGGGTCAGGTACTGGTTGGCCACCAGTCATAAGCCTGGACAGGCACACGGTATTGGTTCTGAGATAAAATGTTGCAACATTTAAGTAAATTCAATCCCAATTTTGTGTAATCAATTGTATGGATCCAAGCAAGTAAAAATATGGATTTGTTAAAGAAATTACCAATGTGTTATAGATAATAGAACTGAAATTATGTTCTTGAGTGAGAAGAGGCAGGAATGTGGGGGCTGTCTTGCTGGAAGTGTCTGAGGGGGTTTTGGCATTGGTCTTACCGGTTCAATGGTCTTCAGTGATCTAAGACCGAGTAGTCCAGCCAGTCCACCCGGCACGGTCACGGGCACCCCTTCCTCTCCTGTTTTGACTTCTTGGGAAACATATATTTCAACTGAAGTGGTGCACCCAATGTGTATGTGTATGTGTATATATATGTGTATATATGTATATGTTCAACTGAAGATTTGTTGAATTGTGATTTAGCCTCCATAAGAACAAATTGTAGTTATGTATATGTGCCCTTTGCAACCTGTTGTCTGTTAATTAGAGAAACAGCAATCCTGCTTTCCATGAAAATGACAGGAAGGGGTTAAATGCCTGTGTGCTGATTCTCTGCCACTATGAGACGATCGCGCAGCATCAGACCCCTCCCTCTCCTGTGTAAATCCTTCCCAGTTGTAATAATGTTATGGGGGAATGAAAGAGAAAAGATTGTTGACACATATAAGAAATTAACTTCTAATGAAATTAGAGACAGATAAGTAGGGACTGCAGATGCATTCCCTCTTAATGACGTGACTGATAATGTATTATTGTTTTACTGTTTTCTGATCCTGGGGTCCGTGCGGACATGTGGGGAACCTCCTTTGAATCTTCCTGGGGTGCAGTAGGTTGTGCAGCGGAGGGATAAGTCCCTTGCTGCATCTTTGTATGGATTTAGGGAAACACTGAGAGTGTGTTGAGCAAGCCAGTAAGTGAAGTAATGGAGAAAGAAGGGACAGAAGTTATGTACAGAGATACAGAGGAAGACACAAAGACTAGGCAGGTATTGAAGGACCAGGCAAAGTTTAGTGCTTTAGCAATTGCAAGGAAAGTTGGCACTGTTGAAGCAGGTAGAAAGAATAATGTAAGTGGTACAGCGAGATCTAAGCAGGTAGAAAGAATACATGTTTTTACTGTAAACAGGAAGGACATTGGAAGTGAAATTGCCCCAAGCTGAGGAATAAGTATAGATATACAGACAGAAATCCCCAGGAAGAAGGTGTATCTGTTAGTGGTGATGCAGACAGAAATGACTCACCTAATAAGACAGAATAGGAAGGGATCAGGATAAGTCTTTTTAGCATTATCCTATAGTGCAGGAGGGTGGAATTCATAGTGAAGAAAACTATCAGTATAGTAGGGGTGGATTGAATTCCCTCCTCTATGCCATATATACACCCTATGGAAGTTACCATAGAAGGGACTATGGTCCAAGATGGTTTTCTCCTATCAGAGTCATGCCCCATTGCACTGTTGGGAAGGGATTTGTTGACCAGATTGAGGACAGAGATAACTTTTCACGCTGACAAGATAGAGGTATATGTACCTGACTATTATGACTTGACTTTCCATATGGCACTGAGACACACTTCCCAGGATAGTCATGATTCAGACATCCCGGAGGAGGTTCTGCGCTCAGTGGCCTCTGCTGTTTGAGCAGCTAGAAAGCCAGGGGTTGGTAGAGATGCCCGACCCGTTATTGACTTGCAGCCTAATGCAGGACCGGTCTAGGACAGATAGTACCCCATCAGCCAAGAGGCTAGGCAAGGGTTCAGCTAATAGTGGCCAATATTTTGACTGAAGGATTGTGTGACAAACTGACTATGATTCTCCTGATACGATAGTATGGGATGAACTGAAGCGGGTGCTGATGTTCGCCCCTGCTTTAGCTCTGCCAAAACCAGTTACCCTATTGCCCGATGACATAAATGATCCTCCAGAGCATGACTGTGTAGAAGCCCTGGAGGACGTGACTTTACCCAGACCAGATCTGTACAAAGTAAGTTAGAAATTGTTGGGATTTGTGTGATATATACTTGTATATAAATCCTAAAATGTGACATATTCTAATCACTGGGGCCAGGCAATGGGCTTGGGTGTCATTTGAACGGCTCCAGATAGATTATATTGGGTTGTTTTACAGCCTGTACTGGGATTTTAGTATGCTGTTGTAATAATTGATTAATTGTTTAAGTGGCTAGAGACATTTCTTTTGAAAGGAGCTACTGCGGGATCAGTAGCTAAGGTGTTAATAAGAAAAGTAATTCCAAGGTTTGGTTTGCCTCCAGTCATTGGGTCAGACCATGGAAAACATGTTACAGTTGAAATTGTTAACAGTAATTGTGTCACTCTAGGGGTGAACTGGAGATATCATACCCCCTGGAGGCCTCAATCCTCTGGACAAGTTGAGAGGATGAACCAGACTCTTAAGCGCTCTCTGACCAAACTATGTACTGAACTAAGACTCAAATGGCCAGAGGCGCTTCCCAGTGCCTTGACTCACTTCAGGGTGACCCCTTTCAAATCCTTAAAAGCTTAGTCCTTATGAGATCCTCTTCGGTAGGCCCTGGAATAGGATTGTGATGTATCAAGGATCTACCTTAGAGATTGGTAATCAGCAGATTATGGATTATGTAACTGCTTTGCAGCATACCCTTTCTTTTCTTCCCAGATTTTCTGTTCCACAGCCTTTGCTTTCGGCTGGCCCAGTGCAAGTTTCCAGATTGGAGAGTGGGTATGTGTACAGACATGGAGAACAGAGTGTTTGGAGCCCCAGTGGAAGGGTCCATTCCAGATTCTGTTGACAAGTTACAGCTCAGTCACGCTGCATAAAGGAAAGACCTGGATATACCACGCCAGAGTGACAGCTGCACCAGAGCCTGAGCAGGATAAAGGCCCTGTGCCCTCCCAGTGCCCAGCAGATGCCCAGAGGGAGGCAGAACAGGGTGAAGGTCTGAGGCTTTTGTTCAGGAAATACCAGCAAGTAGGCTTATTGCATCGCCTACCTCCGTGGGACCAGTAAGCAGGCTTATTGCATTGCCTACCTCCGTGGGACCAGTAAGCAGGCTTATTGCATCGCCTGCCACCGTGAGATCATCAAGTAGGTGTTTTGACGGGCATAATAATCCCTGACCACCTGCCTCCGTGGGACAAGACCATCATCAAGCTAGCACCCTCTGGCAGTGAAAGTGGCCTGCTTGAGGAGGTGCCCCTACAGATAGAAAATGATGGTCTAATGTGTATTAACATTATAAGTGTGGGGGGTGGAAGGCTGGCTTATGTATGCAACTTATGTCTCACCCTCACTCACGTAAGGACTTCTGAAAGGCCACCTCTGCACTGGGGTCAGATGGACTGCAGAGACACCCCAGAGACCCGTGAGAACTCCAATGTCTGGATCTACTTAGCACCAGCATGTTATGAACATTACGAACTTTTGCTTGTGCAACATGGTCAGCCCTACTGACGTTATGACCACTTGCCTCATCAGCGTGTCTGTTTCGCTAGCTGTAATCCAAAAGTATTATTGTTCTTTATGTCCTATTTAAGTTTTTTGCTTTGCCTCATTGCCAAAAGGTGTAGTTCCCCTGGGTCAGGCCCTTACACCCAGTATTTAAGTCACCTCCACAGTACTGCACCTCTATATGATGATGCCTTATCCAGGTTGTAAGATTTGTGTGAGTCCGGGTATGCTCAGACTCAAAGAAGGGATTGGAAGGATTGTATAACATATAGAAGGGTTAAATATTCTTAGGGTTAAATTGTTTGTGTAACAAGTCATTCCATATTTGTCAAACAGGCCATGTTAACATTATAAAGGGAGTCTGGTTATCAAACTGCTGCTCTGTTGCTGTGCATATCACGCCCGTAACTCCCCTGCCAATCCGTATGCCCCTTACTTGAAAATGTTATCCCGCCGCCCTACCTCTCCCACCCCTTGCTATGACGATGTCCAGGGCCCAATGTAATTCCCAGAGTTTAGTTTGGTGAATCAGTTTAGTACTGATTCAAAGAAGGGATTGAAGGGTACAGGGATAATGTGTGTAAGAATTATGTTCGGCACCTATAGGGTTAAAAGTTACATTTGACTGATTCTGCAGAAAACTATGTACAGGGGAGGAACAACACGAGTAACCACCAGATAGGTTTGTTTTAGTTCCTTATCTGAGTATGCTCAAGGTTGTTACGAGAGAATGAGCAAAGTTTCCAGAACCCCCCACGGGGGAGGTGATAGGATACTGAAGGAACTGTTATCTATACTCCCTCCCCTCCCCCCCTTCCTGGGAACAAGTTTTGCTTTTCTGTTTTTTTTTTATAATTTTCTGTTCTATGTTGAAACTGTGCACCTCGCCCCTCCCTGTAGGGGAGGGGGCTGTATGGGCCTATAAAGACTATGTGTGATAAGAATAAAGAGAGAGCTTGTATGGTATACGCTGTTGTGTGTGTTTTTCCTTGCGATCCTTACAGCCTCCTGGTACCAGTAATTGACATAGATTCCATAGATTGATCATAAGGGAGTAAAAAGGTACCATACCTAGCAAAGATAACATAAGAGTGTGACAGGTGCCCTATCAGGCAGCGATCCAGGTAAAGATTCCCTAACATGTGTGTGTATGTAATGTGTGCAAAGGTGTGCTATGTGTCGTATTATGTGCAATGCTCTCCTCTCTCCAAACTCCTCTACCTCCAATGAACGCTCCTGTCTCCCTCTCTCTAATCACTATCCTCCGCTCCTGGGTCCTAATATCTGGCTCTAAAGAACTCGATAACAGACACTGTGTGATGGTTATTTTTGGGTATATATAGGTGTATTTGAAGTTATTTGATACATTGGGGCTTTGTGATTGGCTGTGTGTTTGAATTTGTTTTTGCATCAATCATGGTTGCTAGACAACGGCAGCCGTTATGTTACATGTTGTTTTGAGCGCTGTTATCGTGTGATTTGGCCGCCCATTGTGCATTAACATAAGCGACAACGGCTTTTGTGTTACGTGTTTTTTGTGTGCCTACGCTCGATAGCTATTCTCGTAGAGTAACTATTGAATCTGCCGTAACTCATATATTATTTGCGAGCAATGTGACTTTTTCACTTAGCGGCTGGTTTAACGGCTGCCTTTAAATCTAGCCCTCACATTCCTCACTACTCTACATTACCAACTGTCACTCCCTGCTGGCAAGACACTAAGGACTAGATTTAAAGGCTCACGTTAAACCAGCTGCTAAGTGAAAAAGGCACATCGCTCACAAATAATACATGAGTTACGGCAGATTCAATAGGTACTCTACAAGAATAGCTATCAAGCTTAGGCACAGCCAAAACACGTAACACAAAAGCCGTTGTCGCTCATGTTAATGCAAAACGGGCGGCCAAATCACACGATAGCATAGCTCAAAACAACATCTAACATAACGACTGCCGTTGTCTAGCAACCATGATTGATGCAACAACAAATTCAAACACACAGCCAATCCCAAAGCCCCAAAGTATCAAAAAACTTCAAATACACCTATATATACCTAAAAATAACCGTCACACACTGTCTGTTATCGAGTTCTTGAGAGCTAGTTATCAGGACCCAGGAGCGGAGGATAGTGATCAGAGAGAAGGAGACAGGAGCGTTCATTGGAGGTAGAGGAGTTTTGGAGTTTGGAGAGAGGAGAGCATTGCACATAATATGACATATATCACACCTTTGCACATATTACATACACCCATTCAAACACATACACATACGTACACATAGTCCTTTTATTTTATAACACCTTACACATTTTACTTTTTATTTTTACAGTGTGAATCTGTGAGTGAAAGTGTGTGACAGAGAGTGAGTGGATCGTGTGTGTCTGTGAGGGCCTGTGGGAGTGCCTGGGTGTGAGTGGGTGAATGATGGCCAGGAGAGGAGGACAGGAGAGAGGGATAGGGAGAGTAGTGGAGGAGGAAGGTCAGGAGGGCATCCCTGAACAGAGATAGGATGGGAGAGGGAGATCCACAGGGGGCGGAGGGGGACCCGGCCCACAAGAACAAGCACACGGAGGACAGGGACAGAACCTGCAGTGGGACAAGGGGTAGTTGCTGGGGAGCAACACACACAGTCAGGGTCAGACCAGGCAGGACACTCTGGCTCTGAATCCTCCCATGCCGGAGCTGACGAGGGCAGGATCAAGGATCCTAAATACACGGAGGAGAAGAACACGGCTCTCGTGGAGGCTGTCCTGGAGAGACAGAGTGTTCTCCATCCGACGGCGAAGGTCCCTGGCCTGTCAGCGAGGAGGAAGGCAGCCTGGAACCAGATCTGCAGCCAGGTCAACGCGGTGGCTCCATGCAGGCGGAATGTGGAGTCCATCAAAAAGCGATGGGGCGACTGCCAGAGGATGGTAAAGAATAAAATGACAGAGCTCGACAAGCACGCCCGAGGCACTGGAGGTGGCCCACCCGTCCCCATCACCTTCTGCGGCTGGGAGGAGATGGTGCGGCAGACCATGTCCCCGACCCTGATCGAGGGGGTCGTTGGAGGAGCTGACACTGGGGATGAGAGGAGCCTCCACACTACCGGTAAGTGCAACACTACATAACCACACACTACATCAACCAACACCAGCTGCATACGCAGTCACACCTCAACACATGCCCATCATTCATCTATACAACTGCACCAACACAGCACGCTGAGGGTTAAAAACAGGACACAACACCAGGACAAATGTCAAGGTCCAACTTGGGACAAACCTGTCACAGTCCTACTTCAACCCTCCTGTCGCTGTGCTCATCACACACAATACTCAAACCATGATGTTCAAAATGTCGTCTGTTAAATATCATCACTGTTCACACACAATGTCACCCATGTCCTCACAGGGAAGTCAGCACCTAACCCCTTGAGTGCTAGAGGGATCATCAATGCATCGATCAACAATGCTTTGGCAACCCCTCTGGTACTCAAAGGGTTAACCAGACAACAAACAAGTCAATAGGCCAACGATCACATACTACACAAGGGACATTTACTAAGCGGTGACAAAGAGATGGTGGAGACAAAGTAACCCTCACACACCCTCACTTCACCAATACCAGTGTTAGTCTATGGAGAATACGCAAAAGAAGAATCAAGTTGATAGGGTCCCATTGTACAGACTCCATGGAAAACACTGGAAATGGGGAAAGGAGATCACTGGAGAAGTCACCATCATGTTCACTTCATCAGTTCAACATCACCGCTTACTGAATCACAAAAAGGGTGGATCAGGTCACACATCACAGTGTCCCAGATAATAACTGCTTGTATGTGCAACACACAGGCCGAAAACTACTCACAGAATTAAAGGTGGATGAAGTAGGCCTTGGTGTTGTGCTGCAATCATTTACTCTAACTTGAAATGATATATCCCATATCTGATTCCCACATGGATCCACAGGGGTGCTGATGCCATGGATGGATGGTACACCAGCCGCTGTTTGCAGGATACACATGGGAACCAAATATCAACCATTGTACCTTGGTCACCAACAGGCCATGACTGATGGATATCTCGGATTGAGTACGGTTGCCTTACACAGAAGGATGGATGGGCTCATACACAGAGAAAAAAACACAATGTAATGCATAGGATATCATCATGACAACCAGAGAGTCACCTGTCAAGTAATCCAAAATTGTGCATTGTACGGGATCAAATAAGATGATAGGGTTGAATAACACTTGAATCCCACTGCAGATCTATTCACAAGAGAAATGGACACTAATAAAAACGTTCAGATATGTACCTTTCATATGTTTCAAAATATGTCCCAACACTATGTGAACACAGAGATCAGTTCACTGGATGTGATTGCCTTACTGGCCAGATATGTGCACCAATCAAAAAGCAACCTACATTGCTACCAACCAAATACACATACATAGTATATCACACACTACGTAGATGGGATATACGAGGTATGTTCATATCCATCATATCAATCCAATGTATTATTGGATGGGTGCACATATATAGCCAGTACGGCAATCACACTTACTGACCTGCTCTCTGGTTTCACATCTTGGAAGGATATTTTTGTAATCCATTTGAAGGGTACATATCCACATACATATATGACCATTTCTACTTGTGTGTGACTGTAATGGGATAGCAATGGGTAATGCCATCATGATGTAATATCATTGACATCGTAAAAAGATGTGTCTCGATGTAAGTCCTATCCCTCCAACCCTCATGATTATACAGATATTGCTTTATGTGACAGGTGGAGATATCTGTCATTTGACCACACGGAGGCTCTTCAGCAGAGCCAAATTCGCAACATGTCGAGATACATACCTGTTTGGAATGGTCCACAGGGTGTGCTTGTAAACCATGCACACTCTGTACACCATTCCAATTAAGTATTGTTCTCTAAATGGGGCGATTTTGGCTCTGCTGAAGAGCCCTCGTGTGGACAAATGACTGAAATCTCCATCTGTCACATAGAGCAATATCTGAATAACCATGAGGGTAGGAGGGATAGGACTAACAACGAACAACATCTGTTTTCACAATGTCTACAATATGACATCAAGGTGGACTTAACCTTTGCTATACCCTTGGAGGGATAGCCATGCCTAAAAGTTGTAAAGACAAATAAATGTTGTAGGATTCACCCCCCGAGTTAAATAATGGTATTCCTACTGCTGAAAGGTGTGTTGATTCAAAAGGTATCACAGCTCAGACATGGATATGTCAGGGGCAATATCCCAGTGGCCTGAAATTGTACAGTGGTGCTGTTAGTACACTATCATATGGACAGCTCTGGTACAGGGACCAGATATCTACATGGGAGGGTATTGCAACAGCCCCACTGTACTATTTCGGGCCACTGTGATATTGCACCTCAAAATGAAACCTTTACCCGTAATATCTCAAACAACACCTTTCAGCAGTGGGAGTACCCTTGTTTACCCAGGGGGATTAACCCAAACACATATATTTTTCTTCACCACATATCAAAGTATAACTAACTCCTCAAACCTATGGCTAAGTTCACTAATCACAACATCTCATTTCTCCACACAGCTTACAGCCCTCAAGCCCAGTGGGAGCCCGTGGAAGAGGCTACGTCACCCCCAGTGAGGAGTACACAGAGGAGGGGACCAGCCGGTGGTCACCATACCCACCATCCCCATCTCCTCCAACATAGGCTGCACCACCACCTTCTGCACCACCAGAGGCTGCACCCCTCCAAGCTGCACCACCACAGGCTGCACGCCTCCAAGCTGCGCCTCCCCAGTACAGTGGCTGGATGCAACAGGAGGAGAGGTGGATGTATCCAGCCACCTCCACCAGCTACTACCCTCCAGCAGCAGCACCACCACCACCAGGGAGGCAGTGGCTGCCAGGGACAGTGGCCACCACCCAATATGGGCCATATGCATCCCAGATCATCCCACCCTCCTGGATGGCTCCATAGCATGCCCCAGGGTATGATCCCAGGTGGGGTCCAAGCACCTATCAGTGGCCACAATATGACCCTTGGCCACTGGACTACCCACACCTGGGCCTGACTGGTGAGCCCCAGCGCCCCCTACCCAGGGACATATTCACACCTCCACCAGCACACACATCATTGGGCAGCTCGGAGTCACTCAATGTGGTGTGCATATGCCCATCATCTGCACCAGCCACTCCAACAGCTGTCACAGCAGCCACAGCAGCCACAGCAGCAGCAGGGGAAACAGCACCTCCAGCAGCAGCAGAGGAAACAGCACCTCTAGCAACAGAGGAAACAGCACCCTCATCAACAGAGGAAACAGCACCCTCATCAGTAGAGGAAAAAGCACCCACAGCAGCAGAGGAAACAGCAGCACCAGGGTCACCGGGCACATCCACCTCCAGCACTGCACGCCTCACAGGGATGGATGCAGAGTGTATGGTCCTGGAGAGGAGACTACTCCGGTCGAGCAGGAGTACAAATGGGAACATCACCAGGAGCAGGAGGGAATCCAGGAGGAACACAGCCAGATTGGAGACCAGAATCCAAGCCCTGGAGTTGGAGGTGGCCAGGGTGAACACACACCTCCACCAGATCAAGACAGGTATCATGGACATGTTCACACAGGTACTTGTGGAGTTGAGAGAGATCAACCGCAGGGAGACCCTGAGGATGGAGAGGGAGAACTTGCGTTCCATGGAGGGGTCTACTACACCCACCACCCCCTCCAGTGTTACCCTAAAGCCACACCTGGAGGGAAGAAGGTGACCAGGGTGACCAACTCTGGCACACAGTCTAAGGCCCCCCAAAAAAGAAAAAATGAAAGGCCCAACCTGTTAACTGCCCCCTCAATTAAGAAACATTGTGCTTTTGATTCCTGTCTGATCTGCTGTGTCTTCAGTTATGGATTGGGTGGCAGGGTTGTCTCCAATGCATTGCCATACAATGCAGTGAACACAACCTCTGCCTGAGTGAAATGTTTGTGGGATGGTACAACATAGGTTCACACACACACACACACACACACACACACACACACACACACACACACACCGTTGTCCACATTCACCTGGCAACCCATCCCTGTTGCCGTGTAACACAACAGCGTTACATGGCCATGTTGTGTGTTAGAATTGTTCTGAACATACCCCTCATCACAACAACTGGTGCAACATTTAACATTCGTCTGCATCAATTGTTGTGTTTGAAGGGGAAACCAAACAAACAGCTATGTGACTTAGCAGGGATGTAACAAGCAGGACAGATGGCACATGCTTCACTATTGATTTTGGATCAAACTCCCATTGTGTTGCTGAATTACTGGTGAACACAATGTACACCCTAGGATTCCAGTGTGTGTGCTACACATTGGGATCCTAGGGGGAACATTGTGTTCTCCAGTAAGTCAGTTGCATAATAGGTGTTTGAATCACAGCCTAACTTACTGGATAACTGAATGATTTTCCTAAGATGTCAATGTGTAGCAAACACTGTAAAAATTTAGGCTGGGCATTGGGTTATGTGCTAAGTTGTGTTGTTTAACTAAGGTTGTAACTCACTTCACCAGTGATAACACTTGTCCACTTGGTCTTGTTGTTTTTTTATATAGCCCATGTACTGTGATATGTCAACCTACAGCAATCTCAGGACATTGATTATATTGAGCAAGACACAAACTGTGGACGTGACATCACTGAGGAAGTAATGATGTCCCCTGTATCACCTGCTATCACCACAACACCCATTAGTGTATCACTGCCATCATCCCATTGCACTAATATATCACAATGTTCACTCATGGTCAAACAACCAGTGGACTCCTGTGATGTGGGTCATGCCTTCCTATGTATGAGGTATACTCTAGCCCTGAGTATGGTTCATAATTGAGAGATGTCAAATCCAACATTTATTCATACAGACAGACACATACTGAATAGTGATGGTTCTCCTTTATTATGTCTCAAACTTCAGTAACACATACATGTGTTTTCTGGGTATATAGCCTATATGCATGAAACACTTGTATGAGCACACAGACGGTACATCTGAACTAAATAGGGATACTCTAGTAACACTGGGGAACTGCTCATGTGTTGTCTACATGGTTTGTCTACTCTGTGATGAGCAGTCTTACTGTACAGGTCTGATACCTGGGTGGTAGTACACACATGAATGCGTGTCTATATGTGAATGTTCCAATAGAGGTTTCTGTGAACATCAGGTCACACATTGCATCACCAACACAATCACTTGAAACAGCCACTTTTTTTAAGGTCTACAAGATGCAGTACAGTAAAATTAAAGTATTACTATCCCTTTAAGTACACAGTTATGTGAGTTTTATTGCTGTGGAGCAATGTGATACATACTACTTATTCTGATCTCCGGAAAAGAGGGACAAAAGGATAGAAAAGAGGAACCGAGGGATTTGGATCTCAAAAAGGGAGTGTCCCTCCTAAAGTGGGACACTTGGGAGGTACAGACCACTAATAACTCCTAAAGAAGGACACTTGGGAGGTATGGAGCCCTAATATCCCCTAAATAGGGACACTTGGGAGGTATGAAGCACTAATATATCATAAAGAGGGACACTTGGGAGGTATGAAGCACTAATATATCCTAAAGAGGGACACTTGGGAGGTATGAAGCACTAATATATCCTAAAGAGGGACACTTGGGAGGTATGAAGCACTAATATATCCTAAAGAGGGACACTTGGGAGGCATAAAGCACTAATATATCCTAAAGAGGGACACTTGGGAGTCCATCCTTTCTCAGCAGAGTCAGCCCTTTAATGTCTTGGCTCCCACTGCCTGTATTGGCAACAGACCACCGAATCATGTAATATGCTGGAACGCAGACATGATGCATGCTGGGAGTTTCTTCATCTTTCTGGGTGCCACTTTTAAGCTTGACTGTCCTCAGAAAAAGTATCAAAGTGGCACCCAGAAAGATGAAGAAACTCCCAGCATGCGCAACATCTGCTTCATAGCGTGTCGCACAGTCCCCAAGTCCTGGCTGATGTGCTATCATTTTCTGGGCTCCCTGCTACACCACTACCACGGGGGGGGGGACACAGGCATTCTGGAAGGGGGCCCAGGCCCCCCCCAGCGACGCTACTGATCTGTGAGAAGCACGCAGCTAACCGTACAGTCCGTGAAACGCACATACCATGGCCATGCATACATCATCATAGTAGTCAATCAATGTCAGTGACAGTCACAATTGTACCTTTGAGACAGGAGGATCAATCAGGAAGAGAGGCAGTTAGGTTATTAAGTTTCACCACAGCGCAGTAGTTTCCAGGTGCATTGCTGAGTGAAGCAAAGACGCTCAGACTTCATGCTGTGAATGCGGCCAAAAGTGGAGTACGGAGCAAACACTGCATGAGTGCACATGTATCATGCGTGACATGCATGCGTAGTACATTAGGTGCCTCAAAGCTCATCGCAATGTGGCTCACATGATGAGCATGATTTTTAAGGCTACCGGATCAGTACCTGCATAATTACAAAGTGGGGAAGATCCCAGAAAAGAGGGATAATAGTGCAATGCGGGCAGGACAGCGTGTTTCGAACCAAAAAGAGGACTGCCTGCATAAATTGGGACAGTTGGTTGGTATTCCCCCAGAAGTGTGGCAGCCAGAGGAACAAGAATGGGGAAACAAACAGTGTATGTGTGATTCTATGGCTACTAGCTGAAACAAGCTAAGGGGTCAGCCAGTGTATGCAGACCTGTGACTGACAGTGGAACCAGGTGGGAAGGGGGGGCGAGGGGACAGGCAGTGTATGTGGATATGTCTACCAGTGAGCAGTGGAGCAAGGATGGTGGTGGCATTGGGGGGCGATGACGGACATTGCATATGGGTGATCTGTGACTTCCAGTGTGCACTGTATGTCCCCCACAACATACACGGTTTGATTCCCAGTCTGAATCCAGTGCATACTGGTACTTTGAGTCTACCAGTAGGCAGTGGAACCAGGCTGGGGGAATGAGACTGCCAGTGGGCGGTGGAACCAGGCTGGGAGGGGTTAGGGAATGTGTGTCGGGGAGACTGGAGGCATTTTGTGTGCATGCCACAGAGGTGTTGCAATGCTTTAGGGTGTTGCACACAAAGTTAATCTTTTTTTTACTTATTATTTTTTATTCATAGCTCATTGGGGGCATAAGGACCACTCCTGATGCCCCCCAACAAGGTCTAAATAAAAAATAATGAAAAAAAGCGTGTGTGTGTGCCACAGGGGTCTGACCCCCCCACACACACACACACACACACCTGTAGCATATCCAGGATTTTTAGTGTTTTTTTTTTCCCAAAAGATTTTTGTGTAGACCTCGTTGGGGGCATTAGAACCCCTCTGTCATGGATCTCAAAGACTTGGCAAGAGACACGTACTGTAATGAAACACCACATTATTAGAAATAAGCACACATAATGGAAAATATCACAGAGCACAATGAAATGTGGGAGAGTAGCACAAACTCTGAGCAAGATGCTCCTACAAGGAAAAGGACACTGCTCTGGAGGGTCCCCCTAGGGGAGTCTGGAACCGGGCATATGACCCAGCCACAGGCTAGTACCAGACGGGGTAGCGACAATGCCCACAAGTGATAGATTAGTACTAGGCTGGAGCCACAGGCAGCACCAGATTGGATAGTCAGACTAAGCCAGGGGTCCTACATGGAGCGGATAGTCAGACAGAGCCACAGGTCAGCACCAGAATGGATGGGCAGACAAGCCTAGGGTCAAGCACAGAGACAATAGAGATAAGGATACTACTGCACTACACACCAACTTAACGGTGAATAACCCAGGTGTCCAGGCAGCCTTACATACTGCCAATATGGAGAGGAGGTGGCACACACAATAGGGACCATGTCCCTTTAAGAGTGGTGTGCACATAACTGGAGGATTCCCCCGATGACGAGCACCCGCTCAGACCACCGGCCGGGTGGAGGAAGCAAGACGCGCCGTGACCAGCCGTGAGCAGGCATCTGGGAGCCGGCCACAAGGCAAGTATAGACCGTGATACCCTCCTGATGCCTCACATTAAGGTCTGAACAAAAAATAATAGGTAAAAAAATAATAATGATTCTTTGTGTGCAAAGCAATGCATTGGACCCCATGTGGCACAGAGATAGTTAATTATTACTATTTATTTATTTATTTATTTTATTACAGACCTTATTGGGAGGCATCAGGACCCCTCCTGATGCCCTCCAATGAGCTCTGACTAAAAAACATGGACCCCAAAAGAACTGATCCAGCGGCACTGGACGTCCCTTTATTTTTAGCTCAGTTCTCTTAGGGTGACATCAGAACCAATCCGATTGTGCTGGGAGATCAATATGGCGACGCAGGAGAGCAATAGCTGTCCTGCGCTTCTCTCCTACCACTGGTAGGTGTGAATCGGATTGGGTAAAGCTTACTAACGTCACCGGTGACCATGTCACCAATAATCATGTCACCAATGATCATGTCACCAATGACGTTTGGAGTCTTTCCACACTAGAGAACCTGGTGACCCCCGACCTGGTGACTGCCTTTCACTCGCACTTTGTATAAGCTTGGCACAGAAGGAACCATTGTCCAAGCTCATACAATGTACCCACCTGGCACTCTAGGGGTTAATCACTTTATTCCACTGTCCTGTGGCAGTCCCACAAACACACACACTGTGCTCCACTCTCCAGTGATAATCAGTGAAGCACATATACCTTTCCCTCAGTCTTTTCCTCTTATTTCTCCACCAGTGTCTTCTCCTCCTCTCTATCCCCCAATGTCTCCTCCCTTTTCTATCCCCCCAGTCTATAACCTCTCACTCATTCTCATTATCTCTGTGTCCCGCATGACTTCCTTTATCACTTCCCCCTCCCTATTCTTTTACCTGAGGACTGACCCCTCCAGATTTCCTACCTTTCCTGTCAAGTAGGGGTCCCGGGTATTTGGAAGAAGAGGTCTGTGCCTCCTTCAGTACAGACATCTATATCACTGTTCCCTTGCACAAACATCTTTATCACTGATCCCTAGCACAGACATCTATATCACTGATCCCTACCACAGACATCTATATCACTGTTCTTCTGCACAGACATCTATATCAATGTTCTCCTGCACAGCTGATGTAGTCTAATGATATAGAGAGCCAGGATATGTCATTCCTTTGCACTCTGCATGATCAGCGCTTACAGGGAAATGAGGGAGCAGGGATATAGGGGTCTGAGCAGACCATGAGTCCAATTTATCTGGATCCCAGTGCCAGGAGCCGGTTGTGAGAATTAAAAAAGTTCTCCTTTTATTGCCTTTCTGAGGAATGTGCCTTGCAATGCACTGGATACCTCTCCAGCAATCAAAGGGTTAAAGCACCCAAGGATTTTAGAATACTAAATGTATATATTTTTCAGTGAAGTCAGGAGAATACAACTGACTGTGACAACAGAGAGGATTAATAACGACAAAGTCAGATTTCACACTGAATAGAAACTTTATTTGTGTGATGTTCTCTACTAGATGTAATTACTCCAATTCAGTGGACGATGACAGGAGATGAGGGTCTCACTTCTATTTCAATAGTCTCGGGAGAAGCTGAACTTTGTCCCTCCTTAAATTCCTGCCCAGGGTCTGATGCTGGATCTTTCTTATCAGACACATTTATACTGATTGTGATCCTCTTGTCCTCTTCTGCAACGTCTCCCTTGCTTTCAATGTCTTTCTGTTTCTTTGAGCAGATCTTACGATAAATAAAATCCACCAGATATACTATTGCTGCTAGGGTAACAATTCCGAGACAGCTACCTATAGCGTATGTTAGTTCTGTATAGTCACTTGTTTCTGTCTCCTTCTTCTCTGTCGGTTTAGCCTTTGAGGGAAACTTATATCTGACTCTGGCAATTAAGCTAATTTTCTCTATGGTGTTGCACTCATAAATGACATCTTCTGAACTTCTAGGGACTGCCAAAACGCTCTTATAATATGGTAACACTTGAGGCCGTTCACCTTGAACCAGTTGTCTCCATATATAGGTGAATCGTTCGGTCTGTGATTTGTAACTGCAGTCCATGAGCACTGAATCTTCATTGTTTAACACAGGTTTACCCCATCCACAATCCGGGGTTACTCTGCACTCCTGGACCCCAACACGGCATCTAGATTTATTGTCTGGACACCCTTTAATTCGATAAACATCTTGATAACCAATGCCACATGTTGCTGAGCATGGTCCAGTTACAAATGTGTTCTGAGGACGGTGTATTTTACGTCCAGGTGACGTCTGTGTCATTTTCACAACACTGTTTGTTTGTCCTTTAAAGCCAGGAACGTTTAAATCTTTGCTATGTCCAGCAAGCGTTATTCTGTTGAAGCTAGGCATCCGATTCGTCATTTTGGGGATTTTCTCCAGAATCGGGCCATATATCTTTTCTGTAGTAGGAACAAATTCATGTCCAACTACTGGTCTCTGCATTTTAGAGTTTACCTCCATCTTTTCTTTAAAATCTTCATTGTATCCAATAGCTGATTTTGCAACCAGCAGTATAAAAAACAACAGCCACATTCTTCCAGTCATTTCTGATCTGTAAGGTTCACTGAGCTGCACCTGTCAAGCTGTAATGTTGAATGACTGATGTGTGCCACTGCAGCCAAATAAAAGGATTCAATAGTTCCATAACCATGGATGCATTGTGATGTCATAGTCTAGCCCACAGAGCTGTGTCAGTATGATTCTATAGTGAGGTCACTGCCTAGTTCTCAGGATTCCGCAGAGCTGAGTCTCAGTGGACACATAGTGATGTCAAAGTTCCGAATGAGAAATAAATCTAAGGAGACGTCTGCACTGGTTAAATATTGAGTAGATAAATGTCACATTGAAATAGGTGCCCCTAACAGTTAAACTACATTAGTGGAGTTGGCTAAGGGCAATGAAGGTTATAATCAAACTAAAACTGGAGAGCCATGGGTTACCCATCTTAGAGGAGCAGGAGGCAGGGTGGAAAACATGTGGCTCTTCAGCTTGCTGGACTTTTCACATCATCCTTATCCATTTAATAGTCATTTGAAGACATAGTAACATAGTTGATGTGGCAGATAAAAGACGTGTCCATCTAGTTCGGTATTTGCCAAATCATCCATGTTGATGCAGGGAAGGGAAAAACAATAAACTCCTGAAGTCAATTTCAATTAAAGTGGAACAGTTATTTTGCAAGAATAAAGGGATTTTCAAAGAGTTTTCAAAATCACATATGTTACACTTTCTTATTAAAAACAGATTGTTTAAAAATATTTAGGTTTATTTATTTGTCAATTAAAGCAAATCTGCTAGTCAGGCCTGCCACATGCTAACATTCCTCACTGCTCTACATTACCAACTGTCACTCCCTGCTAGCAAGACACTAACATTCCTCACTGCTCTACATTACCAACTGTCACTCCCTGCTAGCAAGACACTAACATTCCTCACTGCTCTACATTATCAACTGCCACTCCCTGCTGGCAACACACTAACATTCCTCACTGCTCTACATTACCAACTGTCACTCCCTGCTGGCCAAACACTAACATTCCTCACTGCTCTACATTACCAACTGCCACTTCCTGCTGTTCAGGCACTAACATTCCTCACTGCTCTACATTACCAACTGCCACTCCAGTACTAGTTGATTTGTTTTAACTGACAAATAAAAAGTTAATATCTCATAAGTTATTGTATGAAATAAGAAATGGCTAATACAAATATCTTGGTACTGACCCCTCTCTAATAGACTTGACTTTATGTCCAGAAAATTCAAATGTCCCTTATGGATTTTCTTCAATTAGATAATATCTTCAGTCAATCCTGGGTGTCATTTTCATGGAGGTTCCATTACTCAGTGTTGTCTGATTCTCCTACTTCATCTGATATTACATTCTAATTGCCCCTCTGTAAAGGGACCATGTCCCTTTAAGAGCAGTGCGCTAGTTACTACAGGATTCCCCCAATAATGCGCTCCCACACAGACCACTGGCTAGGAGGAGGATGCAAGACGCGGCGTTACCAGCTGCGAGGAGGCATCGATGCGGCCGGCTCCCGGCTGCAAGGTGAGCATCGACCGTGATACCCTCCTGATGCCTCACAATGAGGTCTGAATAAAAAATAATAGGTAAAAAAAATAATAATGATTCTTTGTGTGCAAAGCAATGCATTGGACCCCATGTGGTACACAGAGAGTTAATTATTACTATTTATTTATTTATTACAGACTCCTCCTGATGCCCTCCAATGGGCGCTGCATAAAAGTCATGGACCCCAAAAGAATTGATCCAGCGGCACTGGACGTCCCTTTATTTTTAGCTCAGTTCTCTTAGGGTGACATCAGAACCAATCCGATTGTGCTGGGAGATCAATATGGCCATGCAGGAGAGCAATAGCTGTCCTGCGCTTCTCTCCTACCACTGGCAGGTGTGAATCGGATTGGGAAAAGCTTACTAACGTCACCGGTGACCATGTCACCAATAATCATGTCACCAATAATCATGTCACCAATGATCATGTCGCCAATGATATTTGGAGGCTTCCCCCGATCCCTCCCTCTTCTATCCGGAAGTAGGAGAGAGAGAGAAGTTGCCTTTTTTCCTTCTTACATATTGATCTCCCAGCACGATCGGCTCAGAGATCCATAACTGGGGGGGGGGCATCAGGAGAGAACCTGGTGACCCGCCAAGTGTGTATATTATTATTATTATTATTTTTTTTTTAAAATATTCCACTGGCTTATGCAGTGACTGCCCTTCACTCGCACTTTGTATAAGCTTGGCACAGAAGGAACCATTGTCCAAGCTCATACAATGTACCCACCTGGCACTCTAGGGGTTAATCACTTTATTCCACTGTCCTGTGGCAGTCCCACAAACACACACACTGTGTTCCACTCTCCAGTGATAATCAGTGAAGCACATATACCTTTCCCTCAGTCTTTTCCTCTTATTTCTCCACCAGTGTCTTCTCCTCCTCTCTATCCCCCAATGTCTCCTCCCTTTTCTATCCCCCCAGTCTATAACCTCTCACTCATTCTCATTATCTCTGTGTCTCGCATGACTTCCTTTATCACTTCCCCCTCCCTATTCTTTTACCTGAGGACTGACCCCTCCAGATTTCCTACCTTTCCTGTCAATTAGGGGTCCCGGGTATTTGGAAGAAGAGGTCTGTGCCTCCTTCAGTACAGACATCTATATCACTGTTCCCTTGCACAAACATCTTTATCACTGATCCCTAGCACAGACATCTATATCACTGATCCCCTGCACAAACATCTTTATCACTGATCCCTAGCACAGACATCTATATCACTGATCCCCAGCACAGACATCTATATCACTGATCCCTAGCACATGCATCTATATAACTGATCCCTAGCACAGACATCTATATCACTGATCCCCAGCACAGACATCTATATCACTGATCCCTAGCACAGACATCTATATCACTGATCCCCAGCACAGACATCTATATCACTGATCCCTAGCACAGACATCTATATCACTGATCCCTAGCACATACACCTATATCACTGATCCCTAGCACAGACATCTATATCACTGTTCCCCTGCACAGACATCTATATCACTGTTCCCTTGCACAGAAATATATATTTGAGATCGAACTGTGACTTAATAACCTCTTTACATTTATTGGGGAACTGAGAGTTGGAGATAGAAATTGAATTTCTCCCATTTATAATGTTTCGGTTCCTCAAAGGGGGTTTCTTGTGAGACATTTTGGGTGGGAATTCTCACCTTTGATTACCTTATTATAGGTGTTACATAACTTAAGTCACCAGTGTATCTTGGTGTCTGATCTTTCGGTGCTGTTACACTGTTGCACCTGGCTTTATGTTTCTTGTCCGAGACAACACAATATTGCTCAGAGCCATTTGGTTTTTTTAAATTGTTTGTTTTATTATTATTTTGAATAAAGGTTATATTTTAATTACATTCACCTCAAGCGACATGTACACGATTTCAAGACTTTCTTGGTGACTTCAACACTAAAGTGCCCTTTTAAAGTATCTATTGAAATTTGTATTTTTTCTATATTAGTTATGTAAAGTTTAGATACAGGTGCACGGCAGCGTATATAACAGTTAACAATACTAGCTGTCTGTAGTGTTTTACACTTTCAGTGCTCCAGTTCTTTTCTTTTTTCTTTTTTCTGTGAGGATAAAAGTTATTTCTGATTAGAAATATATTTTTTGGAATTGTTGTAGCACGAATTTCTTTATTTCCACGATGAGTTCACAGTTTGTCAGAGACGATTTATTATCCAGATCCACTAGGAGATTGAAAAATCTTGATGATTTGTTTGCAGAATCAGATAATAATGCTACTGATTCTGATTCTGCATGGCCCACTCTTTTAAAAGATTTGAAATATCTACTGCAGTCTGAAACTAAATCTTGGTGGAATGCCAATTATTTTGACAAATACATAGTTAAATCTATGGTTCCTAGAGGTTTGAGGGTAAAATTGTATCCCTCTTTTTCTTTCCGGATGTTTCATTTAAGGCCAAATGGGAAAAAATCCTAGAGACATGTTCAGTTGACCTAATGAAACTTTTGGTGGAATATGAAAAGGAGACTTTATTTAAATTGGAGGTCGAAATTAAAGATCTCAGTGATAAACTCAAAGATTTTGAACCCTTGGAGTCATTTAAAAATAGTTATAAGAAATTACAAAAAGATCTGGAAGTATTTGAGGAAGGAATCATTGAGAGGAAAAGACGCAAATTAATTAGAGATCTGAATGATTATAAATCAGCCAAAGTGTATAGGTGGCCCGTTAAGAGTACACCTGTTAATAATAGTGAGGCTGTGACTGAGGCACCTATTAGTGAATCAGATGTTGATACAGAGGTGTCGGATGTTGATCAATCTGAAGGAGAAAGTAGATCAGATTACAGTAGGAATTTTTTAGAAAGACCAATAAACATAGGACACGGAGGGGGAAGAGGAAGAGGAATGAGAAACAGAGGAGGCAGAAACGGTGGATCAAACAGGGGCAGAATTTCAAATCGTCAATATTGGAATCGATCCCAGAGTTATTATACGAGGGAGACGACTCCAATGACGTTGAGATTGAGAAGCAGGCAATAAACGATCGTAATCAGATTAATGTCATCAATTTGTCTGAGGTTGTTCTTACAGCTGAACAAACATTATTACTACAGAAAGGATTATCATTTGTCCCTGAAAATCACAGCGAACAATTTGAACATATTAAAGATTTATATTTTTTTGTTCGCAAGTTACTTTTAGTTAAACACTTTTCTGCCAATCCTGAAAGTACCATTCCACATGATGATAATAACACTGCTGTTTTGAAGGATTTAGTGGAGTTGTTGGAAGAAAATGAGACTGGTCAGTCTAATCCTAATGATGCCTTGTGGAGACAAAAATTGAGGAATAAATCAACATTTACACCTCCTATTAATATTAGTCATAATATCAGGACATTTTTTGAAGTTGTGAGTAGTGAGATATCACAGATCAAGAACTCACGAATCAAATATGGTAATTTAGATCCACTGGAATATCAGGCTCTTCAGGAGATACTTAATCTTGAAAAGGTAGTAATAAAACCAGCTGACAAAGGGGGGAACATAGTAATATGGCCAGTAGATATGTATATTACTGAAGCTATGAGACAGTTGAAGGACCCTTTATGCTACCGCAGATTGTTTCTTGATCCTACTGACAATTTCCTTTGTATATATAAAGAGCTTATAAGAACAGCAAAAGAGAACAATATCATCAATACAAAAGAGTTTCAGTTTCTTACAGTGGAATCACCTAAGATTGCGACTCTATATCTCCTTCCTAAAGTCCACAAAGATACTAAAGTACCACCTGGTCGCCCCATAGTCTCAGGCATTAATAGCCTTTGTCATCAGGCTGCTAAATATGTAGATCTATGCCTTAGAGACATTGTGCTTACGTTGCCCTCTTATGTAAGGGACACTATGCAGGTATTATCCCGTATTGAAGGTATTGAGGTCAATGAAGATACAATATTAGTGACTGCAGATATTGAATCACTTTATACTAGCATAGACCACAAAAAGGGTTGCAATGCAGTAAGATACTTCTTAGATATGCAGTCTATGGAATACAGTGATCATAATGAATTTGTGATCAAACTTTTATACTTCATTTTGACCCATAATTACTTTTTGTTTGACAGGAATTTTTATTTACAACTGAGAGGGACAGCGATGGGGGCGGCCTGTGCCCCCACGTATGCAAATATTTATTTGGGGTGGTGGGAAAGGGAATTTGTATTCTCTGACACTAACTCCAAATATACAGAACATTTAGTATTGTGGATCAGATACATCGATGATGTATTTATGTTGTGGGATGGAGAGGAAAATCTACTTTTGGAGTTTATGACAATATTGAATAATAATGACTTAAATCTGAGAATGACTTATGAGATTAATAAGCAAGAATTACCTTTCTTGGATTTAAAAATTATGAAAGGAGAAGACAATATGATTGTAACGGACATATACCGTAAACCGACAGCCACCAATGGGTTATTGCACAGTAAGAGTGCTCACTCACATTCCACGATTCAAAATTTACCTGTAGGTGAATTTTTACGTGTGCGTAGAAATTGTTCTAATTTGGATCTTTTTAAAAGAAGATCCAAAGAACTGCGGGATCGTCTTATACAAAGAGGTTATTCAAAGACATGTATAAGGAAAGCATACAATAGAGCCTTGAGAACTGAAAGAGATACCTTACTTGTTCCCAAAGTGAAGTCAAAATCAGCCAATACTATCAGATACATTACCACTTTTGGTTCTGACACTAGATATATACAGTATCTGGTTTCTAAGAATTGGAATATTCTTATGTCTGACCCCAGTCTTCAACAACAACTGGGAGGAAGACCATCATTTTGTTTCAGACGGAATAAAAATCTTGGTGATTTATTGACACATAGTCACTTTGTGGATAGAAAACCAAATACTGTGAGATCATTACCTAGGGGGTCTTTCCCCTGTGGTCATTGTAAGACATGCAGTTACATGTTGAAAAATTCAGAAAGTATTGACAGATTTGGAAAGGTACATAGGTGTTATGACCTTATTACATGTCAAACAAAAAGAGTGGTATATTGTTTAGAATGTACTTGTAATCTTAGATACGTAGGAAAGACATCTCGTAAGTTATGTGTAAGATTGGGGGAACATATTAACAGCATTAAGAATGCAGTAACTCATGCAAGAAACTTAAATCGTACTTTGACTTCTGTGGCTAAACATTTTATGTTATTTCATAAATCCAACCCCAAAGATTTGAAATGTTGGGGTTTGGAAACTGTCCGATTGAATAACAGAAGAGGAGATTTGGACAGATCACTTTTACACAAGGAATCCCGGTGGATCTATCTTTTAAATTGCGTTGATCCTTGGGGATTGAATGAGACTAATAATCTTGGGGTATTTCTTTAGAGATACTGTAATTAACTTTCCCCCCCCCCCTTCCTTTTGGATCAAGGTTTTGTATATAGAAAATACATAGATCTGTTTAGAAAAATAAGGTAATTTTGTTGCATCATCTGAGAATATATTATAAGAACATTGCCTATTAATTCATAGATTTTTAGCAATTAATGGATCCTTGGGGATTGAATGAGACTGATAATCTTGGGGTATTTCTTTAGAGATACTGTAATTAACTCCCCCCCCCCTCTTTTTGGATCAGTGTTTTGTATATAGAAAATACATAGATCTGCTTAGAAAAACAAGGTAATTTTGTTGCATCATCTGAGAATATATTACAAGAACATTGCCTATTAATTCATATATTTTTTGTAATTAATGGAGGAGATCATTTTTTAGAGAATTTTAGTTATATTATAGATGTGATTTTTTTCACTTTAGGAGTTTTCTTTTCTTTCATTATTTTTTATTTTTAATGATGATTAAAATATTGATTCACACAGTCACATGAGTGTTTTCTCCTCATATGTTGGAAGTTCACAATTATGTGCACTTATTTTCAAGATATTAATTCATAAATAAAAAAAAAAAAAAAAAAAAAAAAAAAAAAAAATTAAAATTTTTTTTTCACTTTTCCAATTATGGAACACATGTCATTAATTATGACATTTATAATATTTTTTATATATCACATCATTCATTTTTTATATTATTTAATTTATTTGACATGTGTATTTGATATTCATGTCAATTCAACATCACTCTATTTAATTTTTGGTTTATTAATGCGAATTTTCACATCACAGTGTGTTTGATATTTGAATGTAGATGTTTTCGATCTGAGAATTAAGAAATAGCGTCTTTTCGCTATGTTGTTAATGTCTTTTTGACTTGGGGTTGCGAACAGTCAATATACAATTAAAGGTGATGCATTCGATATAATTGATTCTCTGTAGAAATATAGGGGTAGATTTAAAGGCAGCCGTTAACAAAAAAAATCACTAACGGGTGCGTTAAGTGACATGTTGCAATTCAAAGATCCATCTAAAGAACAGCTAACGGCAGTTGTACAATCCTTACGGCCGATACACTTACGTGCATTCAGACGCATGGAAAAACATACCCCAGAGCTATTCAAAGGCTTGCGGTACTGATAACGGCTGAAAAAAAGACACACCTAACGGCTAAAAGTTAAGACCCACTTTTTTTAGCCGTTAGACACTTAACGGCCAAAACAAAACACCCGTTACATAGGAAAAGACACAAAAGGCTTACCGCACAACCATGTAAATGGGAAAATTAACCCGTGCAATGCCAAAACAACACAAAAACATGCACACACAACACAAATCACTATACACACAACAACAACCAACACCACAGGGACAACGACACACTAAAAAACAACAACACAACATGGCACGGAACAATGGGGGTCATCACACAAAGCGGACACCTGCAAATACAAGCTCACCTGGGCAACATCAACACGCCACCTGCACCCCACAACTGCATGTCCGCAAATGGCACACACAGAACAAGCACAACACACCACATCATATAACACACACACACCTGCAAACACTTACCTGGACAAAAACAACTCACCATTGGTCAGCACTCACCTCATCACCACACCCACACAACGCCCTAGCAAGTACTTAAAGGGACAACTCAACACACTCACTTGTGGCTTGTTTTCCACTCTGGGAGGGAGAGAGAGAGAGAGAGAGAGAGAGAGAGAGAGAGAGAGACAGATAGATAGATAGAGACAGATAGATAGAGCAAACAGTATGTTGGGTTACATATTGTTGCGAAGACTGAAGAGAAGGCGTGCAAGGGAGAGAGCTAGGGAACATCAGCAACCTCCAAGCATGCCTGATCAACAGCCACCACCTGTTGCAAGTGAGGAGGCTCTGGCTCAGCAGCCACACAGGAGCCCATCCCCACCTGGAGGGCACAGGATGTATAGACGACCACCAAGGCCCAGGGTATACCGCCCAAGGGTCACCCTCTTTGGAATGACCAATGATGAGGTCATTGATCGCTACAGGTTGAGGCCTGACAGCATCATTGCCTTGTATGAGGTCATCAAGGAGCAGGTGGATCCCATCTACATCTACAACCATGCCCTAACTGGCCTGCAGAAACTACTCTGTGCCATGCACTTCATGGCAAGCGGGGCCTTCCAGTCCACAGAGGGTTACGCATCTGGCATGTCACAGGCCACATTCTCCAGGGTGCTGGCCCAGGTCCTGCCAGCCCTCAAAAGCAAGGCCAGTACCTATATACATTTCCCCACCACCGACATGGACTGGATACAAGTCAAGCAGGCCTTTTACGCCAGGGGAGGCATGCCCAGGGTCATGGGTGCTATAGATTGCACCCATGTCCGAATTAAGGCCCCAGCACGTGACGCACAGATATTCATCAACAGGAAGAACTTTCACTCCATCAACGTGCAGATGGTGTGTGACAGCCATATGAGGATAATGAATGTCTGTGCAAAGTATCCTGGCAGCTCACATGATTCATACATTCTCCAAAACTCCTCAGTCCACAGAGATTTCGAGAATGGAACTTTTACAGGGGGATGGCTTTTGGGTGAGTTCACAATACAAAATCACATCACATACACAGGCGTACACACAACGCTGCTTAGCATGCTCCTGACCCACAGCTACTACGTCTACCACACAAAACATCATTCACACAACATGTGCTCCCTGTCTCACCATGTCACTCACATTACACAGGTGATGCTGGCTATGGATGCAAGTCCTGGCTACTGACCCCACTGGCCAATCCTCGAACACATGCCCAGGAAAGCTACAACCAGGCTCATGGCAGAACGAGGAATGCCATTGAGCGGACCTTTGGCCTCCTCAAGTCAAGATTCCGATGTCTGGACCACTCGGGGGGAGCACTGCAGTATGCACCTGGAAAGGTGTGCAACATCATTGTGGCGTGCGCAATACTGCACAACATCGCAGTGGACACCAGGCTGCTGGAGCACATCCAGGCCCCCCCCATACAGGAAGTGCCCATGGACATCGGACACGTTGAGGAGACCCTGAGAGGGACACAGATCAGAGACAGGCTCATCACGGAACACTTTACATGTGAGTATAACACAGGCATGCAAACAATCCATGCAAGTCCCCAATCAGTCCTGTGACACTAACCACACTGCACATTTTGTTCTGTCTCACCCCACAGGAACAGTGACACAGCACTGCACTTGCAGCGGACGTGGCAAATTGTGTGTGTGTACTCAAAAACCATCCTCCATTCCACTCTCCACGTTGACATACAGACCCCAAGGATATCACGCACACCCTCAGGAGAAACAAGGTACAACACATAACCCATGTTCATCGCCTTACAGGGCTTGATTGACAGCAGCTAACTTGATTTGCTATGAGCATAGCCAGAGCAACCATGCTAGCCTTGTAGCGAAAGAGTGTTATCCAATGCTATGCATTGGATAATACTCCGTCACTAGTGTTGAGCGAGCGTGCTCGGCCGATGCTCGGATCGGCTCGAGCATCGCTCTGCTCGGCACATGGCGGTACTCGTACGAGTACCGCCATGTGCTCGCCCGACATGTTCGGGTGAAGAGGATCTGTGCTGGAAGAGGCACAGATCCGAAGACGCTCCGCTGGACCACCAGGGAATGGAGGTACGGGGGCATTGCGGAGATGAAGGGGGCATTGCGGAGATGAAGGGGGACATTGTGGAAGAGGGGCATAGACTCTATGCCCCTCTTCCACAATGTCCCCCTTCATCTCCGCTATGCCCGTCTTCCACAATGTGCCCCTTCATCTCCGCTATGCCCCTCTTCCACAATGTCCCCCTTCATGTCCTATGCCATAGAGGAGATGAAGGGGGACATTGTGGAAGAGGGGCATAGCGGAGATGAAGGGGGACATTGTGGAAGAGGGGCATAGACTCTATGCCCCTCTTCCACAATGTCCCCCTTCATCTCCGCTATGCCCCTCTTCCACAATGTCCCCCTTCATCTCCGCTATGGCATAGGAGATGAAGGGGGACATTGTGGAAGAGGGGCATAGCGGAGATGAAGGGGGACATTGACCAGGCACCCTCCGCTCATCAGAGCAGGGGGTGCCTGGTTTAATGCTCGAGTGCTCCCATTCATTTGAATGGGGCTCGGGTGCTCGGCCGAGCACTCGAGCATCAGGGGGTGCTCGGTCAGAGCACCCGAGCACCCGAGCATCGGGGTGCTCGCTCATCCCTATCCGTCACATCAGGGGTTAAAGGGCCATTGGACTCAATATGGAACCTGTACTGTGCTACAGCTGAGAAGAGCAGCACAGGGGTGGATGTACAGTGGTATGGGCACACAATGTAGAGGTCATGAGACGTAGATCAGATTACCAGGGACACCATGCTGACCTGTGAGTGTGCAGACATATGTGCCCCCGACATGAATACACACATCAACAGATGTGTCCTAACAGTTCCATGGAACAAATGACATTGGGCTGCCACTGTCACATTAACAGTGGCAGCCCAAATTCATTACTTCCATGGAGCTCTCAGAACACTTGTTGATGTGTGTATCCATGTCAGGGGCACATATCCATAGGGCTGGGGCACATGTCCTTAGTTCTCCACATAATTGGTTACAGATGAGTACACAAGACATTGTCAAGCAATGGTTTGTGTACTCACCTGTAACTGTGAAAATTGAGGGGATCAAAAAGACTAAATTGTTGTTGCTTGATGATCAGTTCAAGTCAACTACTCCAAATCCTGTCCTCTTCTTCCACAGGCATCCGTAACATGATCCATCCTTGAACTGAAGTTCTTCTATGTGACTGGATTGATGTCTTGACATCACCTTCATGGAGATCACCCCTTGCTGTTTATGTTGATGTTGTTGGTGATGCAAAGTTTGACCTGAGGTTCACACAAACCTCTACTGGATCATTTTCATATAGACACAGAAAACACTAATTCCTGAGTTTTATAACCTGTACAGTTAGGATGCTCAGCTACAGAGTTGTCAAACCTTGTGGACAACACATGAGCTGGGCAGCAGTGTAACTAAAGTACTATTTTTTTGTTTCAAAGTACATTTAGTGTTCTCATACAGGTGTTCAATGCATATAGGCAATACACAGAAAACACATGTACATCCTAATGTACTTTGAGACACAATAAAGATGAACCATCACCATTCTATCTGTGTCTGTAGGAGGATATATTTGAGAACACAGTTGTCAATGCGTTACCACACCCAGGGTAGAGTATCCCCATACATGGAAAGGCATCACCCATATCACAGGACTCCACCACTTGTTTGCAAGTGAGTGGACTCAGTGATGTATTCACGCTAACAGATGGTGGCAGTGATACACTAATGTGTTGTGGGAGTGATAAAGAGGTGATAAAGGGGACATACTTCCACAGTGAATTCCTGTCCACAGTTAATGTGTTGCTCAGTATAATCAATGTTCAGTGATATTGCTCCACTGGGACATATCACAGTACATGACCAAGTGGACAAGTGTTTTCACTGGGGAAGTCTGTTACACCCTTAGAAAAAACAACAAGTCAACTTACTGGAGGCCCCAATGCTCACCCCAGGATATCAATGTGTGTGCTACACATTGAAATCCTAGGTTGAAAACATTGGCTTCCCCAGTCAGTCTGTTGCACAATGAGTGTGTGAATCCAAGACAATATGGATACATGTCCCATTTATCTGTCCTGCTTGTTATCTCACCGCTAAGCCGTTTGTTTGGTTATCCCCTTAACCCTCTGAGTGCCAGAGTGGTACCCAACGCATTTCTTTGCAATGCGTTGCCTACCACTCTGGATATCAAAGGGTTAAACACTACATATGATGTAGATGAATGTTCAATGTTGTACCAAATGTTGGGCTAAGGGGAATGTTTTGTTATGCAAAATCAACACACAACATTGCCATATAACACAGTTGTGTAATATGGCAACAGGGATGTTTTTACAGTTGATTTTGTACAACGATGTGTATGTGAACCCATGTTGTAACATCCCACAAACATCTTACCTAGGCAGGAGTTGTATTCACTGAATTGTTTGGCAATGCATTGGAGACAACTCTGCCACCCAAATCTATGACCAAATTCAAAGCAGATCAGACAGGATTCAAAAGCACAATGTTCCTTTATTCAGGGGAAATTTAACATGTTGGGCATTTTATTTTTTTTTCTTGGGGGGGGGGGCTTAGACTGTGTGGCAGAAGTGGATAACCTGGATGATCT
Source organism: Rhinophrynus dorsalis (assembly GCA_037306005.1). Lineage (NCBI taxonomy): Eukaryota > Metazoa > Chordata > Amphibia > Anura > Rhinophrynidae > Rhinophrynus > Rhinophrynus dorsalis. The sequence goes on from CM074722.1 coordinate 12,250,139, forward strand.
CCTGGTCACCCTTTGCCCCCTAGGTGTGGCTTCGGGGGTCACATTAGAGGGGGTGGTGGGGGCAGTGGATCCCTCTGTGGAGCGCAGGTTTTCCCTCTCCAAACGTAAGTCCTCCCTGCGGTTCAGCTCTCTCAACTCCACCAGTAGCTGTGCAAGCAGGTCCATCACCCCCGTGTGTAGCTGATGGAGTTGAGTGCTGATCCTCATGACCTCCGACTCCAGGGCATGGATCCTTGCCTCTATCCTGTTAGTGTTTATACGGGATTCCCTACGGCTCCTGGTGATGTTGTCATTGGTGCGGAGGCTTGACCTGAGTAGTCTCCTTTGCAGAGCCATACACTCAGCTTCCATCCCCGTGGGCCGTTCACTGCTGGTGATGCTTGTGCCTGGTGAATCAGCTGCTGCTGTGTCCTCCTCTGCTGGTGCTGTATCCTCCTCTGCTGGTGCTGTATCCTCCTCTGCTGCTGCTGTATCCTCCTCTGCTGGTGCTGTGTCCTCCTCTGCTGGTTCTGTGTCCTCCTCTGCTGCTGCTGTATCCTCCTCTGCTGGTGCTGGTTGTGCTGCAGATGGGTATGTGCCCACCACATCAATTGACCCACTGCTGCCCACCGATGTCTGTGCTGGTGGAGGTGGTGGGGTAAACACGTCCCTTCGCATAGGCTGTTGGGGCTCCCCAAGCAGGCCCAGGTGTTGGTAGTCGAGTGGCCAAGGGTCAAACCTTGGCCACTGGTATGTGCTTGGCCCCCACCTAGGATCATACCTGGGGCCATGCTGGGGAGCCATCCAGGAGGGTAGGTCAATCTGTGGGTATGGCCCGTATTGGGTGGTGGACACATCACCGGGCAGCCATTGCCTCCCTGGTGGTGGTGGTGCTGCTGCTGCTGCTGGGGGATAATAGCTCCTGGAGGTGGTGGGGGGCATCCAGTCACTGTAATAAGTCGGTGCAGGCAGAGTTGGTGCAGGCAGAGTTGGTGCAGGCAGAGTTGGTGCAGGCAGAGTTGATGCAGGCAGAGTTGGTGCAGGCAGAGTTGGTGCAGGCAGAGTTGGTGCAGGCAGAGTTGATGCAGGCAGAGTTGGTGCAGGCAGAGTTGGTGCAGGCAGAGTTGATGCAGGCAGAGTTGGTGCAGGCAGAGTTGGTGCAGGCAGAGTTGGTGCATCCAGCTGGCCAAGAGGTGTGGATGTCGTTGGGTACGGTGCCCACTGGCTGGTCCCCTCCTCCAAATACTCCTCACTGGGTGGTGAGGTGGCCTCCTCCATGGGCTCCTGATGTGCTGGAGACACATAACCTGTGTGGAGGATTGAGATTGTGTGATCAGTAAACTTAGCCATGATGGTGTCAAATTGATATTAATACTTGAAATGTGTAAAGGAACATATATGTTGTATGGTGTATCCCCCTGTGTGAAACAACGGTACTCCTACTGGTGATGGATGTTGTATTCTACATGTATTGCAGCTCAGAGTTGAATTCCTTTGGTGCCACATCCCAGTGGACTGAAATTGTACATTTGCGCTGTTGCCACATCATCCTTTGTGGATATCTGTTCCCTGGACCAAAGCTAGCCAGAGGATGGTCTGGCAACATTGGCATAGTACATTTTCAGGCCACAGTGATATTGTCCCTGGAATATTCAACTTTGAGCTGTTATACTCTTGTGATGAAACACCTTTCAGTAGTGGGGATACCCTTGCATTACCCGGTGGATCAATCCTATGACATGTATTTTTCCTTTCACATTTTAGGTATTACTATCTCTTTAACGGGATAGCAATGGTTAATTTCACCTTGATGTAACATTGCAGGCATCATAGAGAGATGTTTAGAAAGATGTTGCTGTATGTGACAGCTGGAGATGTCAGTCATTTGACCACACGGAGGCTCTTCAGCAGACTCCACATTGACCCATTTGGAGATAACTACATCTTTGCCATTGTCTACTAAGTGTTCCTGGTTTGTAAGCACGCTCTGTGGACCATGTCAATGATGGATCCATCTCCAATTGTTTCAATTTTGGGTCTGCTGAAGAGCCTCCGTGTGGTCATATGACTGACATCTCCAGCTGTCACATACAGTAACATCTTTCTAAACATCTCTTTATGATGCCTGCAAGGTTACATCAAGTGAAATTAACCATTGCCATGCCAAGGTACACAGTGAGGAATATGGTCTGATATGTGTGTATATGTACCTTTCATACGGGTACAAACATATCCTTGATAGATATGAACCCAGAGATCTGTTCAGAACATGTGATTGTCTAACTGCCTATATATGTACAGCCATCACAAATGAACTTTCATAGATACAAGTGATACCCATCCAAGTAGGTGTAATATACTGGGTATATGTACTGTGATGATGATATCAATATGAGTTATTTTGTTGAGGGTGCACATATATGGGCAGTTGGACAATCACACGTACTGAACCGAACTCTGGGTTTACATCTTGTTGGGACCTATTTGTACCCATTTGAAAGGGACATATCCACATACAAATCTGGTTGTTTTTCTTTCTGTACATATCTTTTTTGAAGAGATCTGCAGTGTGATTCAAGTAGTATTCATCCCTATGTTATCAGTTCATCCCGTACAGTGCAGGATTTTGTCAGATTAGACATGTCCCTCTCTGGTTGTCATGATGGTATCCTATGCATAGCATTGTGATGCATGGGATACCACCGTGGCAATCAGGGATTGATGTACATTACAGGATTCTGTCCATGAGGTCTGTTCAAGTTGAATCCTGAGGGGCAACAATCAAGCCAGTCTTGAAGGATATCATTGATTGAGGCCTTTTTTTTCCTGGATCAGCCCATCCATCCTTCTGTGTGAGGCAGCCAGACCCGATCATAGATATCCATAATCCCTGGCCTGTTATTGACCAAACCTCAATGGTTCATATTTGGTTCCCATATTTATCCTGCAAATAGTGTCTGGTGTACCATCCATCCATGGCATCAGCACTCCTGAGGATCTATATGTGAATCAAATGTGAGCTATGTAAATTGAAGTTAGAGTAAATGATTGCATACACAACACCAAGGCCAACTTTTTCACCTTTACTTATGTGTGATTGTTTTTGGCCTGTGTGTTGCACATACAAGCATTTATTCTCAGTGGCACTGTGATTTGTGACCTGATCCATCCTGTTGGTGATTCAGTAAGCGGTTAAGTGGACCTGATGAACTGATTATGATGCTGACTTCTCCGCTGACCTCATTTCACCATCTGCAATGTTTTCTATGGAGTCCACACAATGGGGCCTGTGCAGCTTGAATCCTGTTATTGGATGTTCTCCATAGACTAACATTGTAATTGGTAAAGTGAGGGTATGCAAGTGTCAAATTCACTACATCAGCTCTTTTTCACCGCTTAGTGAATGTCCCCTATGTGTCATGTAATTGTTAACCTATCGACATGTGTTTGTTGTCTGGTTAACCCTTTGAGTACCAGAGGGGTTGCCAAAGCATTGTTGATCGATGCATTGATGATCCCTCTGGCACTCATGGGGTTATGTGCTGGATTCCCTGTGTGAACATGGGTAACACTGTGTGACAACAATTGTGATGTTTAACATACAACACTTTACTGAGCATGGTTTGTGTGTATTGTGTGTGATGAGCACAGCAACATGAGGGTTAACCAGGGAGTTGGACAGGTTTTGGCCTTGTTGAACATTGACATTTGTCCTTGTCTTGATCCCTGTTTAAACCCTCAGGGTGCTGTGTTGGTGCAATTGTGTGGTTGAATGAAGAGCAGATGTTGGGATGTGAGTGCTTGTTTGTGATGGGTGTGTGGTTTGGGGTGGTGTGTGGTTTTGGGGTGATGCACTTACCGGTGGTGTGGAGGCTCCTCTCCTCCCCAGTGTCTGATCCTCCAGGGACCCCCTCAATGAGGGTGGATGACAGTGTCTGCCGCAGCCTCTCCTCCCATGCGCTGTAGGTGATGGGGACAGGTGGCCCACCTCCGGTGGCTCTGGCGTGCAGGGCGGCATCCCCCATCTTCCTCTTCACCTGCCTTTTGCAGTCGCCCCATCTCTTCTTGATTGAGTCCACATCCCGTCTGCAGGTGGCCACCGCATTAACTCTGCTGCAGATTTGACTCCAGGCAGCTCTCCTCCTCGCAGACAGGCCAGGGAGTCTGTCCCCCGGGAAGAGGACACTCTCCCTCTCCAGCACAGCCTCCACGAGGGCCGTGTTTTCTTCCTCGGTATATCGGGGATCCCTGACCCTGTCCCCCTCAGCTCCGGCATGCGAGGAGTCAGACCCGGAGTGTCCTGCCTGCTCTGCCCCTGCCTGTGTGTGGTGGTCCCCAGGCACTACCCCTCGTCCCACTGCAGGATCTGTCCCTCTTCTTCTTTGTGTGCCTGTTCTTGTGGGCCTGGTCCCCCTCCGCCCTGCGTATCTCCCTCTCCCACCCCTGCTCTGCTGAGGGATCCCCTCCTGACCTTCCTCCTCCTCCTCCTCCACTAGTCTCCCCATCCCTCTCTCCTGTCCTCCTCTCCTGGCCATCATTCACCCAGTCACACCCAGGCACTCTCACACGCCCTCACAGACACACTCGATCCCACTCACTCTCTGTCACACACTTTCACTCACGGATTCACACTGTAAAAATAAAGTTTAAAATGTGTAAGGTGTGATGAAAAAAAAAAGACTATGTGTATGTATGTGTATGTGTTTGTATGGATGTATGTGCTATGTGCAAAAGTGTGCTATGTGTCTATTTAAATGTAACTCTCTCCTCTCCAAAATCCTTCTACCTTACTCCTCTGTATGCTTATCTCTCTCTCTCTCTCTCTCTCTCTCTCTGAATGCTATCCTCCACTCCTGGGTCCTGTGCTCTAGCTTGCTGAAACTCGAAACACAGACAGGGTGTAACCGTTATTTTGAGGTATATATAGGTGTATTTGGACATTTTTGATACTTTGGGGCCTTGGGATTGGCTGTAGGTTTGAATTTTGTTTGTGCATCTATCAGGGTTGCTAGACAACGGCAGCCGTAATGTAACATTTTGAGTTAAGTTGTGTTTTAACGGGTGTTTGGGACGCACGGTGATGCAAAATCAGGTGCGACGCTGGTTTTTGTTTAACGTGTTTTTGTAGTGCCTACGCCCGATAGCTATTCTTGAACGCTTACCTTTGAATCTGCCGTAAAACATGTGTTCTTTGCGGCCGACGTGCCTTTTTTACTTAGCGGATGGTTTAACGGCTGCCTTTAAATCTAGGCCATAGTGTTTCTCCTCCTTGATAACATATCGAGAGAATATTTTTTTCGCTTGATTTGTGATACCTTATTGATTTGTGGTTGTGAATAGTCCACATGCAATAAGAGGTGGTGTTTTCGATATAATGTATTCAGTGTTGAGATATACATTTCTCTTTTCAGCCAATATGTTGAGAGATTTCTTTTTTCGCCTAATTTGATTGGATGTTGGGACTATTTAAACTCTGGGTAATGAGTCGTCTCTCAGCCTTGATAAAGCCTGAGGGTGAAACGCGCGTCGGCGTTTTAGCTCGGCACTCTGTTATGAGTAACAGTAGTCAAATATAGATTATGAAGATTTGATACTTTTTGAATTAAACTTTGATTAGATGATCAGTCTACACGTATAGAGCAGAGTGCCGATTATTTTAAATTCAATGGCCTGAGCCGTTTTGTGTTGAGATCGAACTGTGACTTAATAACCTCTTTACATTTATTGGGGAACTGAGAGTTGGAGATAGAAATTGAATTTCTCCCATTTATAATGTTTCGGTTCCTCAAAGGGGGTTTCTTGTGAGACATTTTGGGTGGGAATTCTCACCTTTGATTACCTTATTATAGGTGTTACATAACTTAAGTCACCAGTGTATCTTGGTGTCTGATCTTTCGGTGCTGTTACACTGTTGCACCTGGCTTTATGTTTCTTGTCCGAGACAACACAATATTGCTCAGAGCCATTTGGTTTTTTTAAATTGTTTGTTTTATTATTATTTTGAATAAAGGTTATATTTTAATTACATTCACCTCAAGCGACATGTACACGATTTCAAGACTTTCTTGGTGACTTCAACACTAAAGTGCCCTTTTAAAGTATCTATTGAAATTTGTATTTTTTCTATATTAGTTATGTAAAGTTTAGATACAGGTGCACGGCAGCGTATATAACAGTTAACAATACTAGCTGTCTGTAGTGTTTTACACTTTCAGTGCTCCAGTTCTTTTCTTTTTTCTTTTTTCTGACAGAAATATATATCACTGATCCCTAGCACATACATCTATATCACTGATCCCTAGCACATGCATGTATATAACTGTTCCCTAGCACATACATCTATATCACTGTTCCACTGCACAGACATCTATATCACTTTTCCCTAGCACATACATCTATAGCTCTGATCCCTAGCACATACATCTATATCACTTTTCCCTAGCACATACATCTATAGCTCTGATCACTAGCACAGACATCTATATCACTGTTCCCTCGCACATACATCTGTGAAACGCACATACCATGGCCATGCATAAATCATCATAGTAATCAATCAATGTCAGTGACAGTCACAATTGTACTGTTGAGGCAGGAGGATCAATCAGGAAGAGAGGCAGTTAGGTTATTAAGTTTCATCACAGCGCAGTAGTTTTCAGGTGCATTGCTGAGTGAAGCAAAGACACTCAGACTTCATGCTTTGAATGCGGCCAAAAGTGGAGTACGGAGCAAACACTGCATGTGTGCACATGTATCATGCGTGACATGCATGCGTAATACATTAGGTGTCTCAAAGCTCATCGCAATGTGGCTCACACGATGAGCATGATTTTTAAGGCTGCCGGATCAGTACCTGCATAATTACAAAGTGGGGAAGATCCCAGAAAAGAGGGATAATAGTGTAATGAGGGCAGGACAGCGTGTTTCGAACCAAAAAGAGGACTGCCTGCATAAATCGTGACAGTTGGTTGGTATTCCCCCAGAAGTGTGGCAGCCAGAGGAACAAGAATGGGGAAACAAACAGTGTATGTGTGATTCTATGGCTACTAGCTGAAACAAGCTAAGAGGTCAGCCAGTGTATGCAGACCTGTGACTGACAGTGGAACCAGGTGGGAAGGGGGGTCGAGGGGTCAGGCAGTGTATGTGGATATGTCTACCAGTGAGCAGTGGAGCAAGGATGGTGGTGGCGTTGGGGGGCGGTGTCGGACATTGCATAAGGGTGATCTGTGACTTCCAGTGTGCACTGTATGTCCCTCACAACATACACAGTTTGATTCCCAGTCTGAATCCAGTGCATACTGGTACTTTGAGTCTACCAGTAGGCAATGGAACCAGACTGGGGGAATGAGACTGCCAGTGGGCGGTGGAACCAGGCTGGGACGGGTTAGGGTATGTGTGTGGGGGAGACTGGAGGCATTTTGTGTGCATGCCACAGAGGTGTTGCAATGCTTTAGGGTGTTGCACACAAAGTTAATCTTTTTTTTACTTATTATTTTTTATTCATAGCTCATTGGGGGCATAAGGACCACTCCTGATGCCCCCCAACAAGGTCTAAATAAAAAATAATGAAAAAAAGCATGTGTGTGTGTGCCACAGGGGTCTGACCCCCCCCCCACACACACACACACACACACACCTGTAGCATATCCAGGATTTTTAGTGTTTTTTTTTTCCCCAAAAAAATGTTTCTGTAGACCTCGTTGGGGGCATTAGAACCTCTCTGTCATGGATCTCAAAGACTTGGCAAGAGACAAGTACTGTAATGAAACACCACATTATTATAAATAAGCACACATAATGGAAAATATCACAGAGCACAATGAAATGTGGGAGAGTAGCACAAACTCTGAGCAAGATGCTCCTGCAAGGAAAAGGACACTGCTCTGGAGGGTCCCCCTATAGGAGTCTGGAACCGGGCATATGACCCAGCCACAGGCTAGTACCAGACGGGGTAGCGACAATGCCCACAAGTGATAGAGTAGTACTAGGCTGGAGCCACAGGCAGCACCAGATTGGATAGTCAGACTAAGCCAGGGGTCCTACATGGAGCGGATAGTCAGATAGAGCAACAGGTCAGCACCACAATGGATGGGCAGACAAGCCTAGGGTCAAGCACAGAGACAATAGAGATAAGGATACTACTGCACTACACACCAACTTAACGGTGAATGACCCAGGTGTCCAGGCAGCCTTACATACTGCCAATATGGAGAGGAGGTGGCACACACAATAGGGACCATGTCCCTTTAAGAGTGGTGTGCACATAACTGGAGGATTCCCCCGATGACGAGCACCCGCTCAGACCACCGGCCGGGTGGAGAAAGCAAGACGCGCCGTGACCAGCCGTGAGCAGGCATCTGGGAGCCGGCCACAAGGCAAGTATAGACCGTGATACCCTCCTGATGCCTCACATTAAGGTCTGAACAAAAAATAATAGGAAAAAAATAATAATGATTCTTTGTGTGCAAAGCAATGCATTGGACCCCATGTGGCACAGAGATAGTTAATTATTACTATTTATTTATTTATTTATTTATTTTATTACAGACCTTATTGGGAGGCATCAGGACTAGTGTTGAGCGAGCATGCTCGGCCGATGCTCGGATCGGCTCGAGCATCGCTCTGCTCGGCACATGGCGGTACTCGTACGAGTACCGCATGTGCTCGCCCGCCATGTTCGTGTCTCCTCCCCGCACGTTTTGCGCCTGCTGCGCAGCCAATAAACGTGCAGGGAGGCTCTGACATCGGTGTAATGCCAGCAGCCATGTTGGCTGCTGGCATTACACTGATTGGCTGGCCAGAACCCGTGGTCAGGTGCTGTATAGCACCTGACCATCGAGTTCGGCTCAGTCTGAGCCAGGGAGAGCTGAGGATAGGAAGGGAAAGGCAGTGTAGGGAGGAAAAAAACAAAAATTGTTAAAAAAAAAGAACCAAAAGTCCTTTTTAGGACTACTGTGTGTGGGGGCAGCAGGTTATTTGGTGTGGGGGGAAAAAAAAAAAAAAAAAAAAAAAAAAATATATATATTCTGTGTAGTGTGCAAAGTTGCAGATTAGAGCACATTCTGTTTAGTGTGCACAGTTGCAGATTAGAGCACATTCTGTTTAGTGTGCAAAGTTGCAGATTAGAGCACATTCTGTTTAGTGTGCAAAGTTGCAGATTAGAGCACATTCTGTTTAGTGTGCAAAGTTGCAGATTAGAGCACATTCTGTTAAGTCTTCAAACTAAAATATCAAAGTCACGTATTCCATTCAGTGTGCGTCGCCGCAGTTTAGCAGCACATTCTGAGTACTGTGCAGAGTTGCAGAATAGGAAGAAATACTGTTAAGTCTTCAAACTAAAATATCAAAGTCACATATTCCATTCAGTGTGCTTCGCCGCAGTGTAGCAGCACATTCTGTGTACTGTGCAGAGTTGCAGAATAGGAAGAAATACTGTTAAGTCTTCAAACTAAAATATCAAAGTCACATATTCCATTCAGTGTGCTTCGCCGCAGTTTAGCAGCACATTCTGTGTACTGTGCAGAGTTGCAGAATAGGAAGAAATACTGTTAAGTCTTCAAACTAAAATATCAAAGTCACATATTCCATTCAGTGTGCTTCGCCGCAGTGTAGCAGCACATTCTGTGTACTGTGCACAGTTGCAGAATAGGAAGAAATACTGTTAAGTCTTCAAACTCAAATATCAAAGTCACATATTCCATTCAGTGTGCTTCGCCGCAGTGTAGCAGCACATTCTGTGTACTGTGCAGAGTTGCAGAATAGGAAGAAATACTGTTAAGTCTTCAAACTAAAATATCAAAGTCACATATTCCATTCAGTGTGCTTCGCCGCAGTGTAGCAGCACATTCTGTGTACTGTGCACAGTTGCAGAATAGGAAGAAATACTGTTAAGTCTTCAAACTAAAATATCAAAGTCACATATTCCATTCAGTGTGTTTCAACGCCGTTTAACAGCCTATTCTGTGTACTCTGTACAGTTCCAGAATTATAAGAAATACTGTTAAGTTTTCAAACTCAAATATTAAAGTCACTTATTCCATTCAGTGTGTTTCAACGCCGTTTAACAGCCTATTCTGTGTACTCTGTACAGTTGCAGAATAATAAGAAATACTGTTAAGTTTTCAAACTCAAATATTAAAGTCACATATTCCATTCAGTGTCTTTCACCGCCGTTTAACAGCCTATTCTGTGTACTCTGCAGAGTTGCAGAATAGTAAGAAATACTGTTAAGTTTTCAAACTCAAATATTAAAGTCACATATTCCATTCAGTGTCTTTCACCGCCGTTTAACAGCCTATTCTGTGTACTCTGTACAGTTCCAGAATTATAAGAAATACTGTTAAGTTTTCAAACTCAAATATTAAAGTCACATATTCCATTCAGTGTGTTTCAACGCCGTTTAACAGCCTATTCTGTGTACTCTGTACAGTTCCAGAATTATAAGAAATACTGTTAAGTTTTCAAACTCAAATATTAAAGTCACATATTCCATTCAGTGTCTTTCACCGCCGTTTAACAGCCTATTCTGTGTACTCTGCAGAGTTGCAGAATAGTAAGAAATACTGTTAAGTTTTCAAACTCAAATATTAAAGTCACATATTCCATTCAGTGTCTTTCACCGCCGTTTAACAGCCTATTCTGTGTACTCTGCAGAGTTGCAGAATAGTAAGAAATACTGTTAAGTTTTCAAACTCAAATATTAAAGTCACATATTCCATTCAGTGTCTTTCACCGCCGTTTAACAGCCTATTCTGTGTACTCTGTACAGTTCCAGAATTATAAGAAATACTGTTAAGTTTTCAAACTCAAATATTAAAGTCACATATTCCATTCAGTGTGTTTCAACGCCGTTTAACAGCCTATTCTGTGTACTCTGTACAGTTCCAGAATTATAAGAAATACTGTTAAGTTTTCAAACTCAAATATTAAAGTCACATATTCCATTCAGTGTCTTTCACCGCCGTTTAACAGCCTATTCTGTGTACTCTGCAGAGTTGCAGAATAGTAAGAAATACTGTTAAGTTTTCAAACTCAAATATTAAAGTCACATATTCCATTCAGTGTCTTTCACCGCCGTTTAACAGCCTATTCTGTGTACTCTGTACAGTTCCAGAATTATAAGAAATACTGTTAAGTTTTCAAACTCAAATATTAAAGTCACATATTCCATTCAGTGTCTTTCACCGCCGTTTAACAGCCTATTCTGTGTACTCTGCAGAGTTGCAGAATAGTAAGAAATACTGTTAAGTTTTCAAACTCAAATATTAAAGTCACATATTTCATTCAGTGTGTTTCACCGCCGTTTAGCAGCCTATTCTGTGTACTCTGCACAGTTGCAGACTAGGAAGAAATACTGTTAAGTTTTCAAACTCAAATATTAAAGTCACTTATTCCATTCAGTGTGTGTCACCGCAGTTTAGCAGCCTATTCTGTGTACTCTGCACAGTTGCAGAATAGGAAGAAATACTGTTAAGTTTTCAAACCCAAATATTAAAGTCACATATTCCATTCAGTGTGTGTCACCGCAGTTTAGCAGCCTATTCTGTGTACTCTGCAGAGTTGCAGAATAGGAAGAAATACTGTTAAGTTTTCAAACTCAAATATTAAAGTCACTTATTCCATTCAGTGTGTGTCACCGCAGTTTAGCAGCCTATTCTGTGTACTCTGCACAGTTGCAGACTAGGAAGAAATACTGTTAAGTTTTCAAACTCAAATATTAAAGTCACTTATTCCATTCAGTGTGTGTCACCGCAGTTTAGCAGCCTATTCTGTGTACTCTGCAGAGTTGCAGAATAGGAAGAAATACTGTTAAGTTTTCAAACTCAAATATTAAAGTCACTTATTCCATTCAGTGTGTGTCACCGCAGTTTAGCAGCCTATTCTGTGTACTCTGCAGAGTTGCAGAATAGGAAGAAATACTGTTAAGTTTTCAAACTCAAATATTAAAGTCACTTATTCCATTCAGTGTGTGTCACCGCAGTTTAGCAGCCTATTCTGTGTACTCTGCACAGTTGCAGAATAGGAAGAAATACTGTTAAGTTTTCAAACTCATATATATTAAAGTCATATATATCGTGTAAGATGAAGAAGGCGGGTAAAAAGGGACGGGGAAGTGGACGTGATCCTGAAAGTTCAGGGCGCGGGTCAGGACGCGGAGAAACTGTGCCTGGTGCCAGAGCACAAGAAAGAAAGACATCCACCATACCTAGCTTCATGTCTGATTTCACAGGGCGTCGCAGGACATCACTCTCGAGGTCCGACCAGTGCGAACAGGTGGTCGGTTGGATGACAGCTGATACTGCTTCCAGTCGGTTAAGCACCACCCTGTCTTCCACCAAGTCCACTCTCAGTAGCCAAGAGTCTGGTCAACATAATCCTCACTCTGATCATCCTTCCTCCCACCATACACGGTCTGGTCAAAGAAGTGATCCCACACTGGGATATAGTGATGAGCTCGTCTCATCACCAATCCTTCATTTGACCCTCTCTCCAAGCACGCTTGCAGAGGAACATGACATCTTGTGCCCTGATTCACAACCTCTAGAGGCTACCCAATCACAAGAAGATGACAGATGTGAACGGCATTTAAGGTCAAAGGAAGTAGTGGATGATGATGATGATGATGAGACACAGTTGCCATTAAATCAACCACTATTTCCGTCTCAAGACCTTGTTGAGGAGAATGTTATACAGTTGTCAATGACTGAGTATGTGGTGGGATCAAGACTTGAGGAGGATGATCAGAGTGAGGAAGTGGAGGAGGACTTGGTGGACGATGAGGTGACTGACCCCACCTGGGAAGGTGTAGAGCCGAGCGATGACAGCAGTCCTGAGGGTGAGCCATCTGCAGCACCGCAACAGGCTGGAAGAGGCAGTGGTGTGGCTACAGAAAGAAGGCGGACCGCACCAAACCGGCCCGCAAATGTTCCACGGAGCACCCCCTTGCGTAAATCTACCTTGCCAAGGGGTAGGTGTTCCGCGGTATGGCGTTTTTTTAAGGAAAGTGCGGACGACAAAAGATTTGTAGTTTGCAACCTGTGCCACACCAGAATGAGCCGAGGCATGAACACTAGAAACCTCACCACCACCAGCATGATCCGACACATGGCATCCAAGCACCGTAGTAAGTGGGAGGAACGCCTGGATCGCCCATCTGTGTCTGCAGGCCACACCACTGCCTCCTCTTCCCCTGTTTTCGGTGCCGGCCAATCGCCTGTCGAAGGCGCAGGCCCGCATACCTCCCGCCCTGCACCTGTAGCATCTGAAGCACCATCAGCGACCACATCCACTTCCCTGTCCCAGCACAGCGTCCAAATGTCGTTACCCCAGGCATTTGAGCGCAAGAGAAAATACCCAGCCACCCACCCACAGGCCATAGCACTAACCTCACACCTTTCCAAATTACTGGCCATCGAAATGCTGCCATTTAGGCTTGTGGACACTGAGTCCTTCCGCAGCCTGATGGCAGCAGCTGTCCCTCGGTACGCGGTCCCCAGCCGCCACTACTTTTCCCGGTGTGCCATCCCCGCATTACACCACCATGTGTCCCGTAACATCACCCGTGCCCTGACCAACGCAGTTACTGGGAAGGTCCACTTAACGACTGACACATGGACAAGTGCTTGTGGCCAGGGACGCTACATTTCCCTGACGGCACACTGGGTGAATGTCGTGGAGGCTGGGAGCGACTCGGACCCTGGGATGGCACGGGTGCTACCCACGCCGAGGATTGCGGGCCCTACCTCCATCAGGGTATCCACCAGCACCTATGTTATTGGCTCCTCCTCCTCCGTTTCCACCTCCGAATTCTCTACACACACCGCCACTCCCCCATCAGCCAGTAGCTGGAAGCAGTGTAGCACTGCAGTGGGGAAGCGTCAACAGGCCGTGCTGAAGCTGATCTGCCTTGGGGACAAACAGCACACGGCCTCAGAGCTGTTGCAGGGGATTAGTCACCAGACCGAGCAGTGGCTCTCGCCACTCAACCTGCAAGCAGGCATGGTTGTGTGTGATAATGGGCGTAACTTGGTGGCGGCTTTGGAGCTCGGCAAGCTCACACACGTACCATGCCTAGCGCATGTATTTAATTTAGTGGTGCAGCGATTTCTAAAAACCTACCCCAATGTGCATGATCTCTTGACCAAGGTGCGCCGCGTGTGTGCACATTTCCGTAAGTCATCAACAGCTTCAGCCGGCCTGTTGAAGCTGCAGCAGCGCTTACAATTGCCAGCTCACCGGCTGCTGTGTGACGTGAGCACGCGCTGGAACTCCACCTTCCACATGTTGGCCCGGCTTTGTGAGCAGCAGAGGGCAGTAGTGGAGTACCAGCTGTTACACGGTCGTCGCCTCTCCGTTCAACTTCCTGTAATCAGAAGTGAGGAGTGGGAATGGATGTCAGACCTCTGCGAGGTTTTACGCAATTTTGAGGAATCGACACAGATGGTGAGCGGCGATAACGCTATTATCAGTGTAACCATCCCACTTCTGTGTCTACTGAAACGCTCGCTGCTCACAATTAAAACCGACGCTTTGCATGTGGAAGAGGTGGAAATGGGGGAGGAAGAGCTTACACAAGGTGATAGCCAGAGCACCCTCACTTCGTCTTCTCAGCGACAATTGGAGGAGGCGGAGGAGGAGGAGGAGGAGGAGGAGGAAGACACGGTTGCCTCCGCTACAGAGGGTAGCCATGGAACTTTAGTTCCATCTCTTCAGCGTGGGTGGGCAGAAGAGGAGGAAGAGGATGAGGATATTGAGAGTCAGCCTCCTGGTGAGGACAGCGAAATCTTGCCTGTTGGTACTCTGGCACACATGGCTGACTTTATGTTAGGCTGCCTTTCCCGTGACCCACGCGTTGTACGCATTTTAGACAACACGGATTACTGGGTGTTCACCCTTCTGGACCCCCGCTACAAAGAGAATTTCTCATCTCTCATTCCTCCGGTGGAGAGGACAAGCAAAATGGTGCAATACCAGAAGGTTCTTGTTGAAAAATTGCTCCAAAATTTTCCATCTGACAACGCTGGCGGCAGAGTACGTGCTACCTTGGCCAACCGAGAAGGGGAGAAAAGGGGAGCACACAGCAGTTCCGACAAAGGCAGGGCAACACTCTCCAAGGCGTGGGACACCTTCATGACACCCCGCCAGCACCCTCACCCTGATACGCAGCCTAGTGTCACAAGGAGGGAAAAGTTTTGGAAGATGGTGAAGGAGTACGTAGCAGACCGTGTCAGCGTCCTCAATGATCCCTCTGTGCCTTACAACTACTGGGTGTCCAAGCTGGACACGTGGTATGAACTGGCACTCTACGCCTTGGAGGTGCTGGCCTGCCCTGCCGCCAGCGTTCTGTCTGAGCGGGTATTTAGTGCTGCTGGTGGCATCATAACAGATAAGCGTATCCGCCTTTCCACCGACAATGCTGATAGGTTGACACTTATAAAAATGAACAAGGCCTGGATTTCCCCTGACTTCTCCACTCCACTGGAGGAAAGCCCCGGGGGAACATAAACTCACTTTATATATGTTATTTACAATGATGGGAATACTCTGTATTCCCATTCACCCCTTCCACCCCAAAAACGGGTATATGGTTGACTCTTAATCTTCTCATCCTCCTCCTCCTCTTCCATATGCCCTGGGATATAATTTTTATATAGGGCCAGCTCACCAGCGTGCCCTGGGATATAATTTTTATATAGGGCCAGCTCACCAGCGTGCCCTGTGATATAATTTTTATATAGGGCCAGCTCACCAGCGGGCCCTGTTTGCCAATTTTTATATAGGTCAGCTCACCAGCGGGCCTTCTCATATAATGTTTTATAGCGTCAGCTCACTAGCGGGCCTTCGCATATAATGTTTAGGATGGTCAGCTCTGCAGCAGACCCTCACCCATAATGTTTTAGATGGTCAGCTCAGCGCACGTTTCCATCTTAATCATGGCCTCAGTTCTGAAAATCAAGGAAATTTTTGGGAGAATTTGCCTCTGCGCACGTTTCCCTCTTAATCATGGCCTCAGTTCTGAAAATCAAGGAAATTTTTGGGAGAATTTGCCTCTGCGCACGTTTCCCTCTTAATCATGGCCTCAGTTCTGAAAATCAAGGAAATTTTTGGGAGAATTTGCAGATGATATACAAGTAAATATACAGCAAATATTGTTTGGTAACAATTTTTCGCCTAAAGTCGTTTTTATTTTCCTTTTTGTGTGTTTTACGGTCAGTCTGTAAAAATGGCGTACTACGGGCGAAAGATCGTTCCCAGCAGCGATGTTGGAGTCCAAGGTGCATCCAGACATCCTCCCTATGCTGTCCCTGAACCATTTCTGTAGTGTTTCCATCTTTTTCTGCCCTTTTCCTATGGACCAGGCACCCTCCCCTCATCAGAGCAGGGGGTGCCTGGTGTAATGCTCGAGTCCTCCCATTGACTTCAATGGGGCTCGGATGCTCGGCCGAGCACTCGAGCCTCAGGGGGTGCTCGGTCAGAGCACCCGAACATCCGAGCATTGAGGTGCTCGCTCATCACTAATCAGGACCCCTCCTGATGCCCTCCAATGAGCTCTGACTAAAAAACATGGACCCCAAAAGAACTGATCCAGCGGCACTGGACGTCCCTTTATTTTTAGCTCAGTTCTCTTAGGGTGACATCAGAACCAATCCGATTGTGCTGGGAGATCAATATGGTGACGCAGGAGAGCAATAGCTGTCCTGCGCTTCTCTCCTACCACTGGTAGGTGTGAATCGGATTGGGTAAAGCTTACTAACGTCACCGGTGACCATGTCACCAATAATCATGTCACCAATGATCATGTCACCAACGATGTTTGGAGGCTTTCCACACACTAGAGAACCTGGTGACCCCCCACCTGGTGACTGCCTTTCACTCGCACTTTGTATAAGCTTGGCACAGAAGGAACCATTGTCCAAGCTCATACAATGTACCCACCTGGCACTCTAGGGGTTAATCACTTTATTCCACTGTCCTGTGGCAGTCCCACAAACACACACACTGTGTTCCACTCTCCAGTGATAATCAGTGAAGCACATATACCTTTCCCTCAGTCTTTTCCTCTTATTTCTCCACCAGTGTCTTCTCCTCCTCTCTATCCCCCAATGTCTCCTCCCTTTTCTATCCCCCCAGTCTATAACCTCTCACTCATTCTCATTATCTCTGTGTCCCGCATGACTTCCTTTATCACTTCCCCCTCCCTACTCTTTTACCTGAGGACTGACCCCTCCAGATTTCCTACCTTTCCTGTCAAGTAGGGGTCCCGGGTATTTGGAAGAAGAGGTCTGTGCCTCCTTCAGTACAGACATCTATATCACTGTTCCCTTGCACAAACATCTTTATCACTGATCCCTAGCACAGACATCTATATCACTGATCCCTACCACAGACATCTATATCACTGATCCCTAGCACAGACATCTATATCACTGATCCCTACCACAGACATCTATATCACTGATCCCTACCACATACACCTATATCACTGATCCCTAGCACATACACCTATACACTGATCCCTAGCACAGACATCTATATCACTGATCCCTAGCACAGACATCTATACACTGTTCCCTAGCACATACACCTATATCACTGATCCCTAGCACAGACATCTATATCACTGATCCCTAGCACATACACCTATATCACTGATCCCTAGCACATACACCTATATCACTGATCCCTAGCACATACATCTATATCACTGATCCCTAGCACAGACATCTATATCACTGTTCCCTAGCACATACACCTATATCACTGTTCCCTAGCACAGACATCTATATCACTGATTCCTAGCACAGACATCTATATCACTGATCCCTAGCACATACATCTATATCACTGATCCCTAGCACATACACCTATATCACTGATCCCTAGCACAGACATCTATATCACTGTTCCCTAGCACAGACATCTATATCACTGATCCCTAGCACAGACATCTATATCACTGTTCCCTAGCACATACACCTATATCACTGATCCCTAGCACATACACCTATATCACTGTTCCCTAGCACAGACATCTATATCACTGTTCTTCTGCACAGACATCTATATCACTGTTCTCCTGCACATCTGATGTAGTCTAATGATATAGAGAGCCAGGATATGTCATTCCTTTGCACT
This sequence comes from Rhinophrynus dorsalis, assembly GCA_037306005.1. Lineage (NCBI taxonomy): Eukaryota > Metazoa > Chordata > Amphibia > Anura > Rhinophrynidae > Rhinophrynus > Rhinophrynus dorsalis. The sequence continues at coordinate 12,268,253 of CM074722.1, forward strand.
CTGCATGATCAGCGCTTACAGGGAAATGAGGGAGCAGGGATATAGGGGTCTGAGCAGACCATGAGTCCAATTTATCAGGATCCCAGTGCCAGGAGCCGGTTGTGAGAATTAAAAAAGTTCTCCTTTTATTGCCTTTCTGAGGAATGTGCCTTGCAATGCACTGGATACCTCTCCAGCAATCAAAGGGTTAAAGCACCCAAGGATTTTAGAATACTAAATGTATATATTTTTCAGTGAAGTCAGGAGAATACAACTGACTGTGACAACAGAGAGGATTAATAACAACAAATTCAGATTTCACATTGAATAGAAACTTTATTTGTGTGATGTTCTCTACTAGATGTAATTACTCCAATTCAGTGGACGATGACAGGAGATGAGGGTCTCACTTCTATTTCAATAGTCTCAGGAGAAGCTGAACTTTGTCCCTCCTTAAATTCCTGCCCAGGGTCTGATGCTGGATCTTTCTTATCAGACACATTTATACTGATTGTGATCCTCTTGTCCTCTTCTGCAACGTCTCCCTTGCTTTCAATGTCTTTCTGTTTCTTTGAGCAGATCTTACGATAAATAAAATCCACCAGATATACTATTGCTGCTAGGGTAACAATTCCGAGACAGCTACCTATAGCGTATGTTAGTTCTGTATAGTCACTTGTTTCTGTCTCCTTCTTCTCTGTCGGTTTAGCCTTTGAGGGAAACTTATATCTTACTCTGGCAATTAAGCTAATTTTCTCTATGGTGTTGCACTCATAAATGACATCTTCTGAACTTCTAGGGACTGCCAAAACGCTCTTATAATATGGTAACACTTGAGGCCGTTCACCTTGAACCAGTTGTCTCCATATATAGGTGAATCGTTCTGTCTGTGATTTGTAACTGCAGTCCATGAGCACTGAATCTTCATTGTTTAACACAGGTTTACCCCATCCACAATCCGGGGTTACTCTGCACTCCTGGACCGCAACACGGCATCTAGATTTATTGTCTGGACACCCTTTAATTCGATAAACATCTTGATAACCAATGCCACATGTTGCTGAGCATGGTCCAGTTACAAATGTGTTCTGAGGACGGTTTATTTTACGTCCAGGTGACGTCTGTGTCGTTTTCACAACACTGTTTGTTTCTCCTTTAAAGCCAGGAACGTTTAAATCTTTGCTATGTCCAGCAAGCGTTATTCTGTTGAAGCTAGGCATCCGATTCGTCATTTTGGGGATTTTCTCCAGAATCGGGCCATATATCTTTTCTGTAGTAGGAACAAATTCATGTCCAACTACTGGTCTCTGCATTTTAGAGTTTACCTCCATCCTTTCTTTAAAATCTTCATTGTATCCAATAGCTGATTTTGCAACCAGCAGTATAAAAAAGAACAGCCACATTCTTCCAGTCATTTCTGATCTGTAAGGTTCACTGAGCTGCACCTGTCAAGCTGTAATGTTGAATGACTGATGTGTGCCACTGCAGCCAAATAAAAGGATTCAATAGTTCCATCACCATGGATGCATTGTGATGTCATAGTCTAGCCCACAGAGCTGTGTCAGTATGATTTATAGTGAGGTCACTGCCTAGTTCTCAGGATTCCGCAGAGCTGAGTCTCAGTGGACACATAGTGATGTCAAAGTTCCGAATGAGAAATTAATCTAAGGAGACGTCTGCACTGGTTAAATATTGAGTAGATAAATGTCACGTTGAAATAGTTGCCCCTAACAGTTAAACTACATTAGTGGAGCTGGCTAAGGGCAATAAAGGTTGTAATAAAACTAAAGCTGGAGAGCCATGGGTTACCTATCTTAGAGGAGCAGGAGGCAGGGTGGACAACATGTGGCTCTTCAGCTTGCTGGACTTTTCAAATCATCCTTATCCATTTAATAGTCATTTGAAGACATAGTAACATAGTTGATGAGGCAGATAAAAGACGTGTCCATCTAGTTCGGTATTTGCCAAATCATCCATGTTGATGCAGGGAAGGGAAAAACAATAAACTCCTGAAGTCAATTTCAATTAAAGTGGAACACTCATTTTGCAAGAATAAAGGGATTTTCAAAGAGTTTTTAAAATCACATTTTTTACACTTTCTTATTAAAAACCGATTGTTTAAAAATATTTAGGTTTATTTATTTGTCAGTTAAAGCAAATCTGCTAGTCAGGCCTGCCACATGCTAACATTCCTCACTGCTCTACATTACCAACTGCCACTCCCTGCTAGCAAGACACTAACATTCCTCACTGCTCTACATTACCAACTGTCACTCCCTGCTAGCAAGACACTAACATTCCTCACTGCTCTACATTACCAACTTCCACTCCCTGCTGGCCAAACACTAACATTCCTCACTGCTCTACATTACCAACTGCCACTCCCTGCTGGCCAAACACTAACATTCCTCACTGCTCTACATTACCAACTGCCACTTCCTGCTGTTCAGGCACTAACATTCCTCACTGCTCTACATTACCAACTGCCACTCCAGTACTAGTTGATGTGTTTTAACTGACATATAAAAAGTTAATATCTCATAAGCTATTGTATGAAATAACAAATGGCTAATACAAATATCTTGGTACTGACCCCTCTCCAATAGACTTGACTTTATGTCCAGAAAATTCCAATGTCCCTTATGGATTTTCTTCAATTAGATAATATCTTCAGTCAATCCTGGGTGTCATTTTCATGGAGGTTCCATTACTCAGTGTTGTCTGATTCTCCTACTTCATCTGATATTACATTCTAATTGCCCCTCTGTAAAGGGACCATGTCCCTTTAAGAGCAGTGCGCTAGTTACTACAGGATTCCCCCAATAATGCGCACCCACACAGACCACTGGCTAGGAGGAGGATGCAAGACGCGGCGTTACCAGCTGCGAGGAGGCATCGATGCGGCCGGCTCCCGGCTGCAAGGTGAGCATCGACCGTGATACCCTCCTGATGCCTCACAATGAGGTCTGAATAAAAAATAATAGGTAAAAAAAATAATAATGATTCTTTGTGTGCAAAGCAATGCATTGGACCCCATGTGGTACACAGAGAGTTAATTATTACTATTTATTTATTTATTAAAGACTCCTCCTGATGCCCTCCAATGGGCGCTGCATAAAAGTCATGGACCCCAAAAGAACTGATCCCGCGGCACTGGACGTCCCTTTATTTTTAGCTCAGTTCTCTTAGGGTGACATCAGAACCAATCCGATTGTGCTGGGAGATCAATATGGCGACGCAGGAGAGCAATAGCTGTCCTGCGCTTCTCTCCTACCACTGGTAGGTGTGAACCGGATTGGGAAAAGCTTACTAACGTCACCGGTGACCATGTCACCAATAATCATGTCACCAATGACCATGTCACCAACGATCATGTCGCCAATGACGTTTGGAGGCGTTCCACACTAGAGAACCTGGTGACCCCCCACCTGGTGACTGCCTTTCACTCGCACTTTGTATAAGCTTGGCACAGAAGGAACCATTGTCCAAGCTCATACAATGTACCCACCTGGCACTCTAGGGGTTAATCACTTTATTCCACTGTCCTGTGGCAGTCCCACAAACACACACACTGTGTTCCACTCTCCAGTGATAATCAATGAAGCACATATACCTTTCCCTCAGTCTTTTCCGCTTATTTCTCCACCAGTGTCTTCTCCTCCTCTCTATCCCCCAATGTCTTCTCCCTTTTCTATCCCCCCAGTCTATAACCTCTCACTCATTCTCATTATCTCTGTGTCCCACATGACTTCCTTTATCACTTCCCCCTCCCTACTCTTTTACCTGAGGACTGACCCCTCCAGATTTCCTACCTTTCCTGTCAAGTAGGGGTCCCGGGTATTTGGAAGAAGAGGTCTGTGCCTCCTTCAGTACAGACATCTATATCACTGTTCCCTTGCACAAACATCTTTATCACTGATCCCTAGCACAGACATCTATATCACTGTTCCCTAGCACAGACATCTATATCACTGATCCCTAGCACAGACATCTATATCACTGTTCCCCTGCACAGACATCTATATCATTGTTCCCTTGCACAGAAATATATATCACTGATCCCTAGCACATACATCTATATCACTGTTCCCTAGCACAGACTTCTATATCACTGATCCCTAGCGCAGACATCTATATCACTGTTCCCCTGCACAGACATCTATATCATTGTTCCCTTGCACAGAAATATATATCACTGATCCCTAGCACATACATCTATATCACTGATCCCTAGCACATGCATGTATATAACTGTTCCCTAGCACATACATCTATATCACTGTTCCACTGCACAGACATCTATATCACTTTTCCCTAGCACATACATCTATAGCTCTGATCCCTAGCACATACATCTATATCACTGTTCCCTCGCACATACATCTATATCACTTTTCCCTAGCACATACATCTATAGCTCTGATCACTAGCACAGACATCTATATCACTGTTCCCTCGCACATACATCTGTGAAACGCACATACCATGGCCATGCATAAATCATCATAGTAGTCAATCAATGTCAGTGACAGTCACAATTGTACCGTTGAGGCAGGAGGATCAATCAGGGAGAGAGGCAGTTAGGTTATTAAGTTTCATCACAGCGCAGTAGTTTTCAGGTGTATTGCTGAGTGAAGCAAAGACACTCAGACTTCATGCTTTGAATGCGGCCAAAAGTGGAGTACGGAGCAAACACTGCATGTGTGCACATGTATCATGCGTGACATGCATGCGTAATACATTAGGTGTCTCAAAGCTCATCGCAATGTGGCTCACACGATGAGCATGATTTTTAAGGCTGCCGGATCAGTACCTGCATAATTACAAAGTGGGGAAGTTCCCAGAAAAGAGGGACAATAGTGCAATGCGGGCAGGACAGCGTGTTTCGAACCAAAAAGAGGACTGCCTGCATAAATCGGGACAGTTGGTTGGTATTCCCCCAGAAGTGTGGCAGCCAGAGGAACAAGAATGGGGAATCAAACAGTGTATGTGTGATTCTATAGCTACTAGCTGAAACAAGCTAAGGGGTCAGCCAGTGTATGCAGACCTGTGACTGACAGTGGAACCAGGTGGGAAGGGGGGGCGAGGGGTCAGGCAGTGTATATGGATATGTCTACCAGTGAGCAGTGGAGCAAGGATGGTGGTGGCGTTGGGGGGCGGTGTCGGACATTGCATATGGGTGATCTGTGACTTCCAGTGTGCACTGTATGTCCCTCACAACATACACAGTTTGATTCCCAGTCTGAATCCAGTGCATACTGGTACTTTGAGTCTACCAGTAGGCAGTGGAACCAGGCTGGGGGAATGAGACTGCCAGTGGGCGGTGGAACCAGGCTGGGATGGGTTAGGGTATGTGTGTGGGGGAGACTGGAGGCATTTTGTGTGCATGCCACAGAGGTGTTGCAATGCTTTAGGGTGTTGCACACAAAGTTAATCTTTTTTTTACTTATTATTTTTTATTCATAGCTCATTGGGGGCATAAGGACCACTCCTGATGCCCCCCAACAAGGTCTAAATAAAAAATAATGAAAAAAAGCATGTGTGTGTGTGCCACAGGGGTCTGACCCCCCCCCCCCCCACACACACACACACACACACCTGTAGCATATCCAGGATTTTTAGTGGTTTTTTTTTTCCCAAAAAAATTTTTCTGTAGACCTCGTTGGGGGCATTAGAACCTCTCTGTCATGGATCTCAAAGACTTGGCAAGAGACAAGTACTGTAATGAAACACCACATTATTATAAATAAGCACACATACTGGAAAATATCACAGAGCACAATGAAATGTGGGAGAGTAGCACAAACTCTGAGCAAGATGCTCCTACAAGGAAAAGGACACTGCTCTGGAGGGTCCCCCTATAGGAGTCTGGAACCGGGCATATGACCCAGCCACAGGCTAGTACCAGACGGGGTAGCGACAATGCCCACAAGTGATAGAGTAGTACTAGGCTGGAGCCACAGGCAGCAGCAGATTGGATAGTCAGACTAAGCCAGGGATCCTACATGGAGCGGATAGTCAGATAGAGCCACAGGTCAGCACCAGAATGGATGGGCAGACAAGCCTAGGGTCAAGCACAGAGACAATAGAGATAAGGATACTACTGCACTACACACCAACTTAACGGTGAATGACCCAGGTGTCCAGGCAGCCTTATATACTGCCAATGTGGAGAGGAGGTGGCACACACAATAGGGACCATGTCCCTTTAAGAGTGGTGTGCACATAACTGGAGGATTCCCCCGATGACGAGCACCCGCTCAGACCACCGGCCGGGTGGAGGAAGCAAGACGCGCCGTGACCAGCCGTGAGCAGGCATCTGGGAGCAGGCCACAAGGCAAGTATAGACTGTGATACCCTCCTGATGCCTCACATTAAGGTCATTATTACAGACCTTATTGGGAGGCATCAGGACCCCTCCTGATGCCCTCCAATGAGCTCTGACTAAAAAACATGGACCCTAAAAGAATTGATCCAGCGGCACTGGACGTCCCTTTATTTTTAGCTCAGTTCTCTTAGAGTGACATCAGAACCAATCCGATTGTGCTGGAGATCAATATGGCGACACAGGAGAGTAATAGCTGTCCTGCGCTTCTCTCCTACCACTGGTAGGTGTGAATCGGATTGGGTAAAGCTTACTAACGTCCCCGGTGACCATTTCACCAATAATCATGTCACCAATGATCATGTCACCAATGATGTTTGGAGGCTTTCCACACTAGAGAACCTGGTGACCCCCCACCTGGTGACTGCCTTTCACTCGCACTTTGTATAAGGTTGGTACAGAAGGAACCATTGTCCAAGCTCATACAATGTACCCACCTGGCGCTCTAGGGGTTAATCACTTTATTCCACTGTCCTGTGGCAGTCCCACAAACACACACACTGTGTTCCACTCTCCAGTGATAATCAGTGAAGCACATATACCTTTCCCTCAGTCTTTTCCTCTTATTTCTCCACCAGTGTCTTCTCCTCCTCTCTATCCCCCAATGTCTCCTCCCTTTTCTATCCCCCCAGTCTATAACCTCTCACTCATTCTCATTATCTCTGTGTCCCGCATGACTTCCTTTATCACTTCCCCCTCCCTACTCTTTTACCTGAGGACTGACCCCTCCAGATTTCCTACCTTTCCTGTCAAGTAGGGGTCCCGGGTATTTGGAAGAAGAGGTCTGTGCCTCCTTCAGTACAGACATCTATATCACTGTTCCCTTGCACAAACATCTTTATCACTGATCCCTAGCACAGACATCTATATCACTGTTCCCCTGTACAGACATCTATATCACTGATCCCTACCACAGACATCTATATCACTGATCCCTAGCACATACATCTATATCACTGATCCCTAGCACAGACATCTATATCACTGTTCCCCTGTACAGACATCTATATCACTGATCCCTAGCACATACACCTATATCACTGATCCCTAGCACAGACATCTATATCACTGATCCCTAGCACAGACACCTATATCACTGATCCCTAGCACAGACATCTATATCACTGATCCCTAGCACATACACCTATATCACTGATCCCTAGCACAGACATCTATATCACTGATCCCTAGCACATACATCTATATCACTGTTCCCTAGCACATACACCTATATCACTGATCCCTAGCACAGACATCTATATCACTGATCCCTAGCACATACATCTATATCACTGATCCCTAGCACAGACATCTATATCACTGATCCCTAGCACATACACCTATACACTGATCCCTAGCACATACACCTATATCACTGATCCCTAGCACAGACATCTATATCACTGATCCCTAGCACATACACCTATATCACTGTTCCCTAGCACAGACATCTATATCACTGTTCTTCTGCACAGACATCTATATCACTGTTCTCCTGCACAGCTGATGTAGTCTAATGATATAGAGAGCCAGGATATGTCATTCCTTTGCACTCTGCATGATCAGCGCTTACAGGGAAATGAGGGAGCAGGGATATAGGGGTCTGAGCAGACCATGAGTCCAATTTATCAGGATCCCAGTGCCAGGAGCCGGTTGTGAGAATTAAAAAAGTTCTCCTTTTATTGCCTTTCTGAGGAATGTGCCTTGCAATGCACTGGATACCTCTCCAGCAATCAAAGGGTTAAAGCACCCAAGGATTTTAGAATACTAAATGTATATATTTTTCAGTGAAGTCAGGAGAATACAACTGACTGTGACAACAGAGAGGATTAATAACGACAAAGTCAGATTTCACACTGAATAGAAACTTTATTTGTGTGATGTTCTCTACTAGATGTAATTACTCCAATTCAGTGGACGATGACAGGAGATGAGGGTCTCACTTCTATTTCAATAGTCTCGGGAGAAGCTGAACTTTGTCCCTCCTTAAATTCCTGCCCAGGGTCTGATGCTGGATCTTTCTTATCAGACACATTTATACTGATTGTGATCCTCTTGTCCTCTTCTGCAACGTCTCCCTTGCTTTCAATGTCTTTCTGTTTCTTTGAGCAGATCTTACGATAAATAAAATCCACCAGATATACTATTGCTGCTAGGGTAACAATTCCGAGACAGCTACCTATAGCGTATGTTAGTTCTGTATAGTCACTTGTTTCTGTCTCCTTCTTCTCTGTCGGTTTAGCCTTTGAGGGAAACTTATATCTGACTCTGGCAATTAAGCTAATTTTCTCTATGGTGTTGCACTCATAAATGACATCTTCTGAACTTCTAGGGACTGCCAAAACGCTCTTATAATATGGTAACACTTGAGGCCGTTCACCTTGAACCAGTTGTCTCCATATATAGGTGAATCGTTCGGTCTGTGATTTGTAACTGCAGTCCATGAGCACTGAATCTTCATTGTTTAACACAGGTTTACCCCATCCACAATCCGGGGTTACTCTGCACTCCTGGACCGCAACACGGCATCTAGATTTATTGTCTGGACACCCTTTAATTCGATAAACATCTTGATAACCAATGCCACATGTTGCTGAGCATGGTCCAGTTACAAATGTGTTCTGAGGACGGTTTATTTTACGTCCAGGTGACGTCTGTGTCGTTTTCACAACACTGTTTGTTTGTCCTTTAAAGCCAGGAACGTTTAAATCTTTGCTATGTCCAGCAAGCGTTATTCTGTTGAAGCTAGGCATCCGATTCGTCATTTTGGGGATTTTCTCCAGAATCGGGCCATATATCTTTTCTGTAGTAGGAACAAATTCATGTCCAACTACTGGTCTCTGCATTTTAGAGTTTACCTCCATCCTTTCTTTAAAATCTTCATTGTATCCAATAGCTGATTTTGCAACCAGCAGTATAAAAAACAACAGCCACATTCTTCCAGTCATTTCTGATCTGTAAGGTTCACTGAGCTGCACCTGTCAAGCTGTAATGTTGAATGACTGATGTGTGCCACTGCAGCCAAATAAAAGGATTCAATAGTTCCATCACCATGGATGCATTGTGATGTCATAGTCTAGCCCACAGAGCTGTGTCAGTATGATTCTATAGTGAGGTCACTGCCTAGTTCTCAGGATTCCGTAGAGCTGAGTCTCAGTGGACACATAGTGATGTCAAAGTTCCGAATGAGAAATAAATCTAAGGAGACGTCAGCACTGGTTAAATATTGAGTAGATTAATTTCACGTTGAAATAGGTGCCCCTAACAGTTAAACTACATTAGTGGAGTTGGCTAAGGGCAATGAAGGTTGTAATAAAACTAAAGCTGGAGAGCCATGGGTTACCCATCTTAGAGGAGCAGGAGGCAGGGTGGAAAACATGTGGCTCTTCAGCTTGCTGGACTTTTCACATCATCCTTATCCATTTAATAGTCATTTGAAGACATAGTAACATAGTTGATGAGGCAGATAAAAGACGTGTCCATCTAGTTCGGTATTTGCCAAATCATCCATGTTGATATAGGGAAGGGAAAAACAATAAACTCCTGAAGTCAATTTCAATTAAAGTGGAACCGTCATTTTGCAAGAATAAAGGGATTTTCAAAGAGTTTTCAAAATCACATATGTTACACTTTCTTATTAAAAACAGATTGTTTAAAAATATTTAGGTTTATTTATTTGTCAATTAAAGCAAATCTGCTAGTCAGGCCTGCCACATGCTAACATTCCTCACTGATCTACATTACCAACTGCCACTCCCTGCTGGCAACACACTAACATTCCTCACTACTCTACATTACCAACTGCCACTCCCTGCTAGCAAGACACTAACATTCCTCACTGCTCTACATTACCAACTGCCACTTCCTGCTGGCCAAACACTAACATTCCTCACTGCTCTACATTACCAACTGCCACTCCCTGCTGTCCAGATACTAACATTCCTCACTGCTCTACATTACCAACTGCCACTCCCTGCTGGCCAAACACTAACATTCCTCACTGCTCTACATTACCAACTGCCACTTCCTGCTGTTCAGGCACTAACATTCCACACTGCTCTACATTACCAACTGCCACTCCAGTACTAGTTGATTTGTTTTAACTGACAAATAAAAAGTTAATATCTCATAAGCTATTGTATGAAATAAGAAATGGCTAATACAAATATCTTGGTACTGACCCCTCTCTAATAGACTTGACTTTATGTCCAGAAAATTCAAATGTCCCTTATGGATTTTCTTCAATTAGATAATATCTTCAGTCAATCCTGGGTATCATTTTCATGGAGGTTCCATTACTCAGTGTTGTCTGATTCTCCTACTTCATCTGATATTACATTCTAATTGCCCCTCTGTAAAGGGACCATGTCCCTTTAAGAGCAGTGCGCTAGTTACTACAGGATTCCCCCAATAATGCGCACCCACACAGACCACTGGCTAGGAGGAGGATGCAAGACGCGGCGTTACCAGCTGCGAGGAGGCATCGATGCGGCCGGCTCCCGGCTGCAAGGTAAGCATCGACCGTGATACCCTCCTGATGCCTCACAATGAGGTCTGAATAAAAAATAATAGGTAAAAAAAATAATAATGATTCTTTGTGTGCAAAGCAATGCATTGGACCCCATGTGGTACACAGAGAGTTAATTATTACTATTTATTTATTTATTAAAGACTCCTCCTGATGCCCTCCAATGGGCGCTGCATAAAAGTCATGGACCCCAAAAGAACTGATCCAGCGGCACTGGACGTCCCTTTATTTTTAGCTCAGTTCTCTTAGGGTGACATCAGAACCAATCCGATTGTGCTGGGAGATCAATATGGCGACGCAGGAGAGCAATAGCTGTCCTGCGCTTCTCTCCTACCACTGGTAGGTGTGAATCGGATTGGGTAAAGCTTACTAACGTCACCGGTGACCATGTCACCAATAATCATGTCACCAATGATCATGTCACCAATGATGTTTGGAGGCTTTCCACACTAGAGAACCTGGTGACCCCCCACCTGGTGACTGCCTTTCACTCGCACTTTGTATAAGCTTGGCACAGAAGGAACCATTGTCCAAGCTCATACAATGTACCCACCTGGCACTCTAGGGGTTAATCACTTTATTCCACTGTCCTGTGGCAGTCCTACAAACACACACACTGTGTTCCACTCTCCAGTGATAATCAATGAAGCACATATACCTTTCCCTCAGTCTTTTCCGCTTATTTCTCCACCAGTGTCTTCTCCTCCTCTCTATCCCCCAATGTCTTCTCCCTTTTCTATCCCCCCAGTCTATAACCTCTCACTCATTCTCATTATCTCTGTGTCCCACATGACTTCCTTTATCACTTCCCCTTCCCTACTCTTTTACCTGAGGACTGACCCCTCCAGATTTCCTACCTTTCCTGTCAAGTAGGGGTCCCGGGTATTTGGAAGAAGAGGTCTGTGCCTCCTTCAGTACAGACATCTATATCACTGTTCCCTTGCACAAACATCTTTATCACTGATCCCTAGCACAGACATCTATATCACTGTTCCCTAGCACAGACATCTATATCACTGATCCCTAGCACAGACATCTATATCACTGTTCCCCTGCACAGACATCTATATCATTGTTCCCTTGCACAGAAATATATATCACTGATCCCTAGCACATACATCTATATCACTGTTCCCTAGCACAGACATCTATATCACTGATCCCTAGCACAGACATCTATATCACTGTTCCCTTGCACAAACATCTTTATCACTGATCCCTAGCACAGACATCTATATCACTGTTCCCCTGCACAGACATCTATATCATTGTTCCCTTGCACAGAAATATATATCACTGATCCCTAGCACATACATCTATATCACTGATCCCTAGCACATGCATGTATATAACTGTTCCCTAGCACATACATCTATATCACTGTTCCACTGCACAGACATCTATATCACTTTTCCCTAGCACATACATCTATAGCTCTGATCCCTAGCACATACATCTATATCACTGTTCCCTCGCACATACATCTATATCACTTTTCCCTAGCACATACATCTATAGCTCTGATCACTAGCACAGACATCTATATCACTGTTCCCTCGCACATACATCTGTGAAACGCACATACCATGGCCATGCATAAATCATCATAGTAGTCAATCAATGTCAGTGACAGTCACAATTGTACCTTTGAGACAGGAGGATCAATCAGAAAGAGAGGCAGTTAGGTTATTAAGTTTCATCACAGCGCAGTAGTTTTCAGGTGTATTGCTGAGTGAAGCAAAGACACTCAGACTTCATGCTTTGAATGCGGCCAAAAGTGGAGTACGGAGCAAACACTGCATGTGTGCACATGTATCATGCGTGACATGCATGCGTAATACATTAGGTGTCTCAAAGCTCATCGCAATGTGGCTCACACGATGAGCATGATTTTTAAGGCTGCCGGATCAGTACCTGCATAATTACAAAGTGGGGAAGTTCCCAGAAAAGAGGGACAATAGTGCAATGCGGGCAGGACAGCGTGTTTCGAACCAAAAAGAGGACTGCCTGCATAAATCGGGACAGTTGGTTGGTATTCCCCCAGAAGTGTGGCAGCCAGAGGAACAAGAATGGGGAATCAAACAGTGTATGTGTGATTCTATGGCTACTAGCTGAAACAAGCTAAGGGGTCAGCCAGTGTATGCAGACCTGTGACTGACAGTGGAACCAGGTGGGAAGGGGGGGCGAGGGGTCAGGCAGTGTATGTGGATACGTCTACCAGTGAGCAGTGGAGCAAGGATGGTGGTGGCGTTGGGGGGCGGTGTCGGACATTGCATAAGGGTGATCTGTGACTTCCAGTGTGCACTGTATGTCCCTCACAACATACACAGTTTGATTCCCAGTCTGAATCCAGTGCATACTGGTACTTTGAGTCTACCAGTAGGCAGTGGAACCAGGCTGGGGGAATGAGACTGCCAGTGGGCGGTGGAACCAGGCTGGGATGGGTTAGGGTATGTGTGTGGGGGAGACTGGAGGCATTTTGTGTGCATGCCACAGAGGTGTTGCAATGCTTTAGGGTGTTGCACACAAAGTTAATCTTTTTTTTACTTATTATTTTTTATTCATAGCTCATTGGGGGCATAAGGACCACTCCTGATGCCCCCCAACAAGGTCTAAATAAAAAATAATGAAAAAAAGCATGTGTGTGTGTGCCACAGGGGTCTGACCCCCCCCCCACACACACACAAACACACACCTGTAGCATATCCAGGATTTTTAGTGTTTTTTTTTTTCCCAAAAAAATGTTTCTGTAGACCTCGTTGGGGGCATTAGAACCTCTCTGTCATGGATCTCAAAGACTTGGCAAGAGACACGTACTGTAATGAAACACCACATTATTATAAATAAGCACACATACTGGAAAATATCACAGAGCACAATGAAATGTGGGAGAGTAGCACAAACTCTGAGCAAGATGCTCCTACAAGGAAAAGGACACTGCTCTGGAGGGTCCCCCTATAGGAGTCTGGAACCGGGCATATGACCCAGCCACAGGCTAGTACCAGACGGGGGTAGCGACAATGCCCACAAGTGATAGAGTAGTACTAGGCTGGAGCCACAGGCAGCACCAGATTGGATAGTCAGACTAAGCCAGGGGTCCTACATGGAGCGGATAGTCAGATAGAGCAACAGGTCAGCACCACAATGGATGGGCAGACAAGCCTAGGGTCAAGCACAGAGACAATAGAGATAAGGATACTACTGCACTACACACCAACTTAACGGTGAATGACCCAGGTGTCCAGGCAGCCTTACATACTGCCAATATGGAGAGGAGGTGGCACACACAATAGGGACCATGTCCCTTTAAGAGTGGTGTGCACATAACTGGAGGATTCCACCGATGACGCACACCCGCTCAGACCACCGGCCGGGTGGAGGAAGCAAGACGCGCCGTGACCAGCCGTGAGCAGGCATCTGGGAGCAGGCCACAAGGCAAGTATAGACCGTGATACCCTCCTGATGCCTCACATTAAGGTCTGAACAAAAAATAATAGGAAAAAAAATAATAATGATTCTTTGTGTGCAAAGCAATGCATTGGACCCCATGTGGCACAGAGATAGTTAATTATTACTATTTATTTATTTATTTATTTATTTATTTTATTACAGACCTTATTGGGAGGCATCAGGACCCCTCCTGATGCCCTCCAATGAGCTCTGACTAAAAAACATGGACCCCAAAAGAACTGATCCAGCGGCACTGGACGTCCCTTTATTTTTAGCTCAGTTCTCTTAGGGTGACATCAGAACCAATCCGATTGTGCTGGGAGATCAATATGGCGACACAGGAGAGCAATAGCTGTCCTGCGCTTCTCTCCTACCACTGGTAGGTGTGAATCGGATTGGGTAAAGCTTACTAACGTCACCGGTGACCATGTCACCAATGATCATGTCACCAATGATCATGTCACCAACGATGTTTGGAGGTTTTCCACACTAGAGAACCTGGTGACCCCCCACCTGGTGACTGCCTTTCACTCGCACTTTGTATAAGCTTGGCACAGAAGGAACCATTGTCCAAGCTCATACAATGTACCCACCTGGCGCTCTAGGGGTTAATCACTTTATTCCACTGTCCTGTGGCAGTCCCACAAACACACACACTGTGTTCCACTCTCCAGTGATAATCAGTGAAGCACATATATCTTTCCCTCAGTCTTTTCCGCTTATTTCTCCAGCAGTGTCTTCTCCTCCTCTCTATCCCCCAATGTCTCCTCCCTTTTCTATCCCCCCAGTCTATAACCTCATGACCCGCATGACTTCCTTTATCACTTCCCCCTCCCTACTCTTTTACCTGAGGACTGACCCCTCCAGATTTCCTACCTTTCCTGTCAAGTAGGGGTCCCGGGTATTTGGAAGAAGAGGTCTGTGCCTCCTTCAGTACAGACATCTATATCACTGTTCCCTTGCACAAACATCTTTATCACTGATCCCTAGCACAGACATCTATATCACTGATCCCCTGGACAGACATCTATATCACTGATCCCTACCACAGACATCTATATAACTGATCCCTACCACAGACATCTATATCACTGATCCCTAGCACATACACCTATATCACTGATCCCTAGCACATACACCTATATCACTGATCCCTAGCACATACACCTATATCACTGATCCCTAGCACAGACATCTATATCACTGTTCCCTAGCACAGACATCTATATCACTGTTCCCTAGCACATACACCTATATCACTGATCCCTAGCACATACACCTATATCACTGTTCCCTAGCACAGACATCTATATCACTGATCCCTAGCACAGACATCTATATCACTGATCCCTAGCACAGACACCTATATCACTGATCCCTAGCACATACACCTATATCACTGATCCCTAGCACAGACATCTATATCACTGTTCCCTAGCACAGACATCTATATCACTGTTCCCTAGCACATACACCTATATCACTGATCCCTAGCACAGACATCTATATCACTGTTCCCTAGCACATACACCTATATCACTGATCCCTAGCACAGACATCTATATCACTGATCCCCTACACAGACATCTATATCAATGTTCTCCTGCACATCTGATGTAGTCTAATGATATAGAGAGCCAGGATATGTCATTCCTTTGCACTCTGCATGATCAGCGCTTACAGGGAAATGAGGAAGCAGGGATATAGGGGTCTGAGCAGACCATGAGTCCAATTTATCAGGATCCCAGTGCCAGGAGCCGGTTGTGAGAATTAAAAAAGTTCTCCTTTTATTGCCTTTCTGAGGAATGTGCCTTGCAATGCACTGGATACCTCTCCAGCAATCAAAGGGTTAAAGCACCCAAGGATTTTAGAATACTAAATGTATATATTTTTCAGTGAAGTCAGGAGAATACAACTGTGACAACAGAGAGGATTAATAACGACAAATTCAGATTTCACATTGAATAGAAACTTTATTTGTGTGATGTTCTCTACTAGATGTAATTACTCCAATTCAGTGGACGATGACAGGAGATGAGGGTCTCACTTCTATTTCAATAGTCTCAGGAGAAGCTGAACTTTGTCCCTCCTTAAATTCCTGCCCAGGGTCTGATGCTGGATCTTTCTTATCAGACACATTTATACTGATTGTGATCCTCTTGTCCTCTTCTGCAACGTCTCCCTTGCTTTCAATGTCTTTCTGTTTCTTTGAGCAGATCTTACGATAAATAAAATCCACCAGATATACTATTGCTGCTAGGGTAACAAGTCCGAGACAGCTACCTATAGCGTATGTTAGTTCTGTATAGTCACTTGTTTCTGTCTCCTTCTTCTCTGTCGGTTTAGCCTTTGAGGGAAACTTATATCTGACTCTGGCAATTAAGCTAATTTTCTCTATGGTGTTACACTCATAAATGACATCTTCTGAACTTCTAGGGACTGCCAAAACGCTCTTATAATATGGTAACACTTGAGGCCGTTCACCTTGAACCAGTTGTCTCCATATATAGGTGAATCGTTCTGTCTGTGATTTGTAACTGCAGTCCATGAGCACTGAATCTTCATTGTTTAACACAGGTTTACCCCATCCACAATCCGGGGTTACTCTGCACTCCTGGACCGCAACACGGCATCTAGATTTATTGTCTGGACACCCTTTAATTCGATAAACATCTTGATAACCAATGCCACATGTTGCTGAGCATGGTCCAGTTACAAATGTGTTCTGAGGACGGTTTATTTTACGTCCAGGTGACGTCTGTGTCGTTTTCACAACACTGTTTGTTTGTCCTTTAAAGCCAGGAACGTTTAAATCTTTGCTATGTCCAGCAAGCATTATTCTGTTGAAGCTAGGCATCCGATTCGTCAATTTGGGGATTTTCTCCAGAATCGGGCCATATATCTTTTCTGTAGTAGGAACAAATTCATGTCCAACTACTGGTCTCTGCATTTTAGAGTTTACCTCCATCCTTTCTTTAAAATCTTCATTGTATCCAATAGCTGATTTTGCAACCAGCAGTATAAAAAACAACAGCCACATTCTTCCAGTCATTTCTGATCTGTAAGGTTCACTGAGCTGCACCTGTCAAGCTGTAATGTTGAATGACTGATGTGTGCCACTGCAGCCAAATAAAAGGATTCAATAGTTCCATCACCATGGATGCATTGTGATGTCATAGTCTAGCCCACAGAGCTGTGTCAGTATGATTCTATAGTGATGTCACTGCCTAGTTCTCAGGATTCCGTAGAGCTGAGTCTCAGTGGACACATAGTGATGTCAAAGTTCCGAATGAGAAATAAATCTAAGGAGATGTCTGCACTGGTTAAATATTGAGTAGATAAATGTCACATTGAAATAGGGGCCCTTAACAGTTAAACTACATTAGTGGAGTTGGCTAAGGGCAATGAAGGTTATAATCAAACTAAAACTGGAGAGCCATGGGTTACCCATCTTAGAGGAGCAGGAGGCAGGGTGGAAAACATGTGACTCTTCAGCTTGCTGGACTTTTCACATCATCCTTATCCATTTAATAGTCATTTGAAGACATAGTAACATAGTTGATGAGGCAGATAAAAGACGTGTCCATCTAGTTCGGTATTTGACAAATCATCCATGTTGATGCAGGGAAGGGAAAAACAATAAACTCCTGAAGTCAATTTCAATTAAAGTGGAACAGTCATTTTGCAAGAATAAAGGGATTTTCAAAGAGTTTTCAAAATCACATATGTTACACTTTCTTATTAAAAACCGATTGTTTAAAAATATTTAGGTTTATTTATTTGTCAGTTAAAGCAAATCTGCTAGTCAGGCCTGCCACATGCTAACATTCCTCACTGCTCTACATTACCAACTGCCACTTCCTGCTGGCAACACACTAACATTCCTCACTGCTCTACATTACCAACTGTCACTCCCTGCTGGCAACACACTAACATTCCTCATTGCTCTACATTACCAACTGCCACTCCCTGCTGGCCAAACACTAACATTCCTCACTGCTCTACATTACCAACTGCCACTTCCTGCTGTTCAGGCACTAACATTCCTCACTGCTCTACATTACCAACTGCCACTTCCTGCAGTTCAGGCACTAACATTCCTCACTGCTCTACATTACCAACTGCCACTCCAGTACTAGTTGATTTGTTTTAACCGACAAATAAAAAGTTAATATCTCATAAGTTATTGTATGAAATAAGAAATGGCTAATACAAATATCTTGGTACTGACCCCTCTCCAATAGACTTGACTTTATGTCCAGAAAATTCAAATGTCCCTTATGGATTTTCTTCAATTAGATAATATCTTCAGTCAATCCTGGGTGTCATTTTCATGGAGGTTCCATTACTCAGTGTTGTCTGATTCTCCTACTTCATCTGATATTACATTCTAATTGCCCCTCTGTAAAGGGACCATGTCCCTTTAAGAGCAGTGCGCTAGTTACTACAGGATTCCCCCAATAATGCGCACCCACACAGACCACTGGCTAGGAGGAGGATGCAAGATGCGGCGTTACCATCTGCGAGGAGGCATCGATGTGGCCGGCTCCCGGCTGCAAGGTGAGCATCGACCGTGATACCCTCCTGATGCCTCACAATGAGGTCTGAATAAAAAATAATAGGTAAAAAAAATATTAATGATTCTTTGTGTGCAAAGCAATGCATTGGACCCCATGTGGTACACAGAGAGTTAATTATTACTATTTATTTATTTATTACAGACTCCTCCTGATGCCCTCCAATGGGCGCTGCATAAAAGTCATGGACCCCAAAAGAATTGATCCAGCGGCACTGGACGTCCCTTTATTTTTAGCTCAGTTCTCTTAGGGTGACATCAGAACCAATCCGATTGTGCTGGGAGATCAATATGGCGACACTGGAGAGCAATAGCTGTCCTGCGCTTCTCTCCTACCACTGGTAGGTGTGAACCGGATTGGGTAAAGCTTACTAACGTCACCGGTGACCATGTCACCAATAATCATGTCACCAATGATCATGTCACCAATGATGTTTGGAGGCTTTCCACACTAGAGAACCTGGTGACCCCCCACCTGGTGACTGCCTTTCACTCGCACTTTGTATAAGCTTGGCACAGAAGGAACCATTGTCCAAGCTCATACAATGTACCCACCTGGCACTCTAGGGGTTAATCACTTTATTCCACTGTCCTGTGGCAGTCCCACAAACACACACACTGTGTTCCACTCTCCAGTGATAATCGGTGAAGCACATATACCTTTCCCTCAGTCTTTTCCTCTTATTTCTCCACCAGTGTCTTCTCGTCCTCTCTATCCCCCAAAGTCTCCTCCCTTTTCTATCCCCCCAGTCTATAACCTCTCACTCATTCTCATTATTTCTGTGTCCCGCATGACTTCCTTTATCACTTCCCCCTCTCTACTCTTTTACCTGAGGACTGACCCCTCCAGATTTCCTACCTTTCCTGGCAAGTAGGGGTCCCGGGTATTTGGAAGAAGAGGTCTGTGCCTCCATCAGTACAGACATCTATATCACTGTTCCCTTGCACAAACATCTTTATCACTGATACCTAGCACAGACAACTATATCACTGATCCCCTGGATAGACATCTATATCACTGATCCCTACCACAGACATCTATATCACTGATCCCTAGCACATACACCTATACACTGATCCCTAGCACAGACATCTATATCACTGATCCCTAGCACAGACATCTATATCACTGATCCCTAGCACATACACCTATATCACTGATCCATAGCACAGACATCTATATCACTGTTCTTCTGCACAGACATCTATATCAATGTTCTCCTGCACATCTGATGTAGTCTAATGATATAGAGCGCCAGGATATGTCATTCCTTTGCACTCTGCATGATCAGCGCTTACAGGGAAATGAGGGAGCAGGGATATAGGGGTCTGAGCAGACCATGAGTCCAATTTATCTGGATCCCAGTGCCAGGAGCCGGTTGTGAGAATTAAAAAAGTTTTCATTTTATTGCCTTTCTGAGGAATGTGCCTTGCAATGCACTGGATACCTCTCCAGCAATCAAAGGGTTAAAGCACCCAAGGATTTTAGAATACTAAATGTATATATTTTTCAGTGAAGTCAGGAGAATACAACTGACTGTGACAACAGAGAGGATTAATAATGACAAATTCAGATTTCACACTGAATAGAAACTTTATTTGTGTGATGTTCTCTACTAGATGTAATTACTCCAATTCAGTGGACGATGACAGGAGATGAGGGTCTCACTTCTATTTCAATAGTCTCGGGAGAAGCTGAACTTTGTCCCTCCTTAAATTCCTGCCCAGGGTCTGATGCTGGATCTTTCTTATCAGACACATTTATACTGATTGTGATCCTCTTGTCCTCTTCTGCAACGTCTCCCTTGCTTTCAATGTCTTTCTGTTTCTTTGAGCAGATCTTACGATAAATAAAATCCACCAGATATACTATTGCTGCTAGGGTAACAAGTCCGAGACAGCTACCTATAGCGTATGTTAGTTCTGTATAGTCACTTGTTTCTGTCTCCTTCTTCTCTGTCGGTTTAGCCTTTGAGGGAAACTTATATCTGACTCTGGCAATTAAGCTAATTTTCTCTATGGTGTTGCACTCATAAATGACATCTTCTGAACTTCTAGGGACTGCCAAAACGCTCTTATAATATGGTAACACTTGAGGCCGTTCACCTTGAACCAGTTGTCTCCATATATAGGTGAATCGTTCGGTCTGTGATTTGTAACTGCAGTCCATGAGCACTGAATCTTCATTGTTTAACACAGGTTTACCCCATCCACAATCCGGGGTTACTCTGCACTCCTGGACCGCAACACGGCATCTAGATTTATTGTCTGGACACCCTTTAATTCGATAAACATCTTGATAACCAATGCCACATGTTGCTGAGCATGGTCCAGTTACAAATGTGTTCTGAGGACGGTTTATTTTACGTCCAGGTGACGTCTGTGTCGTTTTCACAACACTGTTTGTTTGTCCTTTAAAGCCAGGAATGTTTAAATCTTTGCTATGTCCAGCAAGCGTTATTCTGTTGAAGCTAGGCATCCGATTCGTCATTTTGGGGATTTTCTCCAGAATCGGGCCATATATCTTTTCTGTAGTAGGAACAAATTCATGTCCAACTACTGGTCTCTGCATTTTAGAGTTTACCTCCATCCTTTCTTTAAAATCTTCATTGTATCCAATAGCTGATTTTGCAACCAGCAGTATAAAAAACAACAGCCACATTCTTCCAGTCATTTCTGATCTGTAAGGTTCACTGAGCTGCACCTGTCAAGCTGTAATGTTGAATGACTGATGTGTGCCACTGCAGCCAAATAAAAGGATTCAATAGTTCCATCACCATGGATGCATTGTGATGTCATAGTCTAGCCCACAGAGCTGTGTCAGTATGATTCTATAGTGAGGTCACTGCCTAGTTCTCAGGATTCCGCAGAGCTGAGTCTCAGTGGACACATAGTGATGTCAAAGTTCCGAATGAGAAATAAATCTAAGGAGATGTCTGCACTGGTTAAATATTGAGTAGATAAATGTCACATTGAAATAGGTGCCCCTAACAGTTAAACTACATTAGTGGAGTTGGCTAAGGGCAATGAAGGTTATAATCAAACTAAAACTGGAGAGCCATGGGTTACCCATCTTAGAGGAGCAGGAGGCAGGGTGGAAAACATGTGGCTCTTCAGCTTGCTGGACTTTTCACATCATCCTTATCCATTTAATAGTCATTTGAAGACATAGTAACATAGTTGATGTGGCAGATAAAAGATGTGTCCATCTAGTTCGGTATTTGCCAAATCATCCATGTTGATGCAGGGAAGGGAAAAACAATAAACTCCTGAAGTCAATTTCAATTAAAGTGGAACCGTCATTTTGCAAGACTAAAGGGATTTTCAAAGAGTTTTCAAAATCACATATTTTACACTTTCTTATTAAAAACAGATTGTTTAAAAATTTTTAGGTTTATTTATTTGTCAATTAAAGCATATCTGCTAGTCAGGCCTGCCACATGCTAACATTCCTCACTGCTCTACATTACCAACTGTCACTCCCTGCTGGCAAGACACTAACATTCCTCACTGCTCTACATTACCAACTGCCACTCTCTGCTGGCAACACACTAACATTCCTCATTGCTCTACATTACCAACTGCCACTCCCTGCTGGCCAAACACTAACATTCCTCTCTGCTCTACATTACCAACTGCCACTTCCTGCTGTTCAGGCACTAACATTCCTCACTGCTCTACAATACCAACTGCCACTCCAGTACTAGTTGATTTGTTTTAACTGACAAATAAAA
This sequence comes from Rhinophrynus dorsalis, assembly GCA_037306005.1. Classification (NCBI taxonomy): domain Eukaryota; kingdom Metazoa; phylum Chordata; class Amphibia; order Anura; family Rhinophrynidae; genus Rhinophrynus; species Rhinophrynus dorsalis. The sequence continues at coordinate 12,290,905 of CM074722.1, forward strand.
AGTTAATATCTCATAAGTTATTGTATGAAATAAGAAATGGCTAATACAAATATCTTGGTACTGACCCCTCTCTAATAGACTTGACTTTATGTCCAGAAAATTCAAATGTCCCTTATGGATTTTCTTCAATTAGATAATATCTTCAGTCAATCATGGGTGTCATTTTCATGGAGGTTCCATTACTCAGTGTTGTCTGATTCTCCTACTTCATCTGATATTACATTCTAATTGCCCCTCTGTAAAGGGACCATGTCCCTTTAAGAGCAGTGCGCTAGTTACTACAGGATTCCCCCAATAATGCGCACCCACACAGACCACTGGATAGGAGAAGGATGCAAGACGCGGCGTTACCAGCTGCGAGGAGGCATCGATGCGGCCGGCTCCCGGCTGCAAGGTAAGCATCGACCGTGATACCCTCCTGATGCCTCACAATGAGGTCTGAATAAAAAATAATAGGTAAAAAAAATAATAATGATTCTTTGTGTGCAAAGCAATGCATTGGACCCCATGTGGTACACAGAGAGTTAATTATTACTATTTATTTATTTATTAAAGACTCCTCCTGATGCCCTCCAATGGGCGCTGCATAAAAGTCATGGACCCCAAAAGAACTGATCCAGCGGCACTGGACGTCCCTTTATTTTTAGCTCAGTTCTCTTAGGGTGACATCAGAACCAATCCGATTGTGCTGGAGATCAATATGGCGACGCAGGAGAGCAATAGCTGTCCTGCGCTTCTCTCCTACCACTGGTAGGTGTGAATCGGATTGGGTAAAGCTTACTAACGTCCCCGGTGACCATGTCACCAATAATCATGTCACCAATGATCATGTCACCAATGACGTTTGGAGGCTTTCCACACTAGAGAATCTGGTGACCCCCCACCTGGTGACTGCCTTTCACTCGCACTTTGTATAAGCTTGGCACAGAAGGAACCATTGTCCAAGCTCATACAATGTACCCACCTGGCACTCTAGGGGTTAATCACTTTATTCCACTGTCCTGTGGCAGTCCCACAAACACACACACCGTGTTCCACTCTCCAGTGATAATCAGTGAAGCACATATACCTTTCCCTCAGTCTTTTCCTCTTATTTCTCCAGCAGTGTCGTCTCCTCCTCTCTATCCCCCAATGTCTCCTCCCTTTTCTATCCCCCCAGTCTATAACCTCTCACTCATTATCTCTGTGTCCCGCATGACTTCCTTTATCACTTCCCCCTCCCTACTCTTTTACCTGAGGACTGACCCCTCCAGATTTCCTACCTTTCCTGTCAAGTAGGGGTCCCAGGTATTTGGAAGAAGAGGTCTGTGCCTCCTTCAGTACAGACATCTATATCACTGTTCCCTTGCACAAACATCTTTATCACTGATCCCTAGCACAGACATCTATATCACTGTTCCCCTGTACAGACATCTATATCACTGATCCCTACCACAGACATCTATATCACTGATCCCTAGCACATACATCTATATCACTGATCCCTAGCACAGACATCTATATCACTGTTCCCCTGTACAGACATCTATATCACTGATCCCTAGCACATACACCTATATCACTGATCCCTAGCACAGACATCTTTATCACTGATCCCTAGCACAGACATCTATATCACTGTTCCCCTGCACAGACATCTATATCATTGTTCCCTTGCACAGAAATATATATCACTGATCCCTAGCACATACATCTATATCACTGATCCCTAGCACATGCATGTATATAACTGTTCCCTAGCACATACATCTATATCACTGTTCCACTGCACAGACATCTATATCACTTTTCCCTAGCACATACATCTATAGCTCTGATCCCTAGCACATACATCTATATCACTGATCCCTAACACAGACATCTATATCACTCTTCCCTAGCACATACATCTATATCACTGTTCCCTCGCACATACATCTATATCACTTTTCCCTAGCACATACATCTATAGCTCTGATCACTAGCACAGACATCTATATCACTGTTCCCTCGCACATACATCTGTGAAACGCACATACCATGGCCATGCATAAATCATCATAGTAGTCAATCAATGTCAGTGACAGTCACAATTGTACTGTTGAGGCAGGAGGATCAATCAGGAAGAGAGGCAGTTAGGTTATTAAGTTTCATCACAGCGCAGTAGTTTTCAGGTGCATTGCTGAGTGAAGCAAAGAGACTCAGACTTCATGCTGTGAATGCAGCCAAAAGTGGAGTACGGAGCAAACACTGCATGTGTGCACATGTATCATGCGTGACATGCATGCGTAGTACATTAGGTGTCTCAAAGCTCATCGCAATGTGGCTCACACGATGAGCATGATTTTTAAGGCTGCCGGATCAGTACCTGCATAATTACAAAGTGGGGAAGTTCCCAGAAAAGAGGGACAATAGTGCAATGCGGGAAGGACAGCGTGTTTCGAACCAAAAAGATGACTGCCTGCATAAATCGGGACAGTTGGTTGGTATTCCCCCAGAAGTGTGGCAGCCAGAGGAACAAGAATGGGGAATCAAACAGTGTATGTGTGATTCTATGGCTACTAGCTGAAACAAGCTAAGGGGTCAGCCAGTGTATGCAGACCTGTGACTGACAGTGGAACCAGGTGGGAAGGGGGGGGCGAGGGGTCAGGCAGTGTATGTGGATACGTCTACCAGTGAGCAGTGGAGCAAGGATGGTGGTGGCGTTGGGGGGCGGTGTCGGACATTGCATATGGGTGATCTGTGACTTCCAGTGTGCACTGTATGTCCTCCACAACATACACAGTTTGATTCCCAGTCTGAATCCAGTGCATACTGGAACTTTGAGTCTACCAGTAGGCAGTGGAACCAGGCTGGGGGAATGAGACTGCCAGTGGGCGGTGGAACCAGGCTGGGACGGGTTAGGGTATGTGTGTGGGGGAGACTGGAGGCATTTTGTGTGCATGCCACAGAGGTGTTGCAATGCATTAGGGTGTTGCACACAAAGTTAATCTTTTTTTTACTTATTATTTTTTATTCATAGCTCATTGGGGGCATAAGGACCACTCCTGATGACCCCCAACAAGGTCTAAATAAAAAATAATGAAAAAAAGCATGTGTGTGTGTGCCACAGGGGTCTGACCCCCCCCCCCCACACACACACACACACCTGTAGCATATCCAGGATTTTTAGTGTTTTTTTTTTTCCAAAAAAATTTTTTCTTTAGACCTCGTTGGGGGCATTAGAACCTCTCTGTCATGGATCTCAAAGACTTGGCAAGAGACACGTACTGTAATGAAACACCACATTATTAGAAATAAGCACACATAATGGAAAATATCACAGAGCACAATGAAATGTGGGAGAGTAGCACAAACTCTGAGCAAGATGCTCCTACAAGGAAAAGGACACTGCTCTGGAGGGTCCCCCTATAGGAGTCTGGAACCGGGCATATGACCCAGCCACAGGCTAGTACCAGACGGGGTAGCGACAATGCCCACAAGTGATAGAGTAGTACTAGGCTGGAGCCACAGGCAGCACCAGATTGGATAGTCAGACTAAGCCAGGGGTCCTACATGGAGCGGATAGTCAGATAGAGCAACAGGTCAGCACCAGAATGGATGGGCAGACAAGCCAAAGGTCAAGCACAGAGACAATAGAGATAAGGATACTACTGCACTACACACCAACTTAATGGTGAATGACCCAGGTGTCCAGGCAGCCTTACATACTGCCAATATGGAGAGGAGGTGGCACACACAATAGGGACCATGTCCCTTTAAGAGTGGTGTGCATATAACTGGAGGATTCCCCCGATGACGCACACCCGCTCAGACCACCGGCCGGGTGGAGGAAGCAAGACGCGCCGTGACCAGCCGTGAGCAGGCATCTGGGAGCCGGCCACAAGGCAAGTATAGACCGTGATACCCTCCTGATGCCTCACATTAAGGTCTGAACAAAAAATAATAGGTAAAAAAAATAATAATGATTCTTTGTGTGCAAAGCAATGCATTGGACCCCATGTGGCACAGAGATAGTTAATTATTATTATTTATTTATTTATTTTATTACAGACCTTATTGGGAGGCATCAGGACTAGTGTTGAGCGAGCATGCTCGGCCGATGCTCGGATCGGCTCGAGCATCGCTCTGCTCGGCACATGGCGGTACTCGTACGAGTACCGCATGTGCTCGCCCGCCATGTTCGGGTCTCCTCCCCGCACGTTTTGCGGCTGCTGCGCAGCCAATAAACGTGCAGGGAGGCTCTGACATCGGTGTAATGCCAGCAGCCATGTTGACTGCTGGCATTACACTGATTGGCTGGCCAGAACCCGTGGTCGGGTGCTGTATAGCACCTGACCATCGAGTTCGGCTCAGTCTGAGCCAGGGAGAGCTGAGGATAGGAAGGGAAAGGCAGTGTAGGGAGGAAAAAAACAAAAATTGTGAAAAAAAAGAACCAAAAGTCCTTTTTAGGACTACTGTGTGTGGGGGCAGCAGGTTATTTTGTGTGGGGGGAAAAAAACAAAAAAAAAAAAAAAAAAATATTCTGTTTAGTGTGAAAAGTTGCAGATTAGAGCACATTCTGTTTAGTGTGCACAGTTGCAGATTAGAGCACATTCTGTTTAGTGTGCAAAGTTGCAGATTAGAGCACATTCTGTTTAGTGTGCAAAGTTGCAGATTAGAGCACATTCTGTTTAGTGTGCAAAGTTGCAGATTAGAGCACATTCTGTTAAGTCTTCAAACTAAAATATCAAAGTCACATATTCCATTCAGTGTGCGTCGCCGCAGTTTAGCAGCACATTCTGTGTACTGTGCAGAGTTGCAGAATAGGAAGAAATACTGTTAAGTCTTCAAACTAAAATATCAAAGTCACATATTCCATTCAGTGTGCTTCGCCGCAGTTTAGCAGCACATTCTGTGTACTGTGCAGAGTTGCAGAATAGGAAGAAATACTGTTAAGTCTTCTAACTCAAATATCAAAGTCACATATTCCATTCAGTGTGTTTCACCGCCGTTTAGCAGCCTATTCTGTGTACTCTGCAGAGTTGCAGAATAGTAAGAAATACTGTTAAGTTTTCAAACTCAAATATTAAAGTCACATATTCCATTCAGTGTGTTTCACCGCCGTTTAGCAGCCTATTCTGTGTACTCTGCACAGTTGCAGAATAGTAAGAAATACTGTTAAGTTTTCAAACTCAAATATTAAAGTCACATATTCCATTCAGTGTGTTTCACCGCCGTTTAGCAGCCTATTCTGTGTACTCTGCAGAGTTGCAGAATAGTAAGAAATAGTGTTAAGTTTTCAAACTCAAATATCAAAGTCACATATTCCATTCAGTGTGTATCACCGCCGTTTAGCAGCCTATTCTGTGTACTCTGCAGAGTTGCAGAATAGTAAGAAATAGTGTTAAGTTTTCAAACTCAAATATCAAAGTCACATATTCCATTCAGTGTGTATCACCGCCGTTTAGCAGCCTATTCTGTGTACTCTGCAGAGTTGCAGAATAGTAAGAAATAGTGTTAAGTTTTCAAACTCAAATATCAAAGTCACATATTCCATTCAGTGTGTTTCACCGCCGTTTAGCAGCCTATTCTGTGTACTCTGCACAGTTGCAGAATAGTAAGAAATACTGTTAAGTTTTCAAACTCAAATATTAAAGTCACATATTCCATTCAGTGTGTGTCACCGCAGTTTAGCAGCCTATTCTGTGTACTCTGCAGAGTTGCAGAATAGGAAGAAATACTGTTAAGTTTTCAAACTCAAATATTAAAGTCACATATTCCATTCAGTGTGTTTCACCGCCGTTTAGCAGCCTATTCTGTGTACTCTGCACAGTTGCAGAATAGTAAGAAATACTGTTAAGTTTTCAAACTCAAATATTAAAGTCACATATTCCATTCAGTGTGTTTCACCACCGTTTAGCAGCCTATTCTGTGTACTCTGCAGAGTTGCAGAATAGTAAGAAATAGTGTTAAGTTTTCAAACTCAAATATTAAAGTCACATATTCCATTCAGTGTGTATCACCGCCGTTTAGCAGCCTATTCTGTGTACTCTGCACAGTTGCAGAATAGGAAGAAATACTGTTAAGTTTTCAAACTCAAATATTAAAGTCACTTATTCCATTCAGTGTGTGTCACCGCAGTTTAGCAGCCTATTCTGTGTACTCTGCACAGTTGCAGAATAGGAAGAAATACTGTTAAGTTTTCAAACTCAAATATTAAAGTCACATATTCCATTCAGTGTGTTTCACCGCCGTTTAGCAGCCTATTCTGTGTACTCTGCACAGTTGCAGAATAGGAAGAAATACTGTTAAGTTTTCAAACTCAAATATTAAAGTCACTTATTCCATTCAGTGTGTGTCACCGCAGTTTAGCAGCCTATTCTGTGTACTCTGCACAGTTGCAGAATAGGAAGAAATACTGTTAAGTTTTCAAACTCAAATATTAAAGTCACATATTCCATTCAGTGTGTGTCACCGCAGTTTAGCAGCCTATTCTGTGTACTCTGCAGAGTTGCAGAATAGTAAGAAATACTGTTAAGTTTTCAAACTCAAATATTAAAGTCACATATTCCATTCAGTGTGTTTCACCGCCGTTTAGCAGCCTATTCTGTGTACTCTGCACAGTTGCAGAATAGTAAGAAATACTGTTAAGTTTTCAAACTCAAATATTAAAGTCACATATTCCATTCAGTGTGTTTCACCGCCGTTTAGCAGCCTATTCTGTGTACTCTGCAGAGTTGCAGAATAGTAAGAAATAGTGTTAAGTTTTCAAACTCAAATATCAAAGTCACATATTCCATTCAGTGTGTATCACCGCCGTTTAGCAGCCTATTCTGTGTACTCTGCAGAGTTGCAGAATAGTAAGAAATAGTGTTAAGTTTTCAAACTCAAATATCAAAGTCACATATTCCATTCAGTGTGTATCACCGCCGTTTAGCAGCCTATTCTGTGTACTCTGAAGAGTTGCAGAATAGTAAGAAATAGTGTTAAGTTTTCAAACTCAAATATTAAAGTCACATATTCCATTCAGTGTGTATCACCGCCGTTTAGCAGCCTATTCTGTGTACTCTGCACAGTTGCAGAATAGGAAGAAATACTGTTAAGTTTTCAAACTCAAATATTAAAGTCACTTATTCCATTCAGTGTGTGTCACCGCAGTTTAGCAGCCTATTCTGTGTACTCTGCAGAGTTGCAGAATAGGAAGAAATACTGTTAAGTTTTCAAACTCAAATATTAAAGTCACATATTCCATTCAGTGTGTGTCACCGCAGTTTAGCAGCCTATTCTGTGTACTCTGCAGAGTTGCAGAATAGGAAGAAATACTGTTAAGTTTTCAAACTCAAATATTAAAGTCACATATTCTGTGTAAGATGAAGAAGGCGGGTAAAAAGGGACGGGGAAGTGGACGTGATCCTGAAAGTTCAGGGCGCGGGTCAGGACGCGGAGAAACTGTGCCTGGTGCCAGAGCACAAGAAAGAAAGACATCCACCATACCTAGCTTCATGTGTAATTTTACAGGGCGTCGCAGGACATCACTCTCGAGGTCCGACCACTGCGAACAGGTGGTCGGTTGGATGACAGCTGATACTGCTTCCAGTCGGTTAAGCACCACCCTGTCTTCCACCAAGTCCACTCTCAGTAGCCAAGAGTCTGGTCAAAATAATCCTCACTCTGATCATCCTTCCTCCCACCATACACGGTCTGGTCAAAGAAGTGATCCCATACTGGGATATAGTGAGGAGCTCGTCTCATCACTAATCCTTCATTTGACCCTCTCTCCAAGCACGCTTGCAGAGGAACATGACATCTTGTGCCCTGATTCACAACCTCTAGAGGCTACCCAATCACAAGAAGATGACAGATGTGAACGGCATTTAAGGTCAAAGGAAGTAGTGGATGATGATGATGATGATGAGACACAGTTGCCATTAAATCAACCACTATTTCCATCTCAAGACCTTGTTGAGGAGAATGTTATACAGTTGTCAATGACTGAGTATGTGGTGGGATCAAGACTTGAGGAGGATGATCAGAGTGAGGAAGTGGAGGAGGACTTGGTGGACGATGAGGTGACTGACCCCACCTGGGAAGGTGTAGAGCCGAGCGATGTCAGCAGTCCTGAGGGTGAGCCATCTGCAGCACCGCAACAGGCTGGAAGAGGCAGTGGTGTGGCTACAGAAAGAAGGCGGACCGCACCAAACCGGCCCGCAAATGTTCCACGGAGCACCCCCTTGCGTAAATCTACCTTGCCAAAGGGTAGGTGTTCCGCGGTATGGCGTATTTTTAAGGAAAGTGCGGACGACAAAAGAATTGTAGTTTGCAACCTGTGCCACACCAGAATGAGCCGAGGCATGAACACTAGAAACCTCACCACCACCAGCATGATCCGACACATGGCATCCAAGCACCGTAGTAAGTGGGAGGAACGCCTGGATCGCCCATCTGTGTCTGCAGGCCACACCACTGCCTCCTCTTCCCCTGTTTTCGGTGCCGGCCAATCGCCTGTCGAAGGCGCAGGCCCGCATACCTCCCGCCCTGCACCTGTACCATCTGAAGCACCATCAGCGACCACATCCACTTCCCTGTCCCAGCACAGCGTCCAAATGTCGTTACCCCAGGCATTTGAGCGCAAAAGAAAGTACCCAGCCACCCACCCACAGGCCATAGCACTAACCTCACACCTTTCAAAATTACTGGCCATCGAAATGCTGCCATTTAGGCTTGTGGACACTGAGTCCTTCCGCAGCCTGATGGCAGCAGCTGTCCCTCGGTACGCGGTCCCCAGCCGCCACTACTTTTCCCGGTGTGCCATCCCCGCATTACACCACCATGTGTCCCGTAACATCACCCGTGCCCTGACCAACGCAGTTACTGGGAAGGTCCACTTAACGACTGACACATGGACAAGTGCTTGTGGCCAGGGACGCTACATTTCCCTGACGGCACACTGGGTGAATGTCGTGGAGGCTGGGAGCGACTCGGACCCTGGGATGGCACGGGTGCTACCCACGCCGAGGATTGCGGGCCCTACCTCCATCAGGGTTTCCACCAGCACCTACGTTATTGGCTCCTCCTCCTCCGTTTCCACCTCCGAATTCTCTACACGCAGCGCCACTCCCCCATCAGCCAGTAGCTGGAAGCAGTGTAGCACTGCAGTGGGGAAGCGTCAACAGGCCGTGCTGAAGCTGATCTGCCTTGGGGACAAACAGCACACGGCCTCAGAGCTGTTGCAGGGGATTAGTCACCAGACCGAGCAGTGGCTCTCGCCACTCAACCTGCAACCAGGCATGGTTGTGTGTGATAATGGGCGTAACTTGGTGGCAGCTTTGGAGCTCGGCAAGCTCACACACGTACCATGTCTAGAGCATGTATTTAATTTAGTGGTGCAGCGATTTCTAAAAACCTACCCCAATGTGCATGATCTCTTGACCAAGGTGCGCCGCGTGTGTGCACATTTCCGTAAGTCATCAACAGCTTCAGCTGGCCTGTTGAAGCTGCAGCAGCGCTTACAATTGCCAGCTCACCGGCTGCTGTGTGACGTGAGCACGCGCTGGAACTCCACCTTCCACATGTTGGCCCGGCTTTGTGAGCAGCAGAGGGCAGTAGTGGAGTACCAGCTGTTACACGGTCGTCGCCTCTCCGTTCAACTTCCTGTAATCAGAAGTGAGGAGTGGGAATGGATGTCAGATCTCTGTGAGGTTTTACGCAATTTTGAGGAATCGACACAGATGGTGAGCGGCGATAACGCTATTATCAGTGTAACCATCCCACTTCTGTGTCTACTGAAACGCTCGCTGCTCACAATTAAAACCGACGCTTTGCATGTGGAAGAGGTGGAAATGGGGGAGGAAGAGCTTACACAAGGTGATAGCCAGAGCACCCTCACTTCGTCTTCTCAGCGACAATTGGAGGAGGCGGAGGAGGAGGAGGAGGAGGAGGAAGACACGGTTGCCTCAGTTACAGAGGGTAGCCATGGAACTTTAGTTCCATCTCTTCAGCGTGGGTGGGCAGAAGAGGAGGAAGAGGATGAGGATATTGAGAGTCATCCTCCTGGTGAGGACAGCGAAATCTTGACTGTTGGTACTCTGGCACACATGGCTGACTTTATGTTAGGCTGCCTTTCCCGTGACCCACGCGTTATACGCATTTTAAACAACACGGATTACTGGGTGTTCACCCTTCTGGACCCCCGCTACAAAGAGAATTTCTCATCTCTCATTCCTCCGGTGGAGAGGACAAGCAAAATGGTGCAATACCAGAAGGTTCTTGTTGAAAAATTGCTCCAAAATTTTCCATCTGACAACGCTGGCGGCAGAATACGTGCTACCTTGGCCAACCGAGAAGGGGAGAAAAGGGGAGCACACAGCAGTTCCGAGAAAGGCAGGGCAACACTCTCCAAGGCGTGGGACACCTTCATGACACCCCGCCAGCACCCTCACCCTGATGCGCAGCCTAGTGTCACAAGGAGGGAAAAGTTTTGGAAGATGGTGAAGGAGTACGTAGCAGACCGTGTCAGCGTCCTCAATGATCCCTCTGTGCCTTACAACTACTGGGTGTCCAAGCTGGACACGTGGTATGAACTGGCACTCTACGCCTTGGAGGTGCTGGCCTGCCCTGCCGCCAGCGTTCTGTCTGAGCGGGTATTTAGTGCTGCTGGTGGCATCATAACAGATAAGCGTATCCGCCTTTCCACCGACAATGCTGATAGGTTGACACTTATAAAAATGAACAAGGCCTGGATTTCCCCTGACTTCTCCACTCCACTGGAGGAAAGCCCCGGGGGAACATAAACTCACTTTATATATGTTATTTACAATGATGGGAATACTCTGTATTCCCATTCACCCCTTCCACCCAAAAAACGGGTATATGGTTGACTCTTAATCTTCTCATCCTCCTCCTCCTCTTCCATATGCCCTGGGATATAATTTTTATATAGGGCCAGCTCACCAGCGGGCCCTGTGATATAATTTTTATATAGGGCCAGCTCACCAGCGGGCCCTGTGATATAATTTTTATATAGGGTCAGCTCACCAGCGGGCCCTGTTTGCCAATTTTTATATAGGTCAGCTCACCAGCGGGCCTTCTCATATAATGTTTTATTGGGTCAGCTCTCTAGCGGGCCCTCTCATATAATGTTTTATAGCGTCAGCTCACTAGCGGGCCTTCGCATATAATGTTTAGGATGGTCAGCTCTGCAGCAGACCCTCACCCATAATGTTTTAGATGGTCAGCTCAGCGCACGTTTCCCTCTTAATCATGGCCTCAGTTCAATAAAATCAAGGAAATTTTTGGGAGAATTTGCCTCTGTGCACGTTTCCCTCTTAATCATGGCCTCAGTTCTGAAAATCAAGGAAAGTTTTGGGAGAATTTGCCTCTGTGCACGTTTCCCTCTTAATCATGGCCTCAGTTCTGAAAATCAAGGAAATTTTTGGGAGAATTTGCCTCTGCGCACGTTTCCCTCTTAATCATGGCCTCACTTCCGAAAATCAAGGAAATTTTTGGGAGAATTTGCAGATGATATACAAGTAAATATACAGCAAATATTGTTTGGTAACAATTTTTCGCCTAAAGTCGTTTTTATTTTCCTTTTTGTGTGTTTTATGGTCAGTCTGTAAAAATGGCGTACTACGGGCGAAAGATCGTTCCCAGCAGCGATGTTGGAGTCCAAGATGCATCCAGACATCCTCCCTATGCTGTCCCTGAACCATTTCTGTAGTGTTTCCATCTTTTTCTGCCCTTTTCCTATGGACCAGGCACCCTCCCCTCATCAGAGCAGGGGGTGCCTGGTGTAGTGCTCGAGTCCTCCCATTGACTTCAATGGGGCTCGGGTGCTCGGCCGAGCACTCGAGCCTCAGGGGGTGCTCGGTCAGAGCACCCGAACACCCGAGCATTGGGGTGCTCGCTCATCACTAATCAGGACCCCTCCTGATGCCCTCCAATGAGCTCTGACTAAAAAAACATGGACCCTAAAAGAATTGATCCAGCGGCACTGGACGTCCCTTTATTTTTAGCTCAGTTCTCTTAGGGTGACATCAGAACCAATCCGATTGTGCTGGAGATCAATATGGCGACACAGGAGAGTAATAGCTGTCCTGCGCTTCTCTCCTACCACTGGTAGGTGTGAATCGGATTGGGTAAAGCTTACTAACGTCACCGGTGACCATGTCACCAATAATCATGTCACCAATGATCATGTCACCAATGATGTTTGGAGGCTTTCCACACTAGAGAACCTGGTGACCCCCCACCTGGTGACTGCCTTTCACTCGCACTTTGTATAAGCTTGGCACAGAAGGAACCATTGTCCAAGCTCATACAATGTACCCACCTGGCACTCTAGGGGTTAATCACTTTATTCCACTGTCCTGTGGCAGTCCCACAAACACACACACTGTGTTCCACTCTCCAGTGATAATCAGTGAAGCACATATACCTTTCCCTCAGTCTTTTCCGCTTATTTCTCCACCAGTGTCTTCTCCTCCTCTGTATCCCCCAATGTCTCCTCCCTTTTCTATCCCCCCAGTCTATAACCTCTCACTCATTCTCATTATCTCTGTGTCCCGCATGACTTCCTTTATCACTTCCCCCTCCCTACTTTTTTACCTGAGGACTGACCCCTCCAGATTTCCTACCTTTCCTGTCAAGTAGGGGTCCCGGGTATTTGGAAGAAGAGGTCTGTGCCTCCTTCAGTACAGACATCTATATCACTGTTCCCTTGCACAAACATCTTTATCACTGATCCCTAGCACAGACATCTATATCACTGATCCCCTGGACAGACATCTATATCACTGATCCCTACCACAGACATCTATATCACTGATCCCTAGCACATACACCTATATCACTGATCCCTAGCACAGACATCTATATCACTGTTCTTCTGCACAGACATCTATATCACTGATCCCTAACACAGACATCTATATCACTGTTCCCTAACACATACACCTATATCACTGTTCCCTAGCACATACATCTATATCACTGATCCCTAGCACAGACATCTATATCACTGATCTTCTGCACAGACATCTATATCAATGTTCTCCTGCACAGCTGATGTAGTCTAATGATATAGAGAGCCAGGATATGTCATTCCTTTGCACTCTGCATGATCAGCGCTTACAGGGAAATGAGGGAGCAGGGATATAGGGGTCTGAGCAGACCATGAGTCCAATTTATCAGGATCCCAGTGCCAGGAGCCGGTTGTGAGAATTAAAAAAGTTCTCCTTTTATTGCCTTTCTGAGGAATGTGCCTTGCAATGCACTGGATACCTCTCCAGCAATCAAAGGGTTAAAGCACCCAAGGATTTTAGAATACTAAATGTATATATTTTTCAGTGAAGTCAGGAGAATACAACTGACTGTGACAACAGAGAGAATTAATAACGACAAATTCAGATTTCACACTGAATAGAAACTTTATTTGTGTGATGTTTTCTACTAGATGTAATTACTCCAATTCAGTGGACGATGACAGGAGATGAGGGTCTCACTTCTATTTCAATAGTCTCAGGAGAAGCTGAACTTTGTCCCTCCTTAAATTCCTGCCCAGGGTCTGATGCTGGATCTTTCTTATCAGACACATTTATACTGATTGTGATCCTCTTGTCCTCTTCTGCAACGTCTCCCTTGCTTTCAATGTCTTTCTGTTTCTTTGAGCAGATCTTACGATAAATAAAATCCACCAGATATACTATTGCTGCTAGGGTAACAATTCCGAGACAGCTACCTATAGCGTATGTTAGTTCTGTATAGTCACTTGTTTCTGTCTCCTTCTTCTCTGTCGGTTTAGCCTTTGAGGGAAACTTATATCTGACTCTGGCAATTAAGCTAATTTTCTCTATGGTGTTGCACTCATAAATGACATCTTCTGAACTTCTAGGGACTGCCAAAACGCTCTTATAATATGGTAACACTTGAGGCCGTTCACCTTGAACCTGTTGTCTCCATATATAGGTGAATCGTTCTGTCTGTGATTTGTAACTGCAGTCCATGAGCACTGAATCTTCATTGTTTAACACAGGTTTACCCCATCCACAATCCGGGGTTACTCTGCACTCCTGGACCGCAACACGGCATCTAGATTTATTGTCTGGACACCCTTTAATTCGATAAACATCTTGATAACCAATGCCACATGTTGCTGAGCATGGTCCAGTTACAAATGTGTTCTGAGGACGGTGTATTTTACGTCCAGGTGACGTCTGTGTCATTTTCACAACACTGTTTGTTTCTCCTTTAAAGCCTGGAATGTTTAAATCTTTGCTATGTCCAGCAAGCGTTATTCTGTTGAAGCTAGGCATCCGATTCGTCATTTTGGGGATTTTCTCCAGAATCGGGCCATATATCTTTTCTGTAGTAGGAACAAATTCATGTCCAACTACTGGTCTCTGCATTTTAGAGTTTACCTCCATCCTTTCTTTAAAATCTTCATTGTATCCAATAGCTGATTTTGCAACCAGCAGTATAAAAAAGAACAGCCACATTCTTCCAGTCATTTCTGATCTGTAAGGTTCACTGAGCTGCACCTGTCAAGCTGTAATGTTGAATGACTGATGTGTGCCACTGCAGCCAAATAAAAGGATTCAATAGTTCCACCACCATGGATGCATTGTGATGTCATAGTCTAGCCCACAGAGCTGTGTCAGTATGATTTATAGTGAGGTCACTGTCTAGTTCTCAGGATTCCGCAGAGCTGAGTCTCAGTGGACACATAGTGATGTCAAAGTTCCGAATGAGAAATAAATCTAAGGAGATGTCTGCACTGGTTAAATATTGAGTAGATTAATGTCACATTGAAATAGGTGCCCCTAACAGTTAAACTACATTAGTGGAGTTGGCTAAGGGCAATGAAGGTTGTAATAAAACTAAAGCTGGAGATCCATGGGTTACCAATCTCCGAGGAGCAGGAGGCAGGGTGGACAACATGTGGCTCTTCAGCTTGCTGGACTTTTCAAATCATCCTTATCCATTTAATAGTCATTTGAAGACATAGTAACATAGTTGATGAGGCAGATAAAAGACGTGTCCATCTAGTTCGGTATTTGCCAAATCATCCATGTTGATGCAGGGAAGGGAAAAACAATAAACTCCTGAAGTCAATTTCAATTAAAGTGGAACCGTCATTTTACAAGAATAAAGGGATTTTCAAAGAGTTTTCAAACTCACATATTTTACACTTTCGTATAAAAAACAGATTGTTTAAAAATATTTAGGTTTATTTATTTGTCAGTAAAGCAAATCTGCTAGTCATGCCTGCCACATGCTAACATTCCTCACTGCTCTACATTACCAACTGCCACTCCCTGCTAGCAAGACACTAACATTCCTCACTGCTCTACATTACCAACTGCCACTCCCTGCTAGCAACACACTAACATTCCTCATTGCTCTACATTACCAACTGCCACTTCCTGCTAGCAAGACACTAACATTCCTCACTGCTCTACATTACCAACTGTCACTCCCTGCTGGCAAGACACTCAGGGCTAGATTTAAAGGCAGCCGTTATTATAAAAATCAGTAACGGGTGCGTTAAGTGTCATGTTGGAATTCAAAGATCCGTCTAAAGAACAGATAACGGCAGTTGCAGAATCCTAACGGCCGATACACTTACGTGCATTCAGACGCATGGAACAACATACCCCAGAGCTATTCAAAGGCTTGCGATACTGTTAACGGCTGAAAAAAAGACACACCTAACGACAAAAAGTTAAGACCCACTTTTCTCATACGTTAGACACTTAATGGGCAAAACAAAACACCCGTTACATAGGAAAATACACGAAATGCTTACTGCACAACCATGTAAATGGAAAAATTAACCCGTGCAATGCCAAAACAACACAAAAACATGCACACACAACACAAATCACTCCACACACAACAACAACCAACACCACAGGGACAACGACACACAAAAAAAAAACCAGCACAACATGGCACGGAACAATGGGGGTTATTACACAAAGCAGACACCTGCAAATATAAGCTCACCTGGGCAACATCAACACTCTACCTGCACCCCACAACTGCACACCCGCAAATAGCACACACATAACAAGCACAACACACCACATCTTATAACATACACACACCTGCAAACACTTACCTGGGCAAAAACAAATCACCATTGGTCAGCACTCACCTGATCAACACTCCTACACAACGCCCTATCAAGTACTTAAAGGGACAACTCAACACACTCACTTGTGGCTTGTTTTCCACTCAAGGAGGGAGAGAGAGAGAAAGAGAGAGAGAGATAGAAAGAGAGAGAGAGAGAGGTAGAGAGAGAGAGACAGATAGAGAGAGCAAACAGTATGTTGGGTTACATATTGTTGCGAAGACTGCGGAGAAGGCGTGCAAGGGAGATAGCTAGGGAACATCAGCAACCTCCAAGCATGCCTGATCAACAGCCTTCACCTGTTGCAAGTGAGGAGGCTCACAGGAGTCCATCCCCACCTGGAGGGTAGAGGATGTACAGACGACCACCAAGGCCCAGGGTATATCGCCCAAGGGTCACCCTCTTTGGATGACTGATGACGAGGTCATTGATTGCTACAGGTTGAGGCCTGACAGCATCATTGCCTTGTATGAGGTCATCAAGGAGCAGGTGGATCCCATCTACATCCACAACCATGCCCTAAATGGCCTGCAGAAACTACTCTGTGCCATACACTTCATGGCAAGTGGGGACTTCCAGTCCACTGAGGGTTACGGATCTGGCATGTCACAGGCCACATTCTCCAGGGTGCTGGCCCAGGTCCTGCCAGCCCTCAAAAGCAAGGCCAGTACCTATATACATTTTCCCACCACCGACATGGACTGGATACACATCAAGCAGGCCTTTTACGCCAGGGGAGGCATGCCCAGGGTCATAGGTGCTATAGATTGCACCCATGTCCGCATTAAGGCCCCAGCATGTGACGCACAGCTATTCGTCAACAGGAAGAACTTCCACTCCATCAACGTGCAGATGGTGTGTGACAGCAACATGAGGATAATGAATGTCTATGCAAAATATCCTGGCAGCTCACATGATGCATACATTCTCCAAAACTCCTCAGTCCACAGAGATTTTGAGAATGGAACCTTTACAGGGGGATGGCTAGTGGGTGAGTTCACAATACAAAATCACACCACATACACAGGCGTACACACCACGCTGCTTAGCATGCACCTGACCACAGCTACTATGTCCACCACACAAAACATCATTCACACAACATGTGCTCCCTGTCTCACTATGTCACTCACATTACACAGGTGATGCTGGCTACGGATGCAAGTCCTGGCTACTGACCCCTTTGGCCAATCCCCAAACACATGTCCAGGAAAGGTACAACCAGGCTCATGCCAGAACGAGGAATGCTATTGAGTGGACATTTGGGCTCCTCAAGTCAAGATTTCGATGTCTGGACCACTCGGGGGGAGCACTGCAGTATGCACCGGCAAAGGTGTGTGACATCATTGTGGCGTGCGCAATACTGCACAACATCGCAGTGGACACCAGGCTGCTGGATCACATCCCGGACCCCCCATACAGGAAGTGGCCATGGACATCGGGCATGTGGAGGAGACCATGAGAGGGGCACAGATCAGAGACAGGCTCATGACGGAACACTTCACCTGTGAGTATAACACAGGCATACAAACAATCCATGCAAGTCCCCCATCAGTCCTGTGACACTAACCACACTGCACATTATGTTCTGTCTCACCCCACAGGAACAGTGACACAGCACTGCACTGACAGTGGACGTGGCAAATTGTGTGTGTGGACTCAAAAACCATCTTCCATTCCACTCTCCACGTTGACATACAGACCCCAAGGATATCACGCACACCCCCAGGAGAAACAAGGTTCAACATATTACCCATGTTCATCACCTTACAAGCCTTGATTGACAGCAATTAACTGGATATGCCATGATTATAGCCTGAACAACCATGCTAGCCCAGTAGCGAAAGAGTATCATCTAATGATATGCATTGGATGATACTCAGGCACATCAGGGGTTAAAGGGACATTGCACTCAATATGGGACCTGTACTGTGCTAGAGCTGAGAAGAGCAGCACAGGGGTGGATGTACAATGGTATGGTCACACAATGTAGAGGTCATGAGACGTAGATCAGATTACCAGGGACTCCATGCTGACCTGTGAGTGTGCAGACAAATGTGCCCCCGACATGAATACACACATCAACAAATATGTCCTAACAGTTCCATGGAACAAATGACATTGGGCTGCCACTGTCACTTTCACAGTGGCAGCACAATGTCATTACCTCCATGGAGCTCTCAGAACACTTGTTAATGTGTGTATACATGTCAGGGGCACACATCCATAGGGCTGGTGCACATGTCCTAATTTCCCCTCTGAATTGGTTACAGATGAGTACACAACACATTGTCAAGCAATGGTTTGTGCACTCACCTGTAACTGTGAAAATTGAGGGGATTAAAAATACTAAATTGTTGTTGCTTGATGATCAGTTCAGGTCTACTGCTCCAAATCCTGTCCTCTTGTCCCACAGGCATCCGTAACATGATCCATCCTTGAACTGAAGATATTCCATGTAACTGGATTGATGTCTTGACAACACCTTCATGAAGATCATCCCTTGCTGTTTATGGTGATGTTGTTGGTGATGCAAAGTTTGATCTGAGGTTCACACAAACCTCTTCTGGAACATTCTCATATAGACACAGAAAACACTAATTCTTGAGTGTTATAACCTGTACAGTTAGGATGCTCAGCTACAGAGTTGTCAAACCTTGTGGCCAACACATGAGCAGAGCAGCAGTGTTACTGAAGTAGTACGATTTAGTTTCAAAGTACATTTAGTGTTCTCATACCGGTGTTAAATGCTCATAGGCAATACACACAGAAAACACATGTACATTCTAATGTACTTTGAGACACAATAAAGATGAACCTTCACCATTCTATCTGTGTCTGTAGGAGGATATATTTGAGAAAACATTTGTCAATGCGTAACCACACCCAGGATAGAGTATCCCCCATACATGGAAAGGCATAACCCACATCACAGGAGTCCACCACTTGTTTGCCAGTGAGTGGCCTCTGTGATGTATCCATGCAAACAAATGATGGTGGCAGTGATGCACCAATGTGTTGTGGGAATGATAAAGAGGTGATACAGGGGACATACTTCCACAGTGAATACCTGTCCACAGTATCTGTATTGCTCAGTATAATCCATGTTCTGAGATTTTGCTCCACTTTGACATATCTCAGTACATGGGCTATATCAACGAACAAACAGACTAAGTGAACATGTGTTATCACTGGTGAAGTCTGTTACACCCTTAGGGAAACAGCAACTCAACTTACTGGAGACACCAATACTCACCCCAGGATATCAGTGTGTGTGCTACACATTGAAATCCTCGGTTAAAAACATTGGCTTCCCCAGTAAGTCAGTTGCACAATGAGTGTGTGAATCCAAGACAATATGGTTACATGTCCCATTTATCTGTCCTGCTTCTAATGTCCCTGCTAAGTCACAGAGCTGTTTGTCTGGTTATCCCATTAACCCACTGAGTGCAAGAGTGGTCCCCAACATATTTCTTTGCAATGCGTTCACTACCACTTTGGCACTCAAAGGGTTAAACACAACATATGATGTAGACGAATGTTCAATGTTGCACCATTTGTTGTGCTAAGGGGTATGTTTTGTTGTTCAAATTCAACACACAACATCGCCATATAACACAGTGGTGTTATATGGCTCCAGGGATGTATTTCCAGTTGAATTTGTACAACGGTGTGTGTGTGTGTGTGTGATCCCATGCTTTAGCATCCCACAAACATTTCACCCAGGCAGAGGTTGTGTTCACTGCATTGTATGGCAATGCATTGGAGACAACCCTGCCACCCAATCCATAACTGAAGACACAACAGATCAGACTGGAATACAAAAAAAATGGTTTTTTTATTGAGGGGAAACTTAACAGGTTGGGCCTTTCATTTTTTCCTTTTTGGGTGGGGGGCCTTAGCCTGGTTGCCAGAGGTGGATGCCGTTGTGGATCTCCTGGTAACCATTGCCCCCTAGGTGTTGCTTCAGGGGTAACACTGGAGGGGGTGGTGGTTGTAGTAGACCCCTCCGTGGAATGCAAGTTCTCCCGCTCCATCCTCAGGTTCTCTCTGCGGTTGATCTCCCTTAACTCCACAAGGACCTGTGTCAACATGACCATCAGACCAGTCCTGAGCTGGTTGAGTAGTGTGTTCCCCCTGGCCACCTCCGACTCCATGGCTTGGATTCTGGTCTCCAATTGGGCAATGTTCCTCCTGGATTGCCTCCTGCTCCTGGTGATGTTGCTGTCTGTACTTCTGCTCAACCGGAGTAGTCTTCTCTAAAGGGCAATACACTCCGCCTACATCCCTGTGAGGCGTGCGGTGCTGGAGGTGGATGTGCCCGGTGTCCCTGGTGCTGCTGTTTCCTCTGCTGCTGAGGGTGCTGTTTCCTCCTCTGCTGCTGTTGAGGATGCTGTGGCTGCTGTTGGAGTGGCTGGTGCAGATGATGGGCATATGCCCACCACATCAAGTGATCCTGAGCTGCCCAATGATGTGTGTGCTGGTGGAGGTGTGAAAATGTCCCTGGGTAGGGGGCGCTGAAGCTCACCAATCAGGCCCAGGTGTGGGTAGTCCAGTGGCCAAGGGTCATATGGTGGCCACTGATAGGTGCTGGGACCCCACCTGGGATCATACCTTGGGGCATGTTGTGGAGCCATCCAGGAGGGTGGGTTGATCTGTGAAGAATATGGCCCATATTGGGTGGTGGCCACTGTCCCTGGCAGCCATTGCCTCCCTGGTGGTGGTGGTGCTGCAGATGGAGTGTTGTAGCTGGTGGAGGTGGATGGATATGTCCACCTCTCCTCCTGTGGCATCCAGCCACTGTACTGGGGTGGTGCAGCTTGAAGGGGTGCAGCCTGTGGTGGTCCAGCTTGAAGGGGTGGTGCAGCCTGTGGTGGTCCAGCTTGAAGGGGTGGTGCAGCCTTTGGTGGTGCAGCTTGAAGGGGTGGTGCAGCCTGTGGTGGTGCAGCTTGAAGGGGTGGTGCAGCCTGTGGTGGTGCAGCTTGAAGGGGTGTTGCAGCTTGTGGTGGTGCAGCTTGAAGGGGTGCAGTAGGTGGTGGTGCAGCCTGTGTTGGAGGGGATGGGGATGGTGGGTAAGGTGACCACCGGCTGGTCCCCTCCTCTGTGTACTCCTCACTGGGGGGTGACATAGCCTCCTCCACTTTCTCCCACTGGGCTTGACGGCCGTAAGCTGTGTGGAGGAAGAAGATGTTTAGTGTTGATGATTAGTGACCTTAGCCATATGTTTGTGGAGACAGTTATACTTTGATATGTGTTGAAGAAAATTATATGTGTTTGGGTTAATCCCCCTGGGTAAGCAAGGGTACTCCCACTGCTGAAAGGTGTTGTTTGAGTTATTACGGGTGAAGGTTTCATTTTGAGATGCAATATCACAGTCTCCCGAAATAGTACAGTGGAGCTGTTGCAACACCCTCTCATGTAGATATCTGGTCCCTGTACCAGAGCTGTCCATATGATTGTGTAGTAACAGCACCACTGTACAATTTCAGGCCACTGGGATATTGCCCCTGACATATCCATGTCTGAGCTGTGATACCTTTTGAATCAACACACCTTTCAGCAGTAGGAATACCATTATTTAACTCGGGGGGGTGAATCCAACAACATATATTTGTCTTCACAACTTGTAGGGATGGCTATCCCTCCAGGGGGATGGCAAAGGTTAAGTCCACCTTGATGTCAGATTGTAGACATTGTGAGATCAATGTTGTTCTCTTTTAGTCCTATCCCTCCTACCCTCATGGTTGTTCAGATATTGCTCTATGTGACAGATGGAGATTTCAGTCATTTGTCCATACGAGGGCTTTTCATCAGAGCCCAAATCGCCCCATTTAGAGAACAATACTGTAACGGATCTTATCCATTACTTGGGTCCTTGTCTGGATCTCGAACGTTTTACCTAAAGACTATGGCCCCTTGGCCTCCTTTGACCTCTGATGGGGGGTTTACTATCTTTATGTTAAAAGATTTATGTTTTATGTATTGTCAAATATTGTATGTGTTTAATTGTACTTGTCCCTAGAATGTGTATTGAAGCCACTCCAGCCATTTGACTCAAGACCTCCTGCTGGGTGTTAATCAAGTAATTGTATTGAGAACTGTCCTGAGACCCCCTGCTGTGTGTGTTAATCCATTCACGCCCCTCAAGTCTTTGTTCAATTAAACCCTTTTGTATCTGAAATGTAATCATGTCTGAGTTATTGTATCTGTTAAGACCATCTGCTGCTGGACTTTTGTCTGATGTGTTATGATTTAATCATGTTCCCTATTGTATCAGATTTCCCCATGTGATCCAATGTACTGTACTGTATATAAATATCTGTGGTTTGTGACAATAAAGTGAGTTATGTTTTGGAGTGAACAAGGAGTCCTGGAGTCTTGTATTGCTTATGGTCTAAAGTGTCCACTCTGTTAACCATCTGCGCCAAGTATCCTGAATCGTCGACCGCCTGCTGCCAGCTTCCTACATCCCAACTTCATATGCTGTCAGGTGGCGACGTGGACTCTTCCCTGCTTCCCTGCTTCCAGCGATCCTGCGGCTGTTTCCAGTGACTGTCCATACTTCAACTGGTGCATCCAACGGCGCTTATCTTGAGTCAAGAATGAGAGACCCGGGAACGACGGCGGAAGGCGACGCGGTCCCTTCTCAGCTTCCATTACATTGGTGGCATAACGGTGGGATTTCTCCTTCATATTGGGTGCAGCAATTGAGGCATGGCAGATGAAGCAGTGCTGGCAAGACACTCTGGGAGCATACGAGGATCGCTACAGCGCCATCCGAATACAGTGGTGGACCCAAATGGGCGATGTTATCTACGACTTCGTTCCAGAGTTGGATGCGTGCATTACAGAGGAGCTCAGAGTACAGGAGGAGTACTGGGACTTTGTTAAATACCTGGACCAGGAATATGGATCCGAGGGCCTTTTCGACTGGTGCCCAGCCCGCTTGCGATGGGACATCCAAGGGGCTGGTATGGAACGCCTACCACATGGACTCTACTTTTGGGTGCCCTGACTCCAGCAGATACTGGGAGATCCGGGACAAAAGAGAGAACCGTTTTGGTGGATACATTCCTGCGGACTGCCAGGGAAATTTGGATATTCTGGCAGGATGTGAATGGGACCTGGAGCAACTATATGCTGGGTTCATTCGAGGAAGAAGAATGGGGGGGGTAACGCATCTGAGGAGGACTTCAGTGACTTTGAGGGCCAGGATTGTGTACCCCTGTTCACTCCACACTGGTGAGTGGGAATTTGTTCCTCACCAGTGCCCCTGTTGTTGTCCCTGCATCAGGAAGTGGGAAAATCGTCCTTCCTGATACCCCTTTGCCCCTGGGACTGTGTGTTGCCTGAGCTGAGGAGTGGGAATTCGTTCCTCCTCAGCCAAGAAGATGCCTCTGCATCAGGGGATGGGACAGACGTCTCCCCTGATAGTCATGTTGCCCCTTCCCCTGTCTTCCAGCTGCGGTGGATGAGATGCAGGTCCCCACCAGCAGCGATTGTATGTCCCAGCTGATGGGTGGGAGAGAGCCCATCAGTCCCTATGACCTCCCTGCTGTAGTGAGTGTGGAAGAGCTCATCAGCAGCCCCAAGATGATGCCCCGTGTGGGGTTGGAAAATGCCCTGGAAGTGGAGCAGTAATGTGCTCTCCAGGGCCACAGAGGATGCCGCCTTGAGGAATGGGACTGCGGTCTCTCTCAAGGGAGAGAAGGCCCTGGAAAGTGATGGCCCTACAAGAGGAGGTCCCCAGCGGACCAGAAGAGAGCAGCGCTGCTGAACCTCCTGTGAATTTGTTGTGTGAACTGATGGGTGGAGAAAAGTGCCCCATCAGCCCCCCTGTAAACCCTGACCTGGTGAGTGGGAGCGAGCTCACCAGGATCTGGGAAAACCCTACTGCGGTGGAAGAGACGCGGTCCCCACCAGCAGCCCCAGTCCTTCCCCTGTTGTTGGTGCCCTGGAAAAAGGAAAGATTGTGTTCTCCAGGTACCTAAGTAAAGTGGCTAGGAGGATTGGGTGTACCTCCCTGCTAAAGAAAAGAAATGGCCCTGAGGAGGGGGGCCCCTGGAAGCCAAGGAGATCAGCAGATTACCCTTTGCAGCACTGATGCCCTGGATACCAGCCCCTATGTGACCCATGGCCTGGTGGATGGGAGTGAACCCACTAGGCCCTTGTGAACCCCCTGCTGTGGTGAGTGGGGAAGAGCTCACCAGCAGCCCAGAGAGAGGCCCTATGGTGTCATGGACAGTGCCCTGGAGCAGGAGCAGTGTGTGCTCCCAGGGAATACAGATGTTGCCGCTTTGAGGGATGGGACTGCGGTCTCCCTCAAGACAAAGAATGGCCCTGTGGTTAGCGGCCTACAAGAGGAGGAACCCAGCAGACTGAAGAGAGCAGTGCCGCTGACCCTCCTATGGATTTGAACTGTGAACTGATGGGTGGGAATGCGTTCCCCATCAGCACCCTTGTAACCCCTGGCTTGGTGCGTGGGAGCGAGTGCACCAGGTCCTATGAAACTCTGGCAGGGATGAGTGGGAGAACAGTCTCATCCCTAGCCCAATGATTGTGCCCCCTGAATTCTGTGACCTCAGCCTGGTGGGTGGGAATTCGGTCCCCACCAGGCCAACTGTTGACCCAGCCAAAGGAAGTGGGACCACTGTCCTCCCTAAAGAAGTTGGGTCTTGCCCTGGTTTTGCACTGTGCCCAGAGTCTGGTTGCCCTGGGTTGATGAGTGGGAGTGTGCTCCTCACCGGCCTTTGGATACCCCTGCCCTGACCAAACAAGTTCTCAGCACTCTGAACGTTGCCCCAGCCCAGGAGAGTGGGAATAACAGCCGCTCCTATCCTCCTGGGGTACTTGCCCAAGCAAGAAGGGGGAGATGTGCCCCCTCTCCCCACACTGTGACCCCCAGGCCTTTGAGAAGCTCAAAGGCTCTGCTTCCACAAAAGGATCTGTCTTATAGACTGACTTTGGAACCTGAGCCACTGGCCCCAGACCCAGGAACATTGGACACCAGCTCTGCATGGAGCATGGCCCAGGAGAGGCCTCACAAGCTGGTGCTAGTCAGGACAACAAAGCACCAATTTCCCTGCTCAGGATTAAGGGACAAGATTGTGCCCCTGGCCCATGACAAGGGCTTGTTTCCTATTTCCAGGCCCAGACAAAAGGCTTGCATTTTTTCATGGCCCAGGAAAAAAAGACTTGCTCATTGGTTCCCTGGCCCAGGACAAGGGGCTTCCCATTTGAGACTGGCCTAGGACAAAGACCTCCGGACTAATGAACTGTCCAGACAAGGGGGCTCACAACAGCAATGCTCTCTTACAGCTCCAAGCCAGCGTTTACTATTGCAACCGCTGGATTGGTACAAAAAGGGGGAGAAAATGTAACGGATCTTATCCGTTACTTGGGTCCTTGTCTGGACCTCAAACGTTTTACCTAAAGACTGTGGCCCTTGGCCTCCTTTGACCTCAGGTGGGGGGTTTACTATCTTTATGTTAAAAGATTAATGTTTTATGTATTGTCAAATATTGTATGTGTTTAATTGTACTTGTCCCTAGGATGTGTATTGTAGCCACTCCAGCCATTTGACTCAAGACCTCCTGCTGGGTGTTAATCAAGTAATTTGTATTGAGAACTGTCCTGAGACCCCCTGCTGTGTGTGTTAATCCATTCACGCCCCTCAAGTCTTTGTTCAATGAAACCTTTTGTATCTGAAATGTAATCATGTCTGAGTTATTGTATCTGTTAAGACCACCTGCTGCTGGCCTTTTGTCTGATATGTTATGATTTAATCATGTTCCCTATTGTATCAGGTTTCCCCATGTGATCCAATGTACTGTACTGTATATAAATATCTGTGGTTTGTGACAATAAAGTGAGTTATGTTTTGGAGGTGAACAAGGAGTCCTGGAGTCTTGTATTGCTTATGGTCTAAAGTGTCCACTCTGATACCCATCTGCGCCAAGTATCCTGAATTGTCGACCGCCTCCTGCCAGCTTCCTGCGGTCCCAACTTCATATGCTGTCAGGCGGCGACGTGGACTCTTCCCTGCTTCCAGCGATCCTGTGGCTGTTCAACTGGTGCATCCGACAGCGCTTATCTTGCGTCAAGAAGGAGAGACCCGGGGGAACGACGGCGGAAGGCGACACGCTGCTGTAACGGTTTTTAGGACACTCAGACCAGTTGGTAAAATTAAACACAATTTTATTGAAATAGCAAATAATGCAAACGATCGACCTCTACAGGCAGCAAGAATTAACTACACGGTGATGACTGATATATTACAAAGGATCAATATACAGGATAGGTGACATACAATATCTCAGCACAGATAATGGTGTTCAGTCCCCAAAGGTTAAGTGCATAATCAGTCAGTCTCAGATGGGATGTTTGGCACGCCCAAGGTGGTAATGGGAGGTGCTGAGTAGACGCAGTCAACACAGTGTTCTGGAAATATAAATGCCGTAGGTGAACTGTGACCAAATGTAGATTAAGCAGAACAGAAATCCTAATAGCCCCCGTGGGCGTACCTAACGGGAAAACTGATTCTGCGAGTGCGAGTGTGGATAGCCCCCATGGGCGTAACGAAACCGACCTGAAATGCAAGAGCTGCCAATAGCCTCCGCTGGCATTAAACCGGAGACCAGCAATAGCGATAATAGAGCCAATAGCCCCCACGGGCGTATTCAATGAGAACCTGCCAGAGCTTGAGCCTTCCCTTTGCTGCCACACCAGCCCAGAAGCCACAGAAGATATCACCCAGTAACCAATGGCGCCCTACCGGACCAACTTAACGTGATTACTCTGCAGTAGGATAGAGTGAGTCACCGTCCATAAAGCGGCCGACTCAGCAGACGTAGCACAGCGAGTGAGGCTCTATACTGGGGGACCAAAGGTAGTGAGAGTTAAGCAGCACTGCAAGGGTTAATATGCACGTTTAAACTCAAGGCTCAGTAATGGTATCGAAGCTCTGCAAGTGTTCGGAGGCTCACGGAGAAAAGCACAGCTCTTCAAGACAGTATGGGGACACTGCACTGATTGGAGGCAACACAAGACTGGAGTGATCACACGGCAGCTGGCAACAGCAGAGGAAAAATGTTGCGCGGCGACAACGGAACAGACAGGTCACTGGCTGGAAGTCGATCTCGGAGCAGGAAGTCAGCCGGGCCTGGTCGTAGCACGAAGGAGGTACTCATACAAGCCGGGTCATACACGAGCAGGAACGTCAGCTATGCCAGGTCAGGAAACGGAGGTGGTTCGCAGACAAGCGGGTCAAACACGATCAGGAACACTGGAGCGTAGTCAGGACAAGCCACGTCGGTACACAAGAATCCGGAACACAGGAACACATCAACAGCAATACTGGCTCAGAAACACCACGAAAGGGCATCTGACAGGTGTCCAGGCCAGGCATAAAAAGGTCACCAGGGGCCGGCCAAACCGGCTCAGCAAATCAGAGTGAACCACAAGCGAGACTGACAAGAGAATCACAGGCACTGTGATAGTACCCCCCTCTCAAAGACCCCTCTCCCTGCAGGAGGTCTGGGTTTCTGAGGATATTTAGAGTGGAAGTTGCGCACAAGTCTAGGCGCATGGAGGTCCTTTTGATCAACCCCACGAACGTTCCTCAGGGCCATAGCCCTTCCAGTGGACCAAATATTGCAACGTCCCTCTAAATTTCCAAGAGTCAATAATACTCTGGACCTCATACTCCTCTTGGCCCTGAACGTCCACCGCCCAGGAATCACTGGCATTGTAGTGTAACGGTTGCAAACCAATGGTTTCAAAGAGACACATGGAACACATATGAATATGCATAGAGGGTGGAAGTTCCAGTGCATAAGAAACCGGATTAACCTTGTGGATAATCTTAAATTGATCAATGAACCGGGGAGGGTACCTGCAAATTGAGGTTTCTGGAGGAGAGCCATACCCTATCCCCTACCTGAAATGAGAACGCTGGCAGCCGTCTGCGATTAGCGTGCCGCTGATGACGCCAAAATGACTGACTGAGGAACCTCAGAACCTGTGCCCAAGTGGAACGAAGTTGCGCCATATCCTCATCCAGGGCAGGAATCTGTTGTGCCTGAAATGAGTCCGGGAGCAGGCAAGGCTGGAACCCATAATTAATGAGAGATGGGGAGCTCCCGGACGATGAATTAACCGCACAATTCCTGGCAAACTCTGCCCATGGCAACATGTCGGCCCAATTATCATGATGATCGGTAACAAAGCAACGCAGGAACTGCTCCAGTCCCTGATTGGCATGCTCAGCGGCCCCATTGGTCTGGGGATGGTAGGCAGAGGAGAAGGACAATTGGATGCCCATCTGACCACAAAATGCCCTCCAAAACCTGGACACAAACTGACTCCCACGGTTGGAGACAATCACTCTGGGTACCCGTGTAGGCGGAACACCTCCCTGGCAAAGACTACAGCCAATTCCTGAGCCGATGGAAGACCATTAAGAGGCACGAAATGAGCCATTTTAGAGAACCTATCGACCACAATAAGGATAAACGTATACCCCCTAGAGACTAGTAATTCTCCAAGAAGTCAATAGATATGTGAGACCATGGACGTTCGCCATTAGGCACTGGTTGAAGTAAGCCCACAGGGAGATGTCTGGGGGTGTTGGTATGAGCACAGGTGGTACAAGCGGCAGTAAAAGCGAAACAATCGGCTTTGAGTATGGGCCACCAAATAATTGCGAAAGGGTCCATACAGTTGATCCCTACCGATATGCCCAGCGCTTTAGAAGAATGATAGGTCTCCAACAGACGGGTACAGAATGGCTCATCCACAAAACACTTGCCCACTGGGGTCTCAGGAGGTGCCCTA